>CM053031.1:298190703-298933203 GCA_028564925.1 Lithobates sylvaticus | reverse complement strand
GTGTGTATGCACCATCGGACAGTGTACGTCGGATTGTCCGACGGACAAAGTCTTATCTCCTGCTGGAAAGATTTGCCGACAACGCGGTCCGATCACACCAAATCCGATCGTGTGTACGGTTGTCTGACCGGACAAAGTGCTACGCATGCTCAGATCACATTACAAGACCAAAGCTATTGGCTACTAGCCTCTACGTAGTCCCGTCGTAGGCAACAAACGTCACCACGTTCAGAATGATCGGATTTTCCGACAACTTTGTCCGACCGTGTGTATGCAAAACCAACATCAGACAAAGTATGACGGACAGGATCCGACCGACCTGGTCCGCGGATTGTCCGACCGTGTGTATGGGGCTTAAGAGTTATTTTTTTGTTGATTCGTTTTTCCGTTTAATTTTCGTTTATTAGAAATTCGGACGCATTCGTATTTATTCGTACATTCGTAACATTTGTAACATTCGTACATTCGTAATCGGAGCATAATTCATAATTTTATGTAATGTGTATGCTATTATTACATTTTAAGAGACACGGAAAATAACGAATCGAAAAAAAAAGTTACGAATGTACGAATTTTTTTCGTTCAATCCATTCGAGGCACGTTAAGCAGCGCCATTGTAAGGGACACGGAAAATTACCAATTCAACAAAAAAAAAAGTTACGAATGTACAAATTTTTTCGTTCATTTTCATTTTCGTTGTTCCTGTTTTCGTTTTTCGGATTTTCTTCATTCGTACATTCGTTGTTTCTAATTAGTTTTTTTCGGATTTTCGTTATTTACGGATTCGTTCGATTCGAACGATTCGTTATTCGTTGAAATTTTTAGCGAATCGTTCATTCATTCGTAGGAAAACGAATGAACGAAAATAACGAAAAAAAAAAGAAAAACAAAACAAATTGCACATGTCTATTGTTCAGTCCTGCAGAGCAAATCTTTAATCTGGGATGAACACCCACATGGAGCAGATCAGAATCTGAGCTCAGATGGGGCAAATTGTAAAACCCAATGTAAAAATGTTCTAACCAAAAGGTCTTTAAAACGGGGAGGGTCGGCCAAAAAAAGGTTCCTATTGTATTTAACATATGACCAAATGCAAAAAACAAGTCACTCACTGCATAAAAAAATCCTCCAGCGTCCCTTCTCCGTGTAGCAACAGGTACTGCTGTAGAGCATTTATGAGTTTACGTGTTTTGGTATAGCTTGCCCATGAAGTTCAAATAGTATTACATGGGAACTATAAAAAGCAGGATAAGGAACTTTCATCTTATCTAAGCAATACTAAAGGGGAGATTCTTCTGTGTGAGGGCTGGCCCTACCATGGTTCCTGGTGGGTCCGTTGGTCCCAGGCGGTACTCTGGGAGGGGCGGCCGTGGCAACAGGGGCGGACTGCTAAACTGCCGTCTGTGTTGGGAGGCAGGCAGGGCCGGTGCTACCACTAGGCAAACTAGGCAGCCGCCTAGGGCGCCATGATGCCTAGGGGGCGCCCGGCCACTGGTGTTCCTACTCTCTTCTCTCTGCAGCAAGCAACTAAGTCTCAGCATCAGCATGCAGCCGTCCTTCCGTTCACAGATAGTGTCAGAGGCGCAGCGGAAGTGAAGGACTGTGTCTGTGTCCTGACTCCTAAAGTGAATGGAAGCAAGCAAACATTCATTGATGGGCACTGGTAGGCTGCATTTGATGGGTCCTGGTGAGGCTAAATGTGATGGGCGCTGGTGAGGCTGCATTGATGGGCGCTGGTGAGGCTGCATTGATGAGCGCTGGTGAGGCTGCATTGGTGGGCGCTGGTAGGCTGAATTTGATGGGCGCTGGTGAGGCTGCATTTGATGGGCGCTGGTAGGCTGCATTTGATGGGTGCTGGTAGGCTGCATTTGATGGGCGCTGGTAGGCTGCATTGATGGGCGCTGGTAGGCTGCATTTGATGGGCGCTGGTAGGCTGCATTTGATGGGCGATGGTGGGCTGCATTTTATGGGCGCTTCGTTAGAAAGGTGGGGTTTACATGGGCACGGAAAAGGGGGTGGGGTCAGGGGTGGAGTGAAGGGGGGCGGCAAAATTAGGTTTCTCCTAGGGTGTCAAAAATCCTTGCAACAGCTCTGGAGGCAGGCACATTGTTATTGACAACAACTCCCTCCATCTAGTGCAGTGTCAACCATGCATGTCATCCTGCTGGGGAGTGAAGCGGGGCGGACCGGAGGGTAATGTGGAAGAGGGCGCAGTTTGGTGAGTACAATCATGCCAAGCACAGAGTACGCTGTCGAATGCCCCATGCCTGCACCATGCACTGTACTAGTTCCTCACCAAGAGTAGAGTGGAACAGGCGGGGCACATGAGGTTGGGAAGGCATCCGCTATTAGCACTTTCTTGAGTGATTCTGGATGCACAAAACTTTCCTGCTCCTCTGCTTGCCTTCTCCCTCCCCTCTAGATTTATTTCTATTACTCCTACTTTCTCTTTCGGAGTGTCCCGATGTCCATGTGACATCACCAGCCCCGCCCTTTACTCTCCTGTTTTTTTTTTCTCCTCTACCTGCTCCGGCCGATCTCAGTGCCAATTCCTTGTCTGTGCAGTGACCTCTACTCCTGTGTCATTTCCCTCGGACCCGCTCTTCTCCAGCCCTACTGCCAAGCTGAGTGGTAGTGGTGCTCTCTCCTTTGTCTCTGTGCTGCTGAGGCTGGCACTAACTTATCAGCGAACAGATAACACACTGCCAAGCTGAGTGGTAGTGGTGCCCTCTCCTTTGTCTCTGTGCTGCTGAGGCTGGCACTAACTTATCAGCGAACAGATAACACACTGCCAAGCTGAGTGGGGCCCTCTCCTTTGTCTCTGTGCTGCTGAGGCTGGCACTAACTTATCAGCGAACAGGTAACACACGTTCAGGCTTCATATCACTGATATAGCTGTGGAGACAACTGTTCTTTCAGATTCTATTTTTAGTAAATGTGCATTCACAAGAGGTGCAAACATGTGTCTCCCATGCACGGCTGTCTTTTATCATCACGGGGTACATAGGTGTTGTGCACATCCCCGTACCAGCAACCCAATAATTTCTACTGGGACATGAAGCTGCATGGACACAGCCACTGTATTCTAATATGACATACAGGTGCGGGTTTCAATAGAAATGAATGGGATGCTGGCACAGGGATGCACACAATGCCTGTGCATCCCTGTGCTGATAAAAGAGAGCTCTGCACAGAACACACATGTCTGTGCCACGTGTGTGGGAAATTACCTTTAAGTGCATGGGGTGCCATTAGACGTTACAGGCACCCCCACGTGTTTTCTTAAAGCAGCGTGTTTTTTTATGTGGGTGTGGGAACATGTGCAGTTTATACGCACTGACTCCCGCACCCAAACTGATGTGAACCTAGCCAAATTTTTGGTGGACGTGATTTTATTTTTTTTGAGGGTCGGGGCAGCATTTCATGCTTGGACCCAATCAGCACAATGTCTTGGACCTTCCCTGTTCTGTGTATTGATACAGATTGATAGCTCGCTCACGCTACTCAAGCAAGAACGCAGAAGAGCTGAAAGAGCATGGAGAAGAAATCCTACCAAGGGAAATCACACAAAATACAAAGGACTGACAGAGAATTATCAGAAGGCAATCTTCAAAGCAAAAAAAGATTATTTTTCAAATAGCATCTCAGCGGCCTTAAACCGCCCCCGGGAACTTTTTAAAATAGTCGCTCAGTCGATGAACCCGGCATGCTTAGAGCCCCCCGCTAATGAAACCCAAGATTTCTGCAATGAATTATCAGATTTTTTCATCAATAAAATCAACAACATCCGGAAAATAATTGATCAGAAAAAATCATCCGACGGCAGTCAACCAGAGCAAAAAGTTGATATCGACACAAACATCCCACAATCACCAAAGTTTTCTCTGATCCCAATTACCACGGATACCACTAAAAACATCATCAAAAATCTCAGAGACAGCACATCCTCTATTGACATCATCCCCACAAAACTCCTGAAAGAATGCTCCGACATCCTGGCTCCCACCATAACGCACCTCATAAATCAATCGTTCAAAGAAGGGATTGTTCCAGGCGCCCTCAAACAAGGCATCATCAAACCCCTGCTAAAGAAACCCAACCTCGACCCCCGGGACCCCAACCACCGCAGACCGATAACAAGCTTGAACAACATCTCCAAGATTATGGAGAAAGCGGTAGTACAACAGATACAATGCCACCTGGACACACACACACTCCTGGACCCGCTACAATCAGGCTTCCGCCCAGGCCATGGGACAGAAACCGCACTCCTGAAGATATGGGACGATGCCCTCAAAGCAGCAGATGACGGAGAATCATGTCTCCTGGTACTGTTGGACCACAGTGCAGCGTTTGATACTGTGGACCACAATACTCTACTCATCCGCCTTACAGAAGTAGCAGGAGTCACAGACTCAGATCTACAATGGTTCGCATCCTTCTTAGGAAATCGCTCTCAGACAGTGAAACTAGGAGGTTTCACCTCTGAAACCCGGGCAATCTCCTGTGGAGTTCCTCAAGGATCACCCTTGTCGCCAGTGCTCTTCAACATCTACATCCACCCACTCCTCAACATCATCAGAAGATCAGACCTTTGCTTCCACTCATACGCTGACGACACCCAATTATATTTTCGTATCATCGGACAAAAAGACCATCATCAGCAATTAGGAAAATGCCTCACTATGATAGACGACTGGATGACTACTAGCTCCCTCAAACTTAATGAATCAAAAACAGAACTTCTTATTCTACATGCAAATCAAAACTCCCGAACCAAGATCCCTTGGACACCTCCTACCATCTTTGGACAGACCATCGCCCCTAGGACCAAGGCCAAGAGTCTCGGAGTCATTTTTGACTCAGAAATGTCAATGGATGCCCAAATAGGAGCAGTGGTCAGTGGATCTCACCATCTGCTCCGCCTGCTATGCAGACTCATCCCCTTCATTCCAAAGGAGGACAAAGCAGTGGTAGTTGGAACAGTCATCAATTCTCGACTGGACTACGCTAACTCCCTCTACATAGGATTACCCCAATATCAACTTGCGCGCTTACAACTTATCCAAAACACGGCGGCAAGACTGATAACAGGGAAAAAACCCTGGGAATCCATCTCCCCTTCCCTGAGGAGCCTCCATTGGCTAAACGTAAGGAATCGGGTCACATTCAAGACCCTCTGCCTCACCCACAAATGCACACATGGAAACGCTCCGCAATACCTTCTCGAGAAAATAAAACACTACACACCGAATCGCAGTCTTCGATCAGCTAATCAAAATCTCCTCCTCATTCCTAAATCCCGCTACAAATCAAAGGGGGAACGGAGATTCGCTGTCCAGGGACCACGGCTATGGAACGCTCTACCAACCGACATCCGCATTGAAGAAAACCATCAGGCCTTCAGGAAGAAACTCAAGACCTACCTCTTCTAGAAGCTCGACAACCAAACGCCAATACAGCGCCTTGAGGCGATTCAGTTTGCATTGTAGCGCTATACAAGTTATTCATTCATTCATTCATTCATTCATTCATCAGAAGTGCCTTCTTATAGTTGGAAAACTACTTTTATGGAGCATCGAACCTGAAAGAAAATTCAAATGCCCTGTACACACGATAGGATTTTCCGAGAACAAATGTTGGATGTGAGCTTGTTGTTGGAAAGTCCGACCGTGTGTATAGGCTCCATAGAACATTTGTTGTCGGACTTTCCGCCAACAAATGTTTGAGAGCAGGTTC
Organism: Lithobates sylvaticus; assembly: GCA_028564925.1. Classification (NCBI taxonomy): domain Eukaryota; kingdom Metazoa; phylum Chordata; class Amphibia; order Anura; family Ranidae; genus Lithobates; species Lithobates sylvaticus. The sequence goes on along the minus strand of CM053031.1, from coordinate 298,927,464 downwards.
TGAAATTTTCCGACAACAAAACTTGTTGTCGGAAATTCTGAGCGTGTGTACACAATTCTGACGCACAAAAGTACACGCATGTTTGGAATCAAGCAGAAGAGCCCCACTGGCTATTGAACTTTTCTCGGCTCGTCGTACGTGCTGTACGTCACCGTGTTCTTGACGTTCATGATTTCCGACAACATGCGTGTGTATGCAAGACAAGTTTGAGCCAACATCCTACGGAAAAAAATCCACGGTTTTGTTGTCAGAAAAGCCTATTGTTTGTACTGGGCTTAAGTGGTGTACATATTCACATACTTTTTGCCACTGTTATTATTTATCAATTGCCCAGGTAGGACAGTAAATGATTAAAAATATAAAAGTGGACCAATTGAAAGAATCAGTAATGCCCCTGTACACACAAGCGGAAATTCCGCAAGCAAAAGTCCAATGAGAGCTTTTGGTCTGAAAATACGACCGTGTGTATGCTCCATCGGACTTTTGCTGGTGGAATTCCAGCCAGAAAAATATTGAGAGCAGGTTCTCAATTTTTCAGTCAGAAAAAGTTCTGATCGGAAATTCCGATCGTCTTTACCAATTCCGACACGCAGAATTCCTACGCATGCCGGAAACAATTTGAGCATGCTCGGAAACATTGAACTTAATTTTCTCAGCTTGTCGTAGTGTTGTATGCCACCGCGTTCTTGATGGTCGAAAGTTCAGAGAACTTTTGTGTGACTGTGTGTATGCAAGCCAAGCTTGATCGGAATTCCGTCGGAAAAACCATCCAAGATTTTTTTGACGGAAAATCCGCTCGTGTGTACATAAGATATCATGCCACCTGGACATTAATTAACTTTAAGTACAAACAGATTCTTAACAAAGCATTAATACACAGCAAATACATTTTAGAATATACGTATCTATAAATTTAATTTATTTGGTGAATTATTATGACTGAATAGTATGCTGCATATTACTAAAAGATACAGGTTGCATGTAGTTTGGGATTAAGCAGCTTTCTCAGATATGTCTAAAGATCAGTGAAATTTCCCAGGAGAACTCCAAGGTGTTAACCACTTCAGCCCCGGACCAATTGGCAGCCAAAGGACCAGGCCCCTTTTTGCGATTCGGCACTGCGTCGATTTAACTGACAATTGCGCGGTCGTGCGACGTGGCTCCAAAACAAAATTGGCGTCCTTTTTTTCCCACAAATAGAGCTTTCTTTTGGTGGTATTTGATCGCCCCTGCGGTTTTTATTTTTTGCGCTATAAACAAAAATAGAGTGACAATTTTGAAAACAATGCAATATTTTTTGCTTTTTGCTATAATAAATATCCCCCAAAAATATATAAAAAAACTTTTTTTTTCCTCAGTTTAGGCCGATACGTATTCTTCTACATATTTTTGGTAAAAAAAATCACAATTAGCCATTATTGATTGGTTTGCGCAAAAGTTATAGCGTTTACAAAATAGGGGATAGTTTTATAGCATTTTTATTAATATTTTTTTTTTTTACTAGTAATGACGGTGATCAGCCATTTTTATCGTGACTGCGACATTATGGCGGACACATCGGACATTTTTGACACATTTTTGGGACCATTGTCATTTATACAGCAATCAATGCTATTTAAATGCATTGTTTCCTGTATAAATGACAGTTGTAGTGAAGGGGTTAACCACTAGGGGGAGGGGAGGGGTTATGGGCTGTGACGTGTGTGTCTTTTTTACATTAGGGGGCGGGGCTGACGTCTGACGTCATTGATCGGCTTTCCCGATGACCGAGAACAGCCAATCAATGACAGGCAGAGTAGGAAGCGCGGGGAGAGGTTTATTTACACAGACCTCTCCCCGTTCTTCAGCTCCGTAACCCGATCGCGGGACACCAGCGGTGATCGGGTCCGCTGGTCCCGCGGCCGGGGTCACGGAGCTCCCGACCGGGTCGCGAGCGCGCCGCTGGCGGCGCGCGCGCGACCCACAGGCAGGCAAATGCACGATCACGTACAGGTACGTGCTTTTGCCTGCCCGTGCCATTCTGCTGACGTATATATGCAGTGGGCGGTCGGGAAGCGGTTATTAATCTACATCTTTATCGCCCATTTTTTGAAAAGATTATTTAAAATTCTCCACCATATCAGAACTAAGAATTAGAAGTTGAGTATAAAGTAATAATGTTTGACATTAAAAACCTGTGATAAGTTCCCAGAAAAAATTTCAACAGTTTAAAAAGTTTGGTGAAAGGGACCCAACATAAAGATAAGTTCCTATATTGGAGGAATGTCTTCACAATTGGTGAAGATTTACCAAAGTGAAGTAAACTTGGTCCATGGTGTAGAGACAAGTTAGAACAATTCACATTTTCAAATACCGTATATACTCGAGTATAAGCCGACCCGAATATAAGCCGAGACACCTAATTTTACCACAAAAAACTGTGAAAATTTATTGACTCGAGTATAAGCGTAGGGTGAGAAATGTGCAGCTACTGTAAGTGGAAAAGAGGATCAACAATGCCCATTTGCAGCCTCACTGTGCCCATTTGCATGCCTCACTGTGCCCATTTGCAGCCATAGGTCCCCCGAACTTCAACCATGGTAGTTAAGGGTTCCTAGATGCCCCCTATCTGCAGCCAAAATTTGGGGTCTCTGAAACCAAAGGGTCCCAAAATTACATTGTTGTAGATGGACACAGGTGACCGACTTTGGGGCCCTGTATCTCTTGGTGCTAGGAACCCCAAATTTCGATATGTTGTAGTGCTAGTTACACTGGGTTTGCACAAGATACTGGGCCCCAAAGTTGGTTCGAAAAATGTCAAGAACTTTTCTACAGCAAAGAATGACATTTTCCGAACCAAATTTTGGTTCCCCGTATCTCGGAGCCACTTGGTGCTAGGAACCCCAAATTGATATGTTGTAGTGCTCGTTCCACTGGGGTTTCACACCAAATTTGGGGCTCCTAGCACCAAGTGGCCCCGAGATACGAGGCCCCAAAGTTGGGTCGGAAAATGTAATTCTCTGCTGCAGAAAAGTGCTTGACTCGAGTATAAGGCACTTTCAGCACAAAAAAAATGTGCTGAAAAACTCGTATATACGGTAAGTTGTTTTGCGCTCCACAGTTCGTCTTTTTTAATTCACTTACTGCAGTGCTACACAAGCTCTGCCTGACAAGGGGCTCTACAACAAGACTAACACCATATTAGCTCATGGCCTTCACCTTCTCCTGTAAATGGGTCATTGTCTAGAGTAATCTAGAGTTGGAAACCTCCTTCTCCGTTATTTTACTTTCTTAATTTTGATTCTTTATAGAAGGTGAGTAGTTGATGCTTCTCCAAAGTATATACCAACCCCCTTCCCCAACACACAAATTTCGGGTACACATAGAGAAATTGGGAGGAATACTTACGTGTCCATCCATTAGTAGCACACAGCAGAACCAGGAGGAAGGAGAGGGACATTCGGCCTCTCATTATGGAATTCTACTTTCTGTATTGATTCTTCCCTAGAATAAACTGCCCCCAACACCCTCTCTTCACAGATGATACCGGTCAGCTTTTCTACCTTCTTTTTATAACGTTTCTCTACAAAGAAGAAAAGCACAATGTACCCTTTGGCACATGCCACAGCAACTTTCAAATGTACTTTCTCATGTTATTTTTTGTCTATAATCCCATAGAAATGTAAATGATATTGCCTGATTTAAGAAGGGCTTATGCATACCCTTAGCAATCAAGTCTTTTTCACATCTTCGATATACATAGAAGAACAATGTAATCTTCTTAAATACAATGCGTGTATTGTGTTTTTGATGTTGTTTTATTGCTGATAGATTTATATTTATATTACTGCCAGGTATCGTCTATCTCCATTGACGTATGCAACAAACCTATTCAAAATGTTACGTAAACAAAGCTTTTGTAAGCCATGTAATCTAAAAAAAAATGCTGTACTAAAGTTGACCTTGCATTAAACCCCCTATGAAAAAAAGTGCAAACAATGAAAAAAATTAAACTTTGAAACTTTGACTTCATACCCCTGCGTGCTGACGCTTTCTGTAGGTCCGTATGAAAACTCCAGGGCCTTATCTCAGGATCCGTCCTCTCCGCTCTTCTCAAAATCTCCTCCTGTCAAGCTCTCTTGTTTCCTCCTCCCATGCTCGTCTCCAGGATTTCTCCAGAGCCTCTCCCATCCTCTGGAACTCGCTGCCTCAACCTGTCCGGCTATCCCCTACTCTAGCTACCTTCAGGCGATCCCTGAAAACTCATCTCTTCAGGGAAGCCTATCACGTCTCCAACTAATCTCCTACCACTTCCATCAGCTCATTCCCCACAGTTACAACCTTTTGTATCACCTCCCCCACCCTATTAGATTGTAAGCTCTTCTGAGCAGGGCCCCCTTAATCCTCTTGTATTTTATTGTATTATAACTGTATTGTCTCCCTTTTTATATTGTAAAGCGCTGCGTAAACTGTTGGCGCTATATAAATCCTGTACTAAATAAATAAAATGATTTGCTGAAATGCTTCTTCAGGGGGATGTGCGAACCATTAATTGCATAGCAGGACAAACTGCATATATATAAGAAAATAGAATTAAAATACATTTTCTTATATATATACGCAGTTTGTCCTGCTATGCAATTAATGATTCGCACATCCCCTGAAGAAGCATTTCAGCGAAACATGTCGGGTTAATGTGCAACATCATGCTTTCAAATATTCCAGCTTGTTCAGACCACCATAATTGTGAACCACTGGAATTATTCTTATTGTATAATTGTCTTTTTAACTTTGAAACCTATAAAAAATTATCAAAACGTTATATTGTTTATCTCTATATAAAATTCATTGGTATGCCCCGCCAAAATCCCTTTTTCCATATTCCCATTCATAAAATTTTTCTTTTAGGGATGTGGTGCCAACTGTAGGACTTCAAGTCCATCCAACTTCAAAGTAGTCCCTGCACTACTTTGGTCCGATTTTGATGCCACTTACACAGGCATTCCTTAAAATGGTGAAATTGCGCGACTTTGAAGTCGCACAAGTGTGAAAAGGGCCTAAGGCCCCTTTCACACTTATACGACTTGTCCCACGATTTGGGACTGCAAAGTAGAATGACAAGTCGTTCCCCATGATTTCCAATGACGGCCATTCATATTAGTACGACTTCAAGTTGTTCCGACTTCATAGTAGTCCCTGCACTACTTTGGTCCGATTTTGATGCCACTTACACAGGCATTCCTTGAAGTTGCGGCAAAAATAGCGGTAAAATCGCACAACTTTGAAGTCGTATAAGTGTAAAAGGGGCCTTAAGCCTCGTACACACGATCCGAATATCTTATGGAAAATGCCGCATTCAAATCGATCGTACTATAATCGGATCGTTAGTACAGAGCTTACGAGAGCCAATCAGGACAGTTCATCCGATATTATTCTATCGGACATGCACGGAAATTTTTTACGTACGATGCCAGATCGTACGATTTTCTTTTTAATCAGTACAGCTATCATTCGAAAATGCAATACAACCAGGGCTGGTGCAAGGATTTTTGACACCCTAGGCGAAAACCTAATTTTTCCACCCCCCCCATTGGCTCCACCCCTGATTCCATCCCCATTGCCCTGCCCAAGTGAGAGGAGGCGGTGCCCCTGATTCCATCCCCATTGCCCTGCCCATGTGAGAGGAGGCGGTGCTATACAGGAAGCATTGGCTTTGCTGGCTCCAGTACTGCGCTGCACCTCTAATTACTGGTCAGATGGAGCAGATGCCTGAGACTGAGTTAGTTACATGCTGTAGCCTGCAGAGCGTGCAGACGCGGATTGAAAACCACGGCTGGGCGCCCCTAGGCAGCAGTGCGCCCTAGGCGGCTGCCTAGTTTGCCTAGTGGTGGCAGCGGCCCTGATTACAACACATGACATCACTTCCGAAAAAAAATTCTGTCGTGCAGGAATTTAAGTGACTTTAGTAAACTCATCAGATTAGACGTGAGATTAGCATGCAATAAAAAATGGACGATCATTCGTCCGATAATCTCATCGTGTGTATGGGGCATTACACAGGCATTCCTGGAAATCGCGGCAAAATCGCGACAAAATCGCGGCAAAATCGCGACAAAATCGCGACAAAATCGCGGCAAAAATCGCGGCCGCGGATTACGGGAAAAACAAGTGTGAAAGGGTGTTTCGCTTCTAGATCAGACCAAACCTATGATGTTTGGTATCCATTTACGTGACGCAGCCTCATTGTTTTTATTTCACTTAAAAAATATATATATTATTTTGTGTTTGCATGCACTAAAATTAATTTCAGCTTATTGTTTCCTAAAAATTGTGTTTGATAAATAGCTGCACAAACATAGTGTGACGGGAAAAAAAAGGATTGCAACAGGCGCCATTTTGTTCTGCAGGGTCTCTGCTTTCAGAAAATATCCAATGTTTATGGAGTTCTTTATACATTTTCTAGCAAAAAAATCAGATTTTAACATGTGAGTGAAAACTTCAAAGACGTCCCTGGACAGCAAGTGGTTAATAATAAATGATGCTGCTGGATTGTATCCGGACAGCTCAGAGCTGATAATGCAGTGCCGAGTCCGATTTGGGATTTCACTGGAAAAATAGTTTTGCATTTATGGCGGCTGTTTCAACTTTTCTCTACTTTTCAAGGCGAGCTTCCATGTTTTAGTTTCTTCAGAAATCAGCTGATATTATTGATTATTCCCCATAACTGATAATCAGACTGCTCTGTGATATCTTCTATGGTCATACGATTTTGCTTGTCCAACCTTTGCATTGACAAGATCTTCAAACTCCAAAGGGCACATCATATGTCTGCCTCATAATAATATCCATAAACAGCATGTTCAGGTGATGAGTACTAGAGTTTTGAAAATGAGCTCTAGGCAACAAAAAGAAAGACATTCACTACCGTATATACTCGAGTATAAGCCGACCCGAATATAAGCCAAGGCCCCTAATTTTACTACCAAAAACTGGGAAAACGTATTGACTCGAGTATAAGCCTAGGGTGAGAAATGCGCAGCTACTGTAAGTGGAAAAGAGGGTCAACAATGCCCATTTGCAGCCTCACTGTGCCCATTTGCAGCCTCACTGTGCACATTTGCAGCCATAGGTCCCCTGAACCTCAAACTTGGTAGTTAAGGGTTCCTAGATGCCCCCTAGCTGCAGCCAAATTTTGGGCTCTCTGAACCCAAAGGGTCCCGAAATGACATTGCTGCAGATGGACATAGTTGACCGAATTTGGCGCCCCGTATCTCGGGGCCACTTGGTGCTAGGAACCCCAAACATGCGTATGTTGTAGTGCTGGTTCCACAGGGTTTGCACACCAAATTTGGGGTTCCTAGCACCAAGTGGCCCCCGAGATACGGGCCCCCAAAGTCAGGTTGGAAAAAATGTCATTCTCTGCGGCAGAAAAGTATAAGCCGAGGGGGCATCTTCAGCACAAAAAAATGTGATGGAAAAACTCGGCTTATACTCGAGTATATACTGTATATTATCAAAAGTATTGGAACACCTGCCTTTACACGCACATGAACTTTAATGGCATCTCAGTCTTAAACCCTGGTACACACAATCAGATTGTTGGCCAACCGAGAGTCTGATTTTTGTCAAAAGGGCGTGTGCCGGGATCTTGTCTTGCATACAAACGGTACACAATTGTCGGCCAACAAACACGAATGTAGTGACGTACTACGTGGAATTTCAGCTCTTGAGCGCCGCCCTCTCTGCTAATTTCGTGTTTGGTGAGCATTGATTCCGAGCATGCGTGTTTGTACTTTCAACTTTCCCCGGCCAACAATCGTACCGTGTGTACGAGGCTTCAGTCAATAGGGTTCAATATTGAGTTGGCCCCCCCTTTGCAGATATAACAGCTTCAACTTTGAGATGCATTAGAGCGGAGACTGCAAGCCAGGCCTCCTTCTCGTCCACCATCAGTGCCTGACCTCACAAATGCTCTTCTGGAAGAATGGTCAAACATTCCCATAGACACCCTCCTAAACCTTGTTGACGGCCTTCCCAGAAGAGTTGAAGCTGTTATAGCTGCAAAGGGTGGGCCAACTCAATATTGAACCCTACGGACTAAGACTGGGATGCCATCAAAGTTCATGTGCGTGTAAAAGGCAGGTGTCCCAATACTTTTGATATTATAGTGTAGGTGAATGTTTTTTGTTGTTTGTACCCGTAGTACAGCCCAAAAACAGTGCGCATCTTGCTTTTTTTATTTTATCTAAAACACACTGACATTGACCTTAACTAACACTAATTTAAAAAAAAATCTTGTAAAAAAAAAATAATAATAATAATATACTGACTCTGCTCTTTGCCCTAACCTTTGACCCTGACCTTGACCCAAATGCTAACCCTGGCACTGACCTAGATCAGAACTTGCTCTTGGGTTATTTTGTATTTTTTTTTTTAATTACTATTATTATTATTATTATTATTATTATTATTATTACTATTATTATTATTATTATTATTACTATTATTATTATTATTACTATTATTATTACTATTATTATTATTATTATTATTATTATTATTATTATTATTATTACTATTATTATTATTATTATTATTATTATTATTATTATTATTATTACTACTATTATTATTAGTATTACTATTATTATTATTATTATTATTATTATTATTATTACTATTACTATTATTATTATTATTACTATTATTATTACTATTATTATTATTATTATTATTATTATTATTATTATTATTATTACTATTGTTTTTTAAGACACATTTTTTTTTCTCTGAAAGAAGAGAGAGATACAATGTATGTCTCTCCTCCAATTGCAGAGAGAGAAAACACTGACTGATCACTGCGATAGCCAATCAGAGGCTCTATCACAGCGAACAGGTAATCTTTATTTCCTGTTATACAGTAATTACTAATAATCTTATTAAATCATCAAAAAAAAAAAAGCTTTCCAGAGAACCCATTTCCAGTCTTCATTGTCACGACTCACGGGAGGGATTTACTGAGAGCAAAAAAGACTGCTGACTTTGCAAAGAAAAGTGCAATTTATTTACAAGGAGTTTTCCTCGTAGATTAGTGAATGGGGTGAAACTTCAATTCGTTGCAGATAATACTCGTCACTTGTAATAAAAAATAAAAAAACAAAAAACAGCAGCAGAGATGCGCACAACGGAAACATTTCTTTCATTTTGCTTTGGATTCGTTCGATTTGTAAAGTCCAACATACAATGTTTAGAATGTTAGACAGAATGTGTGTTGGAGATTCAGATTCATTTTGTATTTTTCTTATATTCAAATCAATTTGAAAAATGAATTTTTATTTGAACTATTTTATTCTTTTCTATTCGATTCTATTAACCACTTCAATACCGGGCACTCCCCCTCCTTCCTGCCAAGGACAATTTTCAGCTTCCAGCGCTCTCACACTTTGAATGACAATTACACGGTCATACAACACTGTACTTAAAGTACATTTTTCATAATTTTCCCACAAATAGAGTTTTCTTTTGGTGGTATTTGATCACCTCTGGGGTTTTTCTTTTTTGCTAAACAAACTAAAACAGTTTTCTTTGTTTCTGTTATAAAATGTTGTTTTCTCCTTCATTAGTTGGCACTAATGAGGCGGCACTAATGGGCACTGATGAGATGGCAATGTTGGGCACTGTTGAGGTGGCAATGATGGGCACTGATGAGATGGCAATGTTGGGCACTGATGAGGTGGCAATGATGGGCACTGATGAGATGGCAATGGTGTGCACTGTTGAGGTGGCGATGATGGGCACTGATGAGATGGCAATAATGTGCACTGTTGAGGTGGCAATGATGGGCACTGATGAGATGGCAATGTTGGGCACTAATGAGGTGGCAATGATGGGCACTGATGAGGTGGCAATGATGGGCACTGATGAGGTGGCAATGATGGGCACTGATGAGGTGGCAATGATGTGCACTGTTGAGGTGGCAATGATGGGCACTGTTGAGGTGGCAATGATGGGCACTGATGAGGTGGCACTGATGGGCACTGATGAGGTGGCACTGATGGACACTGATAAGGTGGCAATGATGGGCGCTCATGAGGTGGCAATGATGGGCACTGATGAGGTGTCACTGATGGGCACTTATAAGGTGGCAATGAAGGGCACTGATGAGGTGGCACTGATGGGCACTGATGAGGTGTCACTTATGGGCACTGATAAAGTGACAATGATGGGCACTGATGAGGTGGCACTAATATGTAGAATTGATGGGCACTAATAGGCGGCACTGTCGATGCCGCCTATTCATCGCTCAGTCAATGAACCCGGTCTGCTTAGAGCCCCCCGCTAACGAAACCCAAGATTTCTGCAATGAATTATCAGATTTTTTCATCAACAAAATCGACAACATCCGGAAACATCCAACGGCAGTCAACCAGAGCAAAAAGTCGATATCAACACAAACATCCCACAACCACCAAAGTTTTCTCTGATTCCAATTACCACGGATATCACTAAAAACATCATCAAAAACCTCAGAGACAGCACATCTCCTATTGACATCATCCCCACAAAACTCCTGAAAGAATGTTCGGACATCTTGGCTCCCACTCTAACGCACCTCATAAATCAATCGTTCAAAGAAGGGATTGTTCCAGGCGCCCTCCAACAAGGCATCATCAAACCCCTGCTAAAGAAACCCAACCTCGACCCCCTGGACCCCAACCACCGCAGACCGATAACAAGCTTGAACAACATCTCCAAGATTATGGAGAAAGCGGTAGTACAACAGATACAACACCACCTGGACACACACACACTCCTGGACCCGTTACAATCAGGATTCCGCCCAGGCCATGGTACAGAAACGGCACTCCTGAAGATATGGGACAACGCCCTCAAAGCAGCAGATGACGGAGAATCATGTCTCCTGGTACTGTAGGACCTCAGTGCAGCGTTTGATACTGTGGACCACAATACTCTACTCATCCACCTTACAGAAGTAGCAGGAGTCACAGACTCAGATCTACAATGGTTCGCATCCTTCTTAGGAAATCGCTCTCAGACAGTGAAACTAGGAGCTTTCACCTCTGAAACCCAGGCAATCTCCTGTGGAGTCCCTCAAGGATCACCCTTGTCGCCAGTGCTCTTCAACATATACATCCGCCCACTCCTCAACATCATCAGAAGATCAGACCTCTGCTTCCACTCGTACGCCGACGACACTCAATTATATTTTCGTATCACCGGACAAAAAGACCATCATCAGCAATTAGGAAAATGCCTCACTATGATAGACGATTGGATGACCACTAGATCCCTCAAACTTAATGAATCGAAAACAGAACTTATTCTACATGCAAATCAAAACCCCCGAACCAAGATCCCTTGGACACCACCCACCATCTTTGGACAGACCATCCCCCCAAGGACCAAGGCCAAGAGTCTCAGAGTCATTTTTGACTCAGAAATGTCAATGGATGCCCAAATAGGATCAGTAGTCAGTGGATCTCACCATCTGCTCCGCCTGCTACGCAGACTCATCCCCTTCATTCCAAAGGAGGACAAAGCAGTGGTAGTTGGAACAGTCATTAATTCTCGACTGGACTACGCTAACTCCCTTTACATAGGATTACCCCAATATCAACTTGCGCGCTTACAACTTATCCAAAACACGGCGGCAAGACTGATAACAGGGAAAAAACCCTGGGAATCCATCTCCCCTTCCCTGAGGAACCTACATTGGCTAACCGTAAGGAATCGGGTCGCATTCAAGACCCTCTGCCTCACCCACAAATGCACCCATGGAGACGCTCCACAATACCTTCTCGAGAAAATAAAACACTACATACCCAATCGCAGTCTTCGATCGGCTAATCAAAATCTCCTCCTCATTCTTAAATCCCGCTACAAATCAAAGGGGGAACGGAGATTCGCTGTCCAGGGACCACGGCTATGGAACGCTCTACCAACCGACATCCGCATGGAAGAAAACCATCAGGCCTTCAGGAAGAAACTCAAGACCTACCTCTTCTAGAAGCTTGATAACCAAACGCCAATACAGCGCCTTGAGGCGATTCAGTTCGCATTGTAGCGCTATATAATTTATTTATTCATTCATTCATTCACTGCTATACAGCACTGATGGGCACAGATAGGCTACACTGATATTCAGCAGAATGATGAGCACTGATAGGCAGCACTGATGGTAACTGATAAGTGGCGCTGGTGGGCACTAATAGGCGGCACTGCTGGGCACTAATAGGCGGCACTGCTGGGCACCAATGAGGAGGTACTGACAGGCATTACTGATGGGCACTGATTGTCACTTTGATGGGCACTGATTGACGATTTGATGAGCACTGATTGACGATTTGATGGGCACTAATTGGCAATTTGGGTGGGCACCTCTGATGGGGGCTGCGCTGATAATCAATGTGCTGATTAAACAGGTAGAACCTATGTAGGAGGAGCTCTGATCTTCTAGGTAAATGCAATATTGTCACCTGATAGATAAACACACTAACTTGTAATACGCCCAAAAATCATAGATGTGATATCCTTGTGCTGTTATATGTTTAATAAAAGGAACACTAAAGGGCGCCAAACTGAGTGTAGTAATGTGAAGCTTTTATTAAATAAAAACCCAATTGGCAACTCACTCAAAGGGCGGACAGTCAGCGTTTATGACCCTCATCAGACCTCCAGCTCAGCTGTGCCCCCGGAGTCAGTTATTCCAAACCGGAATGTTCTGTAACCGCCAACAGCCGGGTGGTAAGGAGACACCAGGAGGTCTCTGCGATCAGGAAGTGCAACCACCATGGAGCGCAGTGCCAGTCCAGAAATGGTACCATATGCTGATCAGCCGTACAGAGGGCGTGGGTACCTGGTATGGCCCAGCTCCTCTGTCAAGCTGTTTGATTGGATGCAATGGGGCTTTTTATACCCTGGGCAAGTTTAACCCTTACAGAACATGTACTATGGCAAAACACAAATGCAATGCTGGGAAGAGGAATACATAAGTATCAATATATAAAAGGCATGAAACATCTGAGTAAAAAAAAAAAAAAAAGGATATAAATATAGGAAGGTGTAATTAAATATAAAAAATATATAAAAATATTAATTTTCAAAAGTGTGTATAAATACATGAATAGAATAGGCAATCAGAAGTTTGGCTCCAGAACAAAAGTTAAACATGTAAATAAATTCACATACCCAGGAGGAGCCTAAGAACATATAAATATAATGTTTTAAAAATAAAATTGCTTATCAATAATTCATAATATCTCGCTGGATTGGAAAACAAATCTAAAATAACCATGTGTCATACCCCAAATAAACCACAAGATGGAGTCAACAGCCACTCCCAAGACCGACTTGTCTACAAGTACATATATATATACACACACGTGTGTACTTGTAGACATGTAGGTCTTAGGAGTGAATGTTGACTCCATCTTGTGGTCTATTTGGGGTATGACACATGGTCATTTTCCATATATTATTTTTCCAATCCACAGGGATCCAATCCATACTCATTTCTTTTTTTTGTTAGTTTTTATGTTTTAACTTTTTTATTTTTTTATGTGTAGCCAAATATATAAGAATATATACATCTTTTCTTTTTTTTTTTATGTTTTAACTTTGTCTTTTTTGTTAAGAAAAAAAAAAAAAAAAAAAACGACCGGGATTTTTTATTCACTCATTAAAAACTTTTGTTATTTTTTTTTTTATGTTTTTAACTTTTTTTTTATTTTTTATGTGTAGCCAAATGTCATATATTCGTGTACAATGGTGAGCCTAAGAATATATAAATCTTTATTTATTTTTTTGTAAGATTGCTTATCAATAATACATTGGGGGGGTTATTTACTAAAGGCAAATCCACTTCGCGCTTCACAATGTCCTCGAAGTGCACTTGAAATTGCACTGAAAGTGCACTTGGAAGTGCAGTCGCTGTAGATCCGAGGGGGACATGCAAGGAAAATAAAAAAAGAGCATTTTAGCTTGCACATGATTGGATGATAAAATCAGCAGAGCTTCCCTTCCTTTCAGATCTACCCCTCAGATGTACAGCGACTGCACTTCCAAGTGCACTTTCAGTGCAATTTCAAGTACACTTCGCACTTGTAGTTTGCACTTGTAGTGCAAAATGGATTTTCCTTTTTGTAAATAAATGTAAATAACCCCCTATGTATTATTGATAAGCAATCTTACAAAACAAACAAAAAAAAAAAGATTTATATATTCTTAGGCTCATCATTGTACACAGATATATGACATTTGGCTACACATAAAAAAAATAAAAAAGTTAAAAAGGGCCGTATAGCCGTCCCGGCCTGGACTTTTATCTGGTTTCTTGACTTTAAGAGCTTCTAGAAACTCCTCTAGTGTCAGGGGAGCCTCTAGGGCTTGGGAATCATCTGCCGACAAGGAAGAAGGACTATATTTACTCAGGAATTCTTTAATCACTTCTTGATGGTTCATTTGCTCAGTATGATCCGAGTCTCCCGAACGCAGGTTGTATAAATTACTATAAAAGGAATAGAATTGGGGTGCAATGTCCTTATTTTTAGTATATGTCCTACCTGAGGAATCCACAATATGATGGATCGTGGAGGCTAATAGACATGTGCAATTTGTTTAGTTTTTTTTTTCCGTTATATTCGATCATTCGTTATCGTACGAATGAACGAACGATTCGCTAAAAATTTTAACGAATCATTCGAATCGAACGAATACGAAAAACAACGAAAATCCGAAATAACCAAATTAGAAACAACGAAACTACGAAAGAAGAAAATCCGAAAAACGAAAACAGGAACAACGAAAATCAAAATGAACGAAAAAATTCGTACATTCGTAACTTTTTTTTTTTTTTGAATTGGTAATTTTCCGTGTCCCTTACAATGGCGCTGCTTAACGTGCCTCGAATGGATTGAACGAAAAAATTCGTACATTCGTAATTTTTTTTTTCGATTCGTAATTTTGTGTCTCTTACAATGGCGCTGCTTAACGTGCTTCGAATGGACTGAACGAAAAAATTTGTACATTCGTAACTTTTTTTATTTTTTTTCGATTCGTAATTTTCGTGTCTCTTACAATGGTGCTGCTTAACGTGATTCGAATGGATTGAACGAAAAAATTGGTACATTCGTAACTTTTTTTTTTTTTTTTTCGATTCGTAATTTTCCGTGTCTCTTACAATGGCGTTGCTTAACGTGCCAAGAAATGGATTGAACGAAAAAATTCGTACATTCGTAACTTTTTTTTTTTTTTCGATTCGTCATTTTGTGTCTCTTACAATGGCGCTGCTTAACCACTTCCCGACCGCCTAACGCCGATATACGTCGGCAAAATGGCACGGGCAGGCAAAATCACGTACCTGTACGTGATCGTGCATGTGCCTGCCTGTGGGTCGCGCGCGCCCGCCAGCGGCGCGCTCGCGACCCGGTCGGGAGCTTCCGTGACCACGGCCGCGGGACCAGCGGACCCGATCGCCGCTGGAATCCCGCGATCGGGTTACGGAGCTGAAAAACGGGGAGAGGTCTATGTAAACAAACTTCTCCCTGCGCTTCCTACACTGCCTGTCATTGATCGGCTGTTCCCTGTCATCGGGAAAGCCGATCAATGACTTCAGACGTACAGCCACGCCCCCCTACTGTAAAAAAAAACACAACACGTCACACTGACTCCTCCCCGCCCCCTAGTGGTTAACCCCTTCACTACAACTGTCATTTACATAGGAATCAGTGCTATTTAAATAGCACTGATTTCTGTATAAATGACAAATGTCCCAAAAATGTGTCAAAAATGTCCGATGTGTCCGCCATAATGTTGCACACACAATAAAAATCGCTGATCGCCGCCATTACTAGTAAAAAAAAAAATATTAATAAAAATGCTATAAAACTATCCCCTATTTTGTAAGCGCTATAACTTTTGCGCAAACTAATCAATAATCGCTAATTGCGATTTTTTTTACCAAAAATATGTAGAAGAATACGTATCGGCCGAAACTGAGGAAAAAAAATGTTTTTATATATTTTTTTTGGGGATAGTTATTATAGCAAAAAGTAAAAAATATTGCATTTTTTTCAAAATTGTCGCTCTATTTTTGTTTATAGCGCAAAAAATAAAAACCGCAGGGGCGATCAAGTACCACCAAAAGAAAGCTCTATTTGTGGGAAAAAAAGGACGCCAATTTTGTTTGGGAGCCACGTCGCGCGACCGCGCAATTGTCAGTTAAAGCGACGCAGTGCCGAATCACACAAAGGGGCCTGGTCCTTTGGCTGCCAATTGGTCCGGGGCTGAAGTGGTTAACGTGCTTCGAATGGATTGAACGAAAAAAAATTCGTACATTCGTAACTTTTTTTTTTCGATTCGTAATTTTCCGTGTCTCTTAAAATGTAATAATAGCATACACATTACATAAAATTATGAATTATGCTCCGATTACGAATCTACGAATGTTCCGAATGTTACGAAAGTACGAATAAATACGAATGCGTCCGAATTTCGAATAAACAAAAATTAAACGGAAAAACGAATCAACGAAAAAATAACTCTTACGAAAATACGAATCGTTACAAATACGAACACCGACGACTTACGAATTTACGAATCGTTACGAATCAACGGAAACGAAAGAAACAAAATGAAAATAAGCAAATTTTTCTGTTGTGCACATGTCTAGAGGCTAATTTACATTGTTGGGTGGCTCTAGCTAACAACCTACCTGGCTTGTTACCACTTCCACCTCTTAGAGAATGCAGTCCTTGGCATATAAGTAGCCAAACCCGTAATGAAAAACAGCAGTTAAACTAACATAAATCATAAGGAACAGTACATGAACAAGGAAGGAATATTTCCAATAATCCTCTGAGCCCTCTAGTTGTTCGCCCCGGTAGAAAAGACTCCACATCCAAAAACTGTCTAATCCTCAAAAGAAGAATCAGGATGCTATCAATTTTAAACTGGATGATCAGGGCCTCCTGGACAAGGCCTCTATGGAAAGAAGAGGATGAAGACCCCAATCCTTCATTTGTAGAAGGCATTTCTCCTGAACGTTCATTGGTAATAGCTGCAACTTGAAAACAGTCTGTACTGAATACCCCATGTAAGAGCAGTATGAGTATCATGCCCATAACCTTTGATTATATTCTGTTGTGTACCTGCTGTTTCTCTGACTAAATATAATGTTACGTTTATCTGTGGCCCTTTGGTGATGTCAAAGGCCACACCTGAGGCCCCCCCATATCAAGAGAGTTGACCACCACTGGCTGAGATAGTAGGTTAATCTGTGTTCAGTTCAATCATACAATCATAGGCAACAATACATCCAGTTTTTTATGCACATATTTCATTAAATAGATTTTTAAATTTTTTTTTAAGAAAAAAAAATGGTTCTGTTATTTCTAATAAAACTTTTTGAAAACCAAAAAAAAATGGAAGTAAGAAAAAAATGGTGCAATTTTATTATTCAGCAACTGTCAATGGAAGACCTTTGGGTTCAAAGACTAGAACACTGCAAATGTGCCTGCTCTTTGGAGAGTATAAAGAAAAACAAAGTCACTGTAAGACATGAATGTTATATTTTCTTGTATAAATTAAGACTTATGAAAACATAAAAATGCCAAAAATATTAACAGATAAATAACATTTAAACATAAATAAATAAACTTTTCAGATCTCGGTAGGTGAACAATAAATAAAATATTGGCTGACATTTCAGGTGCTGGTGGGCCACAAGATACCATGAGTGACAAGCTGACGATCTCTACAGACTTCCTATCAATGGCTTTATCAGACCCCCCCCAGACGTCAAAGTCAAGATTAAAAGAGAGAGCGCACCGGCCTGAGTTTGACACCATTTATTAAAAAAGATATAGAAAAATGAATGCAGTACACACAGTGTATTAATAAAAACAAGCGCGTCCATAGAGGCTGTGGTTGCGTTCTAAGTCCAGAAAACCAAGCTGGAAGTGAAGCGATCTGACAGTCTCTGTCTGAATAGTTCACAAGCAGACACCAACAATTTGCGTGAGAGCCTGGTAATGGACTGGGGGGGGGGGGGGGCATGCCGTTTTTTTCAATGAGTTTTAGCGATATTGCCGAGACCCGACAATTCATTACAGCCGTGATCAGGTTTAAATTACTTTTTTCCTTTAGCTATGCTCGGGCCGAACCGTTCGCCCATCCCTAGTTATTACCCTTTAAGCCCCCGTACACACGGTCGGAAATTCCGACCACAAAATCCGTCCGACACTGGTGTTGCATACACACGGTCGGACAAAGTTGTCGGAAAATCCGACCATTCTGAACGTGGTGACGTTTGTTGCATACGACGGAACTAGGTAGAGGCTAGTAGCCAATAGCTTTGGTCTCGTAATTTGATATGAGCATGCGGGGCACTTTGTCCGTTGGAATTCTCTACACACGATCGGAAAAAGTCAGATCGGATTTTGTTGTCGTAAAATTTGAGAGCAGGATCTCCAATTTTTTCCGTCGGAAAAAGTCAGATGGAGCCCACACACTGGTGAATTTTCTCTACCTTCTAACACTAGCAGGTAACACAGTCATCATTCTAGTGTCCTATCTGGATAGACACCTACACAAGCCAATGTACTCCTTTTTGGGCAATTTAGCTTTCCTAGACATCTGTTATACATCAACCACAATGCCCAATATTTTACAGGTTCTTCTAGCCAAGACAAAGTCAACGACATTGACAGTTATATTTCTTTGTGGCATTTGTGGGCACTGAACACGTCCTTCTTTTGATAACGTCCTATGACAGATTTTTAGCTGTATGTCCCCCTCTCCGATATATGGTCATGATGAGCCAAAGAGTTTGTATCGGCTTGGTCTTTGTGTGCTGGTTTACAGGCATTGTGTACTCTTCAGTTCATAGCGCTTTCACATTTCGCCTTGACTTTTGTGGAACCAAGAAGATCAATTTTTTTGTGAAATCCTACCACTGCTCTCTCTTTCCTAAGACGATACATCTATAAATGTGGTTCTCTTGCTCTCCATTGGGGTTTTCATTGGGCGGCCACCATTCCTGAGCATTATCATTTCCTATACATACATAATGTAATTGTTACGATAATGAAGATCAAATCCGAAGAAGGAAGACAAAAAGCATTTTCTACATGTGCTTCCCATCTTCCTGTCGTCATCCTGTATTATGGAAGTGCTTTTTTCAATTATGTGAGACCGATTTCCACATATTCTTTGAGTAAGGATCGACTGATTTCAGTCCAGTATAGTATGGTGATTCCAATGTTGAACCCGGTAAAATACACCTTGAAGAATCAGGATGTCAAAGACGCCATCAGTAGACAGTTCTTTCAAAGAAGGATACTCCAATCTTGTGAATCTGTAAAGTAGAAATTCAAAAACATATTGTAAAATAAAGAATGTGTTGTATCAAATTTTTCTATTTATTAAACTATTTCACTAAAATCTCTTGCAAGTCTCTCTATTGGGAATTCCTTATAGTCCCCATTGCCTCTTCTCCCAACATTTATTGCAAAATATTTTTTTAAAAATAAAAATGGCTGAATCATTTTGCCACAAAGTAGGAAAATTAAGCTATTTGGCTTGATCAAATTGACACGCCCCTAGCTAAATTCAAGGACGAATGAATCGCATCTCTAAATATTATAGAACTCTAATGCCGCGTTCACACGGACAGAATTTCACCTAGCAAAAGACCAATGTGAGCTTTTCACCGGAAAATGCGACCGTGTGTAGGCTCCATCGGAATTTTGCTGGCCGAATTTCCGCCAGCAAAAGATTGAGAGCAGGTTCTCAATTTTTCCGACGGAAAAAGTTTAGATCGGAAATTCCGATCGTCTGTAGCAATTCCGACGTGCAAAAATTCCTACGCATGCTCGGAAGAATTTGACGCATGCTCAGGAGCATTAAACTTCATTTTCTCTGCTTGTCGTAGTGTTGTACATCACCGCGTTCTTGACGGTTGGAATTTGGTGTGACCGTGTGTAGGCAACACAAACTTGAGTGGAATTCCGTCGGAAAAAACATCCAAGGCTTTTCCGATGAGAATTCCGATCGTGTGTATGCGGCATTATAGAACGGGAGGCATCCCGCTGACTGCTGTCTTTTCACAGTGACAGCTGTTATATAGGCAAGGGCGGGGCCACCTGGTGATGTAACCGGATGACCCCACCCCCTCATGACTGTAAGCAGCCTTATATAGTGTGGGGCATGGACTTAGTCCCCCCGAGCCGTGATTGGCCAAAGGCACCCTGTCTTTGGCCAATTATGGCTCTCACAGCAGAGCGAGCTGTAATTGGCCAAAGCATGCAGGTCAGGTGCATGCTTTGGCCAATTATCAGATGTCAATGCACTGTGATCTCAAAGTGCATTATGGGGCATTCCATGGTGCTTGAATTTCCCGCAAACGCCCCATATGTTTGGTTCGTTTGTGAGCAAATGTTCAAATCAAAAATACGTTCGACTCAAACTGTGAATGAATGAATGATTTGTATAGTGCTGCAACTGCGAACTGAATCGCCTCGAGACGATTGATCCGACCTGCGTTGATTCCTTCTTAGAAGAGGGGGGTCTTGAGTTTTTTCCTGAAGGCCCGATGGTCTGTGGGCTCATCCCTAGTCTTATCCAACCAACAGCCTTTGATTTGACAATGAAAAATAAAATATCACACTGACAAATTCATCTCTTTGTCAATCTGCTCTCTTCTCCCATTGGCATGTCTCATATTGGCAGCCGCACAAAAGTTTGACTCTTCGTGCTGCTTCTCCTTTTGCCAGTCTGAGCTGTGCTCTACATGGATTACAAGAAGCTGGAAACAGGTGAAAAATAAGTATCTTTGAAACCTTGAATGCATCCTGAAGAAGCCTAATGGCGAAACGCGTTGATGCACAAGGGCTCACTGTATATTTTGTATCATGCTATATGATTTTTAATTCTCGAATGCTTCATTGATGTTATATGTATTTTTTCAATAAATATTGTTATTTTTTCATACTTCACTATTGTTTCTTATGCCTTTAAAGTCCGATTTAGGGATACCTAGTTAGTGTCCCTTTTCTTTTTTGTTCCCTAGGCCAAAAATAAGGTATTCAATCTGCGTATATTACAAAAATACATTGAATAATGCATTTTAAAATATAAATTTAATGATGTATAAATACAGAACTGAATTAATTGAGTCTTCCGTATCTGTCTGGAGTTCAACTTTAAAACAAAATGTAGTTAAATGTATTTGAAACCATAATAAATATACCTAGATAGATACAATAGTATATGTACAACGCAATGAAAAATATTAAGATTGTTTTATTACTTTGATTAGCTTTGATTTTCTTGGTTTCAGACAGTCTGCCTCTTTTCACCTTTCCATTTTTGTTTACTTATTTTCGACTGATGAGGTTGTCCCATAAAAGAGCAGTTATAAGAGACATCGGGGAATGTTGTGTGCTCCACAGTTTTTAGATTGTGTCGTCATCACAAGAATTTGAAGGAAGAAAAAAAATGATAGTTTTTAATTTAAAGCTACAAGATAGATGTACTATGTACAGTATGCGCTGTTATAAGGGTTGGGGGTATTTCTGTCATGTTACACAGTGTGGAGGCCCTGGATTTAATGTAAAGATAACCAAGTAACCACTTCCAGCCAAAGCCAATTCTGGCATAAAAAAAATCATCATTTCATAATTTTTTGGGCTTGAAAATTACTCAGAACCCCTATACATTATATATGTTTTTAGCCAAGGCCCTAGAGAATAAAATGGTGGTCGTTGCAATGTGCTCTGTCACAGGATATTTGCTCAGCAATTTTTAACCGCTTCCCGACCGCCTCACGCTGATATACGTCGGCAGAATGGCACGGCTGGGTAAAACAACGTACAGGTACGTGGCCCTTTAAAAGCCTAGCCGTGGGTCGCACGTGCGCCGCGCTCGCGACCCGGTCGGGAGCTCCGTGACCACGGCCACGGGACCAGCGGACCCGATCGCTGCTGGTGTCCCGCGATCGGGTCACAGAGCTGAAGAACGGGGAGAGGTCTGTGTAAACAAACCTCTCCCTGCACTTCTTTCTCTGCCTGTCAGTGATCTGCTGTTCCCGGTCATCGGGAAAGCCCTCAGACGTCAGCCCCGCCCCCTAATGTAAAAAAAAAAACACACGTCACAGCCCATAACCCCTCCCCTCCCCTAGTGGTTAACTCTTTCACTGCCAGTGTCATTTATACAGGAATCAAACAGCATTTAAATAGCATTGATTGCTGTATAAATGACAATGGTCCCAAAAATGTGTCAAAAATGTCCGATGTGTCCGCCATAATGTCGCAGTCACAATAAAAATCGCTGATCGCCGCCATTACTAGTAAAAAAAAAAAATATTAATAAAAATGCTATACAACTATCCCCTATTTTGTAAACGCTATAACTTTTGCGCAAACCAATCAATAATCGCTAATTGCGATTTTTTTTTACCAAAAATATGTAGAAGAATACGTATCGGCCGAAACTGAGGAAAAAAATGTTTTTTTATATATTTTTTGGGGATTTTTATTATAGCAAAAAGTAAAAAATATTGATTTTTTTTCAAAATTGTCGCTCTATTTTTGTTTATAGCGCAAAAAAATAAAAACGCAGGGGCAATCAAATACCACCAAAAGAAAGCTCTATTTGTAGGAAAAAAAGGACGCCAATTTTCTTTGGGAGCCACGTCGCATGACTGCGCAATTGTCAGTTAAAGCGACGCAGTGCCGAATCGCAAAAAGGGGCCTGGTCATTTGGCTGCAAATTGGTCCGGGGCTGAAGTGGTTAACCGCTTCCCGACCGGCCACTGCATATATACGTCAGCAGAATGGCACGGGCAGGCAGAATCACGTACCTGTACGTGATCGTGCATGTGCCTGCCCGTGGGTCGCGCGCGCGCCGCTAGCGGCGCGCTCGCGACCCGGTCGGGAGCTCCGTGACCCCGGCCGCGGGACCAGCGGACCCGATCGCCGCTGGTATCCCGCGATCGGGTTACGGAGCGGAAGAACGGGGAGAGGTCTATGTAAACAAACCTCTCCCCGCGCTTCCTACACTGACTGTCAGTGATCGGCGGTTCCCTGTCATCGGGAACGCCGATCAATGACGTCAGACGTACAGCCACGCCCCCCTACAGTAAACACAACACATCACGTCACACTGACTCCTCCCCGCCCCCTTGTGGTTAACCCCCTAACTACAACTGTCATTTACATAGGAATCAGTGCTATTTAAATAGCACTGATTTCTGTATAAATGACAAATGTCCCAAAAATGTGTCAAAAATGTCCGATGTGTCCGCCAAAATGTCGCAGTCACAATAAAAATCGCTGATCGCCGCCATTACTAATAAAAAAAAAAATATTAATAAAAATGCTATAAAACTATCCCCTATTTTGTAAACGCTATAACTTTTGCGCAAACTAATCAATAATCGCTAATTGCGATTTTTTTTACCAAAAATATGTAGAAGAATACGTATCGGCCTAAACTGAGGAAAAAAAATGTTTTTTTATATATTTTTTGGGGATATTTATTATAGCAAAAAGTAAAAAATATTGCATTTTTTTCAAAATTGTCGCTCTATTTTTGTTTATAGCGCAAAAAATAAAAACCGCAGGGGTGATCAAATACCACCAAAAGAAAGCTCTATTTGTGGGAAAAAAAGGACGCCAATTTTGTTTTGGAGCCACGTCGCATGACCGCGCAATTGTTAGTTAAAGCGACGCAGTGCCGAATTGCAAAAAGGGGCCTGGTCCTTTGGCTGCCAATTGGTCCGGGGCTGAAGTGGTTAAAATGCATTTTTTTGGGGATAAATACACTTTGATGAATTTTAAAAATTAAAAAAAAATCCCACAATATATAACTCAATTTTTGGTCAAATGTAAAATTGCGCACACTCGTGAAATGGCGCCAAACTTTGCTACTCAAAAATTTTCATAGGCTACACTTTAAAAATGTTTGCAGGTTACCAGTTTAGAATTAATGCTCTCGCTCTAATGTTCGCAGTGAAACTTCACATATGTTGTGCAAACACCGTTTACATATGCAAGCACAACCTACATATGTGTTTGCTTCTGCATGCGAGCACGAGGGGACGGTGGTACGTTACATTTTTTTAAATTCCATTTTCATTTTTTTTCACTGTCCCTCTATTTTTTGATCACTTTTATTCCTTTTTCAAGAAATGTAAACATCCCTTGAAATAGGAATAGGGCATGACAGGTCCTCTTTATCGAGACATCTGGGGTCAATAAGATCCCAGATATCTCCTCTACCCTGGAAAGCATGAGATAAAAAAAATAAAAATAAAAATTGATATCTCTTTTCCAGGGGAAAAAACGGGCAGTGTTTACATCTGCCAGAGTCGGTAGTGAAGTCATCACATTGCTTCCTGCCTTCCAGGGTCCCAGGGCCTCCCGTCCAGTCAATGGCCAGCTCTATGGTAATCCGCTGCCGAAACGGTGCTCTCTCAATTTCTCAATTGTATCCCTTGCTGATTTCTTTTATGTAAAGCTCTTTTATATAATAGCAAACCAGGAGATTGTTTTAAAATATAGACCCGTTGAAGTAACAAACTAAATTAAAATTGAAGTTGAGGCTTCCGGTTCCGGCGCTGCATGGAGAGGAGCTACGAGATCTCTGCTCTCACCGCGCTCCTCTGTAATTCTGTTCCCAGGCCAGCTAACCATGAGGTACTCCCCCCTTTTGCCTCCCCTCCTCCCCAGGAGACATCCATGGATCGCTTTGTGGAGCGATCCTCGTACCGCTCGTCCCCAGCTCCCCGCCGGAGACATGGCCCTCGATGCAGCCAGCTTGGCTCCCGCACCTATCGCAGAGCCCTCACCTCCTGCATCCTGCCTGCTGCCCCAGCCTTCCCATCCTGCGGCTCCCGCGCGAGGAGTTGATTTTTTTTTCAATATCATACTTATACAGGTGGATGCCTAGTATCAGTCCAGTGCTGAGAACCGAGTGATCAAAGACCTGTGATCACTTGATTCTCAGAGCTCCATGAGCAGAGAGCTGGTGACTGTCAGTTACCTGCTCTCTGCCCCCCCCATGCTCACTGGAGCTCTGGGCTATGGAGGAGGCAAGAGCGGCTGGCTCAGGCTTTTAGCGGCTTGCTGAAAGCCTGAGCCAAGTGCCAGTCTAAGGTTTTTTTTGGTGGATCCCGACATTATTGTCACGATCTTGCCCCAACTTAAGCCGGCTCTGTGATGTCAGACGACAGCGGGCCTTTTGTAACCTTTATACCAAACTCATAAACACGACTGAAAATTTCAAATTTTCAACCGCAAATTACAACCATCATCAGAACTGAATAACTACAGTTAAAATAATGTGACAATTTGTCCAAAAATACATTTTGAATATAATTAGCAGAACTCTTACCTGATTGAGCACCAGACTTAAATATGAACTGCTGCGTTCATTGGCCCTGCCACCCACTCCCTCATCACGAGCTTGGATTGACAACACTGGGAGCCAAAGGCCCCAATAAGTGAAGGGAGAGAAGAGCTGTAGACATGAACAGCGCTGGATGGAATGAGGGCTCAGGTGAGTTAAAGGGGGGGGGGGGGGCTATGCTGATGCCTAACATTTTTTACCTTAATGCATTAGGGTATAAAAAATGCTTAGGCCTTAGAACCACTTTAATGCTCATAAGGCCACGGTACGGCTAGACCCTTTTCAACCTCCACCTGGCACTCGTGAGCTCTCCAGACCAGGTTCTTATGCGGCGTACAGGCGATCGGACATTCCGACAACAAAATCCTGGATTTTTTTTCCCATGGATGTTGGATCAACTTGTCTTGCATACACACGGTCACACAAAGTTGGTCAGAAATTCCGAACGTCAAGAATGCGGTGACCTACAACACGCACAACGAGCCCAGAAAAATTAAGTTCAATAGCCAGTGTGGCTCTTCTGCTTGATTCCGAGCATGAATTTTGTGCGTCGGAATTGTCTACACACGCTCGGAATTTACGACAATGGATTTTGTTGTCGGAAAATTTGAGATCCAGCTCTCAAATTTTTGTTGTCGAAAATTCCGACAGAAAATGTCCAATGGAGCCTACACACGGTTGGAATTTCCGACAACAAGCTCCCATAGAACATTTGTTGTTCGGAAATTTCGACCGCGTGTATGCGGCATAAGGCAAAATCCCTTGACTAGCTCCAGAAAAATGATTTTAAAAATAGGCCCCTCCCAGGTATGGCACAGCTGGGACCTGGATGAACATGCAGAAAACTTCAGCAATCTGCCAAGCAGTGCAAAGTAGACATGTGCACAACAAAAAAATTTGTTTATTTTCGTTTCGTTTTTTTCGTTTCCGTTGATTCGTAACGATTCGTAAATTCGTAAGTCGTCGGTGTTCGTATTCGTAACGATTCGTATTTTCGTAAGAGTTATTTTTTCGTTGATTCGTTTTTTTTTTCGTTAGTTTAATTTTCGTTTATTCTAAATTCGGATGCATCCGTATTTATTCGTACTTTCGTAACATTCGTAACATTCGTAGATTCATAATCGGAGCATAATTCATAATTTTATGTAATGTGTATGCTATTATTACATTTTAAGAGACACAGAAAATTACGAATCGAAAAAAAAAGTTACGAATGTACAAATTTTTTCGTTCAATCCATTCGAGGCACGTTAAGCAGCGCCATTGTAAGGGACACGGAAAATTACCAATTCAACAAAAAAAAAAGTTACGAATGTACGAATTTTTTCATTCATTTTGATTTTCGTTGTTCCTGTTTTCGTTTTTCGGATTTTCTTCTTTCGTAGATTCGTTGTTTCTAAATTGTTTTTTTCGGATTTTCGTTGGTTTTCGGATTTGTTCGATTCGAACGATTCGTTATTCGTTAAAATTTTTAGCGAATCGTTCGTTCATTCATACAAAAACGAATGAACGAAAATAACGAAAAAAAATGAGAAACGAATTGCACATGTCTAGTGTGAAGTTTACTGAGGAGAAACAGGAAGTGAGAAATTCAGACAAAGAAAAGAAAACATTTAGAAGGGAAATCGAAGGAAAAGGTAAGTGAACCAACAATGCACGAGCTTAAAGGAACCTATTTAGAAAATAAAAAACGTACAATAACGAATGAACGAAAATAACGAAAGAAAACTAAAAACTAAAAAAAAAACGAAACGAATTGCACATGTCTAGTGCAAAGCCCCTACAGCTGGGGACTTCTCCTGCAGGACTAAACCCAGAACTTAGACCCAGTGCTTGCAACACTAAGCTGCTCCAGGCCTCAGACAATTAATGTGCTCTTCAGCCACCTACTGGGCACACCTCCCCAGGGATTGGCTGAAGTCCCATAAATATTCAGACTGCTCATTTGACTTTCCAACCAACTGTGATTCTAGATTCATCCAGAATAGAGGGTGAAACAATCATGCCTGCAGCCTGTGAAACGCCCAAATCAATCAACAACTGCTCCGTTGATTACAGAAGAGCCAACAATAACTTAATTTGCCTAAAATCCCAGCAACATAACTACGCTCAAAAGTACAATCCCTCTACAAACTAATAAACAGATTTTTTTTATACAGCATAGATATGAGATGAGAAGAACTTACACTGAGTGATGCTTTGTGTGCATTCAGGATACATTACGGATGTCCATTCCTTAGACTGATGTGTAGATCAGGGCAGATTCTCACCAATCACAAAACAATATATCCTTCGTATTCTCAGTCCATTTATTTTGTTACGTTCCAAGAACTTATTTATTTATTTTGTCACGCTCCAAGGATAATGTGCGCTAAATTTGCTGCAGTAAAACTCACACATTGATTAGTTTTCAGAGAGAAGCAATCTGAGCCAACTTTAAAGGGGTTGTAAAAGTTATTTTTTTTTTATTTTCTAAATCGGTTCCCTTAAGCTAGTGCATTGTTGGTTCACTTACCTTTTCCTTCAGTTTCCCTTCTAAATGTTTTTGTTTCTTTGTCTGAATTTCTCACTTCCTGTTCCTCCTCAGTAAGCTGTTCTGGCTGACTAAACACCGCTCGGATGATGGTGTGAAGTAGACATGCGCACAACAAAAAAATGTGTTTATTTTCGTTTCGTTTTTTTCGTTTCCGTTTATTCGTAACGATTTGTAAATTCGTAAGTCGTCGGTGTTCGTATTCGTAACGATTCGTATTTTCGTAAGAGTTATTTTTCGTTGATTCGTATTTCCGTTAGTTTAATTTTCGTTTATTCGAAATTCGGACGCATTCGTATTTATTCGTAACATTTGTAGATTCGTAATCGGAGCATAATTCATAATTTTATGTAATGTGTATGCTATTATTACATTTTAAGAGACACAGAAAATTACGAATCGGAAAAAAAAGTTACGAATGTACGAATCTTTTCGTTCAATCCATTCGAAGCACGTTAAGCAGCGCCATTGTAAGAGACACGGAAAATTACGAATCGAAAAAAAAAAAAAGTTAAGAATGTACAAATTTTTTCGTTCAATACATTCGAAGCACGTTAAGCCACGCCATTGTAAGAGACATGGAAAATTACGAATCACAAAAAAAAAAGTTACGAATGTCCAAATTTTTTTGTTCAATCCATTCGAGGCACGTTAAGCAGCGCCATTGTAAGAGACACGGAAAATTACCAATTCAACAAAAAAAAAAAATTTACAAATGTACAAATTTTTTCGTTCAATCCATTCGAGGCATGTTAAGCAGCGCCATTGTAAGGGACACGGAAAAATTACCAATTCAACAAAAAAAAAAAAAAGTTACGAATGTACAAATTTTTTCTTTCATTTTCGTTGTTCCTGTTTTCGTTTTTCGGATTTTCTTCTTTCGTAGATTCGTTGTTTCTAATTTGTTTTTCTCGGATTTCCGTTGTTTTCAGATTCGTTCGGTTCGAACGATTCGTTATTCGTTAAAATTTTTAGCGAATCGTCCGTTCATTCGTACGAAAACGAATGAACGAATGAACGAAAATAACGAATAATAACGAAAAATGAAAAAAACGAAACTAACTGCACAAGACAAGAAAACAATTAGAAGGGTAATCGAAGGAAAAGGTAAGTGAACCAACAATGCACTAGCTTAAAGGAACCTATTTAGAAAATAAAAAACGAACCTTTACAACCCCTTTAAGCTGTGGTGGAACAATGGTGACACAACGACAAGTCTATTACTAAACAAAACGAATCTACACCAACAAAAGTGCAAAACTCCTAATAAAAGAAAGTGAAAAATATATATATATATTGAACAGAAATTTACCAGATTCTATGAACCAAAATAATAAAAATAAATGATATCCCTTACTGGGCAAATACTAAATAATGTGTGTGTATAATAAGGCAGTGTAGTGTTTCATTAAAACTTATCTCATCAAAAATGTATGTAGCCTCTTCGTTATTTTTATATTCCCTTTTAAGACAATCTCTGCTCCCATGATAGTGTATGCTAACTCTGTGTTATTTTCTGTATTGATCACAGAACTTGAAAACCTGTTCCTGACTCATTCGTACTTTATACTTTTATTATCCTATATTAAACCTAATAAAAATATATTGTAAAAAAAAAAAAAAAAAAATGTATATAGCACCATCTAGCATGCCCGGTAATAGCACCCTTATCAGTCTATAAGTTGTATTGACAAAAAAAATATATACAGATATGTGTCCTTAGATATTAAGGAGTGTATTTCTACACAAGATTCACACAATTTTCACACAATATTTTACATATACAGACACACACACTGAATATATATATATTTATTTATTTATTTACTCTCTCTCTCTCTCTCTATCTATCTATCTATCTACAGTATCTGTCTACAGTATCTCTGTCTACAGTATCTCTGTCTACAGTATCTCTGTCTACAGTATCTCTGTCTACAGTCTCTCTGTCTCTCTGTCTACAGTCTCTCTGTCTACAGTCTCTCTGTCTACAGTCTCTCTGTCTACAGTCTCTCTGTCTCTCTGTCTACAGTCTCTCTGTCTACAGTCTCTCTGTCTCTCTGTCTACAGTCTCTCTGTCTACAGTCTCTCTGTCTACAGTCTATCTGTCTCTCTGTCTACAGTCTCTCTGTCTCTCTGTCTACAGTCTCTCTGTCTCTCTGTCTACAGTCTCTCTGTCTACAGTCTCTCTGTCTCTCTGTCTACAGTCTCTCTGTCTACAG
Source organism: Lithobates sylvaticus (assembly GCA_028564925.1). Classification (NCBI taxonomy): domain Eukaryota; kingdom Metazoa; phylum Chordata; class Amphibia; order Anura; family Ranidae; genus Lithobates; species Lithobates sylvaticus. Next base: position 298,897,305 of record CM053031.1, on the reverse strand, counting down.
TCTCTCTGTCTACAGTCTCTCTGTCTACAGTCTCTCTGTCTCTCTGTCTACAGTCTCTCTGTCTACAGTCTCTCTGTCTCTCTGTCTCTCTGTCCACAGTCTCTCTGTCTCTCTGTCTACAGTCTCTCTGTCTACAGTCTCTCTGTCTCTCTGTCTCTCTGTCTACAGTCTCTCTGTCTCTCTGTCTACAGTCTCTCTGTCTCTCTGTCTCTCTGTCTCTCTGTCTACAGTCTCTCTGTCTCTCTGTCTACAGTCTCTCTGTCTACAGTCTCTCTGTCTACAGTCTCTCTGTCTCTGTCTACAGTCTCTCTGTCTCTCTGTCTACAGTCTCTCTGTCTCTCTGTCTACAGTCTCTCTGTCTACAGTCTCTCTGTCTCTCTGTCTCTCTGTCTACAGTCTCTCTGTCTCTCTGTCTACAGTCTCTCTGTCTACAGTCTCTCTGTCTCTCTGTCTACAGTCTCTCTGTCTACAGTCTCTCTGTCTCTCTGTCTACAGTCTCTCTGTCTCTCTGTCTACAGTCTCTCTGTCTCTCTGTCTCTCTGTCTACAGTCTCTCTGTCTCTCTGTCTCTCTGTCTACAGTCTCTCTGTCTCTCTGTCTACAGTCTCTCTGTCTCTCTGTCTACAGTCTCTCTGTCTCTCTGTCTACAGTCTCTCTGTCTACAGTCTCTCTGTCTCTCTGTCTACAGTCTCTCTGTCTCTCTGTCTACAGTCTCTCTGTCTCTCTGTCTACAGTCTCTCTGTCTCTCTGTCTACAGTCTCTCTGTCTCTCTGTCTACAGTCTCTCTGTCTCTCTGTCTACAGTCTCTCTGTCTCTCTGTCTCTCTGTCTCTCTGTCTACAGTCTGTCTGTCTACAGTCTCTCTGTCTCTCTGTCTCTCTGTCTACAGTCTCTCTGTCTCTCTGTCTACAGTCTCTCTGTCTCTCTGTCTCTCTGTCTCTCTGTCTACAGTCTCTCTGTCTACAGTCTCTCTGTCTACAGTCTCTCTGTCTCTCTGTCTACAGTCTCTCTGTCTCTCTGTCTACAGTCTCTCTGTCTACAGTCTCTCTGTCTCTCTGTCTACAGTCTCTCTGTCTCTCTGTCTACAGTCTCTCTGTCTCTCTGTCTACAGTCTCTCTGTCTCTCTGTCTCTCTGTCTACAGTCTCTCTGTCTCTCTGTCTACAGTCTCTCTGTCTACAGTCTCTCTGTCTCTCTGTCTACAGTCTCTCTGTCTACAGTCTCTCTGTCTACAGTCTCTCTGTCTCTCTGTCTACAGTCTCTCTGTCTACAGTCTCTCTGTCTCTCTGTCTACAGTCTCTCTGTCTACAGTCTCTCTGTCTCTCTGTCTACAGTCTCTCTGTCTCTCTGTCTACAGTCTCTCTGTCTCTCTGTCTACAGTCTCTCTGTCTCTCTGTCTCTCTGTCTACAGTCTCTCTGTCTCCCTGTCTCTCTGTCTACAGTCTCTCTGTCTCTCTGTCTACAGTCTCTCTGTCTCTCTGTCTACAGTCTCTCTGTCTACAGTCTCTCTGTCTCTCTGTCTACAGTCTCTCTGTCTACAGTCTCTCTGTCTACAGTCTCTCTGTCTCTCTGTCTACAGTCTCTCTGTCTCTCTGTCTACAGTCTCTCTGTCTCTCTGTCTACAGTCTCTCTGTCTCTCTGTCTACAGTCTCTCTGTCTACAGTCTCTCTGTCTACAGTCTCTCTGTCTCTCTGTCTACAGTCTCTCTGTCTCTCTGTCTACAGTCTCTCTGTCTCTCTGTCTAAGTCTCTCTGTCTCTCTGTCTACAGTCTCTCTGTCTACAGTCTCTCTGTCTACAGTCTCTCTGTCTCTCTGTCTACAGTCTCTCTGTCTACAGTCTCTCTGTCTCTCTGTCTACAGTCTCTCTGTCTACAGTATCTCTGTCTCTCTGTCTACAGTATCTCTGTCTCTCTGTCTACAGTATCTCTGTCTCTCTGTCTACAGTATCTCTGTCTCTCTGTCTACAGTATCTCTGTCTCTCTGTCTATACATACAGTCTATAAGTTGTATTGACAAAAATAATATATACAGATATATGTCCTTAGATATTAAGGAGTGTATTTCTACACAAGATTCACACAATTTTCACCCAATATTTTACATATACAGACACACACACTAAATATATATATATGTATTTATTTACTCTCTATCTATCGGTAGATAGATAGCTCGATAGATAGATAGCTCGATAGATAGATAGCTCGATAGATAGATAGCTCGATAGATAGAGATATATAGATAGATAGAGATATATAGATAGAGATATATAGATAGATAGAGATAGATAGAGATAGATAGATAGAGATAGATAGAGATAGATAGATAGAGATAGATAGATAGAGATAGAGATAGATAGATAGAGATAGATAGATAGATAGAGAGATAGAGATAGATATATAGATATATAGATAGAGATAGATATATAGATAGATAGATAGAGATAGATATATAGATAGATAGATAGAGATTTAGATGTAGATAGAAAGAGAGAGAGATTTTACATATACACACGCACACACTAAATATATACTTCTTTTTATTATTTATACAGAGAGATAGAGATTTTTAGGTACTTTTTTGTGGTTGTTTTTTTTTTCCCTCTATTTTTTCTTAATTGTTTGTTATTATTTTTGCACCATTCTTATGTTTTTTGTTCACAACAATTATTTTTGTAATACTCTGTACTACTAAGCTTACATAATTGTTTCATTGTTACAAATTATATGATAAATCATAAATCATACCATAAATATTTTTGTTTTAAAAAAAACAATAGGCTACAACAAAATATTCCAAAAATGTAAGTTCAAATTCTCACCAAACAGACTTTAGGAGACATTTAAGGCTTCTATCAAACTTATAAACAACCTTGAATTTAATGAACACCCGCCCCCCTACTTTTTCCTTACCATTGACTCAATGCAAATGATGGCATTTTTTTTAAGTAAACGGCAGAAGTTAAACTACAGTGAAAGCTGAATGTTTCTCTCGTTACTAACGTTGTAAGTAATGCTAATTTTAAAATCAATTGACATTTTCAATAAATATATACTTTCTTAAACTATGTACATAAAAGGGACATTGCTGTAAGAGTCAAACACATATAATTAGCACTTTAAATACATGAATCCCATCCTTACCTCAGGTCATAGGAATGGGCAGTAAACTGTTGTATAAATAAACTGTTGAATTTTGTGCTTATATAAGGATTGTGTTTCTGTGATCAATGACCACATCTCTAAATAAAACTCTTTTTGCTAATTTCTTCACATAAAGACCCTAGTGCTCGGGGAGAAAAAACAAGGACATGCACAAAAAAAAAAAAATCACAAACACCAACAGCATGAACTTTCCACCTAATTTTCTTTCAAAATATTGTATCTGATAATAATGACTTAATATAATAATTAACAAAATATGTATCAACAGATGCTCTCACTTTTTAAATGCAGCATATATTTTTAGAACCACGTTAAGCAAATATTATAACAGGAACATAAAAAATAAAAATAAACAGCTAGGCAAAATTAGCATATTTTGGATTCGCAAGCGCAATTAGTAACTGGGAAAAAAAATACTGTTATACAATTGTTTTTAAATACATTGGTTTTATCATGTTTTGTGAAGCATTGTTCATTTTTTTTAAATGTTTTTATTTATAAATTGATTTTATGAAGCATTATTTCTGAAATGAATTGTAGGGTTTATTGGGAAATGAATTGTAGGTGTCATTGTGAGTTGTAGGTGTTATCAGGAAATTAATATACTGTAGGTGTTATCAGGAAATGAATATACTGTAGGTGTTATCAGGAAATGGATATACTGTAGGTGTTATCAGGAAATGAATATACTATAGGTGTTATCAGGAAATGAATATACTGTAGGTGTTATCAGGAAATGAATATACTGTAGGTGTTATCAGGAAATGAATATACTGTAGGTGTTATCAGGAAATGAATATACTGTAGGTGTTATCAGGAAATGGATATACTGTAGGTGTTATCGTGAATTGTAAATGTTGGCATCAGGTTATGTAACCACCCTTTCCTTCACAAAAAACAAGGCATTTTGTAAATAGACAAGGGGAGATCCTGCCATTGACCCAGAATACGCACGAAAGACGCAGGATTGTCATCATGTTTACGGAGCATTTTTCAAAAAATATTTTTTTTCCTGAAGTCTCATTTTAATTAAATGTTATATTTTATATTTATTTATATATAATTTAATAGCTTGAGTATTTTCTTTGAAATGTTTATTAAACAATATATATATATATATATATATATATATATATATATATATATATATATATATATTATATATATTTTTTTTTTTTTTATGTAATATTATTATCATTAATTATCATCATCATCCTTGTCAATATCATCATCTTCACTCATCCTTCATCATCATCCTCCATCATCTTCACTCATCCTTCATCATCATCTCCAATCATCCTTCATCATCATCCTTCATTATCATTATCATCATCATCATCACTCATTCTTCATCATCATCCTCCACCCTTCATCATCATCATCTCCAATCATCCTTCATCATCATCCTTCATTATCATCATCATCATCATCATCATCATCATCACTCATTCTTCATCATCATCCTCCATCCTTCATCATCATCCTTCATTATCATTATCATCATCATCATCATCATCATCACTCATTCTTCATCATCATCCTCCATCATCTTCACTCATCCTTCATCATCATCCTTCATCATCATCATCATCACTCATTCTTCATCATCCTCCATCATCATCATCATCACTCATCATCTCCAATCATCATCATCCTTCATCCTTCATCATCGTCATCTCCAATCATCCTTCATCATCATCTCCAATCATCCTTCATCATCATCCTCCATCATCTTCACTCATCCTTCATTATCATCATCTCCAATCATCCTTCACCATCATCCTTCATCATCATCACTCATCCTTCATCATCTCCAATCATCCTTCATCATCATCATTCATAGTTAGTAAGGTTGAATAAAGACATCAGTCCATCCAGTTCAACCTGAGTGAGTGTCTACAATTGTCCCCATCCCTGTACATTGCACACTCACATTGGTCCCTGCCCTCAAGGAGCCCACAATCCAAGGTCCCCATTCAAATATTAGGGCCATTTTTTGGACAAAGCCAATTAACCTACTTGCATGTCTTTGGATTGTGGGAGGAAACCGGAGTACCTGGAGGAAACCCACGCAGGCACAGGGAGAACATGCAAACTCCAGCCAGGTAGTGTCGTGGTTGGGATGCGAACCAGTGACCCTTCTTATCGCTAGGTGAGAGTGCTAACCACTACACCACTGTGCCGCCCATTCATCATTCATCATCACATGTTTACATTTTGTTTTTCATAATCATAATATATTTTTGTAACCAGCCATTAGGATGGTTGTGGTTTTGTGGTCTTTCTGTATGTTGTGCTTTGTCATTCTAACAATTCATACAGTGTGTTTTATGCTACCTGTATATAATCAAGATCATCAATATCATTGGTTAGTAACCTATCATTTATATAATAACATATAACATTGAATACATTATAAACAAACAAACAAAAAACATGTACATAAAGAATGCTGATGTTTTGTTTCTGAATGCATTTATGTTTAGTACTTGGTAAGAAATACTTATTAAAAAAATATTACCCTTAATAAATAGAGGGCCCATTGTTAAATTGGTGATGTCCGTCCCGCTGTCCGTCTTTGCAGGGTTTGTTTGGGAACAATTCTATAAATAGTGTAAGAGGGAAGACATTTAAAGTGGGCATTCTAATGTTTTAAGGCCAGTTCACACCATAGAGGCGCAGTCCGGAATGCGTTACAGATTATTTTCTGCTTGCAAGTTTTTGATGCATTTTTGATGCAGTCCAGTGCATCCCCCCCCCTCTTTTTTCTTAACCTTAAATAAAGACATCAGTGTTCCAGTGCGTTTAGGTGCGTTCCAGTGCATTTTTTTTTCAATCATTTTTATTGAAGTTTTTCATCAAAGGAATATAACAACACAGCAAAATCAAATGATACATTCGCAATGATCAGATAGACATTGTAGCTGGTCTCATAGTGGTAAGATGAATGTTGGTTATTACATGGGGAATATATGCTGTACCTTTTATAGCTATAAAGTTAAGCCCTCTCATAATCTCTCTAAATCAGGGGGTCTCAAACTGGTGGCCCTCCAGCTGTTGCAAAACCTGTGTTGCAAAATTATGCCTCTGCCTGTGGGAGTCATGCTTGTAACTGTTTTTCTTGCAATGCAACATGGGACTTGTAGTAGTTTCTTCTATTTTTTTAACCACTTCAGCCCCGGACCAATTGGCAGCCAAAGGACCAGGCCCCTTTTTGCAATTCGGCACTGCGTCGATTTAACTGACAATTGCGCGGTCGTGCGACTTGGCTCCCAAACAAAATTGGCGTCCTTTTTTCCCCACAAATAGAGCTTTCTTTTGGTGGTATTTGATTGCCCCTGCGTTTTTAATTTTTTGCGCTATAAACAAAAATAAAGCGACAATTTTGAAAAAAATTCAAAATTTTTTGCCTTTTGCTATAAGAAATATCCCCAAAAAATATATAAAAAACATTTTTTTTCCTCAGTTTAGGCCGATACGTATTCTTCTACATATTTTTGGTAAAAAAAATCACAATTAGCGATTATTGATTGGTTTTGCGCAAAAGTTATAGCGTTTACAAAATAGGGGATAGTTTTATAGCATTTTTATTAATATTTTTTTTTTACTAGTAATGGCGGCGATCAGCGATTTTTATTGTGACTGCGACATTATGGCGGACACATCGGACATTTTTGACACATTTTTGGGACCATTGTCATTTATACAGCAATCAATGCTATTTAAATGCATTGATTCCTGTATAAATGACAGTTGTAGTGAAAGAGTTAACCACTAGGGGGAGGGGAGGGGTTATGGGCTCTGACGTGTGTGTTTTTTTACATTAGGGGGCGGGGCTGACGTCTGACATCATTGATCGGCTTTCCCGATGACCGGGAACAGGCAATCAATGACAGGCAGAGTAGGAAGCGTGGGGAGAGGTTTGTTTATACAGACCTCTCCCCGTTCTGGGTCCACTGGTCCCGCGGCCGGGGTCACGGAGCTGGCGGCGCGCGCGCGACCCACGGGCAGGCAATTTAAAGGGGACGTACAGGTACGTGCTTTTGCCTGCCCGTGCCATTCTGCTGACGTATATATGCAGTGGGCGGTCGGGAAGCGGTTAATCAAGGCTTAAAGTAGAACTATAGGCAAAACTTTTTCTCATTTTGGACAGAGTGAGTAACTGCCACCCTTGCAATGCAACATGGGACTTGTAGTTTCACAACAGCTGGAGGGCCGCCAGTTTGAGACCCCCTGCAAAAGGGTTAGAGGGGCTTGCAATAGTGGGAAAGGTTAAAGGCCAGACATTTCTCCTCGAGTGGGTTCTATGAACCAGAACAGGAGATATTCTTCCCTCTTACCATGTTATCCATTGCATGCTATCTATTCTTGTTTTGCAGAGCGAGTATATATGCAAATGATCAAAGAAAAAAAACAGGTAAAACACGGCATGAGTTAACCAGGAGCCTATCAGCAGGCGGGTGTGCTGGAGTGTATATCAAAGCTGAGGGATGCAGTCTGTTAGACTGGGTATCCAGTGCATTTGTTATGCATTCTACAGCGTTCCAGTACAATTAAGTGCAGGAAAAATGCAGCATGTTCTGCTTTTTTTGTTGAATTGGAATGCCTTGGAACTGCAAGCACTGGTGTGAACTATGCCATTGGAAACCATATAGCCTACCGTATTTATCGGCGTATAAAACGCACATTCATTTTAAGAGGGAAGTTTCAGGAAAAAAAAACTTACATTTTAACCACTTACCCACTGGGCACTTAAACCCCCTTCCTACCCAGACCAATTTTCAGCTTTCGGTGCTCTCACACTTTAAATGACAATTACTCAGTCATGCAACACTTTTTTTCACACAAATAGAGCTTTATTTTGGTGGTATTTAATCACGGCTGGGTTTTTTATTTTTTGCGCTATTAATCAAAAAAGACAGAAAATTCTTTGTTTCTATTAAAATTTATTGCAGAGTATTGGCGAGCATTGGCGGGTATTGGCAGAGTATTTTTGAGTATTGGCAGTGTATAGGCAGAGTATTGGCAGAGTATTGAAATGTTGCAGAGTATTGCACAGTGTTGCAGAGTATTGGCAGAGTATTGCAGTGTTGCAGAGTATTGCACAGTGTTGCAGAGTTTTGCACAGTGTTGCAGAGTTTTCCACAGTATTGGCAGAGTATTGCACAGTATTGGCAGAGTATTGCACAGTATTGGCAGAGTATTGCACAGTGTTGGCAGAGTATTGCACAGTGTTGGCAGAATATTGTCAGAGTATTGAAGTGTTCCAGAGTATTGCACAGTGTTGCACAGTGTTGCAGAGTTTTGCACAGTATTGGCAGAGTATTGCACAGTGTTGGCAGAGTATTGCACAGTGTTGCAGAGTTTTCCACAGTATTGGCAGAGTATTGCACAGTATTGGCAGAGTATTGCACAGTGTTGGCAGAGTATTGCACAGTGTTGCAGAGTATTGCACAGTATTGGCAGAGTATTGCACAGTGTTGGCAGAGTATTGCACAGTGTTGGCAGAATATTGTCAGAGTATTGAAGTGTTCCAGAGTATTGCACAGTGTTGCACAGTGTTGCAGAGTTTTGCACAGTATTGGCAGAGTATTGCACAGTGTTGGCAGAGTATTGCACAGTGTTGGCAGAGTATTGCACAGTATTGGCAGAGTATTGCACAGTATTGGCAGAGTATTGCACAGTATTGGCAGAGTATTGCACAGTGTTGGCAGAGTATTGCACAGTGTTGGCAGAATATTGCATAGAGTTGCACAATACTGTCACTGACCAGCGCTGTGGGCACTACACATCCAGCCCACAGCGATGCTACCATCTCTCCCCCTCTCCGCTTCTCCCCTCTCACTGTACCGATCGGTACAGAGAGGGGAGGGAGGGACCGGCGTCATGACGTGACGCCGGTTTGTTTACATGTAATCGCTCCGTCATTTGATGGAGCGATCACATGGTAAACGGCCGCTACTAGCGGCCGTTTACTGTGATGCGGTCCCGGATGTTCCCGAGTGCGTGCCCCAGGGGGCGCGTGGGGGCAAGATTCTGGGAGGACGTCCGACGGACATCCACCCAGAATAAGCCGACCGCACTGTAGCCGTCTTTCGGCTATGGCCTGGTCGGCATGTGGTTAAATAAGGAACTTTGAAGCAAACTAAAGGTCGGAGCCCATCTGCAACCTCACCATTGCCATCAATGCAGCCTGATCAGTGCCCATCTGCACCCACACAAGTTCCTTCAATGCAGCCTCACCATTGCCTTTGATGCAGCAGCCTCAACATTGCCATCAGTGCAACCTGATTGATGCCCATCTGCAGCCTAGAGGGGACAGGGAGGGGGGCGGGACGAGCGCCGACAGATTACATACAACGAGAATCTCCTATGATAGAACAGTGGTCCAATGCTGGCCCAGGAGACGGGACTTCCTATTACAGAGGCCGCCAAGTAAACAGGAGATTCTTACTGTATGTAATGTGACGGAGTTCGTCTCGCCCCCTCCCTGTCCCCTCCGAGGCAGCTAAAATTTTTAACGATTTTCACGGTGAAAAGGTGTGTGTTATACGCCAATAAATACAGTACTTTCCATGCATTATTTATGCAGAAAAAAAATGCACTGGACTGCATGTGGTGTGAGCCGGCCCTTAATGTATGTGTCTTTGTGTAGTCAGAGTCAAGAAACAACTTACCGGGCTGCACATTTCCAATGTTGTATTACACAATTGAATCTGACAATCTATATAAAGTCTGCTGTCATTTCCAGCAAACTCCGAGATATTAAGTGAGAAACGTCCTTGCAGGGAGACTCCATTCTCTTCCACATATAGGGTAGAGTCATTTATTACAGGGCAGCTGTTGGGAGATAAAAATAATGATAAATAACAACCAAATATTCAGCTGAAATACAAATAACTGCAACAAAGATCTGTAATTCTAATTTGTATCTTTCGTTCAGGCCTTCTTGTCACAGCACAGCCAGGTCAGAGTCTTCCTAGCAGACTACACTACAGGTAAGCTTGGCCATAGCCTTTGATTGTTGCCCTTCCCTTCATCCAGTACTCAAATTCCACCCACCCCCATGTTTTTTTTCCCCACTTACTTGCGATGCTATAATGCTCTTCAAAGCACATACTATTACTCACCCACACAGCAAACCAAGCTTTGCCCCATTGCAATCCGCTATTCGGGCACCATACAGTAGGTTCTGCTCTGCCATCATGGCATAGCTCCCAACTGTCCCTGATATGTTTAAGGGTGTGTGTCAGGGGGCGTGTCCTATGCCTACATACATTTGCAAGTAGGTGTCCCCCATTCCCATCTCAAAATGTTGGGAGGTATGTCATGGTCCTCTTCAGCGTGCTGCCTTTTCTAGGTGCAGGCGGCCAGATCTGATGACGTCCCATATTTTCCTCCCCTGCACCACCCTCCGGACTTCCTCCTGGCTGCTCTCTGTAGTATCCCTGCAGCATCCTGGGGTATGTGATGTAAGTAGTCCAGGAGGCTGCAGGACCAGGGAGACATCATTCTGGCCTAGGTTGGAATGGTGGTCGGGGGGTTGGGATGGAATTCTGAAAATGTAAAAAAATGTATAGGAAAAAAAGAAAATTCCCACCAACACTGCTTGCGATGGGGATAGTATTAAAGCCTTCCTTTTGGGAGTTTAGTTCCACCTTCAATAGTTGGGGTACTGCTGTGAACGGCATAAGAGAATCTTATACCAAGGAAAAAAGTATATATACAGTTACAGTGTATATATATATAAAGCACAGCTTTTTTGAAATAATGAAGTAAAGGATTTCGCAAATTGAAGTAAGCGTCCCGTCTTGATTCTTACATGAATATTGGTGGAGTATTGGAGGTACCACTTTGACGCCTGCTTCTAACACTCTATTGTTGAATGAAAATTAACCTGCCCAAATTTGACTATATATATATATATATATATATATATATATATATATATATATATATACAGTGGAACCTTGGATTAGGAGCATAATCCGTTCCTGGAGAATGCTTGTAATCCAAAGCACTCGCATATCAAAGTGAGTTTCCCCATAGAAGTCAATGGAAATAAAGATAATTAGTTCCGCATTGACTTCTATTTCATGCAATACCACATGTGGCCAGAGGTGGGGGGTGCCGGAGAGCCTCGGAAATACTCGAGGACAGCTCGGCTGAACCCGGAAAGCCTCGGAAAGGCTCAAAAACACTCAGGAATGGAGTATTTCTGAGTGTTTCCGAGTCATTCCAAGTATTTCCGAACAGCTCCGAACCGTTCCGAGTGTCCCTGGCCCCCCCCCCCCCCCACCCCCGCACCTCTGGCCAAATGCGGTAATGCACACCACATCTGTTGGAATTCTGCTAGTTTTGCAAGACAACACTCACAAACCGAGTCAGAATTAAAAAATAAAGCTCATCTTTCAAAACGATTGTTAAGCGCGTTACATATAATATATAATATTATTTTTTTTTATATATTTTATATATATTATATTTTTTATATATATATATATATATATATAAATATATATATATATATATATATATATATATATATATATATATATATATATATATATATATATATATATAATATAATATATATATTTTTTTAAGGCTGGCCATACATGGTCGAAATTTCGAAATAATTTTCTTTTGAAAATCAGAAAATTTGTTTTGTGATCCGATGGTGCCACCATTGATTTCGAAATTCGGCCAAACAAGCCTTCAATTTCACCTCCATGTTGCTACAGAAAAGAATTTTCGTGGCTGGGAATCTTCTTTTCTTTCCAGGAATTTTCTTTTCTTGCGCATTTCTTTTTCTTTCTTTTTTTTTTCTCACACGATTCTCCCATCATTGATTAGAAAATTGTTTGTTTTTCAAAAAATTTCAAACATGTCCGATAACTCTAAATTTAATTGCCGCAGGGAAATCGGCTCTTGCTGCAGCCCCACTAATGGTGCGAAATACGAACAAAAATTCTTAGATAAGATTTTCAAAAGAAAATTCTTTCGAAATTCGATCCGTGTATGGCCTACCTAAGCTTAGGAAAAATGGCGCAAGGTTTTGAAGGTTGTAAAAACTAGAAAGCAAGTGTGACGTAACTTCCAAATTTACAGCTGGAGTGTCAGAAATAAAAAACAACTTACTAGTCACTGATGACGCTGTATATGGCATTATCTGTATTGGATGTGGTGGTCACATGACAACTCTTCATTAGCAGCACAGCTGTAGAAGAGGTATTATTTTCCACACTTATCCCAATGAAAAAGGGAACATTTGTATCTATCCAGGCTCCTGGGTCCTCATAGAGAATTGTGTAGTTAGATTTTTGGAAGGCGCCCATTTTAACTGTGTAGGATGAAGAGCCTCCGAGGGATAGATTGCTTTCACTACAAAACAATATCACAGTATTACAGTCAACACACGTCAATGGCAACAACAACAAGACAATAATATACTGTAATTCAAAAAGCTGGCTAGGTAATGCTTCACAACATTACTATGTACAGTTTGAAAAATGTTACTAGTTGTTCTAGAAATACAGTTAAATGCTTTATAGCAAGGCCATTCCAAGAGCACCATTGTGTTAGATTTTCCTCTCCAACATGCTACATTTAACTAGCCTCTTAATAGCCACAAATGTAAGGGGGGCATCTGTAGACATGTGCAATTTGTTTTGTTACAAATTCTTTTTTTTTTATTAATTTCAACAAATTTGAAATTAATAAAAAGATATTTGTTGAAATATTCAAATTAACGAAAACTTGTCTAACAAGTTTTTCATTCAGAGTATTTGTTTTCCGGGTCATTTGTTATGATTGCAATTTGAAAATGTGTAAATTGTAAAATTCATAAATTTGTAAATTCAAAAATTCTTAAATCCAAAAATAAAAAAATTCTTAAATCTGAAAACTCGAAAATTTGAAAATCCGAAAGAATAAATCACTAATAATAACTTAACTATTACTAACTATTAAATTCAAGGTATTGGAATTTCCTTTCAAATTTGGCTGTTAGCAAACGTAACAAGTATGAATTTATCCGAAGTTACGAATTATCCAAACTAACGAATGCCATATCTAAAGGAATGGGACGTAACAAATTAATTATTGATAATTGATAATAAATAACAATAATAATAGAAAACTTTTTATTATTATTAAGATTTATTATTAATTCATTCCATTCCATTTGTTTAGATGTGGCATTCATTATTTTGGATAATTTGTAGTAATTAATAGTTAGTTATTATTAGTTAGTTAGTTATTCTTTCAAATTTTCGCATTTTCTTTCTTATTTTTGGATTTAAGAATTTACAAATTTATGAATTTTTGAATTTACGAATTTAAGAATTTACAAATTCATGAATTTATGAGTTTTCGAATTTATGAATTCACAAATTGCGATCATAACGAATGACCCCGAAAACAAAAAAATAAATAAATGAAATGAAAACAAACACATTTTTCGGCAGTGTATATGTCTAGACATCTGATCACCAATGTAAGGAAGACCTTCTCCAATGATCACCAATGTACCTGGGCACCTAACCACTTGTCACTAACTTAGAGGATACTTTTGCACTAAGCACCAATGACATTTATATGCTTTATAGCAAATCCACTGCAAGAGCCCCATTGTGTTAGGTTTTCCTCTCCAACATACTATATTTGATTAGCTTATCATTAGCTAATTCGATGTTACGAATTATCCAAACTAACGAATGCCATATCTAAACGAATGGGACGTAACAAATTAATGATAATAAATAACAACAATAATAATAAAAAATGTATTTTATTATTATTATTATTATTATTATTATTATTAATTTGTTCCATTTCATTTGTTTAGATGTGGCATTCGTTATTTTGGATAAAATGTAACTTCGGAAGAATTTGTATTCGTTACGTTCGCTAACAGCCAAATTTGAAAGGAAACTCTAATACCTATAATTCAATAGTTAGTTATTATTAGTTAGTTAATTATTCTTTCAAATTTTCACATTTTCTTTCTTATTTTTGAATTTTCAAATTTACAAATTTATGAATTTTTGAATTTATGAATTTAAGAATTTACAAATTTACGAATTTATGAGTTCTGAATTCATGAATTCACAAATTGCGATCATTATGAATGACCTCGAAAATGAAAAAATAAATAAATGAAACGAAAACGAACAAATTTTTCGTCAGTGTATATGTCTAGACATCTGATCACCAATTTAAGGAAGACCTTCTCCAATGATCACCAATGTACCTGGGCACCTAACCACTGGTCACTAACTTAGAGGATACTTTTGCACTAAGCACCAATGACATTTATATGCTTTATAGCAAAGCCACTCCAAGAGCCCCATTGTGTTAGGTTTTCCCCTCCAACATACTATATTTGACTAGCTTCTGAGCACCAGTGTAAGGGAATACTTATCCACTCATCATCGATGCAAGGGGAAATACTCCAGTGACCACCATTTACACACTAACCACCAATGTAAGGTAGGGATTTTTACATCAGCCCTCAGTGTAAGGAGACCCTTCTCCACTGACCCCATTTCATACAAAGGCCCTTCTACATCAATGCAAGGGGCCTTTATCCACTGACCGTAAATGTAAAGGGGGGACTTCTCCACTGACCACCAATATAAGGGGCTCTTATCCACTGCCTCTGGTTTAAATGGGGTACTTCTACACTGATCCCCTATGTAACATGGCAGTTTTTGGAGGAAAAGTATAATTTCTTTAAAAAAAAAAACATCCCGGAGTTACCAGCTCAGAAAATATACATAGACATACTGTACCTTACAAGCGCACTTGTAGAGAACCACAGGACATTTTCCATGCTTCTTGGGTAAGTACATGAGATATTTGTGGAAAATGTGAGCGAGGTGAGCATGGTTGATAAATATACCACATTTGTGTATGTTAAATAATCGCTACTTGCCTAAAATAAAATATGAGAAAAATAATTATTTTCCTTTACAGACATAATGAAATAATAAACATTTTATTAAACATCATCCAGAATCTCCCACCCTTATACTATTTAAAGTAGAATTGTACTGTGAGTCACTCTGAGAATGCTTTGCTGAGCCTCTTCCAATGATGCCAGTTATCTGGCTTTGTCTGGCTTCAGTATCTCAGAATTACAAACCAGAAGGAGAATGCACACAATTATACAGCAGCTTACAATTTCAAGTTTTCTATTCTATTGCTATTTTTTTGCCAGGTCAGTGACTCAAAAAGTGTTGATGGCAACACATCAATATGACAATATGACTGGGAAGTAACATTTTCTGAAGGGGGGGGGGGAGCATTAGAAGTGTTGTTGTCAAGGCTAGGATCTGAATCCATCACCTGTGGCAGTGAGCCACCTAAGGTGATGGAAAGCATCCTCTCTGATCCCTTGGACAATCTTGCCTTTTACCTTGTTTCTGGTGAACTTTGATCTTCCTTGGCTTCTCCCATGAACTTCCTATGCAAGCCATGCCTTTGCACATCCTGTTTGCCAGATTATTGTGCTCTTCCCCAGCCAATATTTTGTTATTTCTCTCCTGCTGCCATCCTATCTTCACTACTACCTCACAACTACTCAAACTTGGCTTGCTCTTTAACGACACTTTTGCTTGATCCCAACCTGCAACCATTTGTTACTGACCTTGGCTTGTTCCTTGACTATACTTCCTCTTGATCCCAGCTTAAAATTTTTTGCTACCAACCTTTGGCTTGATACTGACTATGCTTCTGCTTCATTCCTCCCTTCTATATCTACTAGTTAACCCCAACTTGCTCACCTGCTGAAGGAGGATTGTGACCTGGCACTAGCATGCAACAAAACCCATTTCGACCATCAGGAGCTCTTGTAAAGACCGGCTAGTGCTTAGACCCCTCACCTTAAGGGAGCCTGCACCATCCACCAGGGTGATATGCTTGTGTACTCATCCTTCTGGTCAGTGGGAACCTTCCTACCGCTATAGCTACTGGTCTCTGAGCCTGACCCCTGACCATAAGAGTTTTATGTTTCAATTTTTCAATATTGAAGAGAATAGTGCTGATGTGACTATGTCAACACTGCACTGCATCATAATACTGAGTGCAGGGCACCATGGGAACAGCTCCTCTGTGGTATGTTCTTTAGTCCCTGCACTCATGGGATCGCTTCAGTCCTCCAGCTTGAATGATGCATCAAGACTAGTGGTTACAGTTGTCCTCAGTCGAGCAGCAGTACATCAAAGTGAATATAAAAAACATTTACATCCAAACTCTTTTTTTATATATCTGTGTCCTGATTGAAAAGATTTTCCCTCACGCTCTACCCTGAAGACCTCCTAGGGTCCACTGTGAACAACATAACCAACAGCTAGGGTTCCTGTTTCTGTTTTCTGAAGCGCTTCCTTCAAAGTCTCTAACTTATCAAATCTACTTTTCTATTGTTCTTTTTACTTACCAGCAGCTCTGTTCCGCAGTTACCACCCCTAGGCAGCGTGGTGACGGTAATGTACTTTCTATCTCTTATTTCAATAACCCCAGTGCAGGTACTGTCCTTCAGATGTAATGATGAAGTATTGAATCCCAGCAACTCAATGTAACATTTTCTATAATAAACTTTAATTTGATTCAATCCACATTCAATATTTATTTCTGAGGGAATAAAATAAAAAAATTAAAAAATAAAATACAATTATGTTCTTGGGCAATCAACAATGACTTAACAAGTCGGTAAGCGGCAGTGTGTACAGAGGTGGAGGTCTTTATCTCTTTTAACCACAACTCTTGGGTGTATCGTGTGTTAATTTCACGTTTGAAAATCACCTTAAAACAGTGGATTATTTAAAACATGATCTTATCAATTAATCAATCAATTCTTATTTATGTGCTGAGTCACTTTATATATATAATTTAGCTTTATTAAGGTTTATTGCTAGTATTCACTCGATTCATGAGAGCATAGCGCAACTTAACGTATATACTCGAGTATAGGTTCGACTCGAGTATAAGCCGAGGGTGAGAAATGCAGCAGCTACTGTAAGTGGAAAAGAGGGTCAGCAAATGCCCATCTGCAGCTGCATGTCTCCCTGTGTCGTGTACATACCCCCCTGTGTCCTGTACATACCCCTGTGTCCATTGCTGCCTACCTTTGCCGATCTGCTTCCCCTGGGTCCTGTGTATGCCTCCCTGTGCGATCTGCCACCTGTGTCCACCGATTGTTAGATGCCTCCCTGTTCGATCTGTGTCCCCCATTGCTGATCCTGCCGATCAGCGTGTAAGGCGCCATTCCAATATACAAAAGCTGCACCGCCTCCTCCTCCTCGTCCGTGATAGGAGGAACACTCTGTTTTCCCAGCAGTCAGTGTTCAGTGTTCCGCCTATCATGGTGGTCCGCCTATCACGGACATCCTCTCATCCTTGTCCATGAGATGAGAATGACAGGACGTGCATGATAGGCGGAACACTGAACACTGCCTCACTGCTGGAAAAATTAGTGTTCCTCCTATCACGGACGGAGGGGTGGAAGAGGAGGCGCGGCTTTTGAACACCGCCGTCTGTCTGCATGACATGCTGATCATGTAGGCAGACAAGGGTGACTCGAGTATAAGCCGAGGGGGGTACTTTCAGCCCTAAAAAAGGGCTGAAAATCTCGGCTTATACTTGAGTATATACGGTAATATAAAAAATCATTTTCAAATGATTTTCTTTTTCTTTTTATAGAGTGCTTTTTAATTTATTACATTATACTTAAAACATTATTTTTTCAACCTAACTTTATTGTACCTACAAGAGGGCTAATAGCCCCTAATGTAATAGCATGCTGCTGCTGACAGGTTCTCTTTAAAGAGACATCTGGGGTTTATTATACCTCTAGTGTCTCCTTTGCACTCAGTATTAGGTATGTCAGTGGAAGTGAAAGGGCTAACAGTCCCGGAACGTAATTATTTGGAGCGATGTCCATATACAATTGGCCATGTAGGTCACTGTGATGGACAGGTGTCCGCAAACATTTTAGCTCATAATAGAAGTTAATCAAATGCAACACATTCAATACAAAGTTGAAGACATTTTGTCACCCATCCAAGTGGGTTCCTTGGATGGAGGATGGCACTTGGATGAGTAGTATCCACATGACAGTTAAATATGACTTTATGAATTGCCACCAATACATTTGGAGTGATATGGAAGTGCATCTACTATGGTAAACTTTTGTGAGCCTATCCCCGTTACCTTCAGGCATGATGTTTTCTGTGGCATTGGAGTTCTCTAATGAAGAATTGCAATAACATCCTGATACTCCATCAACAGTCATACACTCTTCATCGGGGAAACACTGAGTGTCCACGGAACTCAAATTGGATCCTATGTAGAAATAAAATTACAAAAAGTCTTTGTCTTTTTGAAGGATAACATATCAGCATTCTCACTTTAATAGTACCTACTTGCACAGTAACCATTATAATGGAGAGAAGATGCAACACTGGTGTAACTATTCTGCACATCCAGGGCAACTGTCTATTCTGCCCTTTATGGCAGGGTGGGTATTTTTGTGTTTTTAGTTGGGACTTTCATCACTACAAATATGCTCCTATTCCATATAATATCTATAGGGGTCTACAGTCTTGAGATTGAATGTTCTAAAATGTTTTCTTGATATTTTCTTTGGTTAACCACTTTCCGCCCGTCCCATTGCGGATTGACGGCTGCAATGTGGTTCTGTTATCCTGACTGGGCATCATATGACGTCCAGCAGGATAAGCCACGATCAAGCGTGTGAGGCGATCAGTGGTGCTGTGTGTCACTATGATGTAGGCTCTTTACCGCGTGATCAGCTGATCACAGCGGGTAACCAGGAAGTGCCGGTAAATGGCTTCCCTTGGTTCGTACTGCCAGGGAGAGCCGATTGGCAGCTCTCCTGTTAGAGGGGGGGTCTGCACTGATAATCAGCACATTGATTATCAGTGCATCAGTGCAGCCCCCATCAGAGGTGCCCACCACATCTGCCAATCAGTGCCTATCAGCTGTCAGTCAGTGCCCACCAAAGTGCCAATCAGTGCCCAACAAAGAGCTCATCAGTAACACCTGTCAGTGCCGTTTACATATGCCAATCAGTGCCCATCAGTAATGACTGTCAGTACCCATCAGTGTCGCCTATCAATGCCCATCAGTGCTGCCTATTAGTGACCATTAGTGCCACCTATCAGTGCCAATCAGTATCACCTATCAGTGCCCATTAGTGCTGAATATCAGTGCTGCGTATCAGTGATCATCGATTTTACATATCAGTGCCCTTTATCATTGCCAACCCATCAGTGCTGCATATAAGTGCCGCCTATCAGTGCCCATCAATTCTACATATTAGTGCCTCTTCATCAGTGCACATTAGTGCCACATTATCAGTGCCAACCCCTCAGTGCTCATTAGTGCAGCCTCATCAGTGCCGTCAGTGAAGGAGAAAACACAATTTTATAACAGAAACTAAGAAAAGCTCTTTTTTTTCAAAAATGTAGTTTTTTTTAGTTTGTTTAGCAAAAAAAAAAAAAAACCCAGTGGTGATCAAATACCACCAAAAGAAAGCTCTATTTGTGGAAAGAAAATGATAACAATTTAGTTTGGGTACAGTGTAGCATGACCGCGCAATTGTCATTCAAAGTGTGACAGCACTAAAAGCTGAAAATTGTCCTGGGCAGGAAGAGGAGGAAAGTGCCCGGTATTGAAGTGGTTAATCTGCCTATTGGCTTGCTTTTGGATTTTTTAATATATTGTGACAGTACGAGGCCCTGCCACTGTGAAGGTGTAGGAGAAAAGGACATAGGGTCCACATTAAGGCTTAATGTGAGTTTCCAGACTATCATTTACGAGAAAGCTGTGTTTTTGGCTTTTTCTGGTTTCTGTAAAACTGGATTGGGGCCTGGAGCTTGAATGTTCCAAAGTGCCTTGGGTGGGATGGAACCTTCAATCCGGTATCCAGATTTTGCTGACTACACAGGTGTGCAGAGCGTTTGTATAGCTCAGGGCTCCCAGTTTGGATAAGGCTCCTATATTGGAGATAGGAGGTTTCACCCAGGGGTCAGAGGTGACCAAACCAGGAGTCAAGAGACATGAAGTCTCAACCAGGGATCAGAGGTGCCCCAGCCAGGAGACAGGATGTTTTGTCCCAAGTCGTCTCTTATGAGGGTGTCGGGAGAACCCCTATCCAGAGGCCAGGAGCTGGTCATGCAGCAGAGTTCTACAATTAAAGGCTAACTAAGCCAAGTGAGCCAGGAGAGCTGGGACACACAATCACTCAGATGGACTGGTAAGGACAGCAGCAGTGCTGCTGATAAGAAAGCCAGGTGGCTTGGTAGTTTCAGATGATTTTTCACGTTGATGGTGGAAACCCCCGCACGGCAACTAATTTCTATGTGAACTGTTCCATTATGTTTAACCACTTCAGCCCCGGAAGATTTTACCCCCTTCCTGACCAGAGCACTTTTTGCGATTCGGCACTGTGTCGCTTTAACTGACAATTGCGCAGCCGTATGACGTGGCTCCTAAACAAAATTGATGTCCTTTTTTTCCCACAAATAGAGCTTTCTTTTGGTGGTATTTGATCGCCCCTGCGGTTTTTATTTTTTGCGCTATAAACAAAACAATAGCGACAATTTTGAAAAAAAAACACAATATTTTTTACTTTTTGCTATAATAAATATCCCCAAAAAATATATAAAAAAATATTTTTTTTCCTCAGTTTAGGCCAATATATATTCTTCTACATATTTTTGGCAAAAAAAAAATCACAATGCGCGTTTATTGATTGGTTTGCGCAAAAGTTATAGCATTTACAAAATAGGTGATAGTTTTATGGCATTTTTTATTAATATTTTTTTTTTTTTTACTAGTAATGGCGTCGATCTGCAATTTTTATCGTGACTGCGACATTATGGCGGACACGTCGGACAATTTTGACCCATTTTTGGGACCATTGTCATTTTTACAGCGATCAGTGCGATTAAATTTCACTGATTACTGTAAAAATGACACTGGCAGTGAAGGGGTTAACCATTAGGGGGCTAGGGAAGGGTTAAGTGTGTCCTAGGGGAGTGTTTCTAACTGTAGGGGGGAGGGGCTGTGTGTAACACTACACTGATCAGCTCTCCCGATTACAGGGAGAGCTGATCAGTGACACTGTCACTAGGCAGAACGGGGAGATGCTTGTTTACTTTAGCATCTCCCCGTTCTTCCTCCATGTGAGATGATCGTGGCTATCCCTGCGGTGATCGAGTCTGCGGGACTTGCGACCCGACTCACAGAGCTTGCGAATGGCATGGCGGCAAATTCAAAGGGACGTACCTGTACGCCCATATGCCTGTCCATGCCATTCTGCCGACGTACACAATATGTACATGAGGCGGTCATAATGTGGTTAAACATGTACAGTCTTCTTCAACTTCTATACAGGCCTTGAATGGCTCCATCACCTAAAGTGATTAGGAGGTACGAGAAGTGATGTCATGTCCTATGTGACACAGGATTATCGTTCCTTATTGGTTGCAGCCTCTAATGCTTACCTTTCAATGCACAGCTGGGATTTAGGTTTGGGATGTTTGTCTGATTCTCTGAAAAAAACAAAAACATTGTAAATTCTGTTAGTTTCACAGGATATTACATTTATTCAATAAACATTTGTTATTGCTTACTGCAATCCAGTATTTCTTTTTTTTTCTGTAATTGTGTTTTCTGAGAGATGCTTAATAAAGAATAATTTTTATTTTCCAAGCATATTTTTTAATACAATTGTGATTTCGAAGAATTTTATTATTACTTACGCTGTACTTCGCTACCTTTTCCCCCAAACTGGGTCTCGTTCTGCTTGTGACCACATTCTCCTTTTTTTGGTGTCACACAGACAGGGAGCCATGAAAGATGCCTTGAGTGCAGTGGTGGCTGGTTGGCTCTTCTTTTAGAGGGTGGCAAACAAACAACACCACCCCCCAGTGGTGCGGCAATGTAAACAGAACCCCTCCCCCTCATGGGCGGTCTGGCACTTACTTGCTCATGTGGCGGGGTTGTGGTGTCCTCTCCGGCCATGGCGGCCATGGCAGCTCAGGGACCCGCTCCTCCATCTTCCTCCTCTCTTCCTCCTGTCTCCTCTTCTGCCATAGCACTAGTCATCCAATAGGATCTCCTGACTCTTTGCCCATTTGTGAAACAGGTCTCACAGACCTGCCTCCTGATTGGCGGAGAGGAACTTTAGTGTGATAATTGTGAAAATGTATTTGCTTATTGTCACACAACTGGGTGGGCGCAGGGCGCAATGCTCTGCACTCCAAGCCAACCCCTTTTTGAAGCCTATTAGAACCTCTGACTCTAATCAGATGCTTAAAAAAAACAGCCCCCCCCCCCGGCATTGGAATCCATGGTCCGGCACATAATGGAGGGTATGATCACCATACGGTATATAAATACATAAGGGGGATATGATCTCCATGTATAAATACATAAGGGGGGGATATGATCTCCATGTATAAATACATAAGGGGGGAAATGATCACCATGTATAAATACATAAGGGGGGATATGATCTCCATGTATAAATATATAAGGGGGGATATGATCTCCATGTATAAATACATAAGGGGGGATATGATCTCCATGTATAAATACATAAGGGGGGGATAGGATCTCCATGTATAAATACATAAGGGGGGATATGATCTCCATGTATAAATACATAAGGGGGATAGGATCTCCATGTATAAATACATAAGGGGGATATGATCTCCATGTATAAATACATAAGGGGGGGATAGGATCTCCATGTATAAATACATAAGGGGGGATATGATCTCCATGTATAAATACATAAGGGGGGATAGGATCTCCATGTATAAATACATAAGGGGGATATGATCTCCATGTATACATACATAAGGAGGGATATGATCTCCATGTATAAATACATAAGGGGGGATAGGATCTCCATGTATAAATACATAAGGGGGATATGATCTCCATGTATAAATACATAAGGGGGAAATGATCTTCATGTATAAATACACAAGGGGGGATATGATCTCCATGTATAAATACAAATGGTCTACAGTATATAGTGAATTTGGGAGTTTTTCACTTTAAGATCATTATAAAGGACAAGGGGGCACTCTTTGCATTTGGAGTAAAAGAGATTTAACCTCCATGTATGGAAAGGCTTTTTCATAGTAAAAGATGGGAAAATGTGGAATAAACTCCCTCAAGTACTCTTTTTGGCCAGCTTAGTAGATTGATTAAAAAAAAAAAAAAAAAATCTGGATACAAACCTAAATGCACAAAATACAACTTGATACTAACATTTATAAGTAACAACACCGGGGGGTAGTTGATCAAGGGAATATTCAGTTGCCTCTTGGGAGATCAGCAAGGAATGCTCTTTGTTCTGGAGCAAATTGGACCATGATTTATAGTTTTGTGTTTTACATCCTCTGGGTCCGCTGTGGGGTTTGACTGCTTATATGGAGGTTTGCTATTTGTTTATATGCATATTTTTTCTATTGGTTGAACTGGACTGACTTGTATCTTTTTTCAACCTAACTATTCAACCTAATAACACTGATAGTATCCGTTAAAGTTTATGTATAGGTAAAACGAGACATAATCTGCTTTTAGTAGGAATGGAAGAGCTTCACCCTCTCTAATAGTCCCCAATCTCCATTGTCACCAAGACAGAAAGTCAAAGGAAATACAAAATGTTATGCCCCGTACACACGATCGGACTTTCCGACAACAAAACCGTGGATTTTTATTCGAAGGTTGTTGGCTCCAACTTGTCTTGCATACACACGTTCACACAAATGTTGGCCAACAATTCCGAACGCGGTGACGTACAAGACGTACAACTAGCCAAGAAAAAGGAAGTTCAATAGCTGGTGCGGCTCCTTCTGCTTGATTCCGAGCATGCGTGAACAAAGTTTTGTTGGCGGAAAATTTGAGAACCTGCTAGCCTAGATTTGTTGGCAGAAAGTCCGACAACAAATGTCCGATGGAGCATACACACGGTCGGACTTTCAGCCAACAAGCTCACATCCAACATTTCCCATTGGAAAATCCAACCGTGTGTACGTGGCATTGCAGTTATCAGTAGAACAAGAGTTGAGAATACTACGTTTTCCCTGTTTTTTTGTGACACCTGTCTAGGATGGGATTCTCCTCTCACTTTGCAGAGATTATCTCTCCGTGTTGAGGCTCCGGGGTTGTCTATGAAGGGAGATCTCCCCAACAGGAAGAAATGAACTTACAAGGGTTTTGGCAAGTTCTGGTTATAAATACACACTTATTTTAGGATAATGATTTGCACTGGATTATCTCCATATCGTAAATAGAAATAGGAGCGCAAATGAACTTATGCCGCGTACACACGATCGAACTGTCCGGTGGACTTGGTCCAGTGGACCAGAGTCCGCCGGACAATCCGCCCGTGTGTGGGCTCCGGCTGACTTTTTCTTCCCAAAAGTCTGGTGGACTTAGAAAAAGTCTTGACTCAAAATTATCCGCCAGACCGACAATCCGGCCACCTGTGTGCTAGTCTGCGGGACTTTTGAAATGAACGGACTTGCCCACACACGGAGTAAAGTCCGTTCATTTTGAATGTGACTCCAGGTAGACGGGACTAGCGAAGGAAGCAAATGTCGCCACCTCGATCGGCAAGATTGACACCTTGCTAGCCCTGTCACCTGGTATGGATTTAAAGGGGAATCCCTACACCTCCCAAAGTCCATAGCAGACCCTTATCCGAGCATGCAGCCTGGCCAGTCAGGAAAGGGGGTGGGGACGACCCCCCCTCCTGAGCCGTACCAGGCCACGTGCCCTCAACATGGGGGGGTGCTTTGGGGTAGGGGGGGCCTTAAATGCTAAACTGATTACAAATGCAATGAGAACACATTTTTGGTTAAATGTGACGGAGCGTATGTATAATGTCAGTACTTACCTGTACAATAGGCGTAGGGGCAGCCTGGTGTTCTCTGTAGTTTATACACATAAAATCCTTCAGGACACATTTTCACAGAAATAGTATAAGGTCGTGTACAGCAATCATAATAGTAGTTGGAACAAGCTGTACGATTAACATTGCCATCACTGAGTGTAGGGTGGGAGCCGTTCATCCAGATGGGGGTATTTGTCCCACAGTTGTTTACTGGTATGCAGTGCTCGGGGATTTGCTGGTCATATTCACCTTTAAACCGATACCAACCAGACAGGCTATAGTCACAGTGATACCAGGTATACTGAGAATCACTAGAATTATATGTATTAGAAGTGCTGCGCCAGGGGTCATTAAGTACAATGGGGTTGGAGCAAGGGTCAGTACAGGAATATGATCCAACGTACTTCATGCATTCTTCATTAGAGGTACACGGTGTTCCTTGTTGGCATTCATTGACCTCACAGTGTCTTCCATCTCCGTAATATCCATAGGGACAAGTACAGGTGTAAGATCCAATATTATTTGTACATGTAGCTACTGGATCACAGTCATTAAGAGAGCTGTCCGCACACTCATCAATGTCAACACAGCCAAATTCTGATATATATTTATATCCTCCATAACAATTACAGGTGTAAGATCCGATTGTGTTCACACAATTGCCACCACCAAAATAGATATTACTACAAGTGTTGGTGTAATAGTCTTGGCATTCATTTGTGTCCTCACAATACGATCCGTTTCCTGCAAATCCCTCTTTACATGTGCACTGCTGGTCCCCACCAAACTCTCCACATGTTGCATTCGGATGACAATAAGAATCAGAGCAGTTTCCTAAAAAAATTAAAAATGATGGTAAAAGGTGGGAGATTATCATTGTTGTAAAATAGAAACATACAATAAGTAAAGTTCTGGAGGAAAAAACAAACAAACATTATTTTAGGTGGAGTGCCGTAACAGACCTTAGATTCAGGTACAGTAGGAGATAGGTGCCCTATATTCTGTACACCCCCTTACAGACTCCCTGCCACATTTCCATCAATTCTCCTGACCTCCGTGTACTGGCCTTCTTGGGTGTTGGGGATATTACATAGTTCTATAACTAGAGATTCATTCCATTGCATCGCTTCTCCATATCAGATAAATAGTCAGAAATGGCGAGCCCCGGATAGAGAGATAGAGAAGCCAAAAGAACCATAAAGGTGGTTAGAAGACCATAAAAATGGTGTCATCAGGGTTGATTTACTAAAGGCAAATTGGAAGTTCACTTTGCAAGAGAAGTTGCATTTTGCAAGGTAAATTGCCACATAGCTTAACCCTTTCATGCCTAATGCCACGTACACACAAGCAGACTTTTTAGCGGACTTGGTCCTACGGACTATCCGACGGACTCTGCAGGGGAGGTCCGCCGGACTTTCAAATGAACGGACTTGCCCACACACGATCACTCCAAAAGTCAGACGGAATCGAACGTGATGACGTACGACTAGACTAGAATAAGGAAGTTCATAGCCAGTAGTCAATAGCTGACCTAGCGTCGGTTTTCGTCTGTCGGACTAGCACACAGACTAGTCCATCGGAAAGATTTGAAACATGTTTTTTTTCTAGGTCCGTCTGACTTTTGGGAAAAAAAGTCTGCTGGAGCGCACACACGATCGAATTGTCCGACGGACCTAGTCCGTCGAAAAGTCTGATCATGTGTACGCGGCATAAGCCTATTTCTGACATTTGTTGCTTGCAAGTTAAAATCCAGATATATTAATACAATATATATATATTCTTTAGCAGAGACCCTAGAGAATAAAATGGCGATTGTTGAAATATGTTATGTCACACGGTAATTGTGCAGTGGTCTTTCTAACGCAATTTTTTGGTAGAAAAAAATAAACAGTAATGTTAGCCAAATTTTACCTAACATGTCACGCTTTGAAATTGCGCACACTCGTGAAATGGCAACAAACTAAAAATCTCCATAGGGGACACATAAAAAAAAAATTTTTAATTTAAAGAGGAGGTTTGGTGCTATAATTATTGTTCTCGTGCTGACACATACCTCACATGTGTGATTTAAACACTGTTTACATATGTGGGCGTAACTTACACAGGCGTTTTCTTTGCTGCGTGAGCTCGCGGGGACGGGGGGCTTTACATTTAAATCCCTTCTTTGCACATCAAAGTAGTCATTTTTTTTTAAACGGCGCCATTGGAAGCTGAGTAAACCGGAAGTGACGTCGCTTCTGTGTTTCCACATAGGAGACTCGTTTCCGGCTTTTTTCCAGTCTCTCTCTAGCCGACGGAAGTGCTGAATCGTGGCCCAGGAAGAGCGGAGGAAGGCATGGAAGCGGGGACGTCCTCTCCCGTCCCTTTAGGGCTAACAGCTGAGCGACTTTTAGCCACATCGGTTGTTATCCCTAAAGAGCTGACCATCTGCTCTAAAAAACGGTACCGGGGTGATGCCTGGCTTCAAGGGACTGTCTCTGATTTGGAAACAAGGCCCTCTGTCCCTCTTTCCTCTTCATGTGTCCCTCATTTTGGTCTGATCCATATAGTTGTATATAAAATGTACTATTTATCTTTCAAAAAGTGTTTCCAAAAACGAAACCTTTCATCCACTTTCTATATTGCTGCATTGGTACATTTCAAAAGCCAATATAAAGGAATAAAGAATTGTGGGTTTAGCCAAACTTTTTTTCCCACCATATATTATCCTTTAGGGGGCATGGCAGGGTGTGTGTCCTATGCCTACATACTTTTGCTAATAGATGTCCCTCGTTCCCACCTCAAAAAGTTGGGAGGTTATGTATAAATGTGTCATAAACAGTTCAATATCATTATCTGTCAGACTTACCTGAAATGTCCAACCCTGCAAGAGATATGAGAATAAGAAAATTAGTTTTAATCTATTAATTGCAAAACACAATTATACACATAGTTTATGTTGGTGCCCAGTACAATTATATGGATCTCATTTATATACTGCCTGATAATTGCTGGTGGAGGAATTGGTAGACTAACATCCATGTAGCCTAAAATTCTTGCTAATGAAACCAATTTGAATAGAGAATTTGTATGTATGGCCCTCAACAACAAATTCTGTGTGAGGAGAGGAGAGACTATTGCCTAGCAACCGGCTCTGTGTTTACATCACATGATGGCTGTGATTGGACACGGGTGTCATGTGATCAGGAGGGCCAGTCACAGAACCCTCCTGCTGATCTGAGATGCGGCGTGTCCGGGTGACACGAGCGCATCGGGGTCGCGCCTCTGCGTGGGAACGCGTGCGCGCGATCCCCCTCCTTCCGAGGGACGTTCCTGAGGAGAGAGTGCCCACCCGGCCGTACATATGCAGTGGCTGGGTGGGAAGTGGTTAAACCAATCCAGCAGGGAGGGTAATTTACCTACTTTCCCAGGTAGATGTCACAGAAGCACCCTTCATCGCTACACTCCCTCCTGGACACTATGGGACCCTACTGCCCCGTACACACGATCGGACTTTTCGAAAAAAGGTTTGTTGGCTCCAATTTGTCTTGCATACACACGGTCACACAAATGTTGGCCAACAATTACGAACGTGGGAACATGGTGACGTACAAGACGTACGATGAGCCAAGAAAAAGGAAGTTCAATAGATAGTGCGGCTCCTTCTGCTTGATTCCGAGCATGCATGAACTTTTGTGTGACGGACTGTACACACGATCGGAAATTCCACCAACAAAGTTTTGTTGGCGGAAAATTTAAGAACCTGCTAGCCAAAATTAGTTGGCGGAAAGTCTTCCAACAAATGTTCGATGGAGCATACACACGGTCAGACTTCCAGCCAACAAGCCAATATTTCCTGTCGGAACATCCTATCGTGTGTACGCGGCAATAGTGTTGCCTTCAGCATCGGGTAATTGTGATTTCTTAGGGGGACCCTTGTATTTTTAAAGAAAAAAACCCTCTCAAAGAAACCCACAAAGTCAAAGAATATAAGAATATGTTGGTTCATATTAATATAGCAGGGGTGCTGCATGCTTGCCTTACCCTTAGTATGGGGATTACAGTTTGCATGCCTGGTGGGTAGGGATGAGCCGAACACCCCCGGGTTCGGTTCGCACCAGAACCTGCGAATGGACCGAAAGTTTGAGCGAATATTCAAACCATATTAGTTACAATGGACGCGAACGTTCGAAATCTACAGTGCTAATTATAACGGCCAATATGCATGTTAATTTCATAAAAGAGGTTTGGGGACCCGGGTCCTGCCCCAGGGGACATGTATCAATGCAAAAAGAAGTTTTAAAAACTGATGTTTTTTCGGGAGCAGTCATTTTAATGATGCATAAAGTGAAAAAAAAAATGGAAATATTCCTTTAAATATGGTACCTGGGGGGTGTCTAAAGTATGCCTGTGAAGTGGCATGTGTTTCCCGTGTTTAGAACTGTCCCTGCACAAAATGACATTTGTAAAGGAAAAAAAGAAGCCATTTAAAACTGCTTGCGGCTTTAATGTCATGTCTTGTCCTGGCAATATGGATGAAAATCTTTGAGAAAAATGGCATGGCTACCCCATCACCCCCCACCCCAGCCGATTACCAGCCCCTTTGGGTCTTGTATGGATATTAAGGGGAACCCCGCACCCAAAATAAAACTCTATACCTACAACCCTATATACTCTGAACAGCAGTATACAGGCAGTGCAAACAAGAGAGGGACTGTAGGTTTGTTCTTATCTTAAGTAGAATATGTTTGTAATTTTGAACAGGTACATTTTTAAGTGTAGCTCCATCCAAAAAAAATCTATTTTTAAGCTTTTTGGAGAACATAGGGAAGGGTTATCACCCCTGTAACATTTGTTTTGCTCTCTGTGCACCTGTTCAGAACATTTCACCTCACTTTCCATCCCAATGACAAATGTTTCTGGAAAAGTGGGGTTTTTATTGAAACAAGGATTGGTGATAAAGCATCAGTAGAGAGGAGATACCTTTTTCCCAAATGAAATCTAACAGGATAGAATTTCGCTTCCTAGGGGTAGATTTCCTCTCACTTCCTGTTTTCTCCTTCCGTTTGCAAGTAGGAGTCGTTTGTAAGTTGGATGTTTGAAAATAGGGGCCTGCCGTATATACTCTGCAGAAATTTGCCCCATTAGATGTTGGTGTTGCCACAACACTGTAAGCCCTCACAGTTAATCTTGGTGGGCACAGAAATGGGCCCTGCTGAGAATTATTAGATCAAAATTTGTAATTGCATGCACATGTTGAACAGGGCCAGAAAAATTGGGCCTTTGGTGGTGGAGGGTGTTGCCACAAGACTGTAAGCCCTCACAGTTACTCTTGGTGGGCGCAGAAATGGGCCCTGCTGAGAATTATTAGATCAAGATTTGTAATTACATGCCCTGTTTAACAGGGGCTGAAAAATTGGGCCTTTGGTGGTGGTGGTGGGCGGTGTTGCCACAAGACTGTAAGCCCTCACAGTTACTCTTGATGGGCGCAGGAATGGGCCCTGCTGTGAACTATTAGATCAAGATTTGTAATTACACGCCCCTGTTAAACAGGGGCTAAAAAATTGGGCCTTAGGCACTGGTGCTGGTGCCACAACACTGCAACCCCTCACAGATACTGTACTTGGAGCACAGCAGTCAGACCTGTTGCGAAGCATTGCTTAAAAAAATTTAATTACACGCAGGGGCTGAAAAATTGGGCCTTAGGCACTGGTGCTGGTGCCACAACACTGCAACCCCTCACAGATACTGTACTTGGAGCACAGCAATGAGACCTGTTGCAAAGCATTGCATAAAAAAATTGTAATTACACGCCCCTTTTAAACAGGGGCTGAAAAATTGGGCCTTAGGCACTGGTGCTGGTGCCACAACACTGCAACCCCTCACAGATACTGTACTCTGAGCAAAGCAATGAGACCTGTTGCAAAGCATTGCATAAAAATTGTAATTACACGCCCCTTTTAAACAGGGGCTGAAAAATTGGGCCTTTGGCATTGGTGCTGGTGCCACAACACTGCAACCCCTCACATATACTGTACTCTGAGCACAGCAATAAGACCTGTTGCAAAGCATTGCATAAAAATTGTAATTACATGCCCCTTTTAAACAGGGGCTGAAAAATTGGGCCTTAGGCACTGGTGCATGTGCCACAACACTGCAACCCCTCACAGATACTGTACTTGAGCACAGCAGTCAGACCTGCTGCAAAGCATTGCTTAAAAATTGTAATTACACGCCCCTTTTAAACAGGGGCTGAAAAATTGGGCCTTTGGCACTGGTGCCACAACACTGCAACCCCTCACATATACTGTACTCTGAGCACAACAATAAGACCTGTTGAAAAGCATTGCATAAAAAATTGTAATTACATGACCCTGTTAAACAGGGGCTGAAAAATTGGGCCTTTGGCACTGGTGCTGTGCCACAACACTGCAACCCCTCACAGATACTGTACTCTGAGCACAGCAGTAAGACCTGTTGCAAAGCATTGCATAAAAAAATTGTAATTACATGACCCTGTTAAACAGGGGCTGAAAAATTGGGCCTTAGGCACTGGTGCTGGTGCCACAACACTGCAACCCCTCACAGATACTGTACTCTGAGCAAAGCAATGAGACCTGTTGCAAAGCATTGCATAAAAATTGTAATTACACGCCCCTTTTAAACAGGGGCTGAAAAATTGGGCCTTTGGCACTGGTGCTGGTGCCACAACACTGCAACCCCTCACAGATACTGTACTCTGAGCACAACAATAAGACCTGTTGCAAAGCATTGCATAAAAAATTGTAATTACATGACCCTGTTAAACAGGGGCTGAAAAATTGGGCCTTATGCACTGGTGCTGGTGCCACAACACTGCAACCCCTCACAGATACTGTAATCTGAGCAAAGCAATGAGACCTGTTGCAAAGCATTGCATACAAATTGTAATTACACGCCTCTTTTAAACAGGGGCTGAAAAATTGGGCCTTTGGCACTGGTGCTGGTGCCACAACACTGCAACCCCTCACAGATACTGTACTCTGAGCACAGCAATAAGACCTGTTGCAAAGCATTGCATAAAAAAATTGTAATTACATGCCCCTGTTAAACAGGGGCTGAAAAATTGGGCCTTAGGCACTGGTGCTGGTGCCACAACACTGCAACCCCTCACAGATACTGTACTTGGAGCACAGCAGTCAGACCTGTTGCAAAGCATTGCTTAAAAATTGTAATTACACGCCCCTGTTAAACAGGGGCTGAAAAATTGGGCCTTAGCCACTGGTGGTGGCACACAGAAACAAAATTGTTCTTCCAAGCTATCAACAGGAATGGATCATTGAGGAGGAAGAGGATAGTCAGTCAACATAACAGGACAGTCACTCAGCATCAGCATAGGCAGTCTTGAATGGATGTGACATAATAAATTATTCAGTTATATCCACTTCAGGTGCCTGGTAGCTGGTGGTGATCCAAGACTGATTCATCTTTATGAAGGTCAGTCGATCAACCGAGTCGGTGGACAGGCGCACCCTGTGATCGGTGACAAAGCCTCCAGCAGCACTGAATGTGCGTTCGGAAAGAACGCTGGATGCAGGACAGGCCAGTAGCTCAATTGCATACTGTACAAGCTCTGGCCAGTGACCACAACACTCTTCTCAGCCGCCTCAAGGAAGTGGCAGGAGTTACAGATGGAGATCTGCCATGGTTCGCTTCCTTCTTAGGAAACCGGTCACAGACAGTGAAGCTAGGAGAATTCACATCGGAAACCCGGGCAATCACTTATGGAGTCCCTCAAGGATCACCATTGTCACCAGTACTTCTCAACATTTACATCCGGCCACTCTTCAAAATTATTAGCAAATTGGATCTGTGCTTCCACTCATACGCGGACGACACTCAACTGTATTTCCGGATCACCGGGCAAAAAGACCAATACCAGGAACTAGGAAAATGTCTTACATTGATAGATGACTGGATGACCACTAGCTCCCTGAAACTAAATGGATCAAAAACAGAACTACTGCTCCTCGACGCAAATTCAAGGAAAAAGACGAAGACCCCATGGACACCACCAACCATCCTGGGACAGACCATCCTTCCAAGCAACAAAGCCAAAAGCCTCGGAGTAATCTTTGATTCAGGGATGACCATGGAGGCACAAATAGGATCCGTAATCGGCGGATCCCACCATCTCCTTCGCATGCTACGCAGACTCATCCCCTTCATCCCGGAAAAGGAAAAAGCGGTAGTAGTAGGAACGATCATCAATTCACGTCTCGACTATGCAAACTCCCTGTACATAGGATTACCGGATTACCAGATTGCGCGCCTTCAAATTGTCCAAAACACAGCAGCAAGATTAGTCACCGGAAAGAAACCCTGGGAATCCATCTCCCCATCCCTAAGGATCCTCCATTGGCTCAAGGTAAAAGATATGATCACATTCAAGACCCTGTGCCTCACCCACAAATGTACACAAGGAAATGCGCCTCAATACCTTTGTGAGAAAATAGAAAAATACATACCAAATCGCAGCCTTCGATCAACAAACCAAAATCGCCTTCTCATCCCCAAAGCCCGATACAAATCGAAGGGAGAACGAAGATTCGCAGTACAGGGACCCCGGCTATGGAATTCTCTACCGAACAACATCCGCTTGGAAGAAAACCATCAGGCCTTCAGGAAAAAACTCAAGACCCACCTCTTCTAAACATGGCATCCCAACCAGAGCAGACAAGCGCCTTAAGGCGATTCAGTTCGCAGTTGTAGCGCTATACAAATCATTCATTCATTCATCCTCAAGACCCAGTAAGCCAGAGGATTTTCGGTGGAAAAGGTGTCCAAGTCTGACCTTGCCCCTAGGTATTCCTGCACCATGTATATCAGACACTGGCGATGGTTGCTGGAACTGATCATACCTTGGGGCTGCGGACTAAAAAATTGTCTGAACGCATCGGTCAGACGTCCACCTTCCCCACCGCTCCTTCTGCTACTGACCGAAGACTCAGCAACTCGTCGTCCAGGACCAGGAGTTTGTAACCTCCCAGTCTCTGGGAACGCATTGCACAGACCTTTATGCAAGGCCTCCTGGAGATGTCTCATCCTCTGCTCCCTCTGTGACGGCAAGATAAGGTCCGCAACCTTACCCTTGTACCGTGGATCAAGGAGAGTGGCCAGCCAGTAATGGTCCCTCTCCTTGATCCGAAGAATACGAGGATCCTTCCGCAGGCTTTACAAGATCAGGGAGGCCATGCAACGTAGGTTAGCTGAGGCATTCGGTCCGGAGTCTTCTGGGTCACTGAGGACGACATGATCCGCAGCCACCTCCTCCCAGCCACGTACAAGTCCACTGGTT
This sequence comes from Lithobates sylvaticus, assembly GCA_028564925.1. Lineage (NCBI taxonomy): Eukaryota > Metazoa > Chordata > Amphibia > Anura > Ranidae > Lithobates > Lithobates sylvaticus. Next base: position 298,862,886 of record CM053031.1, on the reverse strand, counting down.
TGTTGGGACTGTAAATCATCCCTAAAAGACTGCTGCTGCTGATGCTGAGTGCCAGGCTCCACCTCCATGCTGACACAATCCTCCTCCTCATCCTCTTCCTGTGTGATGGGTGGGAGAGAAGGGACACTGTCTGGATAAAGGGGGCCTTGAGAGGCAAGGAAGTCCATCTCTTTTGCCTCTGTTCTGCCTCAAGTGCCCTGTCCATTATCCCACGCAGCGTATGCTCCAACAGGTGGACATAGGTCTGGTCATGCTTGTGGTGCCCAAGCGGCTGATGTTTTGGCCACGCGAGATACGCTTGAGACATATGTTGCAAATAGCAGTGGTGCCGCCTCCTCCTCCTCCTCTCTCTCTTCAGGCACCCACATGGAGTCAGTGACCTCATCATCCCCTCCCTCTTCACCACTGGAGCAAACCTGGCAGTAAGCTGCAGCTGGTGGAACATGACTGCCAGATTGCTGTCCTTGAGCATCCCCTCTATCTGCGCTCACGCTACTGCCTTCCTCTAGCTGGGTATCATCATCCGAGCCTTCAAAACGCTGGGCATCCTCCTGGAGCATGTACCCAACACTGTGCTCAAACAGTTCGGGGGACTCCTCAGGAGGACATGGTGGGTCTAGGGAAGGGGTGCCTGATGATGCCATTGAGTACGCGTTGGCAGCTGCTTTGCCAGTACCATGAGCCTGGGTGAGAGAGGATGAGGAGGATGAGGAGGGCTTGGTCATCCACTCTACCAAGCCTTCGACATGATGCGGCTCAACATTGCCAGCTGCTGAAAAGAAGGACAAGCGTGTCCCATGGCCACGTGCTGATGACTATGCACCACGTCCACGACCAGCACTGTTGTCTCTAGACACAGAGCCTGCTTGCCCTGTTTTCTTGCCTCGGGACTGTCTGCCTCTCCTTGTCGGTCTTCCAGGCATTGTAGTGGGTAGTGTATATTGTGCTGGAGTCACACAGCACACACACTAGATAGAGGCTGAGGTGGTTTATTGTGTGTTGTGCTATACTCACACACACACACACACACACACACACACACACACACACACGCACTAACTCTTGCAAATGCCTGGCTGGCTGCCTTAGATGACAACAACAGGACCTTAGGGCAGATAGAGGCTGAGGTGGTGGCTGCCTTAGATGACAACAACAGGGCCTTAGGGCAGATAGAGGCTGAGGTGGTGGCTGCCTTAGATGACAACAACAGGGCCTTAGGGCAGATAGAGGCTGGGGTGGTGGCTGCCTTAGATGACAACAACAGGGCCTTAGGGCAGATAGAGGCTGAGGTGGTTTATTATGTGCTGTGCTATACTCACACAGCACACACACACACACGCTAACTCCTGCAATGGCTGGCTGGCTGCCTTAGATGACAACAACGGGGCCTTAGGGCAGATAGAGGCTGATGTGGTTTATTGTGTGCTATGCTGTACTCACACAGCACACACACACACACGCTAACTACTGCGATGGCTGGCTAGCTGCCTTAGATGACAACAGGCCAGAAGGGTAAAGGTGGTTTAATGTGATACTGCAATGCTGTACTAACAGCACGCACACACTAGACTAATCCCCAGAATCACAGCAGATAATTTCAGCACTCAGCATCAGCAGAATGAATAAAACAGCAGACAATGTCAGCAGCAGCACTCAGCAGAATGAATAACACAGCAGATACTATGAGCACTCAGCAATGAATAACACAGCAGATACTGTCTGTCAGCACAGTGCAGAATGAATCGCAGCAGATAATGTGACTGAAACAGTTACTGACTAACGCCGCAACACACTACACTAGGCCGCCAGAGTGGCGGCCTTATATAGTGTGGTGCGTGTACTAAACCCCCTGAGCTATAATTGGCCACAGGCATCCTGCCTGTGGCCAATCATTGCTCTTCTCGCCGCTGGCTCTATGATTGGCCAAGCATGCGGGGTGACAGTGCATGCTTGGCCAATCATCAGCCAGCAATGCACTGCGACTGGCGCAGTGCATTGTGGGCCGTTCGCATCACACGAATTTGATGCAAAAGGCCCAAATAGTTCTGGGCTCGACGAGCGGTCGAACGCCCGATGTTCGATTCGAACGTGGGTTTGAATCGAACACCGGGCCCATCCCTAGAGGTTAGCTCTCGAACATGGGGCTTTTGTTTTGTTTTTTATCCATAAACAGGCTGGATGGACTGTAAGGGAAATGTGAAGGAAATGTTCACACGCTTTTTCAAATGTCTGTGAAAGAGACCTTATACTTTTTTTCAAACAGTAATAGTAATAAGAGTAAAGACCATCTCTGAATCAAAAAAATAATGTTTACGAATGTCTGCTTTATTTATTAACCATGTGCATACCAAAAAAAAAAAATTGTTTAATTTCGACTCGTTAATCGAGTTATTTATTTTCGTTAAATTTATTTGATTCATTCAATTCGTATTCGGGATTCGTAATCGGAATTTGTTTTATTTTTCTTCGAATTTACCAACTTTTTTTCTATTCGAAACGTTTAAAATCTCTAAATTTCAAATCGGTCAATCAAAAATGTTTTTTTTTTGGATTGGAATGTGGCAAAGTGAACAAACAAAAGGAAAATCTTCATCAAAAGATTAAAATTGCTCCTTAACTGTTTGCTGACCAGCCGTCACAGTTATACTGCGGCAAGGTGGCTCGGCTGCACTAATCGCCGTAGGTGTACGTCGCTCTCATGCATGGCACATGCGCACCTCTGGAAATCGGAGGGAGACAATCAGTGGGTCCAGCAGACTCTATGTCCGCCGGCCACCTGTGATCGCTCCCCACAGTGACAAAACAGGGATCTGCCAAAAACAAGGCAAATCTCCGCTCTGACAGGGGATTACGCAGGATCTTGTCATTTCTGCTATGCAGGAATATGGATCTCTGTTCTATCCAAAGCAGCCCGTCCCCATACAGTTAATAAACACACCCCAGGGAACACATTTAACCCTTTGATCGCCCCTGATGTTAACCCCTTCCCTGCCAGTGCCATTTACAGTATACAGTGATCAGTGCATATTTTTATCACTGATCACTGTAATCATTTCACTGGTCCCAAAAAAGTGTCATTAGTGCAATGTCAGTGAATATTTTTAGCACTGATCACTGTATTAGTGTCACTGATTCCCAAAAAAGTGTCAAAAATGTCAGTTATGTGTCCGATCTCTCCGCCACAATGTCACAGTCCTGCTAAAAATCACTGATCGCCGCCATTACTAGTAAAAACAAAAAATAATAATAATAAAAATGCCATAAATCTATCCCCTATTTTGTAGAGGCTATAACTTTTGCGCAAACCAATCAATATACGCTTATTGTTTTTGTTTTTTTACCAAAAATATGTAGCAGAAATTAAGAAATTTGATTTTTACAATTTTTTTTTTTATTGAGTATGTTTTATAGCAGAAAATAAAGAAATATAGTTATTTTTTTCAAAATTGTCGGTCTATTTTTGTTTATAGTGCAAAAGAAAAAAAAAGTGGAGTTGATAAAATACCGCAAAAAGAAAGCTCTATTTGTGGGGAAAAAAAGGACAGTAATTTTATTTGGGTACAGAGTTGCACGACTGCGCATTTGTCCATTAAATTAATGCAGTGCCTTATCACAAAAAAAAGGCTTGGTCATTAAGGGGATAAAATCTTCCAGTCCTTAAAGCGGAAGGCCACCCTAAAATAAAAAAATTGCATTAATATTCTTAAATAACTTACGATAAACCCCTGTTGCTAGGCTGTCTTCCTAATCTGCCTCTTCCTATTCCACAGTGCTTCCTCCTGTTCGGCTAGCGGCCCTGCATTCTGGGACATGTGTGCATGTCAACGGGGCCTTTCACAAAGCGACTCATGCATGCGCAGTAGGAAACGGGCAGTGAAGCCACAAGGCTCCACTGCCTGTTTCCCTTCATTAAGGGCAACATCGCGGGCTTGCTGGACAGGTAAGTGTCCTTATTAAAAGTCAGCATCTACAGTGTTTGTAGCTGCTGACTTTATCCACTTATGGACCACCTCCTGCACATTTACGTCGGCAGAATGGCACGGCTGGGCACAACAACGTACAGGTATGTTGCTCTTTAAGAGCCCAGCCGTGGGTTGCACGCTCGCGACCTGGTCCTGAGCTCCACGGCCACGAGACCCGCGGACCCAATCGCCGCCAGTGTCCTGCGATCGGGTCACAGAGCTGAAGAAGGGGGAGAGGTAAGTGTAAACAAACCTCTCCCCGCGCTTCCTAGTGAGGCTGTCACTGATCGTCTGTTCCCTGTCATAGGGGAAGACGATCAGTGATGTCACATGCCAAGCCACACCCCCAGACAGTTAGAAACACACCCCTAGGAACACTTAACCCCTACACTGCCCTCTGGTGGTTAACTCCTTCACTGCCAGTGTCATTTACACAGGAATCAGTGCATTTAAATAGCACTGATTGCTGTATAAATGACAATGGTCCCAAAAATGTGTCATAAATGTCCGATATGTCCGCCATAATGTTGCAGTCACAATAAAAAATCGCTGATCGGCGCCATTACTAGTAAAAAAAACGTATTAATAAAAATACCATAAAACTATCCCCTATTTTGTAGACGCTATAACTTTTGCACAAACCAATCAATAAACGCTTATTTCGATTTTTTTTTTTTAACCAAAAATATGTAGAAGAATATGTATCGGCCTAAACTGAGGAAAACATTTTTTTTTTCGATATTTTTTGGGGATATTTATTATAGCAAAAAGTAAAAAATATTGAATTTTTTTCAAAATTGTCGCTCTATTTTTGTTTATAGCGCAAAGAATGTGGTTAAATTGCCTTTGGCCTAACAAAAACAGCATTATTTTGAAATGGTACTCTAATAACACACACTTTGATTTCAGAATTTTTTTTTCAGTTTGAATTGGACTGGAATTCGATGTAAAATTCTATTCGGATTTCAAATCGAATTTTATTTAGTTATTTGGATCATTCCATAAAATTTGTTTATACTATAATTTGGGTATTCAGATATATTCGAATAATGAAAAATATGTCTGAATATTTTTTCGAAACAAAATAAACATGTCCATTATTTATACAGGGTGAATGTTTCCCAGAGAATATCGAGTATATTTTGATTTATTTCAGGTTAAGTGGTCATTAAATTATAACTGACCCCCATAGATATTATAAATAATTATGCAAAACATTGTTGGACATTTAGGGATCTATTTAGTTATATTTTCAACAGAGAGATACGAGGGGGTTACAGAAATGTATTAGGAACCCAGGAAACCATCAGGGCGAGTAACATTTTATTACAGAGAGATGCAGGGGAGATTACAGGAATTGTTAATATACAATCAGGACATGTAAAAGTTTGTTGTGACATTTGGAATGATAGAACTTACCAGCAAATCCTAATATTTGAACAGATAGTAATCCATTCCCCCGAGCATTGAGGGTCCAAGATCCCACAGCCGGATTTTTTACCAAACTGGATCTTATAAAAGAATTATTGTATGATAATTGATAATTATTATAGTAATCAGATAAATAATTGAGAATAGCAGTATTCTGATTAAATGTGGTCGTGTTTCCTGAAGAAAAAATATAAATAGAAGATATTTTTTTATATATATAATACATAAAATGAAAACAAATGAAAATACATCAAATTAGTTTAGATTTGAGAATGGTGACCATCAGAACTGTAGTAATGTCCATTCCCAGAGGTCATACAGCTGTCGTAGAAACGTTTGATATACTGAATGTGGTGTCACAATTTGAAACCATGTTAATGAGGACAAGGGCCTCTTCCTGACAACCCTGTCCGTTGGTTGTCGGGGTTTGCAGGCGGGGGGGGGGCTTATCGGAATTCGGGAGCCCCCTTTAATAAGGGGGCCCCCAGATTCCGACCCCCTACCCTATGTGAATGAGTATGGGGTACGATGAACCCCTACCCATTCACCTGGGGAAAAAAAGTGTACATAAAAAAAAAAACACAGGTTTTTAAAATACTTTATTAGACAGTTCCGGGGTCTTCTTCCGTCTCCGGGGTCTTCTCGCCAAACTCTGCTATCTTCTGCTCTATTGCTAGCTCTTTTACTAGCGGAGGACCCCAGCTTTCTCCTTCGTCGCTGCCGCCTGGGGGTCTTGTCCCGCTCTTCGGGGGTCTTGTCCCGCTCTTCAGTTCTTCTTGCCGGGCCTGCACTTTCTTCTTCCAGCTCTTTAACTAGTGTTGGCCCGGTCTTGCTGCCCCCGATGCCGCCGCCTTCTTCTTCTTACTTTTGATGTTGACACGACGCTCTCTCCAGCCTTAATGGCAGGGACGCGTTGGGTGCGGACTTATATAGGGATAAGGGGCAGGGTCACCGGGTGATGCCACATGGTGACCCTGCCCCTTATGATGTCACATTCCTCCGGGAATGTGACTTCATAAGGGTACGGGGTCTCCATGTGACATCACTCGGTGACCACGGCCCTTATCCCTATATAAGTTGCCACACAAGTGAGAGCATTGTGTCAACATCGGAAGAAGGAAGAAGAAAGAAAAAGCAGAAGAATCAGAAGAAGCAGAAGAAGCAGAAGGCGGCGGCGACACTGACAAGACCGGGCCAACGCTAGTAAAAAAGCTGGAAGAAGAAAGCCGAGTCAACCGAGGAGCAGGACAAGACCCCCGAAGAGCGGGACAAGACCCCCGAAGAGCGGGACAAGACCCCCGAAGTTGGAAGAAGACCCCTGGATGACATCGGCGACGAAGGAGAAAGCCAGGCTCTTCCGCTAGTAAAAGAGCTAGCAAAAGAGCAGAAGATAGCAGATGAGTCCGGCAAAAAGACCCCCGAAGACGGAAGAAGACCCCCAGAGCTGTCTAATAAAGTACTTTAAAAACCTGTGTTGTGTTTTTTTATGTACACTTTTTTTTTTCAGGTGAATGGGTAGGGGTACCATTTACCCCATAATCATTCACATAGGGTGGAGGGCCGGGATCTGGGGGCCCCCTTATTAAAGGGGGCTCACGGATTCTGATAAGCCCCCCGCCCGCAGACCCCGACAACTAACGGCCAGGGTTGTCGGAAAGAGACCTGGTGACAAGGTGCTTTGGGGTGGGGGCCCCCCCCTTCCCCAAAGCACCCCCCATGTTGAGGGCACGTGGCCCACTCGCTCGTCCCCACTCCCTTTGTTGACCGGCCGGGCTACATGCTCGGATAATGGTCTACTATGGACTTTGGGGGGATTACATTCACAGAATGTAATTTCTTCACAGCATCATAAGTGATCATCAAGGACTGCCTCTGACTTTAATGAATGTCAAAAGTTTAAACTGAAATTATGATAATCTCATGGAATTTCAACTTTGAACTTTCAGCCTCAATTCAAATTCAAATCTTGGAACCTGTTTCTGAGCATTTAATGTCATCTAATGTTATGATTCTTGTGACAAGGGCTAGAAATTACAATTTTTTTTTAAATAGAAATTTAAATTATGTATACTGTATATCAGGATGTGGATTCTGCTGACTATTGGTAAACTTTCTGGTGCGGAAACTCTTAATTCTGGTACTTAAAGTACAGTATATGTATAACCTCACTTTGTAAAATAACCCATTTAGTTTAAAATAGATATGAAAGGCAAAACATTTGTGTTTTTTATGTCATTCCCTCTGTTCTCAGCTGCATACGAGCTGGGAGAGGAGAAACAACAGTACACTGATCTTCCCAGTGATTGGCTGTGCAGGAGGGGGGGTGTCAGGAGAAGAATGATCTTTGGAGGAAAGCAGGCTGAATTCTCAGCACAGCTAGAGGACTGACCACGCTGTGTTCTTATGCCTAGTGTGGTCAGTATTTAGTAGGAAAGCAGAGGAACTGTCAGGAACACCAGGGATTTCACACAAGGGAAGCAATACAAAGAGCACAGGAGACTTTCTCATACAAGTACATGGTAGTACAGACAGTACAGGCACATATCAGGAATATGAAATGTTTGTCACAATGGTGGAAATGGATCTATACATGGATTTATAAATGTTCATGCTAAATTTCTGTAATAATGTTCTTACCATTTGGATCGGTGATATTAATAGGGAATTTATGATCTCTACTGATCAGTAAATATGATAAGGAAGTTGTTATATTAAACACGTTGGTGTATTGGTCGTCAACATTTACATTTATGTCCAAGATTCGCACAGATGAGTTCAAAGGTTTAGACAAAAATAAATCCCAAGAGTGCACAAACTGCATGATATAATAGAGAGAAAAAAATATTTATTTTCTTTATGTTTAAACCATATGGATAAAACTTATTAGCAGATAATACTGTCCAAAAAAACACACTCCGGCATCCCCCATACTCATGGATCTATCTCCGCTCAATATCAGCTTGCTGCTCTCTGCTATCATTCACTCATTTTCTTATATACATTCATACACAAGGTGCTTTGTAGGCTCTACCCCACCCCTTTACTAGCTAGCTAGGCTGCATGCTCTCATTAAAGGATTTGTATGGATTTTAAGGGGGTCCTCATTTTTTTTTGGAGTCCCCCTTAAAATCTGTACCAGACCCAGAGGGTCTGGTATGGATTTCCCCAAGTGATCTAAAAAGGTCTGGTATGTATTTTAGGATGGCACTATGCATTTCTTTTCATTCTTGTTGTAGAATGTGCTACATAAAAAAATAATATTTGTAAAAGAAAAATACTACAGTTTAAATTGCCAACTTCTTAAAAAAAAAACGCCCCAAAATGTAATTTCCTGCTTGTGTGATTGGCTCAAAGACTGCACTAAGATACACATCAGATATTAGTTCATCCCCCCCACAATTGGAATTTCTGATTTTGGGAGGTATTGCCTAAGGCAGGCATGTCCAAAGTCCGGCCCGCGGGCCAATCGTTGCCCACGGTCCGCTTTTGAACAGCCCGTCTGGTTATCTAAACCAGCCTCTCTCAGCCAGTGTGCCGCGGGATCAGGGCTGTCAGATGAGCCCTATCCCCTGCCGAACTGCACATCGGCACTGTGAGAAGCTCCGTCAGCCTCAAAAGTGAAAGTAAATTGCAGAGGAGTGTGCTGTGCTCTCTGCTTGCCCCTACAGTGCAGTACCCGGCTAAATGAGGAAGCTGGAAAGGTACAGTACTGTGCTAGAAGCTAGATTCGTTTTTAAATGGCTTTATTCATGTGTGTGTGTGTATGTGTTTGTATGTATGTCTGTATGTATGTGTATGCATGTGTCTGTATGTGTGTGCATGTGCATGTGTCTGTATGTGTGTGCATGTGTCTGTATGTGTGTGCGTGTGCATGTGTCTGTATGTGTGTGCGTGTGCGTGTGCATGTGTCTGTATGTGTGTGTGTATGCATGTGTCTGTATGTGTGTATGCATGTGTCTGTATGTATGTGTATGCATGGGTCTGTATGTGTGTGTGTATGCATGTGTCTGTATGTGTGTGTGCATGCATTTGTCTGTATGTGTGTGTGCATGTGTCTGTATGTATGTATGTATGTATGTGTGTATGTTACTTTTAATCCGGACCCCCCCTCCCCCATTCCTGTACAATCAGAACTGCTTTTGTAGGGCTTGCTTGTGATATTAGCCAGGACTGCTTCTCCTCTGAAAAGCAATCCATGCACAGATCGCTTTTCAAAGGCATTTGACAGGCGGTAAAGAGGCATTATGTTGCCTCCTCACCACCTGTTTTAAGCCTGTAAAATACAGCATCACTATACCGCAACCGTGCAATCCACACAGTTGCGGGTTAGTTGCAGTGCAGCCCCATTCACCCTGGGTATACCTCCAGCTGCAGCCACAGCATGTGTACACCCCCAGCTGCTCCCTCTGCAGCTAAAGCGGGAGAAGTTGGGGGTGGTAAAAACAGCTTAACCATGTGGTTTTACTGCCCCTCCAACCTGACATGTGAACAAGCCCTTGGTTCACATCTGTGTGACTGTGTGGCTGTGTGTAGGGCAGCCCATTCATTTCAATGGGCTTCCCTACCCACAAAAATGCAGGGAAAGAAGTCCCCAACCTTTTTTATTTTTAAATTGCACTGCACCAAACGCACCCCACATTTTCCGATGCATGGGGTACCATAAGGAATTAACGGTACCCCTAAAGAGTAGAGCATTCTTCTGTGTGTCGGGAACGAGCGCGACAAAGGCAGGAGAATTCTTGTTGGGCAGTGTATTAGTGCTCGAATGAACACACTTAGACCAAATTTTATCAGTTCAAAGAATGTCAGGCAAAATGGTCAGCCCTCACGCATGTTCACTTCATCAAATCTGGCCCTGACTTTTTGAAAAAAAGTTTGGACACCCCTGGCCTAAGGGATGCAGACACTGCAGCTTTTCTCATCAGAATACAGAGAGTGCTCCGTATTCAGATTCAGATTCAGTAGCACAGAACATGGTGAAACAAACAGCTATTCCTTCAGAGCAGAAATTCCATTAAGTTTGTTAAAATTCTTGCAATGTACATTGATCACCAAGAGGGGATTGTTTTTTTTTTTCTCTCAACAAAATTGGAGACACTCTTTAAAGTAATGCAGACTTCAGATTGGTGATAACTGTGTTTCTATAACAAGAAAATAAAGACCAAACAAGAGCAAACTTGTACAACTACACAACTACTTACCTGATAACTATAATAATAATTAACAGAATAATAATTCATATTGAAGAATCCCCCAAAGCTTTTTGATGAGATGTCATGGAATATTTTACTCTGTGATTCATTCACGGTACAATAATTAGATGTCATCAGGAAGAAGACCTGGAGAGAAATATGTAATAAATTAATCAATGGGTTAGAGATACGTAGATGATGTATGGCTTTACATGGAAGACTCTTACTTGTGATTTCTTTTCCTCTAGCAATGTATAAACCTCAGACAGGAGCTGAGTGTCATTGTAATCCACCATGGAACCAACCGTATAAACCAAAATAAGGGACTCAGCCGGAGAAATCTCCAGAGCTCTCTTCAGCCCATAGAGGAGGGACTGCTTACAGGCATACAAATGGTTGAAATCCTCTGCACTCACTGGATTGTTGTTTAAAGTTTGCTGGAAATAGTCCTTCTCCGCAGTGATGGTTACATTTGTTTCTAGATAGAAAGCAGTTTACAAAATAGAAAACAGTTGTTTAAACACTGACAACAGCATTATAAAGTAAAATAGTTTATAAACCTCTAGCAGAATACTAGTTGTGTATGGCCTAGCAGCTAAGTCTTTTTCTTGAAGTTTAGATATATTTAGATCCCTGTTTACAAACACATATATGTCTATTGTTATTAAAAACACAATAACTTTCCAATCAGGAACATGTAGGAACATTATGGCCACAATCAGGAACAGTATAGCCACTAGATGGAGCTGACGATCAAAGGAAATAAACGTATTAGGCAAACTAAGGGGATTATTTGTAATAGAACCCCTTGAGAGTAGACCCCTTAAAATCTGCTGAGAGCACCTTGTCTTCAGGGAATATCCCATTCCCATTTCTGCTTAATAAAAGATCTAGGGCCAGGACAAGGGGAGCAGAAGGGGCACATGCCAAGGGAGCAATGTTATTATGTGGGGGTGGACTGAGAGTTTGCAGCTGCTCCATTCTCCAGCTGCCTCACTGACAGGAATGGTGGAAATATCACTCCTGTCAGATGTAGCAGGGCCTTGATAGCTGCTGGAGGGAGGATTCTGCTCTCTCCTCCATTCAGTATCAACCTACTATGAGCATAAAATAGGAGGGAACTAGCTCAGAACAGACCTCCTTTTTAGCCTCACTTGCTGATACAGCTGCCCCTACCCAGACATGCCATGCTGTAACACCCCTGGTCAACCCCATTCACCAGCTCAACACTTTTCACTGGTCAGCATTTGAACCAGGTCAGGTCAGCAGGGAAGACTGCTGTTCCTCCAGGTCAGACATAGAGACTGCTAGCCTGGTAAAACATTTTCTTCCATTGGCAACCTGCATGGGATTAGTGCTGCAGTGAGGCTCGCTAGGCTTTGGGTTGGACTGGCAGAAAAAGCTAATGGAGACATTTGTCTAGGAATGGGTTTGTTTAGTTAAATTAAACAACAAAGGCCCTCTCAACCTCCCAGCTTCCCTTCCTTTCCCTTATCACACACACTTCCGATTAAGCTACATGGAAGGGCAATGTTTAACATCTCTGCCTCGGGCACCAGTTGACCTTGACCCAGCACTGCTGAGAACATACTTCTTAATATATGAAGAGTAATGAGGGCTGGGCATTGTTCTTTACATCTCTTTCAGATAAATAAAGGTCTGTTTTCAACAAATACTCATTATTTTCATTATTTTTTTTTTTTATATAGAAAGCAAAAAAAAAGACAGTAAAACAGCAAATAAATATGTTAAATTACAATACATAATCAAAAACTTACAAAAAAAAATGAATTCAAAATATTTCCCCTGCAAACCTCTACAACATGTAATGGTAAAATCAGTAATTTTATTGCAAAATAAATAAATTAAATAATACCACAAATAAAAAAAAAGTGATGCTATTATTACCTGCATAGTCCAGTGTTATTGAGGTATATTGTCGGATGACACATGGGAATCTTGAAGATAAATATTTCAGAACTCTGTTTAATTGAGACACTAAAACCCAAGAAAATTGATATTTATCCGCCAAGACGGTAAAGGAGGTCCCCTCTGCAACACAAATTGTCTATGTAAAAAATGTTTTCGATGTCCACATTCCATAGAGAATTTTCTAGATCAATGTTACAATGCATGTCCAGCCAAAGCCTCTTTGTTTTATTTGGATAGAGTGTGGAAGGATTGGAGCTCCCTTACTGCTATCAATGGCTCCCCTTACTTGTCCCCTCACTTCCTGTCACAGTGACAACAGCTTCACCAGACAGGAAGTGAGGGGAACTCTCAACATGGATAGGAATGAATATGCTTTGTTTATTATTATTATTATTATACAGGATTTATATAGTGCCAACAGTTTGCACAGCACTTAACAAAATGAAGGCAGACATTACAGTTACATTACAATTTGGTAAAAGAGGAATCAGAGGGCCCTGCTCGTTGTATGTAGGAGGGAGGGTCAATTGATGCAAAAGGTAAAAGCTGTGGGGGATGAGCTGATGGAGGAAGTAAAAAAGTGTTAGTTAGAAGCAGGATAGGCTTCTTTAAAGAGAGGGGTTTTCAGGGATCGTCTAAAGATGTATAGGTTAGGGGACAGTCGGACAGATTGGGGTAGGGAGTTCTAAAGGATGGGAGAAGCTCTGGAGAAATCCTGTAGGCGTGCAAGAGAGGAGGTGACAAGGGAGCTAGAGAGCAGGAGGTCTTGGGAGGCCCGAAGAGATCGGCTTGGTTGGTATTTTGAGACCAGGTTAGTGAGGTAGCTGGGGGCAGAGTTGTGGATGGATTTGTAAATTACTGTTAGTACTTTGAATTTTATTCGTATTCGTAACGGTTCGTACATTTGTAAGAGTTTTTTTTCGTTGATTAGTTTTTTCGTTAGTTTAATTTTCGTTCATTCGTTTATTCGAAATTCGGACGCATTCGTAGTTATTCGTACATTTGTAACATTCGTAACATTCGTAGATTCGTAATCGGAGCATAATTCATAATTTTATGTAATGTGTATGCTATTATTACATTTTTATAGAATGTACAAATTTTTTTGTTCAATCCATTCATTACGAATCGAAAAAAAAAAAGTTACGAATCGAAAAAAAAGTTACGAATGTACAAATTTTTTTGTTCAATCCATTCGAAGCACGTTAAGCAGCACCATTGTAAGGGACACGGAAAATTACCAATTCAACAAAAAAAAAAGTTACGAATGTACAAATTTTTTTCGTTCATTTTCTTTTGTTCCTTTTTTCAGATTTTCGTTGTTTGGTTTTTCGGATTTTCGTTGCTTTTCGGATTCGTTCGATTCGAACGATTTGTTAATCGGATTCGTACAATTCGAATGATTCGTTATTCGGATTCTTACGATTCGAACGATTCGTTCATTCGTACGAAAACGAACGAACGAAAAAAACGAAAAAAAAAGAAAAACAAAAAAAAACGAAACGAATTGCACATGTCTAGTGGAAGCTAGTGCAGGGATTGGAAGAGAGGGGTGGAGGACACTGAACGGTTGGTAAGGTGGATTAGTCTTGCAGCAGCATTCATTATGGACTGAAGGGGGGATAGACTATGTAAAGTTAATCCAGCGAGCAGTGAGTTGCAGTAGTCGAGGCGAGAGATAACCAGGGAGTCAATTGTCTTGGTGGTGTCATTGGTTAAAAAGGGGCGTATTCTAGAGATGTTGCGGAGGCTAAGGCGGCATGATTTGCACAGGGTTTGGGTGTGGGCCTGAAAGGACAGTTAAGAGTCTAGGGTTACCCCTAGCACCCTGGCATGTGGGGACGGACTGATCGTTGTGCCATTGATCTATGGAGAGTAGAGGAAGGCTGCCTGTGTCCCTGTTGCAGATATCCCTTCACTTCACCTTCATATTGTCACCGTAATAATAAGTAGGCTAGGAATGTATGCGGTTGTAGACTCTAATGCGGTGTACACACGATCGGAATTCTCGTCGGAAAAAGCTCTGATGGTTTTCCCAACGGAATTCTGCTCAAACTGTCTTGCCTACACACAGTCACACCAAATTCCAACCGTCAAGTACGCAGTGTCGTACAACACTACGACGAGTCGAGAAAAAATGAAGTTCAATGCTTCCGAGCATGCGTCAAATTGTTTCTGAGCATGCGTAGGAATTTTGCGTGTCGGAATTCCTACAGACGATCGGAATTTCCGATAGAAACCTTTTCCATCGGAAAAATTGAGAACATGCTCTCAAATTTTTGCTGGCGGGAATTCGGCCAGCAAAATTCCGATGGAGCATACACACGGTCGCATTTTCCGATGAAAAGCTCTCATCGGTCTTTTGCTGGGCGAAATTTTCGATCGTGTGTACACGGCATAAGGCACACAAAGGGAAGAAGGGAAATAGAAATGCTGGTCATATGTTCTTAGCTTAAAGTTTTAAACTATTTTCACTATTCAAAAGTTTTTTTTAATTTTCCTGGTTGAATGTTCCTAATAGGGATGCACCGATACCATTTTTTTTTACAACGTGTACCGATACTTTTTTTTTTACTACTCGCCAATACCAATTAATGTATTAATTCGTAATTTTCCATGTCTCTTACAATGGTGCTGCTTAACGTGCTTCGAATGGATTGAACGAAAAAATTTTACATTCGTAACTTTTTTTTTTGCGATTCGTAATTTTCCGTGTCTCTTACAATGGCGCTGCTTAACGTGCTTCGAATGGATTGAACGAAAAAATTCGTACATTCGTAACTTTTTTTTTTCGATTCGTAATTTTCCGTGTCTCTTAAAATGTAATAATAGCATACACATTACATAAAATTATGAATTATGCTCCGATTACGAATCTACGAAAACAATGTTACGGAAGTACAAATAAATCAATCTTACGAAAGTACGAATGTAACAAAATCTACGAAAATACGAATGTGTCCGAATTTCGAATAAACGAAAATTAAACTAACAGAAAAACGAATCAACGAAAAAATAACTCTTACGAAAATACGAATCGTTACGAATACGAACACCGACGACTTACGAAATTACGAATCGTTACGAATCAACGGAAACGAACAGAAACTAAACAAAACTAAACAAATTTTTCTATTGTGCACATGTCTAGTCTTGATTGGTCTCCTGCCAGCCTGAAACAATGGCACCACCTTCAGGTTGGTGGATGTGCTGCAGCCCAACACCTGCCTAATGACCCGAATTATCCAGAACACATTTCTGAGACTGCCGGCGTCATTGGGGTGTAGCGGGTTGTTTCTGTGTAACAAATGTAGGTGGTGGAATTTGGCCAAATAGTGGGGGCTCTCTATATGTAGACCGTCTCTGTACGGTGTGGTGCGGGGCTGTCCTGACACTCATGTAACAAATCAGCGTGTTATAATATCATTAATAAATTGTTACTTATAAATTAACGCTAAAAAAGTTAGATGACTTTATCATATTGTATATGTATTGTGAACTTTGGGGACAACAGCTCCACGGGATTAAGTGCATAAACCGTTAGATTTAAAATAAAAGACATTTATTTGTAAGGAAAAAATCAAAAATAAGGCTTCCTTCAGCGCACAGGCAAAAATACAAAACAAAGTCTGCTTAACTTCAGCATAAAAGAAAATCAGCTTGTCTTCAGCACAAAAAAAAAATTAAGGAAAACACATACAGTTTTGTAGTTGGGTCTTTGGCAGCCTCCAAACATCCACACAGCTCAACCGACGGGTGTAATCACCTACTCCTCCTCACACCAACAACTCTTCCCTACTTCCTGTCTTATGAGCTGTCTTCCCGGAGGCCCTTAACCCCCTGTGCGCTGAATCCCTGTGGTCAGGGAGGGAGGCTCTTTCCCACCCAAATATCTCTTCAGAGCCTCCCAAATTCCGGGTCCCAAATAACTTATTATTAACATAGCGAAGACTGCGAGTCAGTCCTCTCCTGCTCGGCTACTCCCGGAACCCCTCACCCATTTTGGGTGACCCCCTGAGCAACGCTGCTACTCCCTTAAAGGGACCACAAACCAAATACTGGTGCTATATAGCACCCGTCCAGGACCCAACCTTGGCGTCCTGTACAGTATATATTGTATATCATATTTATCATATTGTATATGTATATATTGTATATCATATTTATCATATTGTATATGTATATATTGTATATCATATTTATCATATGGTATATGTATATATTGTATATCATATTTATCCTATTGGCTCTTTGGTGATATAGTAAAAAAATGTTGAGTTGTCTGTCATCTTTTTGGCCAGTTGTCTACAAAAAATTATTATTTAGGTCTGTGACCAGACTTACCTCTCACTGTACAGCTGTGATACTGCTCAGTTACTGTTGAAGTGAAAAGAGGCTCCATTGTAAGAGCTGAAGAAGTAACAGCATTAGTGGAAGGAGTTTCCATGGTAAAAGGTGTGGGGTTATCAGATGCCGTAGGTGTAGAGTCAGTTATAATACTTTGGATGTCCGTAGTGGGATACAAAGTTGTGAAAGCAGTATCAGCAGGAACTGTTGTACCTAAATCTGATGTATAAAGTGGCTCCGTTATAAAAGCTGAAGAAGTAACAGCACTAGTGGAAGGAGTTTCCATTGTAAGAGGTGTGGGGTTATCAGATGCCGTAGGTGCAGAGTCAGTAATAATACTTTGGATATCTGTAGTGGGATAGAAAGTTGTGGAAGCAGTATCAGCAGGAACTGTTGTACTTAAATCTGTTGACGAAAAAGGCTCTATTGTAAGAGCTGATGAGGTAACAGCATTAGTGGAAGGAGTTTCCATTGTAAGAGGTGTGGTGTTATCAGATGCCGTAGGGGTAAAGTCAGTTATAATACTTTGGATGTCCGTAGTGGGATACAAAGTTGTGAAGGCAGTATCAGCAGGAACTGTTGTACCTAAATCTGATGTAGAAAGAGGCTCCATTGTAAAAGTTGAAGAAGTAACAGCACTAGTGGAAGAAGTTTCCATGGTAAAAGGTGTGGGGTTATCAGATGCCGTAGGTGTAGAGCCAGTTATAATATTTTGGATGTCCGTAGTGGGATACAAAGTTGTGGAAGCAGTATCAGCAGGAACTGTTGAACTAAAATCTGTTGACAAAAGAGGCTCCATTGTAAGAGCTGATGAGGTAACAGCATTAGTGAAAGGAGTTTCCATGGTAAAAGGTGTGGGGTTATCAGATGCTGTAGGTGAAGAGCCAGTTATAATACTTTGGATGTCCGTAGTGGGATACAACGTTGTGGAAGCAGTATCAGCAGGAACTGTTGTACTTAAATCTGATGTATAAAGTGGCTCCGTTGTAAAAGCTGAAGAAGTAACAGCACTAGTGGAAGGAGTTTCCATGGTAAAAGGTGTGTGGTTATCAGATGCCGTAGGTGCAGAGTCAGTTATAATACTTTGGATATCTGTAGTGGGATACAAAGTTGTGGAAGCAGTATCAGCAGGAACTGTTGTACTTAAATCTGTTGACAAAAGAGGATCCAATGTAAGAGCTGATGAGGTAACAGCATTAGTGGAAGGAGTTTCCATAGTAAAAGGTGTGGGATTATCAGATGTCGTAGGTGCAGAGTCAGTTATAATACTTTGGATATCTGTAGTGGGATACAAAGTTGTGGAAGCAGTATCAGCAGGAACTGTCGTACTTAAATCTGTTGTAGAAAGAGGCTCCATTGTAAGAGCTGATGAGGTAACAGCATTAGTGGAAGGAGTTTCCATTGTAAAAGGCGTGGGGATATCAGATGCCGTAGGTGCAGAGACAGTTATAATACTTTGGTTGTCTGTAGTGGTAAAAACAGTGTCAGCAGGAACTGTCGTACTATAAGCTGTTGTAGAAAGAGACACTGTTGTAAGAGCTGAGGTAACAGCATTAGTGGAAGGAGTTTCCATGGTAAGAGCTGTGGGGTTACCAGATGCCGTAGGTGTAAATTCAGTTGTGACATTCTGGACACCCGTAGTGGGATACAAAGTCTTAGAAACAGTATCAGCAGGGATTGTTGTACTTAATGCTGTTGTAGAAAGGGACCCCACAGTAAGATTTGATGCAGTAGGGGTATTAGTAGAAGGAGTTTCCATGGTAAGAGCTGTAGGGTCTGTATTGGGATATGAAGACTCAGTGGTGGTATTCGCAGGAATTGTTGAAGGGGAGTTTGTCTGATTCTCTGAAATGACATTGTAAATCCAGTTAGTGTCACAATGTAGTAACTTTATTCAATAACAATTCAATACATTTATAGAAAAAAAAAATTTGCTTTGTGATTCAAAATAAAAGTTTTTTATTTTTTAAAGTTTACATTTCATGTCATTTTTTTAAGAGCTTCTTTGTTCTCTTTTGTATTCTTTTTTATTATATAATTATAGAGGCAAAGGTAATCTTTTGTATTCTTTTTTATTATATAGTTATAGAGGCGAAGGTACTCTTTTGTATTCTTTTTTATTATATAGTTATAGAGGCGAAGGTTCTCTTTTGTATTCTTTTTTATTATATAGTTATAGAGGCGAAGGTACTCTTTTGTATTCTTTTTTATTATATAACTATAGAGGCGAAGGTACTCTTTTGTATTCTTTTTTATTATATAGTTATAGAGGCGAAGGTACTCTTTTGTATTCTTTTTTATTATATAATTATAGAGGCGAAGGTACTCTTTTGTATTCTTTTTTATTGTATAGTTATAGAGGCGAAGGTACTCTTTTTTATTCTTTTTTATTATATAGTTATAGAGGCGAAGGTACTCTTTTGTATTCTTTTTTATTGTATAGTTATAGAAGCGAAGGTACTCTTTTGTATTCTTTTTTATTGTATAGTTATAGAGGCGAAGGTACTCTTTTGTATTCTTTTTTATTATATAGTTATAGAGGCGAAGGTACTCTTTTGTATTCTTTTTTATTGTATAGTTATAGAGGCGAAGGTACTCTTTTGTAGTCTTTTTTATTGTATAGTTATAGAGGCGAAGGTACTCTTTTGTATTCTTTTTTATTGTATAGTTATAGAAGCGAAGGTACTCTTTTGTATTCTTTTTTATTATATAGTTATAGAGGCGAAGGTTCTCTTTTGTATTCTTTTTTATTATATAGTTATAGAGGCGAAGGTACTCTTTTGTATTCTTTTTTATTATATAACTATAGAGGCGAAGGTACTCTTTTGTATTCTTTTTTATTATATAGTTATAGAGGCGAAGGTACTCTTTTGTATTCTTTTTTATTATATAATTATAGAGGCGAAGGTACTCTTTTGTATTCTTTTTTATTGTATAGTTATAGAGGCGAAGGTACTCTTTTTTATTCTTTTTTATTGTATAGTTATAGAGGCGAAGGTACTCTTTTGTATTCTTTTTTATTGTATAGTTATAGAAGCGAAGGTACTCTTTTGTATTCTTTTTTATTGTATAGTTATAGAGGCGAAGGTACTCTTTTGTATTCTTTTTTATTATATAGTTATAGAGGCGAAGGTACTCTTTTGTATTCTTTTTTATTGTATAGTTATAGAGGCGAAGGTACTCTTTTGTAGTCTTTTTTATTATATAGTTATAGAGGCGAAGGTACTCTTTTGTATTCTTTTTTATTGTATAATTATAGAGGCGAAGGTACTCTTTTGTATTCTTTTTTATTGTATAGTTATAGAGGTGAAGGTACTCTTTTGTATTCTTTTTTATTATATAGTTATAGAGGCGAAGGTACTCTTTTGTATTCTTTTTTATTATATAATTATAGAGGCGAAGGTACTCTTTTGTATTCTTTTTTATTATATAGTTATAGAGGCGAAGGTACTCTTTTGTATTCTTTTTTATTATATAATTATAGAGGCGAAGGTACTCTTTTGTATTCTTTTTTATTATATAGTTATAGAGGCGAAGGTACTCTTTTGTATTCTTTTTTATTATATAATTATAGAGGCAAAGGTACTCTTTTTTTGTGGTTCTTACTATCTGCATTCATGTTGTGGAGATTTATGGTAACATCAAAGGGAAATCTCTTTAAACAAGACAGAGCTGACCATAAACACTTTATGCCTGAGACCTCTTGTCCTTATTACAATATTTCCTATAGTTTATTGTTGGTGTCTCCAGGCACAGGAAGTCAGGTGAAATTATCCCAAAAGAGTCACCAACAGCAAACCTGAAAGACATGTAAATGTTCTTCTAATTTGTCTTTTAACTCTCATTCAAATAAGCTAAAGCTAAAAACATTTGCCCAGAGTTGGACTTTTGAAATGAGCTATTTTTTTAAAAATAATCCCAGTCCTTTAGAATCTTTAGTATTTACATTAATATGGCTAATACAACGTATACAGAGAGTTACAAATTGATAGTATAATGTGGGCATATAAAGGATCTAATCAGAATTGCATTATTTGTCCTTATAATATAATTATTTGCACTTCTTTTGCATCATAAACAAATAGGACATAAATAGGACACAAAAACAAACTAAAATGTAACAATTCTCTATACAGGTCAGTGGCTGCTGGTGCTCAACATTTTTTGGGGGGGGCGCAAACTGAAAAATTCTGAAAAAAAAACACCAATTGCAGCCTTACTGTGCCATTAATCGCAGCCACTGTGCCAATCAATTGTCGCCACTGTGCCCATCATTTGTCGCTACTGTGCCCATCAATTGTCGCCACTGTGCTATCAATTGCAGCCACTGTGCTATCAATCGCAGCCACTGTGCCCATCAAATGCAGCCACTGTGCTATTAATCGCAGCCACTGTGCCAATCAATTGTCGCCACTGTGCCCATCAATTGTCGCTACTGTGCCCATCAATTGTCGCCACTGTGCTATCAATCACAGCCACTGTGCCATCAAACGCAGCCCCTTTGCCATCAATCGCAGCCACTGTGCCATCAATCGCAGCCACTGTGCCAATCAATTGTCGCCACTGTGCTATCAATCACAGCCACTGTGCCATCAAACGCAGCCACTTTGACATCAATCGCAGCCACTGTGCCATCAATCGCAGCCACTGTGCCAATCAATTGTCGCCACTGTGCTAACAATCGCAGCCACTGTGCCCATCAATCGCAGGCACTGTGCCCATCAATTGTCGTCACTGTGCCATCAATCGCAGCCACTGTGCCCTTCAAACGCAGCCACTGTGCCTTCAAACGCAGCCACTGTGCCATCAATAGCAGCCACTGTGCCTATCAATTGTCGCCACTGTGCCCATCAATTGTCGCCACTGTGCCATCAATCGCAGCCACTGTGCCCATCAATTGTCACCACTATGCCCATCAATTGTTGCCACTGTGCCCATCAATTTTCGCCACTGTGCCATCAATTGTAGCCACTATGCCCATCAATTGTCACCACTATGCCCATCAATTGTTGCCACTGTGCCATCAATCGCAGCCATTGTGCCCATCAACATTTACAAACAACTCCTACTTACAAACGGAGGGAGACAATTTATTTATTATGGATAAAGGGTGTCTCCACTGGAGCTTTATCACCAGTCCTTGTTTCCACAACAACCCAAATTTTTCAAAACCCAATTGTCATTGGGACACGCAGGCTCCATGCACACTAAAGCTTTTTCTGGACGCCAGATTGCTGGCAGAAAACGCTGGTTGAAAAACGTGCTTTTAACAGCATTTTGTACTAAAGTTTATGAGCGTTTATGCGTTAGCGTTTATGGGCGTTTTTAATAAAAATACACAGAGGACACTCCAAAAATCCCACAATGCATTCCAAACTCCCACAATGTATTGAAAAAAATAGAACGCCGAACGCTCATAAATGAACGTTTATGAGCGTTTATGCAGCGTTTGGCTGTTTTTGGCGGTGAAAAACTGCACTTTGAATGCAAATTTCTGGCGTTCAGAAAAAAGCCCATAAACTTCACCACTGCTCATTAAAGCTAAAAAACGTCCATGTGTGCATGGACCCATAGGCTAACATAGAGTGGAGTTTATGGGCTTTTAAAAAAAACGCCCAAACTCAATAAACTGCAGTTTATGAGCTCCAGTGTGCATGGAGCCTAAGGCCCTTTTCACACGGACGGGCCGTTCAGATCCGCCTGTCAGTTTTGACGGCGGATCTGAACGGGCGCTCCATGTTACTCTATGGAGCGTCGGATGTCAGCGGAGACATGTCCGCTGACATCCGATCCGGTCCGATCCGCCAAAAGCAGACGGATGGCCACACGTCCAGATCCGTCGCTGGCGGATCGGATCGGGTGAGATCGGGTGAAAACGGACACACTGTCCGTTTTCATCCGATCTCTCCATAGAGATCAGCGGCGCTCGCAAGCCCCTCCCCGCTCAGTGAGCGGAGAGAGGCTTGTCATCCGCCGGCTCAGCGGAGATCAACGGACAGATCTCCCGCTGAGCCGACGGACAGAGGCGGGCTCCGTGCAAGCGGAGTCCGCCTCGTCTGAAAGGGGCCTAAGGCTGCATTCACACCCGAGCGTTTTGTAGCCTGGAGGGGAAAAAATCCATTATTCTCAATGGAGATGGTTCACATCTCCACTCCATGTCGCCTGAAGCCGAACGCCTGAAGCTCAAACAAGTTCCAGACCCTTTTTTGTTGCTCGAATCGGGCAGATTTGGGCTTTTTTCTTCTTTTTATATTGGTGACCTTTTACCCTGCACAAAATCGCAGCAATCCGCCGTTAAAAACGCTGCAAAATCGCTGTAAATTCGCTCAGGTGTGAATGCAGCCTATGAGGTGAAATCTTCTGAACAGGGGCACAGACAGCAAAACAAATGTTACAGGGGTGATAACCCTTCCCTATGTTATCCAAAAAAGCTTAAAAATAGATTTTTTGGGTTGGAGCTACACTTACAAAATGTACCTGTTCTGACAAATTCAACTTAACCATTTGCCAACCAGCCGCCCTCGTTATATTGGGGACCCTGATGCAAGGGGGAGGCTCTCTGGGGACCCTGATTTAAGGGAGGCTCTCTGGGAACCCTTATGTAAGTAGGGGGGCTCTCTGGGGACCCTGATGTAAGTAGCGGGGCTCTCTGGGGACTCTGATGTAAGGGGAGGCTCTCTGCGGACCTTGATGTAAGGGGGCTCTCTGGGGACTTTCATATAACGGGAGGCTCTCTGGGGACCCTGATGTAAGGGGGGCTCTCTGGAGACTCTGATGTAATGGGAGGCTCTCTGGGGACCCTGATGTAAGGGGGGCTCTCTGGGGACCCTGATGTAAGGGGGGCTCTCTGGGGACCCTGATGTAAGGGGAAGCTCTCTTGGGACCCTGATGTAAGGGGGGCTCTCTGGGGACCCTGATGTAAGGGGGAGGCTCTCTGGGAATATATACACACACACATACGTATATTATATACATGTGTATGCCCACCCAAGCGTATGACTTTCTTTACTACGCTGCTATGGGCTCTACCCCCATATCTTTTGTAGACCTAGCAACGCCCCTGTCTCCCACACAGTACACAGAACATGGAAATGCAATTCTTTTAGTAAATATAAACTGCTAAATACCTTTTCTCATCAGCAGTATATAGCAGTCTTGTGACTTCTATCAGTATCTGGTTAGAGCTTGTAGGAAGAGTTTTCATTCTCCTCTGACTGTCCTATGAGGCTGCAGGACCCCTGACCCTCTGTCTGGACAGTGCTGATTGGCCCTGTGCTGATCACATGAAAAAAAAAAAACTCTCTAGCAAAACACACCAAACTGAGCATGTGCCGAGTGCCCCCAAGGCACTGTTCTATCAGGAGATGGATTGGGGGCAGTGGAAGACAGGGAGGGTCAGAGAAGACGGGATCAAACAGCCTTCTTTCACAGTGCAGAATATTAACCCCATAGGCATGGGCGTCCGCAGAACTTTTTTCAGGGGGGGCATAATTTTAAGGTCACCCATGCTCTGATCCTTTTCGACAATGTCATTATCACATTATCACAGTCATAGACTGCAGACGTAGTACAGGTGATGGTCAGAGACTGCAGACATTGCACAAGAGACTGTCAGAGACTGCGGACATGGCCCAAGCGACTGTCAGAGACTGCGGACATGGCCCAAGAGACTTCAGAGACTGCGGACATGGCACAAGAGACTGTCAGAGACTGCGCACATGGCCCAAGCGACTGTCAGAGACTGCGGACATGGCCCAAGAGACTTCAGAGACTGCGGACATGGCACAAGAGACTGTCAGAGACTGCGGACATGGCACAAGAGACTGTCAGAGACTGCGGACATGGCCCAAGCAACTGTCAGAGACTGCAGACATGGCCCAAGAGACTGTCAGAGACTGCGGACATGGCACAAGAGACTGTCAGAGACTGCGGACATGGCACAAGAGACTGTCAGAGACTGTGGACATGGCCCAAGCGACTGTCAGAGACTGCGGACATGGCACTAGAGACTGTGAGAGATGGAATACATGGCCCAAGAGACTATCAGAAACTGCATACATGGCTCAAGAGACTGCGGACATGGCACAAGAGACTGTGAGAGACGGATTACATGGCCCAAGAGACTGTCAATGACTGCATACATGGCTCAAGAGACTGTAAGAGACTGCGGACATGGCACAAGAGACTGTGAGAGATGGCATACATGGCCCAAGAGACTGTCAATGACTGCATACATGGCTCAAGAGACTGTAAGAGACTGCAGACATGGCACAAGAGACTGTGAGAGATGGCATACATGGCCCAAGAGACTGTCAATTACTGCATACATGGCTCAAGAGACTGTAAGAGACTGCGGACATGGCACAAGAGACTGTGAGAGAAGGCATACATGGCTCAAGAGACTGTCAATGACTGCATACATGGCTCAAGAGACTGTAAGAGACTGCGGACATGGCACAAGAGACTGTGAGAGATGGCATAAATGGCCCAAGAGACTATCAGAAACTGCATACATGGCTCAAGAGACTGCAAACATGGCACAAGAGACTGTCAGAAACTGCATATATGTGGGGTGGGTGACAGAGAGAGACAGGGGGTGACAGAAAGAGACAGGGGGTGACAGAGAGGAGTGTGACAGAGAGAGACAGAGGGGGGTGACAGAGAGAGACAGGGGGTGACAGAGAGGAGTGTGACAGAGAGAGACAGAGGGGGGTGACAGAGAGAGAGGCTGTGAAAAAGACAGAGGGGTGAGAGCGAGAGAGAGAGAGAGGGGGGTGACAGAGAGGGGTGATGGGGGTGATCACTCCTGATCCGATCCCTGATTCCGGGGGGGGGCACTTGCCCCCCCCTTACCCCTACCTGCGGACGCCCATGCCCTTAGGTTCCACAGTGAGTATAACTGATGTTACTCTTGTGGGTTTATTAACACTTTAATATCACTTTTTGTAAACTAGACCCCCTGGGTAAAACAGTCATCAGTACATACATACCCAACTATTTTATTTCCTGGAGGAGATGGGGAGGCCAAAACTTTATTTTTTATTTTTATTTTACTATAATAATATTTAATACATAATAACTGTTTATAATATAATATTTGTCTGTCAATAATAGTAACATGAAGGTTTTTTTATAACGTGTGTCCTAAGTCACCATAGAATTGGCCATAACCTGGAATCTCACTATTGATTTATATATTGGAATTTCTTTTTGTTTTATGTGTTTGTCAAGCTTTGCAGACTTTTACATGTGTTTGACATTTTGACCTTCAATTTTACTTTTTTTTTTTTTTTAGTTTCAGTAAAGGACAAAGGACAAAAGAAATGAATTTTCTGCTGAACAGGTCTGTTGGGTGCTGTTGACAGGAAATCATTTAGTATCTGTCATGCGATGTGTCTATATAATTCACAAACAATGTTCCTTGTCAAAGAAAGAATGCTGGACATGTGTAATAAACGGTAAAAGGCGGCAAGGGGCTAATTCTTGAAATACCGCAACCTAGAAGAGCCAGTTAGAATCGTAATCAATCAAATGAGAATCACATAAAGTTACCGAAACTTGACATTGTGAAGTGAACTTTTTTAGCCTTTCAGGAGGTCATCTCAATGACAAGTTTAACCTCCCTGGCGGGATGATTGTGTCCGATTTTTGCGTCTCAAAGCAGTACAATTATTTTGCATACAAATTTGGTGTTTTATATTGTAGGCCTTTAATTCTTATGCCTCGTACACACGAGCGGACTATCCCGCCAAAAGTCCGGCGGACTAGGTTTTAAGTTTTGTTTTAAAATTGTCCGCTGAACTTGGCAGTCCGGCGGACAATCCCGCGGTCTGTATGCTAGTCCGCCGGACTTTTGGAAATGAACGGACTTGCAGATCATCGGAAAGTCCGTTCATTTAGAACGTGACTTCAGGTAGACGGGGCTAGCGAAGGCAGTGACTGCCGCCGCGCTAGCCCCGTCACCTGGCATGGATTTAAAGGGAATCCCCACGCCGAAAAAACGACGTGGGGGTCCCCCCCAAATCCATCTCAGACCCTTATCCGAGCACGCAGCCTGGCCGGCCAGGAAAGGGGTGGGGACGAGCGAGCGCCCCCCCCTCCTGAGCCGTACCAGGCCGCATGCCCTCAACATGGGGGGTGCCCTGGGGAAAGGGGGACCTTACTGCCCCCCCACCCCAAAGCACCCTGTCCCCATGTTGATGAGGACAAGGGCCTCTTCCCGACAACCCTGGCCGTTGGTTGTCGGGGTCTACGGGCAGGGGGCTTATCGGAATCCGGGAGCCCCCTTTAATAAGGGGGCCCCCAGATCCCGGCCCCCACCCTATGTGAATGAGTATGGGGTACGATGTACCCCTACCCATTCACCTAAGGTGCAAAGTGTAAATTAAAAAAACACGCAATTTTTTAAAAAATATTTTATTGCACTGCTCCGGGGGTCTTCTTCCGTCTTGGGGGGTCTTCTCGCCGGACTCCTCCGCTATTTTACCTAGCTCTTTTACTGAGCAGAGGAGGCCGGCTTCCTTCTTCATCGTCTGGGGGTCTCGATCCGCCTTCAGGGGTCTTCCGGGGTCTCTTCTGTTCTTGTCGCTGTCGTCGCTTTCTGCGCTGCCGCCTTCTTCTTCTTCCGATGTTAACTCGTCGCTCTCTCTGGCCGGAATGGCATAGACGCGCTGTGCTGGAACTTATATAGGGACAAGGAGGCGGGGTCACATGGTCATGTCACATGGTGACCCCGCCCCCCTATGATGTCACAGTCCCAGCATCCTCCGGTGTTTTTTTTTATTTACACTTTACACCTTAGGTGAATGGGTAGGGGTACATCGTACCCCATACTCATTCACATAGGGTGGGGGGCCAGATTCCGATAAGCCCCCCGCCCGTAGACCCCGACAACCAACGGCCAGGGTTGTCGAGAAGAGGCCCTTGTCCTCATCAACATGGGGACAAGGTGCTTTGGGGTGGGTGGGCAGTAAGGCCCCCCTTTCCCCAGGGCACCCCCCATGTTGAGGGCATGCGGCCTGGTACGGCTCAGGAGGGGGGGTCCGGCGGACATTCCCGCGGGAATGTCCGAGCGTGTGTACGAGGCATTAAGGTGACCACACACCAGTAGATTTTTTTTTTAATGTTTTTGTTTTAAGAACATTTGTTTGATTTTCTAATCATTCATTAGTGGGGACAATCCGACATTTTATTTTTTGACTAGAAAATTCAAGAGCAGGATTGGGGATTTTTTTTTTTTCAAATTAACGAATGAACAAACACTTTTCTAACAATGTATTAGACCACTTTCACACTGAGTCGCTTTTCAGGCGCTTTCACGCTAAAAACAGCGCCTAAAAAGCTCACGAAAACGTATTTCCATTAAAATCAATGAACGCTTTCACACTGGGGCAGTGTGCTGGCAGGGCTGTGAAAAACTCCCCTCCCCATTGAAATGAATGGAAAGCTCTTCAACAGCGCATGAAAAGCTCTTCGAAAGCGCTCAGTGTTTTTACTGGCAGTTTAGAAGCGCTTCAGTGTGAAAGTGGCCTTAGTGTTTTTACTGGCAGTTTAGAAGCGCTTTAGTGTGAAAGTGGCCTTAGGCCACTTTCACACTGAAGCGCTTCTAAACTGCCAGTAAAAACACTGAGCGCTTTTGAAGAGCTTTTCAGGCGCTTTTGAAGAGCTTTCCATTCATTTAAATGGGAAGGGGCATTTTTCACAGCCCCGACAGCACACTGACCCAGTGTGAAAGCGTTCATTGATTTTAATGAAAATAAGTTTTCGTGAGCTTTTTAGGTGCTGTTTTTAGCGTGAAAGCGCCTGAAAAGCGCCTCAGTGTGAAAGTGGTCTTATGGTTTTCATTCAGGAAAGTCCGATCCGAGCTGAAGGCTACTTTCACACTGAGGCGCTGGGCGCGCTGGCGATAAAGCAACGCTATATTTAGCGGCGCTTTACTGTCGTTTTAGCTGCGCTTTTTGGCCACTAGCGGGGCAGTTTTAACCCCCGCTAGCGGGTGAAAAAGGGTTAAATCCGCCTGCAAAGCGGTCTTAAAAAGTGAGTTTGGATCGGACTTTCCTGAATGAAAACCATAATACATATTGGAGCGCTGCCCCATTGTTTTCAATGGGAAGGGGCGCTTTAGAAGCGGTAAATACGCCGCTCCAAAGATGCGAAAAAGCAATTTTTCATCGTCCTGCAAGCGCACCGCTCCAGTATGAAAGCCCTCGGGCTTTCACACTGGAGAGACTGTTTGAGGGCGCTTTGCAGGCGCTATTTTTAGAACTTTAGCGCCTGCAAAGCACCTCAGTGTGAAAGGGGCCTTAGCGTTAAAAAAGCGCCTGTAAAGCGCTTGAAAGAAGCCTCATCTGCAATCCCAATGTGAAAGCCTGAGTACTTCAAGAGCCATTTCACACTGCCAGTGCCCAAAAAACGCTTGTAAAGCGCTGTTTAAACTAGCGGCGCTTTACCAGCGTTTTTCGAGAGCTAGTGTGGCGCTTTTAACCCCTGCTAGTGGCCAAATAAAGGGTTAAAAGTGCCCACAAAGCGCTTCTACCAAAATCGCTTTGCAGGCGCTTTTCAGGCAATTTGCAGGCGTGTTGCAAGGGCTTCCCATTGATTTCAATGGGAAGGGGTGCTTTCGGAGCCGTGTATTCACCGCTCCAAAAGCGCTGCAAAGAAGCTGCTTGCAGGACTTTTGTTTGGCGCCTCGTGGGAAAGCACTCGGGGCTTTCACATTGGGATTGCAGTTGCGGCTTCTTTCAGGCGCTTTACAGACGCTTATTTTAACCCTAAGGCCCCTTTCACACTGAAGCGCTTCTAAACTGCCAGTAAAAACACTGAGCGCTTTTGAAGAGCTTTTCAGGCGCTTTGAAGAGCTTTCCATTCATTTCAATGGGGAGGGGAGTTTTCCACAGTGCTGCCAGCACACTGCCCCAGTGTGAAAGCGTTCATTGATTTTAATGGAAATACGTTTTTGTGAGCTTTTTAGGCGCTGTTTTTAGCGTGAAAGCGCCTGAAAAGTGCCTCAGTGTGAAAGGGGCCTTAGGCCTCTTTCACACTGAGGCGCTTTGCAGGCACTAAAGTTCTAAAAATAGCGCCTGCAAAGCATCTTCAAAGCGAAGAAAAATGAAAAATGTCCTGCAAGCCGCATCTTTGGAGCGCTGTAGGAGCGGTGTATTTACCGCTCCTAAAGCACCCCTTCCCATTGAAAACAATGGGGCAGCTCCACTGCAGTGGCGCTTTGCGGGCGGTTTTAACCCTTTTTCGGCCGCTTGCAGGGGGTAAAACTGCCCCGCTAGCAGCCATAAAGCGCAGCTAAAACGACGGTAGAGCGCCACTAAATATAGCGCCGATTTACCGCCAGCGTGCCCAATGCCTCAGTGTGAAAGTAGCCTAAAGCACGTGAAAAACGCCATAGTGTGAAAGAAGGATTGCAGATGAGGCTTCTTTCAAGCGATTTACAGGCACCTTTTTTAACGCTAAAGTGCCTGAAAAAGCCTGAAAAATGCCCCAGTGTGAATGGGGTCTAAAAGCAAATTCAATTTTAAAGTATTTTCAAACGACGTTCATCCAGTCATCAAACTGAGAACTTTCATACAAAAAAAAAAATGTTCAAAAGTCTACTCGTGTGTAGACATGTGCAATTCGTCTCGTTTTTTTTCGTTTTTCTTTTTTTTTCTCGTTATTTTCGTTCATTCGTTTTCGTACGAATGAACGAACGATTCGCTAAAAATGTTAACGAATCGTTCGAATCGAACAAATCCGAAAATAACGAAAATCCGAAAAAAAATAATTAGAAACAACGAATCTACGAAAGAAGAAAATCCGAAGAACGAAAAAATTCGCACTTTCGTAACTTTTTTTTTTTTGTTGAATTGGTAATTTTCCGTGTCTCTTACAATGGCGCTGCTTAACGTGCCTCGAATGGATTGAACGAAAAAATTTGTAAATTTGTAACTTTTTTTTTTCTTAATTTTCCGTGTCTCTTACAATGGCGCTGCTTAACGTGCTTCGAATGGATTGAACGAAAAACTTCGTACATTCGTAACTTTTTTTTTTTCGATTCGTAATTTTCCGTGTCTCTTAAAATGTAATAATAGCATACACATTACATAAAATTATGAATTATGCTCCGATTACGAATCTACGAATCTTACGAAAGTACGAATAAATACGAATGCGTCCGAATTTCGAATAAACGAAAATTAAACTAACGGAAAAACGAATCAACGAAAAAATAACTCTTACGAAAATACGAATTGGTACGAATACGGACACCGACGACTTACGAATTTACGAATCGTTACGAATCAACGGAAACGAAAATAAACAAATGTTTATGTTGTGCACATGTCTACTTGTGTGTGGCCAGCTTTAGTTGGGAGATTGTTGAATCCACTCACCTGTTGCTCCATGGGAATCACACAGAAGGACCAGGAGGAAGAGGAGATACGATCGTTTTTCCATCCTTGTTGCCTATCACTCCTCCATGGACATAATTTGCTCCCGAAGCCGCCGGTTCACAGATCAGATTCGATCTTCACCACCTCCGTATTGTTCTGCCAAAGGGAAAATCCTCAAATTGCCTTGTTCACCGATTGCTGCTCTTTTTACTTTGGCTTCCCCGTTCTTTGTATTCAGGTTTCCTCATTCTTTATGTTTATCGCTCTAAGAAAAGAATGTTGTCGATCCTGTTTGGAGGACGGTTGCTTAGATATCTTTGAAGGCTCCATTAGATGTGAAGGAAGGTTCATTTACACAAGATCTCAAATCTTTCCCCATCATTTATTCCAAGTAAACTGAATTATAGAACAAATTCTGATTTTTATATCTATATAATAATGGTGTCATTGAAGGGCCAACAGACCACAAGACAAAGAGAATTATCCATACATTGTATCCATGTCTTTCCAAAGGCAGAGAAGAGCGACCAAACCGATAGGAGACATGGAGGAGCTCAGCTATGAGGAGAGATTAGAGGAACTGAATGTATTCACTCCTGAGAAGAGGAGATTAAGGGGGGATATGATCTCCATGTATAAATACATAAGGGGGGATATGATCTCCATGTATAAATACATAAGGGGGGATATGATCTCCATGTATAAATACATAAGGGGGGATATCATCTCCATGTATAAATACATAAGGGGGGATATCATCTCCATGTATAAATACATAAGGGGGGATATGATCTCCATGTATAAATACATAAGGGGGGATATCATCTCCATGTATAAATACATAAGGGGGGATATGATCTCCATGTATAAATACATAAGGGGGGATATGATCTCCATGTATAAATACATAAGGGGGGATATGATCACCATGTATAAATACATGAGGGGGGATATGATCACCATGTATAAATACATACGGGGGGGGGGATATGATCACCATGTATAAATACATAAGGGGGGGGATATAATCTCCATGTATAAATACATAAGGGGGGGGGGTATGATCTCCATGTATAAATACATAAGGGGGGATATGATCTCCATGTATAAATACATAAGGGGGGATATGATCTCCATGTATAAATACATAAGGGGGGATATGATCACCATGTATAAATACATAAGGGGGGATATGATCTCCATGTATAAATACATAAGGGGGGATATGATCACCATGTATAAATACATAAGGGGGGATATGATCATCGTGTATAAATACATAAGGGGGGGGGGATATGATCTCCATGTATAAATACATAAGGGGGATACGATCTCCATGTATAAATACATAAGGGGGGATATGATCTCCATGTATAAATACATAAGGGGGGATATGATCACCATGTATAAATACATAAGGGGGGATATGATCTCCATGTATAAATACATAAGGGGGGATATGATCACCATGTATAAATACATAAGGGGGATATGATCATCGTGTATAAATACATAAGGGGGGGGGGGATATGATCTCCATGTATAAATACATTAGGGGGGATATGATCTCCATGTATAAATACATAAGGGAGATATGATCACCATGTATAAATACATAAGGGGGATATGATCACCATGTATAAATACATAAGGGGGGATATGATCTCCATGTATAAATACATAAGGGAGATATGATCACCATGTATAAATACATAAGGGGGGATATGATCACCATGTATAAATACATAAGGGGGGATATGATCTCCATGTATAAATACATAAGGGGGGATATGATCTCCATGTATAAATACATAAGGGGGGATATGATCACCATGTATAAATACATAAGGGGGATATGATCACCATGTATAAATACATAAGGGGGGATATGATCACCATGTATAAATACATAAGGGGGGGATATGATCTCCATGTATAAATACATAAGGGGGGATATGATCACCATGTATAAATACATAAGGGGGGATATGATCACCATGTATAAATACATAAGGGGGGGATATGATCTCCATGTATAAATACATAAGGGGGGATATGATCTCCATGTATAAATACATAAGGGGGGGGGTATGATCTCCATGTATAAATACATAAGGGGGGGATATGATCTCCATGTATAAATACATAAGGGGGGATATGATCTCCATGTATAAATACATAAGGGGGGATATGATCATCGTGTATAAATACATAAGGGGGGGATATGATCTCCATGTATAAATACATTAGGGGAGATATGATCACCATGTATAAATACATAAGGGGGGATATGATCACCATGTATAAAGACATAAGGGGGGATATGATCTCCATGTATAAATACATAAGGGGGGATAGGATCTCCATGTATAAAGACATAAGGGGGGATATGATCTCCATGTAAAAATACAAAAGGGGGGATATGATCTCCATATAGAAATACATAAGGGGGATAGGATCTCCATGTATAAAGACATAAGGGGGGATATGATCACCATGTATAAAGACATAAGGGGGGATATGATCTCCATGTATAAATACATAAGGGGGGATAGGATCTCCATGTATAAAGACATAAGGGGGATATGATCTCCATGTATAAATACATAAGGGGGATAGGATCTCCATGTATAAATACATAAGGGGGGATATGATCTCCATATAGAAATACATAAGGGGGATAGGATCTCCATGTATAAAGACATAAGGGGGGATATGATCTCCATATATAAATACATAAGGGGGATATGATCTCCATATATAAATACATAAGGGGGATATGCTCTGGTCAGGAAGGGGGGTAAATCCTTCCGAGGCTGAAGTGGTTAATTACATATTTTTTTTGGTTATATTGTTTCATTAGTGCGACAATCTTTATTTTCTAATACTTTACACGAATGTTCTGTTGTGTGATTGCCAGCTGCTGTTTTGTGATTAAAGATTCAGTCATTTTATTCCCCTGTGCAATCACTATACACATTTTTTTATTTCCCATGTCATATCAGTTCATGTGGACTGGCAGGTTTAAAATGATTGTAAAGGATCGTTTTTTATTTTTTTTAAATAACAAACATATCATATCGCAGGACAACAAGAGCAGACAAGTGCCTCATTCATTCATTCATCATACTTTCCTCCACTGTGCAGCTCCTTTTGCACATAGTGGCCCTGATCCTCCTCTTCTGGGGTCCCCTGGTGGCTCTCGAGACTCCTCCCCGCATTAGATAACCCCCTAGGAGAAGCACTCTCCCGAGGGGGTTACCATGCGGGCGCGCTCCCGAATCCATCATTTGCATCCACAGACCGGAATGCCGGACTCTGCCCCGCCCCCCGCATCATTGGATTTGATTGACAGCAGTGGGAGCCAATGGCTGTGCTGCTATCAATCTATTCAATCAAGAGCTGAGACCCCGTGGAGAAAGGGACAGCACGTCCCCGCCGAGGAGATGAAGGGGCTCAGGTAAGTAAAACGGGGGGCTGGGGGGGGGGGGGGCAGTGACTGCCAGGTGTTTTTTTTACCTTAATGCAAAGGATGCGGAAGGGTTTACAACCCCTTTAACCACTTCCCGACCGGCGCACAACGATGTACGTCGGCAGATTGGCACGGACAGGAAAAAGGGCGTACAGGAACGTCTGTTTAAGATTGCCGCCATGTCATCGCGTGCACGCTGCTGGTGGCACGCACGTGCGCCGGTCGGGACCCCTGTGAGTCCCGCGGACTCAATCACTGTGGGGATACCTGGGATTGTCTTACGGGAAAGCTGTACGGGGAGATGCGGAACTAAACAACATCTCCCCGTTCTGCCTAGCAACTAGTGACACTGCGATTGGAGCAGAGATCAGTGTTCATTAAAACACAGCCACGCCCCCCACAGTTAGTAACACGCCCCTAGGAACACTTAAACCCTACACTGCCACACCCTGGTTAACCGCTTCACTGCCAGTGTCATTTACACAGGAATCAGTGCATTTAAATAGCACTGATTGCTGTATAAATGACAGTGGTCTGAAAAATGTGTCAAAAATGTCCAATGTGTCCGCCATAATGTCGCAGTCACAATAAAAACCGCCATTACTAGTAAAAAAAAAAATCATTAATAAAAATGCTATAAAACTATCCCCTATTTTGTAAACACTATAACTTTTGTGCAAACCAATCAATAATCGCTTATTGCGATTTTTGTTACCAAAAATATGTAGAAGAATACGTATCGGCCTAAACTGAGGAAAAAAAAAAAAAGTATATATATTTTTGGGGGATATTTGTTATAGCAAAAAGCAAAAATATTGTGTTTTTTTTCAAAATTTTTGCTCTTTTTTTGTTTACAGCGCAAAAAATAAAAACTGCAGGGGCGATCAAATACCACCAAGAGAAAGCTCTATTTGTGGGAAAAAAAGGACGTCAATTTTGTTTGGGAGCCACGTCGCACGACCGCGCAATTGTCAGCTAAAGCGACGCAGTGCCGAATTGCAAAAAGGGTCCTTTGGCTGCAAATTGGTCCGGTCTGAAACTGGTTAATTAGCACTGATTGCTGTATAAATGACAATGGTCCCAAAAATGTGTCAAAAATGTCCGCCATAATGTCGCAGTCACAATGCGCACGAAGGCGGCATATCGCCGTGATCTCGGAATACGCAGTGCGCCTGTGCGCCGCTGTCTACGGCGCTATGCGCCGTACACAGCGGTGCCTGTTTTTTTTTTCTAAATATCTCCTAAACCATGTAGGTTTAGGAGATATTTATTGGACCTACAGGTAAGTCTTAATCTAGGCTCACCTGTAGGTCAAAGTGGTTTGTAAGGGTTTACAACCACTTTAAGCCAGCAAAATAGTCCGGTCTGAAAGTGGTTAATAGTAGGACAAGGGCAGCAGGAAAACAAAGCTTGTGATGATCATAGTGATAAGGACTGCAATTGTCACAGAACCTGAAAAGCAAGAAAGCAATCAATCCAACAGTCGATGGTCGTCACACACACACATAATCACTAAGGCAGATCTATAATCAGTATTACAAATTATTATTTTTTTTAAATAAAATTAGTGTAAGTTCCCTTTCATAGAGACCTCTATGAAACATGTCATTTAGGACAATAGTGTAATTGTTTAGTATAAACCTTAAGAGCTTTGGTGTAATTCTTATGCCCCGTACACACGGTCGGATTTTCCGACGGAAAATGTCCTATCGGACAATGTTGTCGGAAATTCCGACCGTGTGTGGGCTCCATCGGACTTTTTCCGTCGGATTTTCCGACGGACAAAGTTTTATCTTCTGCTCTCAAATTTTCCGACAACAAAGTCCTATCGGACTTTTTCCGATCGTGTGTAGCGAATTCCGACGGACAAAGTGCCACGCATGCTCAGATCACATTACAAGACCAAAGCTATTGGCTACTAGCCTCTACGTAGTCCCGTCGTAGGCAACGAACGTCACCACGTTCAGAATGATCTGATTTTCCGACAACTTTGTCCGACCGTGTGTATGCAACACCAGTGTCAGACAAAATCCGTCGTAAAAAATCTGACGGATTTTGTGGTCGGAATTTCCGACCGTGTGTACGGGGCATAATACCTCCCACCATTTTTACCACCCCAGGCAGTCAATGCTGAACATACACCCCTCACATTTCTGTAAATCTTTCCTTCTCTCTTTTTATGTGACAACACTGAAGAAATGACACTTGTCTACAATGTAAAGTAGTGAGTGTACAGCTTGTATAACAGTGTAAATGTTGCTGTCCCCTCAAAATAACTCAACACACAGCCATTAATGTCTAAACCGCTGGCAACAAAAGTGAGTACACCCCTAAGTGAAAATGTCCAAATCTGGCCCAATTAGCCATTTTCCCTCCCCCGGTGTCATGGGACTCGTTAATGTTACAAGGTCTCAGGTGTGAATGGGGAGCAGGTGTGTTAAATTTGGTGTTATCGCTCTCACTCTCTCATACTGGAAGTTCAACATGGCACCTCATGGCACAGAACTCTCTGAGGATCTGAAAAAAAAAGAATTGTTGCTCTACACAAAGATGGCCTAGGCCAGTGATGGCGAACCTTGGCACCCCTGATGTTTTGGAACTACATTTCCCATGATGCTCAAGCACTCTGCAGTGTAGTTGAGCATCATGGGAATTGTTCCAAAACATCTGGAGTGCCAAGGTTCACCATCACTGGCCTAGGCTATAAGAAGATTGCCAAGACCCTGAAACTGAGCTGCAGCACAGTGGCCAAGACCATACAGCGGTATAACAGGACAGGTTCCACTCAGAACATGCCTCGCCATGGTCCACCAAAGAAGTTGAGGTCACGTGCTCAGCGTCATATCCAGAGGTTGTCTTTGGGAAATAGACGTATGAGTGCTGCCAGCATTGCTGCAGAGGTTGTAGGGGTGGGGGGGGTCAGCCTGTCAGTGCTCAGACCATACGCCGCACACTGCATCAAATTGGTCTGCATGGTTGTCGTTCCAGAAGGAAGCCTCTTCTAAAGATGATGCACAAGAAAGCCTGCAAACAGTTTGCTGAAGACAAGCAGAGTAAGGACATGGATTCCTGGAACCATGTCCTGTGGTCTGATGAGACCAAGATAAACGTATTTGGTATCAGATGATGACAAGCGTGTGTGGGGGCAACCAGGTGAGGAGTACAAAGACAAGTGTGTCTTGCCTGCAGTCAAGCATGGTGGTGGGAGTGTCATGGTCTGGGGAGCTACAGATCATTGAGGGAACCATGAATGCCAACATGTACTGTGACATACTGAAGCAGAGCATGATCCCCTCCCTTCAAAGACTGGGCCGCAGGGCAGTATTCCAACATGATAACGACCCCAAACACACCTCAAAGATGGCCACTGCCTTGTTAAAGAAGCTGAGGGAAAAGGTAATGGACTGGTCAAGCATGTCTCCAGACCTAAACCCTATTGAGCATCTGTGGGGCATCTTCAAACGGAAGGTGGAGGAGCGCAAGGTCTCTAACATCCACCATCTCCGGGATGTCGTCATGGAGGAGGGGAAGAGGACTCCAGTGCCAACCTGTGAAGCTCTGGTGACCTCCATGCCCAAGAGGGTTAAGGCAGTGCTGGAAAATAATGGTGGCCATACAAAATATTGACATTTTCACTTGGGGTGTACTCACTTTTGTTGCCAGCGGTTTAGACATGAATGGCTGTGTGTTGAGTTATTTTGAGGGGACAGCACATTTACACTGTTATACAAGCTGTACACTCACTACTTTACATTGTAGACAAGTGTCATTTCTTCAGTGTTGTCACATGAAAAAATAGAAGAAAATATTTACAAAAATGGGAGGGGTGTACTTACTTTTGTAAGATACTATATATATATATATATATATATATATATATACACTGTATATGTATATACACCCTAACCAGACACTTTATTAGGTACACCTTGCTAGTAGCAGGTTGGACCCCCTTTTGCCTTCATTCTTGGTGGCAGAGATACAACAAGGTGATGGAAACGTTCCTCAGAGATTTTGCTCCATAGTGACATGATGGCATCACGCAGTTGCTGCAGATTTGTCAGCTGGACATCCATGATGCAAATCTCCCATTCCACCACATCCCAAGGGTGCTCTATTGGATGAGATGTGGTGAGTGTGGAGGCCATTGGAGGACAGTGACCTCATTGTCCAGTGGTGAGATGATTGGAGCTTTGTGACATGGTGCATTATCCTGCTGGAAGGAGCCATCAGAAGATGGGGACAGTGTAGTCATAAAGGGATGGACATGGTCAGCAGCAATACTCAGGTAGTCCGTGGTGTGTAAACAATGCTCAGTTGGTACTAAGGGGCCCAAACTGTACCAGGGAAATATCCCCCACACCATTACACCACCACCACCAGCCTGAACTGTTGATACAAGGCAGGATGGATCCATGCTTTCATGTTTACACCAAATTCTGACCTCACCATCTGAATGTCGCAGCTCAAACTGAGACTCATCAGACCAGGCGACATTTTTCCAATCTTCTATTGTCCAATTTTGGTGATCCTGTGTGAATTGTAGCCTCAGTTTCCTGTTCTTAGCTGACAGGAGTGGCACCCAGTGTGGTCATTTGCTTCAAGGTTGGATGTGTTGTGCATTCAGAGATGGTATTCTGCATACCTTAGTTATAAGGAGTGGTTATTTGGCATTTTATTAGAAAGAGTAAAAGATACATGGCATAGAGTCAGAGGGGGAACGCTCCGCCCAGGAACAAAATAGAGAGTGGAACACAAAATAAACCATGGAGGCATATAGGCAGGAGGGCGTGCTTATCTGAAAAAGCCCCTCCTCCCATGGGTTGTATGGCATAATTTTGGCCTAGGCCTGAACCCAGGAAGTAACTGAAGAGATGTTAAATTCAAAACAAGTAAACTTAAAGTGGAGGGCCACCCTAAAAAAAAAAAACGCATTAATATTCTTAAAAAAATAAAAATAAACATTTGAAAAAAACATTTTTTTTACCTTACTAGAAACCCCTGTTGCTAGGCAGTCTTCCTAATCTGCCTCTTCCTACTCCACGGTGATCTTTGGTCTTCTCTCGTCCTCGCGTTGTCTTCTGGGTAATGGGGCGCGCTGTGTTCTGGGAACTGTGTGTTTCCTAACACAGCGCGTCCCATTCACAAATGACTTGCGCATGCGCAGTAGGAAACGGGCAGTGAAGCCGCAAGGCTCCACTGCCTGTTTCCCTTAGTGAGGATGGCAGGGCTGGGACCCGAGAGCCGAGGGACGTGTCGGCCACCCTGTACTTATTAAAAGTCAGCAGCTACTTTTTTTTTAGCTGCTGACTTTTAAAAAAATGTGTTTCCCACTGGAACACCGCTTTAATATACCTTCCTATCTATTCACTTAGTCTTGCAGCATAAGGGTTACAAAAACGTGTTGCTGATTGAGAGAGTTATATGGAAATAGATGTAGTTGGAAACTGCATCAATGCACATTCCCCCAGAACCAGCCCATCACACGGAGGATGGGGGAACCTAGCCAGACTAACAGAGATCACATTAGGGGTGCTTTAACATGATTCCACTTAAGCCCAACCAGTGGCATGGCCACCCACCACGATCCAAAGGGAATGCAGCAGTTAACATGGTGGCAGTTGGCCATGCCCCGGGAAGAGCCTAAGTGGATTCATGTTAAATCATCCCTAAGAGGATCTCTGTGTTAGTCTGTGTGACGGATCTCGGATACCCCTGCTGAGTATCTCCGCCAGACCTGTGTCTCCTGTCCTCCAAATGCACCCGCAGCCTGCAGACTCACCACATAACCACCCCTTAACCCCTCAATCACGAGACAAGCTACACAGATGTTGAGGGTTAAACATCCAGAGCATAAACTGTTTATTAAGTACCAAACATACGCTTTAAACACAGTTAGGGACACTCCTCTTAGCCCTGTCATTAAGGGGGTAGGAGACAAGGAAGAACCAATTTAAACTCAACACTTGTATATTCAAACAACTACAGTTGAAGCACATAAAGGGATTATGACAAGCAGGCAGCCCCTCCTTATACATCCCCTGCTGGTCTCCAGAACTTTATCTATGTGCCATGACCCAACACAATTAAACACATAAACAAGAGGGGGGGTGGGGGAGAAGGGATGTACCATTATATTACATTATCTCAATGCCACTTTGTCCCCAAGTCTCTCAGTCTATTCTGGGCCATAGTCTGTGGATAGGAGGCCAGCCAACAGCCCCCTCCAAAACACACAGTGACAGTTGGTTCTGTCACAGTCTGAAAGGCCCATTCTGAGAAATGCCATGGAGCCATCCCTGGAGTAGTCAGGAACCTGATCAGTAGTACTGAGATGGAACAAAGGAGGAAGAAATGGTGAAAAGAGGATTTTATTTATAAAAAAAATTCAATTATTTATGATACAAAGTGCACAGAGCAAACCAATGTCACCAGGTAGGGTATACAGTATATCTACTTTAAAGAAAATTCAACTTCAGCTGCCTCCTCATGTGCACAGACACAGTTCATTTATTCTACTATAAAGTAACACACAGGATAATAATCAGAATAATCAATAAAAGTCCAACAATTCCACCGATTATGAAAAACACCATCTGTAAGGAAAAAAAAAATACGTATTTTAGTTAAAAGTAAAAAAAAAAAAGAAAGAAATAATATATATCATATTGTAAGCTTGTCCTTTATTATAATTCTGCCTGAGCCTCAGAGACATTGACCTCTATAGTCAGTATAGTTTGCAGTCAGAGTCTTGTGATACCCTAACTACCAAGACCTGAGGTGTGCCTTGGCCTAGCTGGTCAGTACTCCTAAAAGACGGCATAGCCTGAATATATGAATATGAAAATGTACGATGTGTATAAGCCTATATGAAAGGTTTGTGGGAAACGGGTGGGTGGAAACCATGAAGACAAACCAACCCACGATCAGAGGAGGAGGGGGTAAATACCCCTCAGACTCTTCCTACAAGCCTTCTCACTTGTAGTCAGGAAGCTTTAACTGTTAAAGGTGTCATAGGTACTATTGAATGTGGACCTAACAGTAGTCAGAGTCTTCACTTGGAAATACAATAATCCTAACTACCAAGACCTGAGGTGTGCCTAGCTGGTCAGTACACCTAAAAAGAGGACAAAAAAGGACACAAAAGTAAGTGTGATAAGAAAGCCTGATGAAGGGTAGGTAACAATCCATCTAGTAAAGTAGCGAACGCCCGGATGGCTTCAGTATACGGATCCGGTATGTATCAGCTATAACAGGAGGAATTCCAGTGTCCCACAAATTGATGATAAGAATGGACCCCCTGTTTGGAACCCGCAAAACTGCCCAGATCCCAAACAAATGTCCCATACATGATTTGGATTAAGCCTAATTTCAGAGAAAACACAGACATGAGAACGGACTACTTGTAGTGAGGGGATACGTGGGGGAAAAGTGAGCAAGGGCTGACCCGAGGAGCCCCTGCAATATAATTGCAGAGAAGATTGAACACTTCAAAACGGACACCAGTTAAGTAGCTCTGTAACATTCCCACAAACCCCTGACCTGTCTGTCTATTCTTGGTATAGGGAAGTTTGAGAGGGTGAGCAAAATGGATAAACTGTCAGGAGTTTGCAGGGGTCTGAAGTGCTCAATGCCCGATAGTGTTGGCGGATACAGCCAATATGCTGTAGCAAAATGCATCAAAAGCCGAAGTCATGAACCTAAGAAAATCTTCCAACCCTTGGTATAAGCCTACAGAGTATTCCTGGATAAAGAACCATAACCCAGATCGATCACTTGTGTCCAGAGAGACTAACCATGACCAACAGGGAGTAAAAAAAGGAACCAGTTTGCCCAACAGCTTAGTGCTGGCTGCGCCAAAGTGAATCACACTGATGAACTCTCCCAGGAAGTGAAACTTGTATGTCAGACCTAGCCACGTCAACCTACACATGAAGGACATGATTGAAAGAGACCCCGATCCACCTCATTAAAAATGTGGCTATAGCCAAACCATCCATAAAGAAAAACAATGAGCTACCTGACCAACCGGTCCCCATGTGACTAACTGCCAGTATTGGCAAATAACAAAAATGCCGAAGTATGCGCAAACTCGGGCAGACGAACTTCTGGGGGCCAACCATTCATGACGCAAGATGGCTGAAAACCAACTGAGTCAACCGCGTCTGAAACACTCCGAGAGTCCTGCTCATGGTTGTGGAATAATCATGGCGATGCCATTACAGTCACAAAGAAAACTGGTCCCACATGATTAAGTTGGGTCGTGCCTCTGAGTATAACCTGACAACTGAGTCAGAGTCCTGAAACAGGGGAAGGAGGGCCAGACTCCATCCTCAGGAATAATTCTCATGGCATGAGTCAACGTATCCATCCTGTCTT
Source organism: Lithobates sylvaticus (assembly GCA_028564925.1). NCBI lineage: Eukaryota > Metazoa > Chordata > Amphibia > Anura > Ranidae > Lithobates > Lithobates sylvaticus. The sequence continues at coordinate 298,819,787 of CM053031.1, read as the reverse complement.
CTCTCCAGTGGCTGAAAGGTCTCCAGGGAGAAGGGCCAGTCTGCACTTCTCACCAGCGGCGGATATGTTCTCAGAGAGAGGCAGAGGTTGGTTGGGAGTAATGCTATGTTTGGGACAATTTATTTGGGGTACTGTGTGGATACTGGCATTGGGGGATTGAAACGACTAACTTCAGAGTCAACCCGTCTGGGGTCTCCTCCTGTGTTAGTCTGCCGCTGAAAGGGGAGAGATGTGACGGGAGTCACTTTGGGCGGGGGGTCCATGGAACCCAGAATCCCTTGGGGAGGGTGGGAAACCCTTATTCCAGCTCCCTATGCACCTTCTATGTCTAAGTCATCCTGTCTTTCTAAAAGAGGGAACAGGGTGACCAAGAAATCCAGTCTGATCTGTACTAATCTGACTCACTGTACAACCACACTGGAATGTTGTGTGTATATATATATATATATATAATATATATATAGTATATTGTCTCATTTTGTTGTGTACTCTTTGCTGGGTCGTTTGGGGTGTGGTTGTACTCCATTGTTCTATTGTGTCTGTCTGCCTTGGGAGAAAAGTATATTATGGGATGCATGTCTATGTGGAGGGGGGGATTCCTCCGGCAGCCCCTCCCTGCTAATAAGACTGTTTACTGATGAGAAGCTTGAATACACCTGACCTGTGTGTCTATTGTTATTGGACAGTTTATCCCACTCTGAATGCAAAGAGAGGGTTTTTTTCTTCAGTGTTACCTCTCTGTACATGTGTTTCAATAAACAGTTAATTTTTTATTTTTATTTTTTGCTCTTTCTCACCATGACGGTGGATGGTGGCCTCCTGACTCTGACCCTTTTGAGCCTATACCACACGTAGTGATACCAAAATAGCACACCTAAACCGTATGTGTGTTTACATATTTGCTTATTTATTGTATGTATTTCTTTTCTTTTTAATTCCTAGAAAATATAGAAAGCTCCTGAAGAAGCGTTACATGACGCGTAACATGTAGGGCAACCAAGTACAAGCTATTTATGACAATACTGCTTCCATATGGTTCATAACTTTATGTTTAATGTCACGTTCATAAGATGAAATCTGAATAATTTATTCGGACTCTAGTGGCTAAATAACCCATATTGTTGCTATTTTAGCAAAACTGTCTATTAGCTCGTAGTAATTTCTATATTGTTTTCAGATTGTCAATATCTGTGTAGGGTTTTGAATAAACTGTATACTTATGTTTTTAATAAAAAAAAACTTTTATTGATTTAGATTGTACGCCTAAAAAGTCCATAATTTTTCAACACAAACTAGTTGATTCTCTTTATAAAATAAACAGTTCATGTTCCAGCTTGCAGCCAAACGAGTCCTGCCTTTCCTGGTTGTAATATGCGGCTAATATCTAATATCTATATTCAGACTGGAGGAAGCGGTATATGACGAAAGCACTCAAGCGGAGTGTGGGACATTTCGTTACAGTGAACATTCCATAAAGAAATCCAGTTTTTTAATGGAATAGGCAGTTTAAGGAGGTATTGCAAGATGTCTGCAATGGCTCAAGAAGTGGGTAACCAAAACGTAAAGGACAGATGCAAAGTGGACAGAGTGTGAACCCTCATACATGTATACTGGTGTGTGTGTTTTTTTTCTTTTATCTCAAGGGAATAGTTCACTATGAGTTCATAGAACATGGTTCATAGAACATAGAACACTTTTCAGAGGGTCAGCAAGGGCTGCCACTAGTGTAAATGTATACACCCTCCTCCGGCCACTGTGTTGGGTTAAGGGGGCTGTCGAGAGGCTGTATAACCACAGCTCAACCACTATTTTCACCTTTTCCCAGACTGCATGTGTGAAGGAGCTCTTACTGCCAATAGAAGTTTACTGATGGACTATTGAAAGAGAGAAACTATAAAGGTTAGTCCCTATTATACTATTAGGATGTACTGTATATACATTATGTATATAGCTGGATAGATAGGTAGATAGATAGATAGATAGATAGATAGATAGAGAGATAGATAGATAGAATAGATAGGCTACTGAATTGGGTTGAATAAGTGGAAGAGTAACATGAATTACCTTGTCACTAAGATTTTTGCACCAGGAAAACGATTGCTAATTTTTGAGAACAAAAAAACAAATTACCAGTTACAGACGTTCCATTTGAGTGCAAGGTAAGATTGTTTTTGGCATTATATGTTACAATGTAACACATGGTCTATAGATTGACACTCTCATTGGACTGTAGAGTATGGCTGATATTGGGGATGGAAACTAAAGTTTAAAATGGTTCTAAAAGGTCAAGGTTTTCTACCTTAATATTAAGCCCCCCCCCCCCTATACCTTATACCTGAGCCCTATCTTGATCCAGCAATGTGCATGAGAGCAGCGGCTGTCCCAGGTCTCTCTCTCCTCATTGGCTCAAACAGCAGCGAGAGCCATTAGCTCCTGCTGTTGTCAATCACAGCCAGTGAGCCAATGAGGAGAGAGCAGAGGGGCAGGGCTGAGCCATGCTAGTGTGTGAAAGGACACAGAGCATGGCTTGGGAGCAAGCCTACTTGAGTGCCCCCATAACAGGAAGTTTTCTTTTGGGGGCACTCGGCAGGTAGGAGGAGCCAAGACCACCGACGTTGGAGAAGAAGAAGATCAGAGCTAAGGTAAGAATAGCATGTTTGTTATTTAAAATAAATATTCCTTTAGAATCATTTTAAGCTTCTGGTTACCAACATAGATTTTGTGTAGAAATACACTGATAGGACTTTCAAACTAACTGTATGGGGATGTGTGTGACTGTGGGGGAACATTCGAGTGTACATTTTTGTGTATTAAAAATCTTACAAACATAATGAAAACATATTTACATAGATACAAAATAAATACAAAAATATATAAACAAAAATAGCTTACATCAGCATAGCAAAAACATAAAGAAAATAAATATACCAACCTAAACAAAGCCATAACCTCCACCTAAACACCCCCTCAGGCTAAGAAACCATTACACATTTAAGCCATGCATGCAGCCTTTTTTCCAAAAATGCAATCTTATATAAAAATCTAGGGGTCATGAAAGGACAGAAAGAAAGCCACACACTCAGAGACTGACAAACAGCAGCTACGGAGACCTGAGATTCCTTTGCGCCTTTGTCCACCACCTGTCCTTCTCAAGACCCCAAATCTTCCCAACCTCACCCAGAATGTCATGCACCACCACCTGGACAGAAAGGACTTTTTTTCCGAATGGAAACCTGACACTGTGCCTTCCATGTGAAGAAACGGACGACTAAGCTAACTAGAAAAAGTGTCTCAAAATCCTGATATGTCTCAAAGGCCCCATACGACCACTCTGCATAACTAAAGCGGGAAAGGAAAGAGATACCCAGAGCCCCAATTGAAGGGGCACTGAAGCAAGGAGTGGTCCATTGTCTCCTCCACCCCACCACATTCCACTCTTGAACAACCACGGTTCTTCGCAGAGCGATGCTTCAGGTTGCCCTTCAATGCCATGGAAGGAGCGCCAGGCCAAATTCCGAAACTCTAATGGGATTCTCTCTAGATTGAGCAAATGCAGACCCTCCCTCATAACAGGGCCTGAGCAATACCTCAAGGCCAGTGACTCGCTAAAGGCAGATTCAACAACCCTCCTCTCCAGGTCCTTCCGAGGAAGAGACTTAATTTCCTCCGCCGTCACTCGCCACTGCCGAAGCATTTACTGGCACGGGGTAACATTAGCCGGGAGCTCACCATGTCGGACCCTCAGACTTTTTGCTGGCCCACCATTCTCCCAGCTTAACAGAAAAGGCCTAAACCAGGACTGAAAAATACCAACCCACCTTGGCGGTTCCTCTGCCAGCATGTTAGCAAAATTATGTTTCAAAAACATCAGAGAAAAAAAAACACCAGGTTGACCATACCTAGGCCATCCATCACCCTGGGAAGGTAGGTTACAGACCTCTTAACGAGATTCAGTTTGTTCCCCCATAACAGTTGGAAGAAACAGCTGTAGATTCTCGCATAGAGAGACACTGGCAAAACACAGACAAAAGCTGACATACAGAAATACCGGGATCAGGTAAGTTTTAATTAGGTCAATCCTTTCCCTGTAAGAGAGTTTCCAATCCTTCCAGGTGGCAACCATGGCATCGGCATCTTGTAGCCTGCTTTCCCAATTTGCAAGGCTCTGGGAAGAAGTCCGGAAGCTCAAAGCCATCGCCTTCCTCTCCCATCCAAAAATCTTCACTTTTATCCTGATTGATCTTTGAGCCAGATGCCTCAGCATACTGCTCCATCACCGAGACCACCTCTTCTGCCTCCTCTGTCCCAGAGATAAAAACAAACACGTCATCAGCATAGGCCACAACCCTCAGAGGAGGCTCACCAGGAATGCCCAAAGGCACTCCGCACAACATTCCACTCTCTAACCTCCGAATGAAGGGATCGATTGCGAACGCATATAGCAGAGGACTCAAAGGACACCCCTGACGCACACCCGAGCCAACCTCAAAAGATCGTCCGATCCAACCATTCCCAAGCATGAAGTTACCGGCCCTACTGTACAAGGTCTTCAGCCAATCGATAAAGCCCCCCTCCAGGTCATACTTGCCAAGAAGCCGTCATAGGTACTCATGATTGACCAAATCAAAAGCTTTAGCTTGATCCAATGCCAGCAAGTACTTTCTCCAGCCTCCAGCCCTGCACCGCTTCAAGGCCTCCCGGACAGCTAACACCGCTGAAAAAGTGCTTCTACCCTGAACCGAACAGTGCTGGTGGCTGGAAAGTAGATCGCCCGCTTAAGACGATAAACGCCAGAAAATAATTTTTGCCAGTATCTTCCTATCAACATTGAGAAGGCTAATGGGGCCAGAGTAACCTTAAAGTGCTTATAAAACTCAGCTGTCAATCCATCTGGCCCAGGCGACTTCTTAATGGCAAGCTTATCAATAGCCTTAACCACCTCATCTGCTGTGATGTCCTCTGTCAAACTCGCAAGAGAACTGCCATTTCCCAGTCCTGGAATAGAATCCAGAAAACTTGATATGCCTGCCCGATCAAGGTCCCTCCTGCCCAGGAGGTCAGCATAATATGACCCGGCGGTTTCCAGGATCCCCAACGCATGGAGGAAGCCATTAAGGGTCAGGCGAGTGATATTAACCATAATCCCTTTCCAGCTTCCTCCGCAGATGCTGGTAGGTGACATACTGATCAAGCTGTTTATTTATTTCTATGGCCTTGAAAAACCCAACAATCCTTCGTTTTGTGAGCTCCCACCACTCTGACTTACTGCTGCAAAAGTCCATGATTGATACCTGTGCCTGAAATAAATCCGCAAAGGATTAAATCACCTTCACATCATCCAGGAATGCCAAATTTAGCTTCCAGGTACCCTTCCCCCTAGGTGGTGTATCGGGACTATTCAGAGTAACAGACAGAATACAGTGATTGTAAAACTCCACCGCCTGACACACTGGTGCGGAGTTCCCCTTTAAAAAAAAAACGATCTATTCTCCTCTGACTACTACCTCGCTGAAAAGTGAATCCTGTGTCATCTGGGCAGCAATGAATGTGCACATCAACCAGACCTGCCTCTCTAGCTATTTTGTTTAAGAATAAGTCGTCACAGTCCAGCCTGGCTCCGGTACCTTTCCTGTCCTTAGTCCTAGTGACGGTGTTGAAATCACCACTGAAGACAACTTGCCGGGCTGTAAAAAGAAGATGCTCGATGTTCATGAAGAGGCATTTCCTGTCCCATTTTGTCTGGGGCCCATAGATGTTGATCAGGCGAAGGTCCTGCCCCCCACCCATGGAGACATCTAAGACCATGCATCTCCCCATTTCTACCTCAATAATCCGCAGACAGGTTACCATGCCAGAAAAAAGTACTGCAACTCCAGTGTAAGGCTCGGCTGCAAGAGACCAGAAGGAGGGGCCGCACCTCCATTCCTTCTCTGCCAGATGAATATCAGCCAAACTAGAGAACCAGGTCTCTTGCAAAAAGAAAATATCAGCATCAAACCTGCTGAGCAAAAAAAAGGCCATGTTATGAGCACTCACTGATTTTATGCTGGTGACATTAATGGTCGCCACTTTCAGTGGAGTGGGAACCACCATCAGGTTGAATGAGGTATACGTTTCTTAGCCTGCTTACCCCCCTCCCTACCTGGGTGACCCTACACGCTTCAATGTCCCTTGTGATTCCTCCTCCATAGAAATCACTGACTCATCACCTGAAGAACTTCCACTCTCCACCTCAGAAAACACCTCAAAAGCATTTGCCACCTCCACCCTCCTAGGTTCAGGAGCTTTGACATCCTTCCTCTTTCTCCGCCTCTTACCCTTTTTCCTTTTAGCCTCCAAACATTCCGTATCCTCATTCGACAATCCAGACGGCAGAACCCCCTCCCCCCCGTTCCCCAGAACATCCTCAGCCAAACCCCCCCCCCCCCCATTAACCCCTCTCCCACATCATTCACCCCAACTTCCACATCTTTCACCCTGACTTCCACATCATTCACCTTGCATTCTGCACCAGCCACTTTCACTCCCTTCCCCTTCCTACCTCCCCCTCCACCATCATCCAATGCATCACTCACTCCACCCTCAGTGTCTGCTGACCTCGAGCCACACTTCTGCCACGCCGAGCAGGAGGTATTGGCACAACCATACACACTGGTCCAGCACCCTCCACTGCCATCACTACACTAGGGCAAACAATAGGTGCAGACACAGACTTGACAACCACACTTTCTGACACTGACTGGGAAACCACAGACTGGGGGGACACTGACACCACAGACGGCCTCACAGACACAGATTCTGACGGGACAGAGACCCTAGGATCCCCTGGTACAACCTCCACCAGCCCAGACTCTTCTCTATCCAGACGGAAGAATTCCTCCACCAACTCAGGCTTATTGTGCAAAGCCTCAGGGCACTGGCTATAAGGGTGACCTACCTTATCACACAAGTTACATTTAATGATCCTACAGTCCCTTGTCAGATGCCCCAGTTCCTGACACAAAGAACACTTCTGTTCTGGATAGTTAGAGGAGAAATGTCCCTTGACTCCACATTGACCAGGGTAGAAGACGGTAATCTCTACCAAAAGGCAGAGGAGGGTAAATGCTGGACCACATTTCCACACACTCTCAACCTCATTGACACTGACCACCCACCCGTCCAGATTCCTCTATCATCCACAATCTTTTTTAGGGGACACAACGTTTCACCAAACCTCCTGATCCAGACCCATAAATCCTCAGGGGGTATATAGACTCATTCCTTGTCAGGATTGTCACATTCTTTATCAAGGGCTGTTGTGAGATTACCTTAGAGACAAGCCCCTTCCAGTCCGGCTGGCCCCTATACACACGCTCAAACCGCTCCCAAAACAGATCCAGTGATTCTGGATGCACAAATGACAAATCATATTCATAGGAACCAGCCGGACTGATAAGAGCATAAATATACTCTTCCTTAAATCCCATGGCTACGATCCTATCCACAACCACCCTCCTGATAGGTGGAATACCTCCTCCTTCCCATCTGAGCTGTACCACATTCCTGCGTTTAATGGAAGAAGCACCTTTAGGTGAAAGTCCCGCAACTGGCTTCCTTTCACCAGCAGCATGATTTTGTCCCGACATAGCCTTAGCATAGTTCCTAACTGGGACAGATGACACATTAACTGGCTGCGTAGGAATATTAACTGGCTGCATAGGAACCTCTGAAATCAGGCTTGACAATTTACCCACCACTCGATCCTCCCTCCTCCTTTCCAACACAACAGTCCCACTCACCATAGTCCCAGAAGTACCACAATTACCAGCAGTCTTGTTATTAGGTACACCGGCTGTTTTAGCCTCCATGTGACATTCCTGCTCTGCAAATTTAGCGTCCATGTGGGACTCCTGCTTCTTCTTCTCACAGACAACAGGAACTTCTTTTTCAAGATTGACATCATCTCCGCCGATTGCAAGGATCCATTGAGAGATGCAGTCTATTTGTCTGTAGCAGCAATCACAGGATTGGCATCCATACACAGAGAGATATTCTTAACAAGCATTCCTTCTCCAGCATTTTCCCAAACTGAAAAAAGCCTGTCCTCCATTTGCAGATACTGTAGCACTGCCGCCATCTTGATCAGACTTAAATTAAACTTTTTCCACAACTTTCTCCCTTACAGGCTGAGGGACGACATCCTCCTCCTCATCTGATGAGTCGGTGCCACTCAAGGGAGATTCCATTTCCATAATGGCCTGCAGTAATACGCAATTTTCCTCAACCTCCCCCTGACATGACCCAGGCTGCTGGGGAAGGAGGGGGGCAGATACTGACTCAGACAGGACGGATCTTGAGACAGGGGTAGTACTGGGGTCACCATGTGAAGCCACTTCCTTACCCCCCATCCATACTGTCGCCGTTGCTCTGGCATCCACCCTGTGGCTGGTACTCGCACAGGCACTCTCCTTCATCTGTTGGAATCTCTCCTCGTTCTCATATTTTTCTCTAAACACACCGCTGCTCTCCTTCAGAGAAGCAACCAGCTTCTCCTGCTTCTTCAATGCCTCCTCCAGAGCCATCAGCTTGCAGTCTTCCCTACTACCGCTCCCAGACTTACTGTGCAGAGATTTAATTTTTCGAAATCTGCTTTCAGGACAGCAAGTTTCTGTTCCTCCTTGGTAATACGGCAAAATCTATTCACCACTTTATGCTGGAATGCTGTTAAGGACTCCCCTTGCATGGGGACAGGCCCAGGATCCAATGCAGCATGAGCACATGGTGTAGGCCTCAGTGCCCCTGGGGAGCCCCCACCTTCATCTTCCCCAACATGGTCCATGCTTGCCTGGGAAAAGCCTGCAGGACAGGCCCCAGGATTGCTGCTTCTCTCAGCTGAGATCCCAGCAGAGTGAGCCAACAGCACCTTGCAAAACAGCACCACCTGTTGGAGAAGCTCCTCTGGTGCAGAGACTGATGTGACTGGGAGACTATTCTCTGTAAAGTGAGATTATGACATTATACTGTAATATAGAAATCGGTTATCCCCTGATTTTTACTGTATTTAGGCATTTATCACAATTCTATAGCTTTTTGTTAAAAAAAATTGCAAATTGTCCACTTACCTTTCGGCTTGGCGTCTTCTGTCTTTTATTGTGCATCTAAAAAAATAAATAAATAAATAAACCATATATTTTAAATGTAACCAATACACATATTAAAAATGGCAAATTTATTCAGTTCTTTGTTATTTGCTATTTTCCTCTTGTCAGTATTTTCCTTCTTAGAGAAGCCTCATCCGGAAATATGGTCACAACACAGTTGTCACTTACCTGGCCCTCTTCGGGAACGTTGATGCGAGTCTATGAAACAAAAACACACTTAAATATTAACATGTAGTCACAGAAATAGTGCAGCGCAAAACAAAACATGATCAGGACGTAATGCGTATGGAGGAGGAGCTATATATGACATCACCTGTGGCCATCTTTCTGGTTTACTTAGGTTAACCACTTCAGCCCTGGAAGGTTTTACCCCCTTAATGACCAGATAATTTTTTGCGATTTGACAATGCATCGCTTTAACTGACAAGTGACTGTCATGCGACGTTGTTCCCAAAGATAAATCAATGTCCTTTTCCCCCATAAATAGAGCTTTATTTTGCTCAACTCTGAGGTTTTTACTTTTTGCGCTATAAACAAAAAAAGACCTACAATTTTGAAAAAAAAGCAACAATTTTTACTTTTTGCTATAATAAGTATCCCCCCCCCCCCCCCCCCCCCCAAAAAAAAAAATATATATATATATATATATATATATATATATATATATATATGCCAATATGTATTCTTCTACATATTTTTGGTTAAAAAAATATCAACAAGTGTATATTGATTGGTTTGCTCAAAAGTTATAGCGTCTACAAAATAGGGGATAGATTTATGCCATTTTTATTATTTTTATTTTTTCATTAGCAATGGCGGTGATCTGCGATTTTTATCGGGACTGTGACATTGCGGCAGACAGATCGGACACTTTTGACACTATTTTGGGACCAGTGACATTTATACAGCGATCAGAAGATCCCTGTCAAGTCATGTCATTGAATCCCCACAAAGCCTCAACAGAGCCTCACCGAAACCCCATTGAAGCTCCACCAAAGCCTCATCAAAGCCCCACCGAAGCCTCATTGAAGTACCAAGCAAAAGCAGGTGTAAACAGGACTTTAAGCTAACCCTTTTATTTAGTGACAGGCAGGGGCGGACTGACCATTCGGCCACTGGGGGAATGCCCGAGGGCTCCGGGCCACTAGGGGGCCCCACCAGGGTTGCCAGCCTCAGTAAAACCAGGGACAGTATGTAAAAATCTGTGTTTTTTTACATCTGTCTCTGAAATGTCCCTTACTGACATCATTTTGGTCTAAAAATCCAGAGATTGTAGCTGCCCCACCTCTCCAGTACCTTCTTAGCCAATAGAAACATGTCTGTGTATACTGTGTGTGTATACTGTGTGGCCCCATAATCTCTGATTGCCTGGGGGCCCCATAATCTCCTATTGCCCTGGGGCCCCATGAGTTGTCAGTCCGCCCCTGGTGACAGGGACTTTGATTGGCGTTCAGAGAGCTTTAACAAAGCGTGCCCGAAGCCTTGTTTTGAAGCAAGTGTAAATGAGCCCTAAAAGTCATTGTTTATTTAAAGCAGAGCCCATATTTTTTGAACGCATTGTAGCATTTGGTTTTATTAAAAATATGTCATGGAGGCAGTTTATAAAAAGTGTCAACTGTTAGGAGGGGTACCTAGGTCAGCCTGATGTCTAAATATGACCCTGATATTGATCATCTATATAAATTACTATCAATGAGGAATAAATTGGGTTCATTCTTACCTCTTCACGGTTTGCTATAATAAAGAAAGGGAAACACAGTTTGTAAGAAGATACAGGTATATGTTAATTAAAAAAAAAAAAGTATTCAGATACAATTATCATTCACTGGACTAATGCGGCGTACACACGGTCGGAATTTCCGATGGAAACAGTCCGATGGGAGCTTTTCATCGGATTTTCCGACCGTGTGTATGCCCATCGGTTTTTTCCTGTCGGAATTTCCGACGGACTTTGGATTGAGAACCTGTTCTTAATTTTTCCGAAGGAAAACCTTTCTATCGGATTTTCCGATCGTGTGTATGCAATTCCGACACGCAAAATTCCGACACATGATCGGAAACAATTTGACGCATGCTCAGAAGCATTAAACTTCCATTTTATAGTTTTATACGTTTTTTAAGGCGTGGTGTTATTGACCATCGGAATTTGGTGTGACCGTGTGTAGGCAAGACAGTTTGAGCGAAATTCCGTCGGAATTCCGACAGGAAAACCATCAGAGCCTTTTCCGACGAGAATCCCGACCGTTGGCCCCCGTACACGCGGTCGGACATTCCGACCACAAAATCCGGTGGATTTTTTACGACGGATTTTGTCCATAACTGGTGTTGCACACACACGGTCGGACAAAGTTGTCCGAAAATCCGATCATTCCGAACGAGGTGACGTACAATACGTAGGATGGGACTACGTACAGGACAGTAGCCAATAGCTTTCATCTCCAAATTTCTTCTGAGCATGCATGGCACTTTGTGCGTCGGAAATTCTCTACACACGATCGGAAAAAGTCCAATCGGATCAGTCCAATCGGATCAGTCCAATCGGATCAGGAAAAAGCCCGCTAGAGCCCACACACAATCGGATTTTCCGACAACATAATCCGATCAGACTTTTTCCATCAGAATATCCGACCATGTGTACGGGGCATAAGTCTTCTGTAGCATGGTAAAAGTAAAATTCCTATTGGATCCTGAAAAGAAATGGGAGGCCCCCCAATGAGTGAGGGAAGCCAGCCTTCCTTTCAGGGTGAGCTTTCTGATAGGTGTGTACTGAAAATATAAAGCACAGATTGCCTGTATTAACCGAACCAGGCCAACCCATCACAAGTTCTGACACACGGGGGTTGACTTGCTAAGGGAAAGAAGGTTGTTCACTTTGCTAGGGAATTTGCAATTGCCCCAGTGCTTAGTGAATGAGGGGAAGCTCTGCTCACTTCCATTATCCAATTATGTGCAAATACATTTTTTTGCAGACTGAAACTTCACCACATTCACTAAGCTCTGGGGCCTATTCCCTTGTAAAATGCAACTTCCTTTGCAAAGTGAACAGCCTCTCAAATAACCCATATGTGTAGTGGCAAAAAGGGTGGGCTTTAATGCCCACACCCCACACATATGTGTTTATGGGCAATAGAGGTCTCTGTGCTGAGAGTGCACTTAACGTGCACTCCCAAAACAGAGGTTGAGCTGTCAAAGACAGTTATCGATGTGTAGTAATGATCGGAAGTCGGCAGCATGACAGCCAATCACAGGGGTCACATGAGAAGGCAAGCCTTTCTGTTTCCCGGGGCTAATAGCCCAGATAACAAGATGTCAGTGTGGGCGGGAAGAGGTTAATCAACCCCAGGCAAACTGGCACATATTCTCAAGCCATGACTTACAACACCAATAAGTCCTAGGGATTGATTTGCTTACAGTTACATATGCTGTTCACTTTGCAAGGATATTATTTCCGGAGCTTATCACCCAATCATATGCAAGGAAAATAAAAAAACAGCATTTATTGCTTGCACATGATTGGATGATGGAATTCAGTAGAGCTTCATCTCATTTACTAAGCTCTATTCCCTTCCATGTACTTCTTCCTTGCAAAGTGAACTTCATAGCTCCCAACTATCCCTGATTTGGTGGGACTGTCCCTGATTTGGTGGGACTGTCCCTGATTTGGAGCAATGTCCCTCTGTCCCTCATTCCTCTTCATTCGTCCCTCATTTTGGTCCAATCCATATAGTTGTATATAAAATGCACTTTTTATCTTCCAAAAAGTGTTTCCCAGAGCTAAACCTTTCATCCAAATTCTAAATGGCTGCATTTGCAAATTCCAAAAGCCAATATAAAGGAATAGTAGTGGTAAAAAAAAAAGCTCTTGTAGATTTAATAAACCTTTTTTTGGGGGCTAATTCTCCTTTAACCACTTCAGCCCCGGACCAATTGGCAGCCAAAGGACCAGGCCCCTTTTTGCGATTCGGCACTGCGTCGCTTTAACTGACAATTGCGCGGTCGTGCGACGTGGCTCCCAAACAAAATTGGCGTCCTTTTTTTCTCACAAATAGAGCTTTCTTTTGGTGGTATTTGATCGCTCCTGCGGTTTTTATTTTTTGCGCTATAAACAAAAATAGAGCGACAATTTTGAAAACAATGCAATATTTTTTGTTTTTGCTATAATAAATATCCCCCAAAAATATATAAAAAAAATTTTTTTTTTTTTTCCTCAGTTTAGGCCGATACGTATTCTTCTACATATTTTTGGTAAAAAAAAATTGCAATTAGTGATTATTGATTGGTTTGCGCAAAAGTTATAGCGTTTACAAAATAGGGGATAGTTTTATAACATTTTTATTAATATATATTTTTTTACTAGTAATGGCGGCGATCAGCAATTTTTATTGTGACTGCGACATTATGGCGGACACATCGGACATTTTTGACACATTTTTGGGACCATTGTCATTTATACAGCAATCAATGCTATTTAAATGCATTGATTCCTGTATAAATGACAGTTGTAGTGAAAGAGTTAACCACTAGGGGAGGGGAGGGGTTATGGGCTGTGACGTGTGTGTGTTTTTTTTACATTAGGGGGCGGGGCTGATGTCTGACGTCATTGATCGGCTTTCCCGATGACCGGGAACACCTGATCAATGACAGGCAGTGTAGGAAGCGCGGGGAGAGGTTTGTTTACACAGACCTCTCCCCGTTCTTCAGCTCTGTGACCCGATCGCGGGACACCAGCGGCGATCGGGTCCGCTGGTCCCGCGGCCAGGGTCACGGAGCTCCCGAGCGGGTCGCGAGCACGCCGCTGGCGGCGCGTGCGACCCACGGGCAGGCATTTAAAGGGCCACGTATAGGTATGTGATTTTGCCTGCCCGTGCCATTCTGCTGCAGTATATCTGCGTGAGGCGGTCGGGAAGCGGTTAAGGGGGTGTGGCAGGGGGCATGTCCTATGCCTACATAAGTTTGCTAGTAGGTGTGCCTCATTCCCATCTCAAAATGTTGGGAGGTATGGAACTGCCTATTTGCCTTTAGTAAATCAACCCACAGGTCTCCAGATTTCCCAAATGCAACATACAAACAAACTTGAGATAACATTGACACAACAGCAGGTCTATTCTTCTTCTTCCACTTCTAAATTGAGCAGGAATTACCAATATCTCCTACAAATTTCACTATACAGTGTGCAACAAGGCTACCCCAATCATCTCCTAATATGACAATACATGCTTGCGGCACTCAAGAATTCTTTTGAAGTTGCAAAACTTAAAAAAATAGTTTCAAGAAGATGCAACACTTTGGCGTGGCCTGGTTTGCCATCTAGTGGTCAATTGTCAATTACTGCCGTGGGTAAAAAGTGTTTCATCAGCTAATATAAGCCAATAAACAGTAAATATGCCAAAATATACATTAAATTTGCCAAAAGTGTATATAGCACATCGTTACCTGGAATTCCATCATGTTGGTCCAAACGCTTGTTGATTAAAGGTCGTTCTGAAATGAAACCGGGAATAACATTTAATGACTAATTGTATTGTGGAAAGAGAAGGTATTTGCATGAGAAGCCTCTGATAAAACCATTAATTCTCTGACTCCTGTTTAATAATAAGTATTTGGGAGCATTGGCATCAGACTAAATCGGAATGGATTTGCCTTCACTGCCCTAAAATTATGAACATTTGGCAGCTTCCTTCTAATGCCGCGTACAGACGGTCGGAATTCTCATCGGAAAAAGCTCTGATGGTTTTCCCTTTGGAATTCAGACGTAATTTCACTCAAACTGTCTTGCCTACACATGGTCACACCAAATTCTGATGGTCAATAACACCGCGACATACAACGCGTTTGACTGCACTATAAAAAGGAAGTTTAATGCTTCTGAGCATGCATCAAATTGTTTCCGAGCATGCGTCGAAATTTTGCGTGTCGGAATTGCATACACACGATCGGAAAATCCGATAGAAAGGTTTTCCGTCGGAAAAATTAAGAACAGGTTCTCAATCCAAAGTCTGTCGGAAATTATGACAGAAAAAGACCGATGGTCATACACGGTCGGAAAATCCGATGAAAAGCTCCCATCGGAAATTCCGACCGTGTGTACGCGGCATAAGACTTGGGTGAAGTGCTTTTCTTTGTAACAGTCTTCTTTCTTGAGTTGACTGGAAAGCCTTATATGACCTCTGTGTTTCCTCTGTAGAAGTAGATAAGGCCACTTCAAATGTGTCAGAAGAGGCCAACTTTCTATTTACTGTAGGTACCTGATCCTGCAGCCTGGGGGTGTTATGGTATGGCTCACATTAGACTTAGTTTGTTATAGCAAGGTCTGAGCTAATCTTCAGCCTTCAGACAAGAAAACAAACTGAAGGATTCAGGTTGGCCCATTTTGTCCCAAAATATGGAAGCAACAATCCACTGGAGACAACTGAGCCCATTCTCAAGGCACATTTATGGCAAAAAGAGGAAAAATATCTACTCTGTCAGGTTGCTAACCAGAAGAGGAATGTGCAAAGACCTGGAAAACTTGCCAATGTCCAACATCGCCAAGCTCATCTACACAGTAATCGGTGCAGACTTACTGTCTTCTGCTTCTCTCCTGACTCTGACCTTAGCTTGTTCCTATGGACTCTGCTCTTGCTTGCTTCCTGTGCATGACCCCTGCTTATTCCTGACTGTGTTTTGGCAATTTCTTTGAAGGTTCTTGATTATCCAGGTCTTGATATACAAAATATATCTAGTAGTGGTTACTTTCATTCAACTAGATAATATGTTTGTGGTGTTCTTGTGGTGTCATGACATTTGGGACCGGTGTTATTTATTTGACTAGGTCTTCCTTATTCACTCAAACCATCTACATCTGTCACATACTGTACACCCTGGTACAGAGGGACCGGGTTATTCAAAAATAAAATTGTGATATCATAACATTTCACACCTCCTCCAGTTCTCAGACAATCGGCATCTGCCTTGACACATTCTATGGTAATCAAATATTTTCTAGCTTGAGAGCATTAATCCATGTATATTACCTGAGCTGTAGGCACTGGAAGATCTAACATCGTCTAAATCTGAAAGATAAATTAAATATGCCATTTTAGTTCACAGATTCAAAGAGAACCTGCCACTTCACAAGAATTAAGCTGTCCATATATTGACCAAAATGTGCCTGGTCCAGCAAGGTCAAATTTTGATCCATGTATGGGCTGGCTGGTTGTATGCAAGTCAATCTATCAATTGACTTGTGTAGAACCCACCTGTCAGGTTTTTCATGAATGATTAGTGCAGCTGGCTATATATATATATATATACTAATCATTGTGTTCCACCGGCAAGGAAGGCTCACAGTCGGCAGAACATAATGGCGCTGTGGGAGGGATTCCCTCATCAACACTGATTGTTTTGATGGCGGAATTGAGCAACTTTCTTTCCCTCCACCTGTGGTGAAAAGAAAGAAAATTGCATAAGCTATGGCCTGCCTTAGAGGTGGCCAGCTTCTGAAGTAGACTATTGAGAAATGCATCAAAGAATACAACCACAACTGGAGCAAGTTGGTGCTGTGTTGGCATTTGTTTATGAAAGTAGCATATAGAGGAAAGGAAGAGGTCTGAAAGAAGAGTAAATGTATATTTTTATTGAGTTGGCCCGCTCTTTACAGCTATAACAGCTTTAACACTTCTGGGAAGGCTGTCAACAAGTCCATCCACCCCAAACTTGCTCATCCATGTCTTTATGGACCTCGCTTTGTGCACTGGTCCAAATCATTTGGTGGAGGGGGATTATGGTGTGGGGTTGTTTTCCAGAGGTTGGGCTTGGCTCCTTAGTTCCAGTGAAGGGAACTCTTAAGACATCAGCATGCCAAGACATTTTGGACAATTTCATGTTCACAACTTTGTGGGAACAGTTTGGGGATGGTCCCTTCCTGTTCCAACATGACTGCCCACCGGTGCACAAAGCAAGGTCCATAAAGACATGGTTATGGTTAGGTTTTAGGGTTGGGGTTAGGGTTAGGGTTTAGGGTTGGGGTTAGGGTTTAGGGTTAGGGTTAGGAGTTAGGGTTAGGGTTTCCCCTAGAAGAACAAGGTTAGGACTCAGGAATTGGAATAGGGACCCCCCAAAGGTCAAAGGTCTGCAGGCGTGTCCCCCAGAGGTCAAAGGTTAAGAGGTCAAGCGAGTTTGGGGTGTAGGAACTTGACTGGCTTGCAGAGAGTCCTGATCTCAACCCAATAGTACACCTATGGGATGAATTAGAGTGGAGACTGCGAGCCAGGCCTTATCACCCAACATCAGTGCTTGACCTCTCAAATGGGCTTCTGGAAGAATGGTCAAACATTCCCATAGACACACTCCTAAACTTTGCGGACAGCCTTCCTAGAAGAGCTGAAGCTGTTATAGCTGCAAAGGGTGGGCCAACTCAAGATTGAACCCTACGGACTAAGACTGGGATGCCATTAAAGTTCATATGTGTGTAAAGGCAGGTGTCCCAATACTTTTGGTAATATAGTGTATATGCAGTGCCCAGGATTAAAGCTCACCTCCTGGATGCTGCATATACAGTATGGCTACATGGTTGTAAAGGGGTTAAATCCTATATGTTTATAATAAAAACACCTTTAGTAGTAATTTCCTCATGTATTCTATGTTAAATGAGCTCAACACACGATCCACAGACCTGTACCTTGTTGCTTATAGAAGTCAGACTTGGTGATTACTGAACTTTCATATCCTGCAAGAAATAAGATATAGACAACAATGGCTACTGCAAGACACATATATAATTCTTTCCTAAGTGCTTTAATCAGTAGGAGGTAATGGAAATCATTCATTGTCATGTGTAGGAATGAACAAAGTCATTTTTGTAAAATAGATTTTGCACTGAGATGAGTGAACTTATATTACCTTGTAAGAATGAACTTGTATTGTTGTTGGGCAAATTTTCCCAAAAAGAAAACACTCATGCTGCGTACACACGAGTGGATTTTCCATCAGAAAAATCTTGGATGGTTTTTCCGACGGAATTCCGCTCAAGCTTGGCTTGCGTACACACGGTCACACAAAAGTTTGCTGAACTTTCGACCGTCAAGAACGCGGTGACGTACAACACTACAAGGAGCCGAGAAAATGAAGTTCAATGCTTCCGAGCATGCGTCGAATTGTTCTATCAATTGACTTGTGTAGAACCCACCTGTCAGGTTTTTCATGAATGATTAGTGCAGCTGGCTATATATATATATATATACTAATCATTGTGTTCCACCGGCAAGGAAGGCTCACAGTCGGCAGAACATAATGGCGCTGTGGGAGGGATTCCCTCATCAACACTGATTGTTTTGATGGCGGAATTGAGCAACTTTCTTTCCCTCCACCTGTGGTGAAAAGAAAGAAAATTGCATAAGCTATGGCCTGCCTTAGAGGTGGCCAGCTTCTGAAGTAGACTATTGAGAAATGCATCAAAGAATACAACCACAACTGGAGCAAGTTGGTGCTGTGTTGGCATTTGTTTATGAAAGTAGCATATAGAGGAAAGGAAGAGGTCTGAAAGAAGAGTAAATGTATATTTTTATTGAGTTGGCCCGCTCTTTACAGCTATAACAGCTTTAACACTTCTGGGAAGGCTGTCAACAAGTCCATCCACCCCAAACTTGCTCATCCATGTCTTTATGGACCTCGCTTTGTGCACTGGTCCAAATCATTTGGTGGAGGGGGGATTATGGTGTGGGGTTGTTTTCCAGAGGTTGGGCTTGGCTCCTTAGTTCCAGTGAAGGGAACTCTTAAGACATCAGCATGCCAAGACATTTTGGACAATTTCATGTTCACAACTTTGTGGGAACAGTTTGGGGATGGTCCCTTCCTGTTCCAACATGACTGCCCACCGGTGCACAAAGCAAGGTCCATAAAGACATGGTTATGGTTAGGTTTTAGGGTTGGGGTTAGGGTTAGGGTTTAGGGTTGGGGTTAGGGTTTAGGGTTAGGGTTAGGAGTTAGGGTTAGGGTTTCCCCTAGAAGAACAAGGTTAGGACTCAGGAATTGGAATAGGGACCCCCCAAAGGTCAAAGGTCTGCAGGCGTGTCCCCCAGAGGTCAAAGGTTAAGAGGTCAAGCGAGTTTGGGGTGTAGGAACTTGACTGGCTTGCAGAGAGTCCTGATCTCAACCCAATAGTACACCTATGGGATGAATTAGAGTGGAGACTGCGAGCCAGGCCTTATCACCCAACATCAGTGCTTGACCTCTCAAATGGGCTTCTGGAAGAATGGTCAAACATTCCCATAGACACACTCCTAAACCTTGCAGACAGCCTTCCTAGAAGAGCTGAAGCTGTTAAAGCTGCAAAGGGTGGGCCAACTCAAGATTGAACCCTACGGACTAAGACTGGGAGGCCATCA
Source organism: Lithobates sylvaticus (assembly GCA_028564925.1). Classification (NCBI taxonomy): domain Eukaryota; kingdom Metazoa; phylum Chordata; class Amphibia; order Anura; family Ranidae; genus Lithobates; species Lithobates sylvaticus. The sequence continues at coordinate 298,800,280 of CM053031.1, read as the reverse complement.
AAGTTCATATGCGTGTAAAGGCAGGTGTCCCAATACTTTTGGTAATATAGTGTATATGCAGTGCCCAGGATTAAAGCTCATCTCCTGGATGCTGCATATACAGTATGGCTACATGGTTGTAAAGGGGTTAAATCCTATATGTTTATAATAAAAATGTCTTTAGTAGTAATTTCCTCATGTATTCTATGTTAAATGAGCTCAACACACGATCCACAGACCTGTACCTTGTTGCTTATAGAAGTCAGACTTGGTGGTTACTGAACAGAGGCGGCTCTAGGCTTTGTGAGGCCTTAGGCAAAACTTAGACATGAGGCCCCACTCACTCCTATAATGGATAAAATACTAAAAATGAAAGGGGGGTTGGCTAAGGCAATCATTGGGGGTTCAGGAGTGGGGCTGTAACCTGTGGTGTTCAGATCTACAGCTCACAGAACATTGGCATGATCAGCGAGCTGTGATATAAAAACATTTTAAAAAATAGCATTAAAGAGGTTGTAAACCATTGTTTTAGAAAATAAATAAATAACAAACATATACTTACCTCCACTGTGCAGTTAGTTTTGAACAGAGTGGCCCCGAACATCCTCTTCTGGGGTCCCCCAACGGCGATCGCGGCTCCTCCCCGCATTGGGAAAGCACCTAGGCGAATCGCTCTCCCTGGGGGTTACCTTGCGGGCGCGCTTCCGTGTCCAGCATTTGCGTCCATATACAGAGAATGCCGTCTCAGCCCCACCAAGCGTCATTGGATTTGATTGACAGCAGTGGGAGCCAATGGCTGCGCAGCTATCAATCTATCCAATCAAGAGCCGAGAACCCCGGGCAGAGAGGTAGAGCGCGTCTCCGGCGTGGGGACGAACGGCTCAGGTGAGTAAAATGGGGGGCTGCTGAGTGACAGAAGTTTTTTCACACTAATGCATAGGTGAAAAAATATGAGGGTTTACAACCACTTTAAATAAAAGAAACAAATCTTAGAACTTTCCTATTTTATGTGAAACTTGTGCTTTTTCTCCCCGCAGATGCTAAGTTCTGGGTTTAACTTGAGATAAGCAGTGTACAGGGGACAGCAGGGCAGAGCACAGGAGGTCAGGAGACAATACGGGGGGAGCAGGGCACATTATGGGGCACATCATGGGACACACAGCAGAACATTGGGCACATTATGGGGCACACAGCAGAACATTGGGCTCATTATGGGGCAGATTGTGGGGCACACAGCAGAACATGGGGCACATCATGGGGTACACAACAGAACATTGGCCACATCATGGGGCACACAGCAGAACATTGGGCACATCATGGGGCACATAATGGGGCACACAGCAGAATCTTGGGCACATCATGGGGCACACAGCAGAACATTGGGCACATCATGGGGCACACAGCAGAATCTTGGGCACATCATGGGGCACACAGCAGAACATTGGGCACATCATGGGGCACATAATGGGGCACACAGCAGAATCTTGGGCACATCATGGGGCACACAGCAGAACATTGGGCACATCATGGAGCACATAATGGGGCACAAAGCAGAATCTTGGGCACATCATGGGGCACACAGCAGAACATTGGGCACATCATGGGGCACACAGCAGAACATTGGGCACATCATGGGGCACACGGCAGAACATTGGGCACATCATGGGGCACACAGCCGAACATTGGGCACATCATGGGGCACATAATGGGGCACACAGCAGAATCTTGGGCACATCATGGGGCACACAGCAGAACATTGGGCACATCGTGGGGCACATAATGGGGCACACAGCAGAATCTTGGGCACATCATGGGGCACACAGCAGAACATTGGGCACATCATGGAGCACATAATGGGGCACAAAGCAGAATCTTGGGCACATCATGGGGCACACAGCAGAACATTGGGCACATCATGGGGCACACAGCAGAACATTGGGCACATCATGGGGCACACGGCAGAACATTGGGCACATCATGGGGCACACAGCCGAACATTGGGCACATCATGGGGCACATAATGGGGCACACAGCAGAATCTTGGGCACATCATGGGGCACACAGCAGAACATTGGGCACATCGTGGGGCACATAATGGGGCACACAGCAGAATCTTGGGCACATCATGGGGCACACAGCAGAACATGGGGCACATCATGGGGCACACAGCAGAACCTTGAGAACATCATGGGGCACACAGCAGAACATTGGGGACATCATGGGGCACACAGCAGAACATGGGGCACACAGCAGAACCTTGAGAACATCATGGGGCACACAGCAGAACATTGGGCACATCATGGGGCACACAGCAGAACATGGGGCACACAGCAGAACCTTGAGAACATCATGGGGCACACAGCAGAACATTGGGCACATCATGGGGCACACAGCAGAACATGGGGCACACAGCAGAATCTTGGGCACATCATGGGGCACACAGCAGAACATGGGGCACATCATGGGGTACACAGCAGAACCTTGGGCACATCATGGGGCACACAGCAGAACATGGGGCACATCATGGGCACACAGCAGAACATGGGGCACATCATGGGGCACACAGCAGAACATGGGGCACATCATGGGGCACACAGCAGAACCTTGGTCACATCATGGGGCACACAGCAGAACATGGGGCACATCATGGGGCACACAGCAGAACCTTGGTCACATCATGGGGCACACAGCAGAACATGGGGCACACAGCAGAACATGGGGTACATAATGGGGCACACAGCAGAATCTTGGGCACATCATGGGGCACACAGCAGAACCTTGGGCACATCATGTGGCACATCACAGGGCACACAGCAGAACATTGGGCACATCATGGGGCACACAGCAGAATATTGAGCACATCATGGGGCACACAGCCGAACATGGGGCACACAGCAGAACATGGGGTACATCATGGGGCACATAATGGGGCACACAGCAGAATCTTGGGCACATCATGGGGCACACAGCAGAACATTGGGCACATAATGGGGCACATAATGGGGCACACAGCAGAATCTTGGCACATCATGGGGCACACAGCAGAACCTTGGGAACATCATGGGGCACACAGCAGAACATGGGGCATAATGGGTCTCACAGCAGGGCATTGGACACACAGCAGGGCATGGGACACATCACAGGGCACACAGCAAAACATGAGGTACATTATGGGGCTCACAGCAGAACATGGGGCACTTTAAGGGGCTCACGGCTGGGCATGGGGCACACCATGGGGCAAGCAGCATAACATGGGGTACACAGCAAGGCTTATCACAAGGCACACAGCAGGGCATGGGGCGCACAGTGTGGTACAGGGCACACAGCAGGGTACAGGGCACAGCAGGGTACAGGGCACAGCAGGGGGTAGGGTACAGGGCACAGCAGGATACAGGTTACAAGGTATGGGGCACAGCAGGGCACATCAGGACACGGGCGCAGGGCACAGCAGGGCATGGGTACAGGGTACGGGGCATTGCATGGCGCAGGGTATGGGGCACATCGGGGTTCGGGCACAGCAGTGTACGGGCACAGCTGGGTGCAGGGTATTAGTCACATTAGGGTATGGGTCACAGCAGGGCACATCAGGGTACGGGCACAGGGTATGGGGCACGGGGCACAGCAGGGCACAGGGTATGAGGCACATCAGGACAAGGGCACAGGGTACGGGGCACAGCAGGGCATGGGCACAGCAGGGCACAAAGTATGGGGCACAGCAGGGCACAGCAGGGTGCAGGGTATGGGTCACATCAGGGTAGGGGTAACAGCAGGGCACGGGCAAAGTGTATGTGGAGCAGCAGAGCACATCAGGGTACTGGGCACAGGGCACATCAGGATACTGGGCACAGGGTATGGGGCACATCTGGGCACAGGGTACAGGGCACATCAGGGTACTGGGCACAGGGCACATCAGGGTGCAGGGTATTGGTCACATCAGGGTAGGGGGTCACAGCAGGGCACGGGCAAAGGGTATGTGGAACAGCAGAGCACATCAGGGAACTGGGCACAGGGTATGGGGCACATCAGGGTACTAGGCACAGGGAACAGGGCACATCATGGTACTGGGCACAGGGGACAGGGCACATCAGGGTACATCAGGGTACATGGCACATCAGGGTACTGGGCACAGGGAACAGGGTACTGGGCACGGGGTATGGGGCACATCAGGGTACCGGGCACAGGGTACTGGGCACGGGGTATGGGGCACATCAGGGTACTGGGCACAGGGTATGGGGCACATCAGGGTACTGGGCATGGGGCACATCAGGGTACTGGCATGGGGCACATCAGGGTACTGGGCACAGGGAACAGGGTACTGGGCACAGGGAACAGGGCACATCAGGGTACTGGGCACAGGGTATGGGGCACATCAGGGTACTGGGCACAGGGTATGGGGCACATCAGGGTACTGGGCACAGGGTATGGGGCACAACAGGGTACTGGGCACAGGGAACAGGGTATTGGGCACGGGGTATGGGGCACATCAGGGTACTGGGCACAGAAAACAGGGCACATCAGGGTACTGGGCACAGGGTATGGGGCACATCAGGGTACTGGGCATGGGGCCCATCAGGGTACTGGACACAGGGAACAGGGTACTGGGCACGGGGTATGGGGCACAGGGAACAGGGCACATTAGGGTACTGGGCACAGGGAACAGGGCACATCAGGGTATGGGGCACATCAGGGTACGGGGCACAGGGAACAGGGTATTGGGCACGGGGTATGGGGCACATCAGGGTACTGGGCACAGGGTATGGGGCACATCAGGGTACTGGGCACAGGTAACAGGGTACTGGGCACAGGGTATGGGGCACATCAGGGTACTGGGCATGGGGTATGGGGCACATCAGGGTACTGGACACAGGGAACAGGGCACATCAGGGTACTGGGCACAGGGTATGGGGCACATCAGGGTACTGGGCACAGGGTATGGGGCACATCAGGGTACTGGGCACAAGGAGCAGGGCACATCAGACTGAGCAGACAGTTTTAGAATGAATAGTTAGAATACATACCAGTTCCTGCTCCTCGCCTCGGTCCCCTACTAAAGCTTAGCCAGCACTGCAGGACAGGGAGAAGCAACACATGACGTTCTCTTTCTCTCTCTGCCTGCAGTGCAATCTGGGAGTTGTAGTCTCTGCAGAGCACAGGCACCAGACGGCCAAGTTGAAGTCTGTGTGCCTGTACTCTGTGGGAGAACTACAACTCCCATCATGCATTGGGGCCGCCAAGGGGAAGGGCTAGAGAACGGCACCGCAGCAGTTGAGCCTGCTATTGGATGCAGGCAGCGGAGGCAGCCTTAGCCACGCCCACCACACATCCACCATGCTCGTCCGCCGCCGCGGATCGCTGCGGTGGCTCAGCTCAACCTCAGCTCTCAGTCAGAGACACAGTCACACAACAACATTAGGCAAATTAGGCAATCGCTCGACGGCGAGGCCCTTCTGTGGGCGAGGCCTAAGGCAATCGCCTAATTTGCCTAATTAAAGAGCCGCCTCTGTTACTGAACTTTTATATCCTGAAAGAAATAAGATATAGACAACAATGGCTACTGCAAGACACATATATAATTCTTTCCTAAGTGCTTTAATCAGTAGGAAGTAATGGAAATCATTCATTGTCATGTGTAGGAATGAACAAAGTCATTTTTGTAAAATAGATTTTGCACTGAGATGAGTGAACTTATATTACCTTGTAAGAATGAACTTGTATTGTTGTTGGGCAAATTTTCCCAAAAAGAAAACACTCATGCCGCGTACACACGAGTGGATTTTCCATCAGAAAAATCTTGGATGGTTTTTCCGACGGAATTCCGCTCAAGCTTGGCTTGCGTACACACGGTCACACAAAAGTTTGCTGAACTTTCGACCGTCAAGAACATGAAGTTAAATGCTTCCGAGCATGCGTCAAATTGTTTCTGAGCATGCGTAGGAATTTTGCGCGTCAGAATTGCGACAGAGTATCGGAATTTCCGATCGGAATTTTTTCCGACCGAAAAACTTGAGGACATGCTCTCAATCTTTTGCTGGCGGGAATTCGGCCAGCAAAAGTCCGATGGAGCATACACACGGTCAGAATTTCCGACCAAAAGCTCTCATCGGTCTTTTGCTGGCCGAATTTCCGATCGTGTGTACGCGGCATTCGTTTCACTTGTTGAAGGCAGTTATAAGAAGCTTCTGCAACTCTCAGGGGCCAATGAAGGCCCATTGGACCTTGAAGAGTTGCTAAAACACTTTCCATGTTGAATCAAATGCAACTCATCAAAATGGCAAAAATGTTGCCATGATCTCCAGATTTTTGTCAACATCTCAGGGAAATAAAGCCTGCTAACTCCTAGTAGGGATGCCCTAGCTGGTGTTTGGATCCTAGTCCTAACCCACATAAGTGAACCCACATGAAAGTTGTCACTGTACCGGCCAAACATAAACTGCTGAGGAATTTCCTGCCCAGTAGCTGCACGTAATCAACACGAAAATGTCCCTGGCTACAGATGATTGGCCCAGTACCCTGACAACTTCCTGTTGGGCATGCTCACGTGAATTAGGACTAGGACTCCAGGCTCATCCCTAATCCATAGTCATGTGATCCTGATGATTGGATGTTTCATGCTAGACCAGCCTTTTTTAATCAGGGTCTTGAGGTTTCTTCAGGGGTGCCCTGGCAAAATGCCTAAATATTGTCCCAAAATAGTATACAAGCCAGTGGGTGGATGAAACCTGCCTTTAGTAGACATGTGCACTGCCAAAAAATTCATTCATTTTCGTTTCATTCGTTTTGTTTTGTTTTTTTCGTTTTTTGGGTTATTCGTTATGATTGCAATAAGTAAATTTGTTCATTCGTAAATTTATACATATGCACATTCGTAAATTCATACATTCGCACATTCGTAAGTTTGTACATTCACACATTTGTACATTTGTAAATGCATACATTCGTAAATTTGTTCATTCGTACATTCGTAAATTAGAAAATTTGTATATTCGTAAATTCGAACATTCGGAAATTAGAAAATTCGGAAATTAGAAAATTCGAAATTTGAAAATCCGAAAATCCAAATATTAGAAAATCTGAAATAGTAACTAACTATTAAATTATAGGTACTGTAATTTCCTTTCAAATTTGTCTGTTAGTGAACACGAATTTATCTGAAGTTACAAATTATCCGAAATAACGAATGCTGCATCTAAACAAAATGGAACGGAAAAAATGAATAATAAATAATAATAATAAAAAAGTTTTTATTATTATTATTTATTATTAATTTGTTCCGTTACGTTTGTTTGGATGTGGCATTCGTTATTTCGGATAATTTGTAACTTAAGATAAGTTTGTATTTGTTACGTTCACTAACAGCCCAATTTAAAAAAGGAAATTATAATACCTATAATTTAATAGTTAGTAATAGTTAAGTTATTATTAGTTAATTATAAATTCAGATTTCCGAATTTATGAATGTACGAATTTGCGAATGTGCGAATTTACGAATATGCAAATGTGCGAATTTACGAATGTGCATTTGAACGAATTTACGAATGTACGAATTTACAAATTTTTGAATATTCAAATTTACGAATATTCAGAAAAATTCATTAAATGGATTTTCGTTAATTTGGATATTTCCGAATTAACGAATTTGTCCAAATTCGTTAAAGAATGAATTCGGAACGAAACAAATTGCACATGTCTAGCCTTTAGTTACACAAAGCCACAGGTTTTCATTGTACAATGTACACCATTTGCGACCTTCTAGCTGCCAAATTCCTAACGACCAATGACATCATCAGATGATAAGAAGGATGTCAGTTGCCTGCATATCACCCTTGTTTTACTCTCCCTTGCCTCTCGCCATCAGTTTTGGGGTCTCATTAGCTAAATGATGGAAAAAAACTGCGGGAGAAGAGAAACATTGGAATAGTAGTCAGTACCAGTTTGCAAAAGGGTATTTGCTTTGGAAGAAAAAATCACCTCTAACATTGGGTGTCCTACGTATATTGATGTTGCTGACCCCAAAGCACCCTCCCCATGTTAAGGGGAAGGGGCCTGGTACGATTCAGGAGTACGGTTCACCCCCCCCCCCCCCCTTTTCCTGCGGCCAGCCAGGTTGTGTGCTCAGATAAGGGTCTGGTATGGCTTTTGCTGGGGACCCCTACGTCCTTTTTTTTTATTTGGCTCGGGGTTCCCCTTAAAATGGGCAAACCCAAAGGGACTGGTAATGGACATGGGTGGGACCCATGCCATTTTTTTCAATGTTTTTTATCTATATTTCCGGGGTCTGAGCAAGTTTAAATTAAATGTTTTCCTTTACAAATGTAATTTTGCTGCTCTCATTCATAAAACTATGTACGTCTGCTATGTAAGAAGCCTTACAGAGTGTGGGGCGTGGACTCAGCCCCCTGAGCCATGATTGGCCAAAGGTACCCTGCCAACCATGGCTCTCACAGCAAAGCACTCTGTGATTGGCCAAAGCATGCAGGTCAGGTAAATGCTCTGGCCAATCAGCAGCCGTCAATGCACTGGGATCTCCCAGTGCACTCAATGCACTGGTCTTGTAATGTAATGTGAGCATGCGTGGCACTTTGTCCGGTCGGACAACCGTACAAACGATCGGATTTGGTGTGATCGGACCGTGTTGTCGGGAAATCTTGCCAGCAGGAGATAAGACTTTGTCCGTCGGACAATCCGACGTACACTGTCCGATGGTGCCTACACACGGTCTGATTTTTCAACAACATTGTCCGATCGGACAGAATCCATGAAAAAGTCTGACCGTGTGTATGGGGCTTTAGACTGTTCTGTTAAACCTTCATTATATTATCCCCATTAGAAGATGCAACTTTATCTTTTTCATGTCTGTAAAGGCCCTACACGAAGGTACACACGATCGGACTTTTTGACAACAAACATGCAAATTAGCTGTTTCGGAGCAACATCCGACCGTGTGTACGCTCCATCGGACCAACTTTTTCCGTTTTCATCTGACTTTTGTTGGCTGTGCGAACGGACAAACTTTCTGCCAACAAAAGTCCGATGGAGCAAAGTCCGACCGTGTGTACACAAAACCATCACTCCTCACCTCAAAACCAATGCAAAAGATCAGACAACAATACAGAAGTTAACCAAAGCTGGCGCTGGAGTATTTGAAAGTCCTCTTTTGAAATGTCGTCAGTACGTTTAAACGTCACTAGACATGTGCACAACAAAAAAATTAGTTTATTTTCGTTTCGTTTTTTTCGTGTCCGTTGATTCGAAACGATCTGTACATTCGTAAGTCGTCGTTGTTCGTATTCGTAACGATTCGTACATTCGTAAGTCGTCCTTGTTCGTATTCGTAACGATTCGTACATTTGTAAGAGTTATTTTTCGTTGATTCGTTTTTTCGTTAGTTGAATTTTCGTTCATTCGTTTATTCGAAATTCGGACGCATTCGTAGTTATTCGTACATTCGTAACATTCGTAACATTCGTAGATTCGTAATCGGAGCATAATTCATAATTTTATGTAATGTGTATGCTATTATTACATTTTAATAATTTACGAATCGAAAAAAAAAAGTTACGAATCGAAAAAAAAAAGTTACGAATCGAAAAAAAAGTTACGAATGTACGAATTTTTTTGTTCAATAGAGATACAGAAATTGCAAATCGAAAAAAAAAAAAAAAAATTACGAATCGAAAAAAAAGTTACGAATCGAAAAAAAAAAAGTTACGAATCGAAAAAAAAAGTTACGAATCGAAAAAAAAGTTACGAATCGAAAATAAAAGTTACGAATGTACGATTTTTTTTTTGTTCAATAGAGATACGGAAATTGCAAATCGAAAAAAAAAATAAAAAAATACGAATCGAAAAAAAAGTTACGAATCGAAAAAAAAAATTACGAATCGAAAAAAAAGTTACGAATCGAAAAAAAAGTTACGAATCGAAAAAAAAAAAAGTTACGAATGTACGAATTTTTTTGTTCAATCCATTCGAAGCACGTTTAGCAGCACCATTGTAAGGGACACGGAAAATTTCCAATTCAAAAAAAAAAAAAAATTACGAATTCGTTCGTTTTCTTTTTTCGGATTTTCTTCATTGGTACATTCGTTGTTTCTAATTATTTTTTTTCGGATTTTCGTTGTTTTTCGGATTCGTTCGATTCGAATGATTCATTAATCGGATTCGTACGATTCGAACGATTCGTTCATTCGTACGAAAACGAACGAACGAAAACAACAAAAAAAAACGAAAAACAAAAAAAAATGAAACGAATTGCACATGTCTATTTCTTACTATAACTTCAAAACAACAACAAAATTGTCTAGATTCATTAAAACTAGCACTCATATACAGAGTTGAAGTCATTCCTGAATTTCTGTGTTCATTGTGTAGGGAACGTGGAGATGGGCACTGCCTAGATTCAGTTTAATACAGTGGTGGCCCATCCATTAGGGGCACCCGGGCACCACCTACTCTCTCCACGCCACCCCCTATATGAATAATGACTGCTGCTGCCACCCCCAATTCAGGTGTCTGGCCCCTTTCAGGATGCCAGGTGCCTGAATTACAGCGGCGGGGGTGTTTTTTTGAAGCACCTGATTGGGGCCAAAGGCTCTAATAGGCTTCAAATTAGGGTGGGCTCGGAGTGCAGAGCATTGTGCCATGAGCCCACCCAGGTGTTACAACAGCGAATTAATATTTGCTGTTGTAACACTGATCCTCAATCCAAAGTAAGTGCCAACTGGCTGCCTGGAGGGGGGGGGGGGGTGTTACTAATTGCCGCCACTGGTTTAATAATTTTTTTATCTAAAGCAAAACAATGTTCAATTGATGGCCTTTGCGAAGATACTTAATTCATAGTTTCCAACTGTCCCTCTTTTGACCCCCAATGTATCTTGTTCCTACTCAGCTGCCCCCGTTTTTGGTCTGATATAATTTCATTAGACATGTGCAATTTGTTTTTTGTTTTTTTTTGTTTTTCAGTTTTTTTCGTTATTTCCGTTCGTTCGTTTTCGTACGAATGAACGAACGATTCGCTAAAAATTTAAACGAATAACGAATCGTTCGAATCGAACGAATCCGAAAACAACGAAAATCCGAAAAAAAACTAATTAGAAACAACGAATCTGCGAAAGAAGAAAATCCGAAAAAACGAAAACAGGAACAACGAAAATCAAAATGAACGAAAAAAATTCGTACATTCGTAACTTTTTTTTTTTTGTTCGATTCATAATTTTCCGTGACTCTTACAATGGCGCTGCTTAACGTGCTTCAAATGGATTGAACGAAAAAATTTGTACATTCAAAACTTTTTTTTTCGATTCGTAATTTTCCATGTCTCTTACAATGGCGCTGCTTAACGTGCTTTGAATGGATTGAACGAAAAAATTTGTACATTCGTAACTTTTTTTTCGATTCGGAGCATAATTCATAATTTTATGTAATGTGTATGCTATTATTACATTTTAATAATTTATGAATTGAAAAAAAAAGTTACGAATCGAAAAAAAAAAGTTACGAATCGAAAAAAAAGTTACGAATGTACGAATTTTTTTGTTCAATAGAGATACGGAAATTGCAAATCGAAAAAAAAAATAAAAAATTACGAATCGAAAAAAAAGTTACGAATCGAAAAAAAAAAGTTACGAATCGAAAAAAAAGTTACGAATCGAAAAAAACTTTTATTTTTTTGTTGAATTGGTAATTTTCTGTGTCTCTTACAATGGCGCTGCTTAACGTGCCTCGAATATATTGAACGAAAAAATTTGTACATTCGTACCTTTTTTTTTTTTCGATTCGTAATTTTCCATGTCTCTTACAATGGCGCTGCTTAACGTGCTTCGAATGGATTGAACGAAAAAATTCGTACATTCGTAACTTTTTTTTTTTTCGATTCATAATTTTCTGTGACTCTTAAAATGGCGCTGCTTAACATGCTTCAAATGGATTGAACGAAAAAATTCGTACATTCGTAACTTTTTTTTTCGATTGGTAATTTTCCGTGTCTCTTAAAATGTAATAATAGCATACACATTACATAAAATTATGAATTATGCTCCGATTACGAATGTTACGAATGTTACGAAAGTACGAATAAATACGAATGCGTCCGAATTTTGAATAAACGAATAAACGAAAATTAAACTAACGGAAAAACGAATCAACGAAAAAAATAACTCTTACGAAAATACGAATCGTTACGAATACGAACGCCGACGACTTACGAATTTACGAATCGTTACGAATCAACGGAAACGAAAAAAAACGAAATGAAAATAAACACATTTTTTGGTTGTGCACATGTCTAAATTTCATGGGCTTAGCCTTTGCTTTATGCTAAAATGCGTCCTCCTAAGAAGTTTGTGAGGTTATATTTTCTTAGTTCTAAGTTTCATAACGACTGTTGGTGAATGTTTAAAATGTAACTCCACTTTTGTTGAGAAAAAAAAGCATTCCCCTCTGAGTGATCTCTGTACATTGAAGAGATTTTAACAAACTTTGTTGCAGATTCCTACCTTTTGTTATTCTGAAGATATCCATGTGTGTGTGTGTGTTTGTGTCCATGTGGTAAGTGAATCTAATGGGGGCGGTTTCATAATTATCAGCTGCGGCACCTGCAGGGCTCTAATGAGGAAATTTGCTGGGTCTGCATCCTTTTAGACACGATTTCCTATTGGGAGTATCTCATCAAAAATGAAATTTTTGTTGCAGGGGATGCCTGATATCTGACTTGTATCTTAGTTCAGACTTCTGGGAAAATCATTAAGCCAATCACACAAGCAGCAAATAATGTTTCTTGGGGGGGGCGTTCTGTATAAATTCTGTTTACAGAATACCTCCCGGTGGCCATATTGCATTTTAGACATGTGCACAATAGAAAAATGTGTTTATTTTCGTTTCGTTTCTTTCGTTTCCGTTGATTCGTAACGATTCGTAAATTCGTAAGTCGTCGGTGTTCGTATTCGTAACGATTCGTATTTTCGTAAGAGTTATTTTTTCGTTGATTCGTTTTTTTCCGTTAGTTTAATTTTTGTTTATTCGAAATTCGGACACATTCGTATTTTCGTAGATTTAGTTACATTTGTACTTTCGTTAGATTGATTTATTCGTACTTTCGTAACATTGTTTTCGTAGATTCGTAATCGGAGCATAATTCATAATGTTATGTAATGTTTATGCTATTATTACATTGTAAGAGACACGGAAAATTACGAATCGAAAAAAAAAGTTACGAATGTACGAATTTTTTCGTTCAATCCATTTGAAGCACGTTAAGCAGCACCATTGTAAGGGACACGGAAAATTACGAATCGAAAAAAAAAAAGTTACGAATATACGAATTTTTTCGTTCAATCCATTCGAAGCACGTTAAGCAGCGCCATTGTAAGAGACATGGAAAATTACGAATCGAAAAAAAAAAGTTACGAATGTACGAATTTTTTTGTTCAATCCATTCGAAGCACGTTAAGCAGCGCCATTGTAAGGGACACGGAAAATTACCAATTCAGCAAAAAAAAAAGTTACGAATGTACAAATTTTTTCGTTCATTTTGATTTACGTTGTTCCTGTTTTCGTTTTTCTGATTTTCTTCTTTCGTAATTTCGTTGTTTCTAATTTGGTTATTTTGGATTTTCGTTATTTTTCGTATTCGCTCGATTCGAACATTTGTTATTTGTTAAAATTTTTAGCGAATCGTTCGTTCATTCGTACGATAACGAATGAACGAATATAACAAATTTTAACGAAAAACGAAAAAAAAAAAACGAAACGAATTGCACATGTCTAGTGCAGACTTCTGGGAAAATCAGTAAGCCAATCACACAAGCAGGAAATAATGTTTCTGGGGGGGGGGGGGCGTTCTGTATAAATTCTGTATACAGAATACCTCCCGGTGGCCATATTGCATTTTACAGAAAATTACAGAGCTGCAGATTGAAAAGGAAAGGTATATTTTAATAACATTCAATTACAACATGACTTGAGACACAATTGTATACGCTATTATTATTTTAATTAGATTTTCTTTTTTTTTTTACAGGAAAGTGGAGTTACCCTTTAAGATAAAACGTATACTTCCTAAGGCATACCTGGACCGACACCCACAGCTTTCTCCATGACGCTTCGTATCGTTTTGAATTTGGTCTGTATGGAGTCGTAAGCACCCTGCATTGTCTGTGAAACGGGAGCTGAACTCATTCTCGGATCTGGACCGCTCAGATTTGCTGCTTGCTTCTCTAACTCGCTGATGAGGATCAGCTTCTCTGCACATTCCCCAATGAGTGGCTGTTCTCCCAATATTCTGCTCATATTACGATCACTGCTGTCATCCAGATCATCCAACAACACAATCACATTTTTTCCTGAATAGGGTGACAACATCACAAATTAAAACAAATAAATGTGTGTAGATACTGAAAGCAACCCTGTTATTAATACTAATAATAATAATTATCAGGGTTTTTTTCTTATTCAGCAGGAACGTGGAGGAAAGCAGTTTCGACACCTTCAGGACTGAATGTATTATATAGCAAGGAGTGCGCTGGAGGGTCTATTGATGCTGGCTGCTGGGGGGTCTATTGTCGCTGGTTGTCAGGAGTCCGGTTGGAGGCCAAGGTGATGAGAGGGCTCCCCTTGCGGCTGAGTGCGGTGCAACTCTGAAGGTGAAACAGGGAATACGGTGCCCAGAGAAGCACGGTTTGCCAGTGGCCGTAGTTGAAGGCTTGATTGCTGTGGGACGACTGGAACAAGGGAGATGCTCTGTATGGCAGGTGTGCTTGTGGAGAGCCAGGAGTGGTAGGTTGTTGGGTGATCCAGAAGGAGTATCACAAGCCAGGCCGGGGGTCATACATAGTAAGATCAGTCAATGCAATAATGCTGGAACAAGACGGGGTCGGTAATTGGTAAGACAGGCAGAAGCAGAGTCGGTGAGCCAAGCCGGGATCAAGGAGTGGAGCAGGCAGAAGCAGGTCAGGATACAAGCCGGGGGTCAAACCGGGAAGACAAGATCAGTGGATAGTGGAAGTCGGGTCGGTAACAGGATCAGAATACAGGAGCACAAGGAACACGGGGGAGCTGATGATAATGCAGCAACTCAGGGATCTTAGCAGCAGGTTTATATAGGCCAGGAGGCATCATCGCGTATCTGCGTTTGCTGTTACCAACGTATGCCCGTCCGGGCAGCTGCGCATCTGCGTACGCCAATAGGCAACTGGAGCGCGCCTGATGTGGCCATAATGGGTGTTGGTAAGATTGCCAGTTCTTTGGCCAATTCCCTGACACTGGTGTGGATCTATTGTTTCTGGTTAGGTCTATTGTTACTGGCGGGGGGGGGGGGGGTCTTATGTTGTTGGGAAGGATTTACTGTTGAGGGAGAGGTCTATTGCTGTTGGCTGCTGGAGGATCTATTGATGCTGGCTGCTAGGAGATCTGTTGTTGTTGGTGGGATTCTATTGTTGCTGGAGTGGTAATTTATTGTGGGGGGGGGGGGGGGGTCCTGTCAGGGAAGGCAGATCCATAGTGCAGTTGGAGGCTCATGTACGAATTGGCGCATGCGCATGCGCACTTGCACATCAGTCCGCGCGCTAGCCACGAAAGCTGGCGCCAGGTGGGTTATTTAAACAGGGACTCATTGTTGTTCGGTCTGCAGCTTCTGTGTGACTTTCTGATTCTGTGTGCCACCTGATCCATATCCGGCTTACCTGTAACCTGTGCTTGTCTGCTGCATACCCTGACCTGGCTTGTCTTTGGTGGTCCCTGGGCTGAAGCTGTACAAGAGACCTCACCTACTAGGTACATGACAGGTCCATTATTGCTGGGGGGGGGGGGGGTAGGCAGGTCTGTTGTTGTGTGGGGGGATCTATTGTTTTTGGGGTGGGGTTTAATTTTGCTGAGGGGTCTACTGTTGCTGGGGTGGGGTCTATCAAAAGCACAACATATACTTGGTTCTGTATTCTCTAAAGGGGGTGATAGGGGGAAGTGGGTAGGAGCCAGGAGACAGTGCTCAGAGGTGGGTAGGGGGGCAGAGAGGAAGGGTATGTCAGAAGGGGGGAGTTTCTGCACCTATTCTCTGAAAAAAAAAAAAAAAAAGCCCTGATAATTATTAGAAGAATACAATACATTACAAGAATAACCATATAAACCACATGGAGGACTTGCACCTCTTAACCCAGAATAAACATGGGACCTATAAAATTACCTGGCTCCATCGGAATTACTAAATTTTCTCTGGCAAAGGGAAGGCCCGTCTAGTGATCTTATTACTCCAGCCGGTAACACAATACAAAACCAGTCTGATGCCCCCCATGGATGAGGTTGCTTTACCCTCTCATGTTCCTGCCCTCCCTTTACCCCTATACCCCCCCTCCAAGCCCCCCTTTTTTTTCTTCTTCTCCCTTATTGCCTACTACCAATGTACCTTGTTCTTCATAACAATAAAAAAACAAACACTCAGGGCTTGATATATTATGGATCTTGCTTATTTCACCAAAGAATATGGAGGCTTTTCCTCCCAGCAACATAGTGTTGTAAGCCTTACATCTCCTGTCCTTTTACTGTTCAAATCACATACCATGTCTTATTTTTTTTTTGAAGATGTGATCTTCTCTATTAGTATGTACATGCTATTGTGTGATTATAAATAAAAAATGAAACAAAAATAAATAAAAAAAATTACCCATTTGTTGACCACCCTATAGTACTTTTACTGCTACAGGGCGGCAGCTGTGCGTAGGATCACGTATATCAGTGGCAGTCCATAGTGCAGGGGTGCCACCCCCCACTTCCCCCATCCATGTGCCTGGCCCCTAATGTACATGCGGGGTGCCGAACGCATGGATTCCAATGTTTTATTTTGACATTTTTTTTGAAAGCACGTAATTAGAGCTGGAGGCTCTAATAGGCTTAAAAAAATGGGTGGGCACACCCACTTCTGTGACAGTAGCAAGTTAATATTCAGTATTGTCTTCAGGAAGTGAATCCAGAGACCAGTCACCTGATTGGCCGAAAGGAGAGGTGACCCTATTGGCCGCCTAGGAGGAGGAGTGAGGAGACACACTGTTACTGTACTAATGACACTGGCAGGGAAGGGGTTAACATAAGGGGTGATCAAAGGGTTACATGTATTCCCTGGGAGTGCTTGCTAACTGTAGGGGGGTGGGAGGTGCTTTGACTGGGGGAAGACAGAGATCCGTGTTCCTGCTTAGCAGAAACACAAGATCTCCATCTTCCCCTCTGACAGAACAGCAATCTGCTTTGTTTACATAGACAGAGCGCCGTTCTGTATGCCTCAGGAACAATCGGCTCCCGCTGTGTCCTTCTGGGCACCCCAGACCCAGCAATTGAAATCACATACAGGTACAGTATGTGATTTTGCGCTGAAGGGCCGTCTCGCTGCAGTAAATGTACGCGGGGCGGTCCAGAAGCGGTTAAAATATAACCAAGGGTAAAAAAATTTTTTTTGTTTGCTATCTGTGTTCCATTGGGGAGATTCCCCTTCACTTCCTGCCCCATAGTCAAAAGGGGAAGTGAGAGGAAATCTCTCCAAAGCAAGGAAATCCCTGGTTGTAACCAGAACTAGTTGGACGATTTATCTTCATTGAAAGATTTATCCTCTATTTTGGCAACAATCCAACATTGAGGATTTTCTTTCACTTTCACTCTCAAATGAGTCACCGGGACAAATAGGGAGGATGAATCCCTCTAATGGGGACACAGATAGCAATAAAAAACTAAACCGATAACCAAACAGGATGCATCATTTGGATTTTCTAAGGGTCACTGAAATTGTCCCCAGGTACGCTGTCTCTTGTAAAGCAGCGCACTTCACAACAGGGACCATTCTTATGAAAAAAGTGAAAGGACCCAGAGCTGTGAATGCATATTGTTAACAAAGGCGCAATGACACAATGCATAGTGTGAAGGGAAACGTATACAGTATATCAGTGGCAGCTGGTGGTAAAACATTTTTGGGGGGGCGGCAAACAGTGCACCCGCCACCCCCTGGATTGGATCGGGTCGCTCAATGCACTTACCTCAACCATGGCGGCTTCCCCGGCTCTCCTCCACGGGCATCGCAAGCGGGCATCTCCTTCCACTGCCCGGTGGCGTCCATCTCATCCCTCCTCCTCAGCGGCCAATCAGAATGCTTCTCCTTTTGGCTAATCGGGAAACGCCTCTCACACCCACGTTTCCTAATTGGTGGAGAGGCAATTCAGTGTTTGAAATAGCGAACATTCATTTGCTATTCTAACACCTGGGTGGGCTCCGAGCGCAATGTTCTGCGTCTGGAGCCCACCTTATTTTGAAGCCTATTAGAGCCTCTGGCTCTAATCGGGTGCTTTAAAAAAAAACCATAGCTGTAATTTATGCGATTGGCATCCTGAAAGGGGCTGGACGCATGAATAGGGGGTGTCGGCGGCGATGGAAAGGAGCTCCTCTCACAAATTGCTGGATTGTCGTCAGCCTTCCCGTGTTCCTGAGCCATGTGCATTTGCCCTTGGATTTCCTGTTGTGCCTCTGACTTGTCTGATCTCCTCTCCTGGCTTTGACACCTGGCTTGTTCTACCGACTCTGCTGCTGTCTCCAGTATATGACCCTGGCTTGCATTACGGACTTGCCTTCCTGTGTATGACCTCGGCCATAGCTCCCAACTGTCCCCGATTTTAGGGACTGTCCCTGATTTGGAACAACGTCCCTCTGTCCTCTCCTCCTCATTTGTCCCTCATTTTGGTCTGATCCATATAGATGTATATAAAGTGCACTTTTTGTCTTTCAAAAGGCATTTCCCTGGAGGATGGGGATGGGGTAAACAGTTCAATCTCTGTATTTGCGGATGATACTAAGCTAAGCAGGGCAATAACTTCTCCGCAGGATGTGGAAACCTTGCAAGAAGATCTGAACAAATGAATGGGGTGGACAACTACATGGCAAATGAGGTTCAATGTAGAAAAATGTAAAATAATGTATTTGGGTGGCAAAAATCTGAATGCAATCTATACACTGGGGGGAGAACCTCTGGGGGAATCTAGGATGTAAAAGTACCTGGGGGAATCTAGGATGGAAAAGGACCTGGGGGTCCTAGTAGATGATAGGCTCAGCAATGCCAAGCTTCTGCTAACAAAGCAAACAGAATATTGGCATTAAAAAGGGGATCAACTCCAGAGATAAAATTATAATTCTCCCGCTCTACAAGACTCTGGTCCGGCCGCACCTGGAGTATGCTGTCCAGTTCTGGGCACCAGTCCTCAGGAAGGATGTACTGGAAATGGAGCGAGTACAAAGAAGGGCAACAAAGCTAATAAAGGGTCTGGAGGATATTAGTTATGAGGAAAGGTTGTGAGCACTGAACTTATTCTCTCTGGAGAAGAGACGCTTGAGAGGGGATATGATTTCAATATACAAATACCGGACTGGTGACCCCACAATAGGGAGAAACATTTTTCTAGGAAGAGAGTGTAACAAGACTCGTGGCCACTCATTAAAATTAGAAGAAAAGAGGTTTAAACTTAAACTACGTAGAGGGTTCTTTACTGTTAAGCCCTATACACACGGTCGGACTTTTTCATGGATTCTGTCCGATCGGACAATGTTGTTGAAAAATCAGACCGTGTGTATGCACCATCGGACAGTGTACATCGGATTGTCCGACGGACAAAGTCTTATCTCCTGCTGGAAAGATTTGCCGACAACACGGTCCGATCACACCAAATCCGATCGTGTGTACGGTTGTCTGACCGGACAAAGTGCTACGCATGCTCAGATCACATTACAAGACCAAAGCTATTGGCTACTAGCCTCTACGTAGTCCCGTCATAGGCAACAAACGTCACCACGTTCAGAATGATCGGATTTTCCGACAACTTTGTCCGACCGTGTGTACGCAAAACCAACATCAGACAAAGTATGACGGACAGGATCCGACCGACCTGGTCCGCGGATTGTCCGACCGTGTGTATGGGGCTTAAGAGCGGCAAGGATGTGGAATTCCCTTCCACAGGCGGTGGTCTCAGTGGGGAGCATCGATAGTTTCAAGAAACTATTAGATAAGCACCTGAACAACCACAACATACAGAGATATACAAGGTAATACTGACATATAATCACACACATAGGTTGGACTTGATGGACTTTTTTTTTCAACCTCACCCACTATGTAACTATGTAACCTACTAATCCAATTTCTAAATTGCTGCATGTATATGTTTAAAAGACAAAATAAAGTAATAGTAAAGTTAAAAAGAAAGCACTTGTGGGTTTACCTAATCATTTTTTGTAGAATTCTCCTTTAAGGGGGCGTGGCAGGGGGTGTGTCCTATGCCTACATACCTTTTGCTAATAGGTGTCTCTCATTCTCATCTCAAAAAGTTGGGAGGTATAACCTCTGCTAGTTCCTGTTTTGCTACCTGCCTCTGTTCCTGACAGATCCACCGTGTTTGACCCCTGGCCTGGTTTTCACTACCGTCTCCTGTGTGCACTACTGCCAAGTACTACTGAGGTCCTCTAAGCCCCCGTACACACGGTTGGAAATTCCGACCACAAAATCCATCTGATTTTTTCTAAAAGGATTTTGTCCAACACTGGTGTTGCATACACACGGTCGGACAAAGTTGACGGAAAATCCGATCATCCTGAAAGTGGTGACGTTCGTTGCGTACGACGGAACTAAGTAGAGGCTAGTAGCCAATAGCTTTGGTCTCGTAATTTGATCTGAGCATGCGTGGCACTTTGTCTGTCGGAATTCTCTACACACGATCGGAAAAAGTCCGATCGGATTTTGTTGTCGGAAAATTTGAGAGCAGGATCTCAAATTTTTTCCGTCGGAAATTCCAACGGAAAAAGTCCGATGGAGCCCACACACGGGCGGATTTTCCGACAACATGGTCCGATCGGACATTTTCCGTCTGAATTTCCGACTGTGTGTACGGTGGCTAAGAGACTCCTACCCAGTTGTGTATCCTATCAGGTGACCATTGGTCCTACTCTTCAGAACCCGTCTGGCAACCTGGGCTTCTTTGGGCATTGCACCTTCTGTACCATCTTCAGGGGTGTACTGCACTTATCCACAAGGGGAGCTTTCTCTGCATTTCGGCCTCCGACCAGATACGTGACACCTTGCATTCTCATTTCTCAAAGCCATCATCATCATCATATATTATAATATAATATTTAGTAAGGCCAATAAATCTGTAGGTTTAATCTGCTTATTTCCTCCTTGACACGAGCCACACTACTACACTCAGAATAGAGAAATGGAGTTATATTAATGTTCTCTCACCCAGCTGATCTTCCAGGTCCCTCAACTCTTCATCATAGAGAGAATCTGTGACGTTGGCAATGTTCAGGCGGCCTCTCTTCTTGGTGTGATACAAGATGGCGAATGTGCACTCAGTCAAATTGTCAGTGAAGGATCGGAAGTTATTAGTGATGTATGTGCCTAAAACACTTCCCACCAAGCTTACAAACATGGCTGACTGAAGCACATTAAGCAGCCAGTTGTAATTTTCTTTTCCATCCCTTGAGAAGATCCGAACGTTGAGTTTTTGAACGGTCATCTTCTTTCTTGTTTCTTGCAACAAAAAAAAAAAGGGGGTTTAGTATAGGTATTTATTTACTGCCAACAAATTACACAGTGCGCACCCATAGGGGTGGAGTGATGATCTCAGGGACCTGCTTATGGTGACATCCTTGCCAAGTTTCATTCATTAAGACCAATATCTGAGGTGAAATACTTGGGTAGCACATCAACTTAGGCAGTGAACATGAGGGACTAGAACTCTCCTTCTACCCGTGGTCGAAGAAATCATATATTTTTACTTCATATAAGATGACCTCCTCATTGTTTTTATGGAAGAACTCTCCACCTCGCATTAAATACACACGCCTGACGTGTTCTAAACTCAAAGGTGGAATTGGGTTACCTGATCTGCATAAATATTACTCAGCCAGCCATTTGACCCGCCTAGTTGACTGGAACATCCACAAGTCCGGGAAGGTCTGGGTTACACTGGAAAAAGCAAGTACGGGTATATCACTTGACACTCTCCCCTGGGTACCATCCAAGCTTTGGCCTCCAGAGGCCACGGCACACCCCATCATACACCCCTCCCTTGATGCTTTTAGGAAAGCAATTAAGTCCACAGAGCTCTCCTCAACTCCGGGCCCCCTGACACCCTTGAGGGGAAACCCCGACTTCACGCTGGGTACTTCTGCTAATTTCCTTAAATGTGAATGGCCACACATAAAAGTCTTGGCACACCAATTCTTTTCTCAGGGACTCCCGCTATCTTACGAAAATATTGTGGAGGCGTCACTCTCCAACTCTTTTCCCTTTTGGTCATTTAGACAGATCAGACACTTCCTAACCTCAAAGGCAACGAAAGACATATGGGCCAGACCTCTAACCCCATTTGAGAAAATATGCACAAGCCTCCCACCACAAAGACACCTGATCTCTATTATTTACAATATACTTCTGGAAGAAGCACCTACCCCCCTAGACGCAGCCCGCTCTGCATGGGAGACTGATCTCCAACTCTCCTTAACAGAGGAGGACTGGACTCTCATTAACGAGTATGCACATAAAGGATCCCTTAATGTCGCGATCCAAGAAAATTGTTACAAAGTCAAAACAAGGTGGTATAGAACCCCGCATCTCCTACACAAATTCTCCCCTTCCACTCCCGACATATGTTGGAGATGTAAGAAAGAAAGAGGTACGATGCTCCACATATGGTGGGACTGTGAAGCTCTCCAGCCATTCTGGAAAGAGGTACATGATCTCATCTTGCACGTCACCACATACACACTAAATTACTCCCCAGCTCAATACCTCCTGCACCACACCCATCTGACCAGATCAGAATACTTTAAATCTCTTGCTATGCACATGGTAAATGCAGCCAGGTTATGCATTCCGGTACACTGGCGAACTACACATACTCCAACAATAGGGGAATGGTTCTTGAGGATCTCTAAAATTGAGGAAATGGAAGAATTGGTGCACATCTCACAGGAACGTATCCAGAAATTCACAACAACATGGGCCTGTTGGACTCATTTCAAGTCTACACAACGTTTTCAAACTTACTCATCCTGAACTACACTTAGCTGTCGGTGTAACTATCATTCTTTACATAGTAAACATACCGAGGTGGCTGGGCCCCACTGACCTAAGGACCTCAGAAACCTAGCATCAATTGTACCCCAAAACCCCACCCCTCCCCACCCTGAACCCCTCCCCTTACCCCCACCCTTCCCCTATCCCCCCTCCTTCTCACTCTCTATCTAAATGCCAACCTCCTATGAACTTTCCCTCTAGACAACCCCCCCTATCTTTACTTTATTCATATCTATTTCTCCTACACAGCATACAAATAAAATAACTGTTTATTGTGTAGCGGGGTTGTTCCCCTTTTAGGGGATAAGACTACGATTCCCATAATTCCCCAGGCTACCAGGAGGTTGGTTGTTTCCGCCCGAGAGGCTGATGGGGGAGGTGATATAAGGAAGGGGGAGGACCCGCCTCTTCCTCTTCTGACGCAGGGATCACAGGGAGAGGAGACACCTGTGCGGAGCGGGACTGCTGAAGGCCTGAAGCCTGGGCCTTGCAGCAGACTGAGAGAGACTCTCACACCTCACTGTCAGCCAGTGCAGAACGGAGACTTTTGCCTGAGAACGGTCGGTCAGAGGGAGGACCGGAGCGCAGGGGCTGTGACGAACGAGGCCGGACACCGCCAGTGGAGGTCCCGGAGCCGAGGACGGTATCCG
The DNA here is from genome assembly GCA_028564925.1 of Lithobates sylvaticus. Lineage (NCBI taxonomy): Eukaryota > Metazoa > Chordata > Amphibia > Anura > Ranidae > Lithobates > Lithobates sylvaticus. The sequence continues at coordinate 298,776,559 of CM053031.1, read as the reverse complement.
GAGTGGTGAGCGAGCTGAAGGCTCATCTTATACTGTTATTTCACACTTTATGCCCATTGAACTGCCAAGGCCATTTACCTCAGAGAGCAGAAGATTGTTCTTTCTTGTGGATTACAAATACACCATTTAATTCTACATGTGCACTACCTCTACAGTTCTTGTGCCAGTGAAGAATACTGTGTTCCCTCAAGGACTGAGCTCCATTGTTAGGGATCAGGCCTGGTCCGTTAGGTAGTCACAGTTAGATTTGTTGCACCTCAGGGGTGCTTAGCAGACGGTCGCTACACGTGGCGCTCCGTTCCCCATTTGCTGTCCAGTCATATCTTTATACATGTTTGTAGTACATACTGCAGGGACCTGCTCGTGTGTTGTATGTTAAATATTAATGCATGTTACCATTTCTTTTCACATTGCCAAAAGTAAAGACAGTTATTTCAGTTAGCAGTCTGCCTGTGAGTTTGAGTCAATTGCACTTAGAGTATAAGTGATATTTATATGTGCATACACATCTACCTCTTTACTAACTGTGCCAGAGTGGGTAGAGCAGATTGCCGGGGGGTTGGTGGAGCTGTACTCAGGGACCCAAATCAAACTTGCGGCCCTCTTAATTGGGGGTATCGCTACACGTGGGGGCTCGTAATCCGGGACCTGAGACAGCGGGAAAACCCGCCAGAAGGTACCGGCATGGACCCGATAGAAGTGGGACGGTGGTACACAATATGGGGCACTGAACCAGCCGCAGCAGCAGTCATTGAACTGCCAGGGATATGGCAGGAAGAGGCAGTCAAGCAGCTCATAATGTCCTTATCCCCATGCCACAAAGCACGGATAATGGACATGAGAGATGATGCCGGGTGTACATACGCCCTAGTAGAATGGAAAAGTGAGACCCCAGAGCAGTTCAGGAGCCAAAGCATACAAGCATTGGATGGTCAGACCTATCAATTGCTGCATGCGCTGCCGCGCAAGGGAGACTGTTTTCAAATGAAAACCATGCTATCCCCAAAGGCGGAAGAGCAGAAAGACACAGAGAGTCTCACACCTGTGAAAACCACTCTTAGTGCAGAACTGTGCGCTGTCCTAGGGGAGATTGTGACTCAGTGCAGAAGAGACCCCGGGGACTACCCGATGTCGGGATACAGGAAACTCCGGATGTTTTCAGGGAGGAAACCGTACCCTCGGGGGAAGAGGGATTTGAAGAGTGGCTAGATGGTGCCACGCAGGCCTTAGAAGAATGGGAAGTCCCAGAAGGTAGAAAGAAGCAAAGGATTGTTGAGAGCCTAAAAGGGCCTGCCTTAGAGGCCATACGCAACCTGAAGACAAGCAAGAAAGATTGCACTGCACAGGATTACATAGACATCCTGGAAAGTGTGTTTGGTGGGACAGAGAAAATCACAGAGCTTACCTATCAACTGGAACACTGTTACCAGAAGACAGGGGAGAAGCTGTCGGAGTACATAGGACGTATAGACAAGATCCTGCATAGGATCATCCTGAAGAAGGGGATAGATCCGGGGAAAGTAGACGAAGCCCGTGCTCAGCAAGTGATGAGGGGAGCTCAACCCCTAGACCCTGTTGCACTAGTACTGCGCACCCGACAGGATGGGAAGAGCCTGGACTACCCCGATCTCATTCGTATGGTCAGAGAGGAAGAGGCCATGTTGGAAGAGAAACCGGAAAAACAGGCGATGGGGCCTACAAAACTTCCAGTGGCAACGGTCAGGTCGGCCTTAACCCCTGAAAGAGAGACAGAAGTAGATGCTCTGAAGTTGCAGATGTCCCAGATGATGGAGATACTGACATCTCTGGTGGCGAAAGAGGCGCCCAGTCCCAAGAAAGAGCCAAGCAGGAGGGAATTATTTCCAACTGTTTCAGCACCAGCATCCCCACCTGACTGGGGAGAGATGATCTGTTTTAACTGCGGGGGAGTGGGCCATATTGCAGCTGTATGTTCCAGTCCCAAGAGGAAGAAAACAGATAGCTGCCAGCCGGCGGGAAACTCCAGAGGGCCCCGGTGAAGGAGTCAACCGGGTGCCCATCACCTTCAGTGAGCTCCAAGAAGAATAGCATGAAAAGAAAGCGAGGAGATCAAACCCCTCGGAAGGAACCCAGGGTTCATCAACCAAGATACACCCCAGAGAGAGGGGGCAAGACCCCTCCGAAGGGACACAGCACTCCCAAGCGAGAACCTTTAAAAATGAGAGATAACAATGTCCCTCAGCGGGTTCGTACTCCCATAGCGAGGGAGAAAATTAATGCATACCAGGCTCAGGAAAGAATCAAGTGCAAATCTAGTTGGAAAGAAAAGAGTCCAAAGAAGAGGACAGCATCAACTCGGCCCTACCCAGAAGAGCTGGTTGGTCCATCTCCTACTGTACCCATCCAAGTGGAAGGAGTATACACACAGGCCCTCCTAGACACTGGAGCACAAGTGACCTTATTGTACAGGGACTTCTATGACAGATACCTGAGTCATCTGCCCATTCAGAAGATAGAGGAGCTGGAGATATGGGGGCTGGGAACTCAGAGTTTCCCCTACGACGGCTACCTACCCATACGATTGACCTTTGACCCATCCGTGGCTGGAAAGGCTGAAGTGTTTGATACCCTGGCAGTTGTGTGCCCCTGCCCGCCTGGAACCAGAAAGACCTCCCTGATCATAGGGACGAACACGGATCTAGTCAGAAGGCTCCTGACCCCCCTTGTACAGAAGCAGAATCATTTAGCTCCCAAGATCCATCCCATGCTGAAGGCGGCCTACCAGCGGTTGGTCCTAGAGCAGAAGACCCCAAATGAGGGGATAGGGAAGGTGTGGAGACTTGGAAGAGAAGGAGCGGTGCTACAGCCCGGAGAGGTAGCCTGCTTTAGGGCCACGGTGAAGCTTAATTGGGAGCAGCCTGACCCCTTTGTTATGCTGGAATCTGACCCAATGGAGGGTCACTCAGGCCTGGAAGTGATCCCAGAAGTAATCCCAATGAAGGCACTGAAGAAGGCTAGAGGAAGAGTCCCAGTGAGCGTGAGGAACCCCACGGAGCGGCCCGTGGTGATCCCTGCCAGGATGCTGCTGGGACAGGTGAGTCCTGCTGTCCCAGTTGGCTGGTCAGAAGTGAAAGGGACGGGTGAAGGAGAAGATGTTTGGAAGAAACTCTCCATGGAAAACCCAAACCTACCTGGAGCTTGGAAGGAGAGAGCCAAGGCCCAGCTGACCAGATGGGAGAAGATTTTCTCTAAAGATGAGTTTGATGTGGGGTGTGCGAGGAGTGCCACCCATCGAATCCGCATGCAAGAGGACAAGCCATTCAGAGAGAGAGTAAGGCGGGTCCCGCTAGCAGATCTGGAAGATCTGAGGGAGCAGCTTGCGGAACTGAAGAAGACGGGAGTGATTCGGGAGTCCAGAAGCCCCTATGCCTCCCCAATAGTGGTGGTCAGGAAGAAGAATGGGTCGTTGAGGCTTTGCATTGACTACAGACCTCTCAACAGGAGGACCATTCCTGATCAGTACACCACGCCAAGGATAGAGGATGCCTTACAGAGTTTATCTGGAGCTAAGTGGTTCAGTGTGATGGACCTCAAGAGTGGGTACTATCAAATTCCCATGCATCCAGAAGATAGAGAAAAGACTGCCTTCATAACCCCAGTAGGGTTCTTCGAGTTCAACAGGATGCCTCAGGGCCTGTCTGGAGCTCCTGCTACCTTTCAACGCCTCATGGAAAGGACTGTTGGAGACATGAACCTCATAGAAGTCCTTGTGTACCTGGACGATGTCATTGTCCTATGCTGACCCCACCAGACCATATGAGCTACATGTTGATGCCAGCCATGAGGGCCTAGGTGGAGTACTCTACCAGGAGTATAGAGATCAGCTGCGACCAGTGGCCTATGTGAGCCGGAGCCTGACCCCCTCGGAGAAGAATTACCCCACCCACAAGTTGGAGTTCTTAGCCCTCAAATGGGCAGTAGTCGACAAACTAAAAGATTACCTTTATGGGGCCGAATTTACTGTAAAGACAGATAACAACCCCTTGACCTACCTATTCACCACCGCCAAGCTGGATGCAACTGGACACAGATGGTTGGCGGCGTTATCTGGATTCAATTTCAGCCTCAAGTACAGGCCAGGGGCTGGAAATAGGGATGCAGATGCCCTGTCCCGAAGGTCTCATGTAATGGCTGATGACTGGGAAGACTGGACCCAAGTGGCACCAGAAGGAGTGCAAGCCCTTTGTCAGGGGGCTGAACTCCAAGCCAGAGGAGGATCCAGAGCTGAAGAGATAGGAGTTACCACAGTGGGAGTCCCAAAATGCTACTGTGGGGTAACTCAACTAGAAGAAGAGTGCCTGTCGAAACTGTCCAAGAAGGAATTAAGGTGTGACCAATTGGAAGACCCCATGGGAAATTGGTCCTGGAAGCATTGGAAAACAAAAATCCAGAGGGACTTCGACATCACCCGTCCAAAGAGGCTCGCTTACTGAGGAGAGAGTTGGATAAATTACAGGTGCATCAGGGAGTGGTCTACCGAAGGGGCCCCTCTGATAGCCCAGAAGATAAGTGGCAGCTGTTTCTCCCCGAAAAGCATCGAGAGACTGTGCTGATTGCCTTACATGACCAGCATGGTCACTTGGGAGCAGAGAGAACCTTCCAACTCGTCAGAGACCGGTTTTATTGGCCCTGCATGAGGGCCGAAGTGGAGGAATATTGCCATTCCTGTGCACGATGCATTCAGAGGAAGACTTTACCTCATCAAGCTGCCCCAACGGGCCATCTACAGAGTCAAGGCCCAATGGATCTGGTATGCATTGATTTTCTCTGCCTCGAACCCGATTTGAGTGGATTGGGAAATGTTCTGGTGGTAACCGATCATTTCACCCGTTATGCTCAGGCTTTCCCAACCAAGGACCAGAAGGCTTCTACGGTGGCCAAAGTGCTCCTAGAAAAATACTTTGTCCATTATGGACTACCACAAAGAATCCACTCAGACCAAGGAAGGGACTTTGAGAGTCGCCTGATCCGGAAGCTACTGGACTCTTTGGGAGTAGAAAAGACTGGAACTACACCATACCACCCTCAAGGAGATGCACAGCCTGAGAGGTTCAACCGGACCCTATTGAACATGTTGGGAACTCTAGAGACAGAGAAGAAGCAACATTGGAGCCAACACATTTCAGCTCTGGTACATGCTTACAACTGTACAACCAGTGATGTGACGGGTTTCTCCCCCTACCGGCTTATGTTTGGGAGAGAAGCAAGACTGCCTTTGGCATTTCCTTAGACCATGCCTCTGAGGCCTCTCACAAAGGATATGTGGACAGACTGAGTCACAGTTTTAAAATAGCTTACGAGAAAGCTCAGGCGGCCTCTGACCAGAGGGGGGCCCGAAACAAGCGGAACTTTGATCTGAAGGTTCAAGTACAAGACCTACAGCCTGGGGACCGTGTACTGTTACGCAATCTAGGGATCCCTGGAAAACACAAGCTTGCTGATAGATGGAGATCAGAGCCATATATCATCTGTAGAAAGCTACCAGGATTGCCTGTCTATAAGTTGAAGCCAGAAGGGAGAGTGGGGCCTTTGAAGACCTGGCATAGGAATCACTTGCTCCCACTCACTGAAGCAGTCAGAATACCTCCAGCGAGAGACTTACTTGAATCTGTTTCCATTCTGGATACCCCCAGACCCAACACTCGGTCCCAGACCTCCCAAACTAAAGGGGGACAAGGCCCCCAACCGGCTGAAGAAGAGAAAGGAGAATTTGAATGGCTATGGCCTTCCTCGACTCCCGGAAATTCCGCCATAGATCTTCCACTTACTGAGGATGTGGAAGATGGAACATTGAACCCAGAAGCTACAGAATTCGTTCCCACCAGTGATATGCTCGAGTGCTGGGCAGATATCCCTGGTCTCTACTCAGAAGAAGAGTAAGTAGATGTTCCAGAATCAGTGATGCTGCCAGAGTGTGTTCCTGAAGAAGAACCTGTGGTATCAGTGCCTGAAGTGCCAAGAGAACAGAGAGCTCGCAGAGTTGTGTGGCCTCCCAAGAAGTTAACTTACCCCCAAATGGGAAAAAGTTCAGAGGACTCTGTTACCACAGCAAGGAGGAGTGCTGAACGCCCTGATTCATCCACTGTTCATTTGGTGGAGGGCAACCCCAGCTCACTCTCTGGCACAGTTAAACAGGTCGCCCATACTGAAGCGACCTGTAGACAGGACAGCTCCCCATCCTATGATAATTGGTGGGAGGCTCCTCTGTCTGAATTATGTGAACGTGTTGTTTCAAAGAAAGCTTGTAGATTGAACAATGTCTTTGGGGACCAAAGATTCAAAGTGGGGGGAGTGTGTAGCGGGGTTGTTCCCCTTTTAGGGGATAAGACTACGATTCCCATAATTCCCCAGGCTCCCGGGAGGTTGGTTGTTTCCGCCCGAGAGGCTGATGGGGGGGTGATATAAGGAAGGGGGAGGACCCGCCTCTTCCTCTTCTGACGCAGGGATCACAGGGAGAGGAGACACCTGTGCGGAGCGGGACTGCTGAAGGCCTGAAGCCTGGGCCTTGCAGCAGACTGAGAGAGACTCTCACACCTCACTGTCAGCCAGTGCAGAACGGAGACTTTTGCCTGAGAACGGTCGGTCAGAGGGAGGACCGGAGCGCAGGGGCTGTGACGAACGAGGCCGGACACCGCCAGTGGAGGTCCCGGAGGTGAGGACGGTATCCGGAGTGGTGAGCGAGCTGAAGGCTCATCTTATACTGTTATTTCACACTTTATGCCCATTGAACTGCCAAGGCCATTTACCTCAGAGAGCAGAGGATTGTTCTTTCTTGTGGATTACAAATACACCATTTAATTCTACATGTGCACCACCTCTACAGTTCTTGTGCCGGTGAAGAATACTGTGTTCCCTCAAGGACTGAGCTCCATTGTTAGGGATCAGGCCTGGTCCGTTAGGTAGTCACAGTTAGATTTGTTGCACCTCAGGGGTGCTTAGCAGACGGTCGCTACACGTGGCGCTCCGTTCCCCATTTGCTGTCCAGTCATATCTTTATACATGTTTGTAGTACATACTGCAGGGACCTGCTCGTGTGTTGTATGTTAAATATTAATGCATGTTACCATTTCTTTTCACATCGCCAAAAGTAAAGACAGTTATTTCAGTTAGCAGTCTGCCTGTGAGTTTGAGTCAATTGCACTTAGAGTATAAGTGATATTTATATGTGCATACACATCTACCTCTTTACTAACTGTGCCAGAGCGGGTAGAGCAGATTGCCGGGGGGTTGGTGGAGCTGTACTCAGGGACCCAAATCAAACTTGTGGGCCTCTTAATTGGGGGTATCTCTACAATTGCATACCAACCTATCTCACAGACATAGAGTCTAATATATGCTTATTCTGAACTGTTTAATGGAACCTCTGATAGGCATGGAAATACCACCCTTGTGAAGCTACATGTGATTGCCTTGGAAGTTTGATTGTATTTTCTTGTAATTTCTGTTTCCTGCTTATTGCATAAGTTGTTCTGTGTTAAATTCAATAAAAACTTTTTGTGGAAAAAAAAAAAGAAATCATATATATATCTAGAGGAGCCAACTTTACTCTCCACAAAACATGCAAATTCTGCGTACACACGATCGCACATTCCGACAACAAAATCCCATGGATTTTTTCCGCCGGATGTTGGCTCAAACTAGTCTTGCATGCACACGATCACACAAATCTTGTCGAAATTCTGATCGCCAAGAATGCAGTGACGTACAACATGTACGACGAGCTGAGAAACGTTCAATAGCCAGTGCTGCTCTTCTGCTTGATTCCGAGCATGCGTGGAACTTTGTGCGTCAGAATTGTCTACACACGATCGTAATTTGTTGTCGGAAAATTTGAGATCCAGATCTCAAATTTTGTTTGTTGGAAATTCCAACGGGAAAATGTCCAATGGAGCCTACACACGATCGGAATTTGTTGTCGGAAAATTTGAGATCCAGATCTCAAATTTTGTTTGTCGGAAATTCCAACGGAAAATGTCCGATGGAGCCTATACACGTTCGGAATTTCCAACAACAAGCTCCTATCGAACATTTCCCTTTGGAAAATCCGACCGTGTGTACGCGGCATAACGCCTTGTACACCGGGTCGGATATTCCGACCACAAAATACATCAGATTTTTTCAGACGGATTTTGGCCAAAACTTGTCTTGCAATCACATGGTCGCACAAACTTGTCGGAAAATCTGATCGTTCATAACGTGGGGTCTACGAAGAGGCCAGTAGCCAATAGCTTTCGTCCCCAAATTTATTCTGAGCATGCGTGGCATTTTGTGCGTCGGAATTCTGTGCACACGATCGGAAAAAGTCAGATCGGATTTTGTTGTCAGAAAATTTTAGGTCCTGCTCTCAAACTTTTTCCATCCGAAATTCCGACGGAAAAAGTCCGCTAGAGCCCACACACGATCGGATTTTCCAAAAACATAATCCGATCTGACTTTTTCTTATCGGAATGTCCGACCGTGTGCACGGGGCATTAGAGTTGTCCGTTCTTAGGGACCACCATGCTTTGCAACAAAGTGTTTTTTTTTCCGTTATCACCCTGGTTTATAGCACAGAGGAAAGCCGTTTATCTGCACTTTGGCTGTGAGAAGAAGGAGATCTGTGTTCCTGCTTAGCAGAAACACAGGATCTCTGTCTCCCTCATTTCTCATTGAAGAGAAGATTTAGGCAACCCATCATATCCCAGAGAAGCCCATGGGTGGTCATTAAAAACAGCTCCTTTGTTTTTGAGTTGACCTTTCTCTACCATTCTGTATTATATTCCCTGTAAGGCTCCATTCACACTAGCGCGTTTTTAAATGCATTTTGAATTTTGCAGAAATGCAGGGAAATTTTTTAACATGGGTTCCTATGGGACATGTTCACATCAATGCATTTTTGTGCCTTCGCGTTTTTGGAAAGGGTCGGGGACTTTTTTTCATTTTGCGTTTTACGTTTTTTTTTTATTGTATTTTTTTTTTTTTTACACTGTATATAGCTGGTTGCTAAGCAACCACAGTGTAAAAAAAAAAAAAAAAAAAAAACGCAAAACGCAAATCGCGGTAAAAACGTGTGTCAAAAAACACGGAAAGCACCGCAAAAAGCACTGCAAAAAGCTCAAAAGCAGAATGCATAGATGTGAATCGAGCCTGAGGCTCCATTCACACTGGCGCGTTTTTTGATGCATTTTGCAGAAATGCATGGACATTTTTTAACATGGGTTTCTATGGGACATGTTCACATCAATGCATTTTGTGGCTTCGCGTTTTTGGAAAGGGTCGGGGACTTTTTTTCATGCAAAATGCAGCGTTTTGCATGTAACAGAAGTCAATGGACCCGCATCCAAAACGCAAGTACCGCGGTTTTACAGCGTTTTTGCCGCATTTTTGCTGCGATTTGCGTTTTATTTTTATTTATTTATTTATTTTTTACACTGTATATAGCTGGTTGCTAAGCAACCACAGTGTAAAAAAAATAAAAATAAAACGCAAAACGCAAATCGCGGTAAAAACGTGTGTCAAAAAACGCGGCAAGCACCGCAAAAAGCACTGCAAAAACGCTCAAAAGCAAAATGCATAGATGTGAATCGAGCCTACAAACATGTTACTGACAGGTAATGTAAACTAAAGATTTTGGTGAAAAAAAAATGGTTGTAGACAAATAGAAATCATCATGAAAACAAAAAATAATAATTTCCAGAGGGCTTTACATGGCACACATGCTTTGCTGGGGTTTTTCGCCTTCCTCTGGATCAACTGTGGGTATAGGATTGTGTATAGACATGTGCGATTAGTTTCGTACGAATCGGAAATTCGTACAAATTTTTCGAAATTCGTATGAATCAGAATTACGAATTTTTACGAATACGAATTCTGTACGAAAAATACGAAATTTCGTTTACGAATTTCGAATCCAAATTATCCGAATCGAAACTACCAAATGACGAATTTCAACTAATATGAAAGAAATTATAGCGGCTATAACGAATGATTCAAATGAATTCGGGATTCAGTATAACGAATATCGACACTCTACGAATAATAACGAATTATCCGAAAACGTATTAACGTTACATAACACAAGTCTATTGTCTATTGTTCACCAATCACTCAGTGGAAGTACGAAATAAGATATTCGTAACGATTCGTAACGATTCGGAACGATATTAACGATTCGGAACGATTCGTACGAAATTCGTATTTCGTATGAATCCGAATTAAATTTAGTACACAAATTACAATTTTTTTTTTTTATACGAAACGGAACGGAACAAAACAAAACAAATTTTTTGACGGCTCCCATGTCTAATTGTGTATATGGGATTGTATGATATTATTTTGTATTTATTTATTTATTTTTATGGTTGAACTAGATCAGTGGTTCTCAGCTTCAGTCCTCGGGACCCACTAACAGGCCAGGTTTTATGTATTACCTTGGGGGGAGATGCAGACTAGAATACGGCAATCACTGAGCAGCAAATTATATCACCTGTCATGGATTTCAGTTATCTTGCAAACCTGGCCTGTTAGTGAGCCCCGATGACAGGGCTGATGACCACTGAACTAGATGGACTTGTGTCTTTTTTCAACCTGTTTAACTATGTAACTACGTAACTTTATTCCTTTGCATGGCTACCAGCATGATTAAGGATTTAATTAAGATTAAGGAGAATTGAAACAAAATGAATTTAACACGTAATATTTGTTTCAAACTACTACTGTAACCCCCGTAATGTCTCTCTTCATCCCACCCATATAGAATGTTACCTTGTCCTCCTCTCTGGTGTGTGCCGCGGGGAGATTCAGCAAATGTGATCTTTGATCTCTCCTCTTACACACCCGGCATTACAGGAAGAGAAACTAAACTATTCCTCCCTTCGAGGTGTGGCGAGACCGAAGCTTATCTACTTTTATGATACCCATTTACATACTTTGTAATAAAGAATTTATTACAGATACTAAAGTCACTTTCTGTACCTTATTGTTGCCGTGCTACAAAATGCAGTGTGATATAACGACACTTAAAGTGGAACTTCAGTAATTTTTTTTCAACTTTCCATCTATTAAATCTTCTGCCCTTGTTGTAGTTTTATCTTTGGATAGTAAAACATCTATTTTCTGCCAATAAATCCCTTATACAGCCCACTTCCTGATTCTTGTCCGGTCATTATCCTAGGCTGATGACATCATGCACAGCTCTCTCTCTCACTCTCCTGAGAGTTTGCCAGGAAGGGAGGGGGGGGGGGGGGTGAGTCATAATAGGACCAATGAGTTCTGCAGAGCTGGAGGTGTGCCTCTGTGTGTCTGTGTAAATCCAGGAAGTGAACAGGCAGCAGCTTCAGCTGCCCACATTTAAAATGGCTGCAGATGGGAGAGCAAACCTTCTAGTAGGGGTGGTGAGGGGAGTGCAGGTAGGCCTAGACAGTTGGTGGTAATGGGGGATTCTATAATCAGAAGGACTGATAGAATAATTTGTCACCAGGATTGCCTCAACCGAATGTTTTGCTGTCTCCCTGTTGCTAGGGTTTGGCATGTGGTGGACCGGGTGGATAAATTACTGGGAGGGGCTGGGCATGACCCAGCTGTCTTGGTCCACGTTGGAACCAATGACAGTATACATGGAAGGTGGAGGCTCCTTAAGAATCAATTTAAAGAACTAGGCTGCAAGTTGAAGGGAAGGACCTCCAAGGTGATATTCTCTGAAATATTGCCTGTGCCATGCGCAACACAGAAAAGGCAGGGGGTGATTAGAGAGCTGAATGCATGGCTAAAGACCTGGTATAGGGAGGAGGGATTTGGGCTTCTAGAGCACTGGGCTGACTTTTCATTGGGAAAGCAATGCAACCTATATGCTAATGACGGTTTGCACTTGAATGGAAGGGGGTCTGCTGTGCTGGGGAAGAGGTTTATGGAAAGGCTGGAGGAGTATTTAAACTATGATTGAGGGGGAGGGTGAACTAGAATTACATTGGGCAGACAGGTTAGTTAGGGGTCTGACATTAATGGAGGGTGGAATGGGAATAGATGGGGGAAGGGTTATGGCAGGTGACAGGAAATTTCCCATGTTACAAACTGCCATTGGAAACTATAGTGCGATTTGTACTACTAAAAATGATATGAAAAAACCCAGAGAAAAATGTAGTAATTAAAGTGTTTGTTCACCAATGCCAGAAGTCTGCCAAGCAAAATAGGTGAGTTGGAAGCTCTGGTGCATGAGGAGAGCTATGATGTAATTGGTATTGCTGAAACTTGGCTTCAATATTCACATGACTGGGCTATTAATATTCCTGGCTATGCACTCTTTTGGAGAAACAGGGTAAATAGGAAAGGTGGTGGGGTCTGTCTCTATATGAGAAGTGATCTCAAAGCGAGCGTGAAAGAGGACCTGGTTGATGGAGAGTGTGATGTGTCTGAAGCATTATGGGTGGAACTGCATATAGATGTGTGTAGTTCAAAGTTAATCATTGGAGCTTATTATAGACCACCCAATGTTTGTGGTGGAGAGTTTGAATATTTAAAATGGAATTGGATTGCCATGTCCCATCGGATGTGTATGGTTTATTAGAACATTAAGTAAGAGGAGTCTGGTATCTGCCTAGTAGCTCACCTTTTGATATGCTAATGTATGTTCTATCAAAAGAGGGCTGAGGGGTGTAACTCACTAAGGCTAGTGTGGGAAGCATGCTTCGTTGCCTAGGCAACTCAACCAACTAACATTAGGCTGCAGGGAACCAATCAGGCAATGCACTTCTGAACCAATGAGGTGTTTGTTTGGTAGGAGTGGGTTATTGGAACAACATAAATACCAAGGGTTGATGCTGGGAGCTCCCTCTTAGCCTGATGCTATGGACATGTGAGTTATTATGTAATGTATCCTCTCTCTCTCCCTCTCTCTCCCCCCCTCTCTCTCCCCCTCCCCCCCCTCTCTCTCCCCCTCTCTCTCCCCCTCTTTCCCCTAGGACTTTAATATGTTTTGGTAACCTTGTTGATCAGTGTATATCTGTTGTAAACCATTATGTGGCCTTAAATATCTCCTAAGAACTATCTTTGTAAACACTGGCAACATGGCATTTATAACATCTCTATACTATGTTGGGTAATCTGAAATGTTTCTTTATTATGTTTCTTTCCCAATATAAATAAATTGTAACTGTTTTAACTATTCGCACGGTTATCGTACGTTTATATGCTTATACAGACAAAGGTTTAATCACGTTATTCGCTTATCAGACTTGTATCTATATTCGTTTAACTAAGCTTAGAAATTCAGCTTTAACATGTTCACCAGGAGGTGGAGACTTATCTCCTTGCACAGATGGAAAGGGCTGCAAGGGCTGGGACGGTGATAATAATGGGGGATTTTAACTACCCAGAAATTGACTGGAATAATGGCACTGCTGGGACAGTTAAAGGGCAAAAAATTATAAACCTATTACAGGACAATTTTATGGTCCAGTTTATTGAGGCCCCAACTAGGAATGATGCTCTGCTGGATCTGGTAATCTCAAACCATGCAGAGTTTATTACTAATGTTCAGATAAAGGAACACCTGGGTAACAGTGATCATAACATGATTTCATTTGATGTTAGCTGTAAGCAAGAAATACATACAGGAAAGATAAAAACACTCAACTTCAAGAGAGCAAATTTTCCAAGGATGAGGGCTGCTCTCCAGGACTTGGACTGGGAGGGAATATTGGCATCGATGAGCACAGAACAGAAATGGGGATTCTTCAAAAAGACTGCCTGGGACCTCACTGCAAAGTATATTCCCATGGGCAATAAGTTTAAAAGGCTTAAAATAAAACCTATGTGGCTCACGGTCAAAGTTAAAAAAGCATGAACAATAAGAAAAGAGCTTTTAAAAAATATAAAAGTGAAGGAACACTAGTGTTGTTTAAATGTTACAAAGGAAAATCAAGGATGCAAAAATTCAAAACGAACGACAGATTGCAAAAGATAGTAGGACAAACACAAAAAAAATCTTCAAATATATTAATAGTAAAGTGGTCAGGTCTGAGCATGTAGGCCCTTTACAAAATAATCTAGAGTGGGTGACTGGGGACAAAGAGAAGGCTAATTTATTAAATACTTTCTTCAGCTCTGTGTATACAAAGGAGCATGGGGGAGCTCATGTCCACAATGGGGGTGGTAGTGTCACAGCCCCGAATCCACAATGGCTCAAAAGTGATATGGTCCAGAAATATTTAGACAGAATAAAGGTGGATAAAGCACCTGGACCTGATGGCATCCACCCACGGATCCTAAAAGAATTGAGCTCTGCAATTTCAAAGCCATTGTATCTAATTTTTAGGGACTCATTAATGACGGGAATAGTACCACTGGATTTTAAAAGGGAATAAAGTCTTTACCAAGTAACTATAGACCTGTTAGTTTAACTTCTATAGTCGGAAAGATACTGGAGAGATTAATAAAGGACCACATAGACGAGTTCTTGCTGGAAAAAAAAAAATTTAAGCAACAGACAGCATGGGTTCATGAAAGACAGAAGTTGTCAGACAAACCTGATTTCTTTTTATGAGGTGGTAAGTAAAACCTTGGACAGAGGAGTGGCTGTGGACGTGGTATACTTGGACAGAGGGGTGGCGGTGGACGTGGTATACTTGGACAGAGGGGTGGCGGTGGACGTGGTATACTTGGATTTTTCAAAAGCGTTCGATACAGTTCCCCACACACGGCTCATGTGTAAGGTAAGGTCTACAGGCTTGGAAATATCGGTTTGTAAATGGATATAAAACTGGCTAAATGACAGAATTCAGAGAGTCGTGGTTAAGGATTCTTAAGCCACATACACACGGTCGGAAAATCCGACCACCAAATCCATCGGATTTGGTCCGACGGATTTAGTCCGACACTGGTGTTGCATACACACCGTCGGACAAAGTTGTCGGAAAATCGGATCATTCTGAACGTGGTGACGTTTGTTGCCTACGACGGGACTACGTAGAGGCTAGTAGCCAATAGCTTTGGTCTTGTAATGTGATCTGAGCATGCGTGGCACTTTGTCCGTCGGAATTCGCTACACACGATCGGAATTGGTATGATCGGACTTTGTTGTCGGAATATTTATAGAGCAGGAGATAGAACTTTGTCCGTCGGACAATCCGATGGAAACTGTCCGATGGTGCCTACACACGGTCGGAATTTCCGACAACATTGTCTGATAGGACAGAATCCATCGGAAAATCCGACCGTGTGTATGGGGCTTTACTCTGAATGGTCTAAGGTTATCAGTGGTGTACCCCAAGGTTCAGTGCTGGGACCCTTACTTTTTAATATCTTTATAAATGATATTGGGTCTGGGATCAAAATTAACATTTCTGTCTTTGCAGATGACACCAAGCTATGCAGTGGAATAACGTCCTTACAGGAGGTCTCCAATTTACAAGCCGACCTCAATGCTCTGTCTAATTGGGCGACTATGTGGCAGATGAGGATTAATGTTAATAAATGTAAAGTTATGCACTTGGGGGCTAAGAATATGCATCATACATACTAGGGGGAGTACAATTGGGGGGATCCATATTGGAGAAGGATCTGGGGGTTTTGGTAGATCATAAGCTCAATAATAGCATGCAATGACAAGCTGCGGTTTCCAAAGCGAGCAAAGTCCTTTCTTGTATTAGAGAGGTATGGACTCCAGAGAGAGAGATATCATCTGTACAAATCATTAGTAAGACCTCATCTGGAATATGCAGTTCAGTTTTTGGCACCAGTTCTCAAAAAGGATATCAGGGAACTGGAGAAAGTGCAGAGAAGGGCAACCAAACTGATAAGAGGCATGGAGGAGCTCAGCTATGAGGAAAGATTAGAGGAACTGAATTTATTCTCTCTTGAGAAGAGGAGATTAAGGGGGGATATGATCAACATGTACAAATATATAATGGGTCCATATAGTGAACTTGATGTTGAGTTTTTTACAGTCAACAAAGAGGACAAGGGGGCACTCTTTACGTCTAGAGGAAAAGAGATTTCATCTCCAAATACGGAAAGGTTTCTTCACAGTAAGAGCTGTGAAAATGTGGACTAGACTCCCTCCAGAGGTGGATCTGGCCAGCTCAGTAGATTGCTTTAAGAAAGTCCTGGATACTTTCCTAAATGTACATAAAATAACTGGGTACTGACATTTATAGGTAAAGTTGATCCAGGGACTGCGACATCATAGGGGGCGGGGTCACCATCTGACATGAGCATGTGACCCTGCCCCCTTGTCCCTATATAAGTCACAACACAGCGCAGCTCTGCCATTCCGGCCAGAGAGAGCGACGAGTCAACATCGGAAGGAGAAGAAGAAGAAGAAGAAGAAGAAGACGGTGGCGGCGCAGAAAGCGGCGACAGCGGCAAGAACAGAAGAGACCCCGGAAGACCCCGAAGACCCCCGAAGGCGGATCGAGACCCCCAGACGACAGCGGCGACGACGAAGAAGAAAGCCGGGCTCCTCCGCTCGGTAAAAGAGCTAGGTAAAAGAGCGGAGGAGTTCGACGAGAGGACCCCCAAGATGGAAGAAGACCCCCGAAGCAGTGCAATGAAATATTTTTAAAAAATTGTGTGTTTTTTTTATTGACAATTTTACACCTTAGGTGAATGGGTAGGGGTACCATGTATCCCATACTCATTCACATAGGGTGGGGGGCCAGGATCTGGGGGCCCCCTTATTAAAGAGGGCTCCTGGATTCCGATAAGCCCCCCGCCCGCAGACCCAGACAACCAATGGCCAGGGTTGTCAGGAAGAGGCCCTTGTCCTCACAACATGGGGACAAGGTGCTTTGGGGTGGGGGGGCCGCACGGCCCCCCTTTCCCCAGGGCACCCCCCATGTTTAGGGCACGTGGCCTGGTACGGCTCAGGAGGGGGGGCGCTCGCTTGTCCCCACCCCTTTCCTGGCCAGCCGGGCTGCGTGCTCGGATAAGGGTCTGAGATGGATTTGGGGGGGACCCCCACGCTGTTTTTTCCGCGTGGGGATTCCCTTTAAATCCATGCCAGGTGACGGGGCTAGCACGGCAGCATTCACTGCCTTCGCTAGTCCCACCTACCTGCAGTTATGTTCTAAATGAACGGAATTTGCTCCGTGTGTGGGCAAGTCCGGTTATTTTCAAAAGTCCCGCGGACTTTTTCCCGCGGATTGTCCGCCGGGGAAGTCCGGGCGTGTGTGGGCAAGTCCACAGCTCGGAAAGTCCGGCGAAGCCCCGCTGGAAGGTCCGGCGGTTTGTCCGCTGGACTAGGTCCAGCGGACAATCCTGCCGGAAAGTCCGATCGTGTGTACGAGGCATTACAAATGTGCATTACTGTGTGTCCCCTCTAGGGGGACGTCTCTTCACTTCTTAAACGATACCGATCAGTAGGACTGGAAGTGCACAGATGACTCACTGTAGGTGTCACAGATAGCAGTATACGGTATATACCCAACTAAAATTCTAAACCATCAAGGTCTTTGAAAAAATGATTTCCCTTATTTCTTCCACTGTTGGCACCAAATTTTAGGCCAACAATAAATGGACAATCTTCCCTACATGAACAGTAATGAATACATGAAAGAGTTGTTTTTTTTTTGCCTTTAGTAATCCATTCAATAGAAAAGAAAATTATTTTGGCAGAAATTCCTCTTGGAATAAATTAGACAACAATTACATCATTACATTTAAATATAGTAAAATGCCTTTTATTTAATAAAAGTAAAAATGGCTTTTGCTTTCTCTGGTGTAGCGAGGGAATAATTACTGGGAAGTGGGACCTTCACCCAATGGAATTGATGCTGTTTTATTATTATAATAATAATATCACATTAAACAAAGCAAAAAACTGTTAATGTAGAAATTTATATTTCATTAATACTATTATTTATGACATGTTCTTGTTTTTCTATATATCATTTAAGTGATCAATATTTCCTTTTTTTTTTTTTTTTTATGTAGTAGTTTGAATGATTTTAACAATTCTGTTTATATAAAGCAAAATTCAGTGCTAGACACAACATTGTAACACAAAGTAGATAAAATTGAATAGATAACCCACTAAAGTGGTTGTAAAAGTAGAAGTTTTGTTTTTTACCTTACTGCATTCCATGCAGTGGCTGCCATTCCGTTAGGGGAGCAGGGGCGCCACCCCCCTAATCTCCATGTGCCAGGCCCCTAATCTATCGTCCCTAAAGTCTACCCTAAAATCTTCTTTTGGTGGTATTTGATCACCTCTGCGTTTTTTTATTTTTTGCGCTATAAACAAAAAAAGACCGACAATTTTGAAAGTAAAAACAATATTTTTTACTTTATGCTATAAAACATTTCCAATAAAAAAATGCAAAAAAAAATCAAATGTATTCATAAATTTAGGTCAATATGTATTCTGCTACATATGTTTGGTAAAACAAATCCAATGAGCGTGTATTGAAAAGTTATAGCGTCTACAAACTATGGGATAGTTTTATGGAATTCTTTATTTTTTTTTACTAGTAATGGCGGTGATCAGTGATTTTTTTAGTGGGACTGCGACATTGCGGCAGACAAATCTGGCAATAAGTGACACTTTTTGGGGACCAGTGTCACCAATACAGCGATCAGTGCTAAAAATATGCACTGTCACACTGTGTAAATGACACTGGCAGGGAAGGGGTTAACATCAGGGGCGATCAAAGGGTTTAATGTGCTCCAAAGCAAGTGCTTTCTAACTATGGGGGGGGGGTGCCTTGGCTGTGAGAAGAAATCGATCTGTGTTCCTGCTTAGCAGAAACACAGGATCTTTGTCTCCCCTACTAGCAGAATGGCGATCTGCCTTGTTTACATAGGCAGACCGCGGCCCTGCCTCTCTCGTGAATGATCGTCAGGTCCCGGGGGACATCGGGTCCTACAGACAAGCTGATTGGCTCCCCCTTTGTCTAATCACAGCGGGAGCGGACCGCCGGTGGCGCAGACCCAGAAGATTTCGCACACAGGAGCCGCCGCCCCACAGTATATGTACGTGGGGCTGTCAGCAAGGGGTTAAACAAGTGTGAAAGAGTGTTTTACCATGCTACCTAATAATTATTGTAAAAACGTTGGAATTAAAGAGTTCCAACTGTATAATTTTTATTTTTTTGGATGAATATTGTTTGTTTAAAAATCATATATTTTTTTTTCAAGTTTTAGGGATCTCTCGCCGCTCGATTGACGATTTCCTATCGTAAGATATCTTATTCTCTCCTGGCATTTTCCATAGTGCTTGTGGGCATGTGAAGCCCACAAGCACTATCTTCCGGGATACGGGGCAGCTGAGCAACCAGCATGCACCGCCCATTCTCAGGCATGCTCAATATGTATGGCTCACAGCGCCGTACACTTCTGACGTTGCAATCACAATGGGCGTCGGAAGTGCCCGCCCACCTGATGTACTGACGGCCTATCTCTTCTTTTTCTTGAGGCCCTGAAATGGCAGGACAGAACAAATACCTTCCAAATTACCCCTTTTTGGAAAGTAGACAGTCCAAAGTATTTAGTAAGAGGCATGGTGAGTTTTTGAAGTTGTATTTTTTTCCCACAATTCTTGGAAATATTAAGATAATATTTATATTATTTATTTTATTTTTTTACGCAACAATGTCATAATAACAGGTTATTTCTCACATACAGCATGTCAATACTTCCAATTACACCCTAAAATACAGTCTGCTACTCCTCCCGAGTATGGCGATACCACATGAGACTTTTACATAGCCTGGCCACATACAGAGGCCCAACATGCAAGGAGCACCGTCAGGCGTTCTAGGGACATGAATTACACATATAATTTCCTCCTGACCTGTCACACTTTTAATTTCAATCGTTTTTATTAAAGCGGTGAAATTATAATTTTTAAATAAAAATACCCCTATAATACACACAAGCTTAATGTATTCTAGTAAAGTTAGTCTATAAACTAAGGTCTGTTTGGTAATTTATAGCAGTAGTTTGTTATTTTATAAACTTACAGCAGGCCGTGGCCATCTTAAGTGTGGGCATCTGATGCCAGACTGTATTTCTTCCTGGATCTCATCCTTGCAGATCTCGCCCATGCTCAGTGCAGCACAAGCAGTGTAAGGTTTCAGGTCAGGTTTCCATAGCAACGGCAGTGTCAGAGGAAGTTTCCGCCCCTTCCCAGGAGGCATTGCAAACAGGACATGATGCGATGGGCCACGGCCAGGGAGGAGGAAGTTAAAAATGAATACAGCAGATATACAGTAGGTGCTGAGAAAAAAATATATATCCAATTCGTTTACAGTGCACAGTTTAGTGAGGAATGCTAAAGAGTTGTAAAAGTGGGTGGAACTCCACTTTAAGTATAAAGACATACAATTAACATCTTAAGGTAGCATCTATATTGTAAGCATTTACAAAAAGAACCTATAAAATATAAAGAGCATATTATGTTTTTAGCTGGATGTTTCTAGTATGCTCTGAGATTTATACCTTTTTTTTATGTTAAACTAAAACTGAGTATAACAATAAAACATAGTTATACTATAAACAGAATTGAAATAAAAGAAATGAGGAAAGGAAAAGAAAATTAAAAAAAACACAGGTGGAGTGGGCGCTATTAACCATACAATTGTGACTGTTTTCCAAGCATGTGTATATATAAAAAAAAAAAAAAAAAGCCTTTTCCCCCAACCATCCCCCCCCCACCCTCAGATGAGACCCCTGTGTCTTTCACAGGGTCACTCATTTATACAAGTATTTATATTCTGAGTAGAATCAGTTTCATATAATTCATAAATTTCACTAGTATTATGTATATTATTTATATATATATATATAGTGTGTTAGTGGCATCACACAGAGCTCCTATATTTTCTTCTCAGCAGCACCCATAGGACTTCTAGTGTGTTAGTGGCAGCAAACAGAGCTCCTATATTTTCTTCTCAGCAGCACTGATAGGACTTCTAGTGTGTTAGTGGCATCACACAGAGCTCCTATATTTTCTTATCAGCAGCAACCATAGGACTTCTAGTGTGTTAGTGGCATCACACAGAGCTCCTATATTTTCTTATCAGCAGCACTCATAGGACTTCTAGTGTGTTAGTGGCATCACACAGAGCTCCTATATTTTCTTATCAGCAGCACCCATAGGACTTCTAGTGTGTTAGTGGCATCACACAGAGCTCCTATATTTTCTTATCAGCAGCACCCATAGGACTTCTAGTGTGTTAGTGGCATCACACAGAGCTCCTATATTTTCTTCTCAGCAGCACCCATAGGACTTCTAGTGTGTTAGTGGCATCACACAGAGCTCCTATATTTTCTTATCAGCAGCACCCATAGGACTTCTAGTGTGTTAGTGGCATCACACAGAGCTCCTATATTTTCTTCTCAGCAGCACCCATAGGACTTCTAGTGTGTTAGTGGCAGCAAACAGAGCTCCTATATTTTCTTCTCAGCAGCACCCATAGGACTTCTAGTGTGTTAGTGGCATCACACAGAGCTCCTATATTTTCTTATCAGCAGCACCCATAGGACTTCTAGTGTGTTAGTGGCATCACACAGAGCTCCTATATTTTTCTTCTCAGCAGCACCCATAGGACTTCTAGTGTGTTAGTGGCATCACACAGAGCTCCTATATTTTCTTCTCAGCAGCACCCATAGGACTTCTAGTGTGTTAGTGGCATCACACAGAGCTCCTATATTTTCTTATCAGCAGCACCCATAGGACTTCTAGTGTGTTAGTGGCATCACACAGAGCTCATATATTTTCTTATCAGCAGCACCCATAGGACTTCTAGTGTGTTAGTGGCATCACACAGAGCTCCTATATTTTCTTCTCAGCAGCACCCATAGGACTTCTAGTGTGTTAGTGGCATCACACAGAGCTCCTATATTTTCTTCTCAGTAGCACCCATAGGACTTCTAGTGTGTTAGTGGCATCACACAGAGCTCCTATATTTTCTTCTCAGCAGCACCCATAGGACTTCTAGTGTGTTAGTGGCATCACACAGAGCTCCTATATTTTCTTCTCAGCAGCACCCATAGGACTTCTAGTGTGTTAGTGGCATCACACAGAGCTCCTATATTTTCTTATCAGCAGCACCCATAGGACTTCTAGTGTGTTAGTGGCAGCAAACAGAGCTCCTATATTTTCTTCTCAGCAGCACCCATAGGACTTCTAGTGTGTTAGTGGCATCACACAGAGCTCCTATATTTTCTTCTCAGCAGCACCCATAGGACTTCTAGTGTGTTAGTGGCAGCAAACAGAGCTCCTATATTTTCTTCTCAGCAGCACCCATAGGACTTCTAGTGTGTTAGTGGCATCACACAGAGCTCCTATATTTTCTTCTCAGCAGCACCCATAGGACTTCTAGTGTGTTAGTGGCAGCAAACAGAGCTCCTATATTTTCTTCTCAGCAGCACCCATAGGACTTCTAATGTGTTAGTGGCATCACACAGAGCTCCTATATTTTCTTCTCAGCAGCACCCATAGAACTTCTAGTGTGTTAGTGGCATCACACAGAGCTCCTATATTTTCTTCTCAGCAGCACCCATAGGACTTCTAGTGTATTAGTGGCAGCAAACAGAGCTCCTATATTTTCTTATCAGCAGCACCCATAGGACTTCTAGTGTGTTAGTGGCATCACACAGAGCTCCTATATTTTCTTATCAGCAGCACCCATAGGACTTCTAGTGTGTTAGTGGCATCACACAGAGCTCCTATATTTTCTTCTCAGCAGCACCCATAGGACTTCTAGTGTGTTAGTGGCATCACACAGAGCTCCTATATTTTCTTCTCAGCAGCACCCATAGGACTTCTAGTGTGTTAGTGGCATCACACAGAGCTCCTATATTTTCTTATCAGCAGCACCCATAGGACTTCTAGTGTGTTAGTGGCATCACACAGAGCTCCTATATTTTCTTCTCAGCAGCACCCATAGGACTTCTAGTGTGTTAGTGGCAGCAAACAGAGCTCCTATATTTTCTTCTCAGCAGCACCCATAGGACTTCTAGTGTGTTAGTGGCATCACACAGAGCTCCTATATTTTCTTATCAGCAGCACCCATAGGACTTCTAGTGTGTTAGTGGCATCACACAGAGCTCCTATATTTTCTTCTCAGCAGCACCCATAGGACTTCTAGTGTGTTAGTGGCATCACACAGAGCTCCTATATTTTCTTCTCAGCAGCACCCATAGGACTTCTAGTGTGTTAGTGGCATCACACAGAGCTCCTATATTTTCTTATCAGCAGCACCCATAGGACTTCTAGTGTGTTAGTGGCATCACACAGAGCTCCTATATTTTCTTCTCAGCAGCACCCATAGGACTTCTAGTGTGTTAGTGGCATCACACAGAGCTCCTATATTTTCTTATCAGCAGCACCCATAGGACTTCTAGTGTGTTAGTGTCATCACACAGAGCTCCTATATTTTCTTCTCAGCAGCACCCATAGGACTTCTAGTGTGTTAGTGGCATCACACAGAGCTCCTATATTTTCTTCTCAGCAGCACCCATAGGACTTCTAGTGTGTTAGTGGCATCACACAGAGCTCCTATATTTTCTTCTCAGCAGCACCCATAGGACTTCTAGTGTGTTAGTGGCATCACACAGAGCTCCTATATTTTCTTCTCAGCAGCACCCATAGGACTTCTAGTGTGTTAGTGGCATCACACAGAGCTCCTATATTTTCTTCTCAGCAGCACCCATAGGACTTCTAGTGTGTTAGTGGCATCACACAGAGCTCCTATATTTTCTTCTCAGCAGCACCCATAGGACTTCTAGTGTGTTAGTGGCAGCAAACAGAGCTCCTATATTTTCTTCTCAGCAGCACCCATAGGACTTCTAGTGTGTTAGTGGCATCACACAGAGCTCCTATATTTTCTTCTCAGCAGCACCCATAGGACTTCTAGTGTGTTAGTGGCAGCAAACAGAGCTCCTATATTTTCTTCTCAGCAGCACCCATAGGACTTCTAGTGTGTTAGTGGCATCACACAGAGCTCCTATATTTTCTTCTCAGCAGCACCCATAGGACTTCTAGTGTGTTAGTGGCAGCACACAGAGCTCCTATATTTTCTTGTCAGCAGCACACATAGTACCTATAGTGTGTTAGTGTCAGCACCCATAGGACCTACAGTGTGATGTGAGCACACATAGGAGCTCTATTTTTTATACTATATACACTACCGACTACAATGGCTGGAAGACCGCCAAGGAGAGGCAGAGCGTGCCGAGGCAAGAACACAGGGCAGGCAGGCTCTGTTTCTACAGACAACAGTGCTGGCCGTGGACGTGGTCGTGCATCGTCATCAGCACGTGGCCATGGGACACGCTTGTCTTTGTTTTCGGCAGCTGGACATGTGGAGCCGCATCATGCCGAAGGCTTGGTAGAATGGATGACCAAGCCCTCCTCATCCTCCTCTCTCTCTCTCACCCAGGCTCAGGGTACTGGCAGAGCAGCTGCCAACGCGTACTCAATGGCATCATCAGCCACCCCTTCCCTAGACCCACCATGTCCTCCTGAGGAGTCCCCCAAACTGTTTGAGCACAGTGTTGGGTACATGCTCCAGGAGGATGCCCAACGATTCGAAGGCTCGGATGATGATACCCAGCTTGAGGAAGGCAGTAGTGTGCGCGCAGAGAGAGGGGATGCTGAAGGACAGCAATCTGGCAGTACTGTTCCACCAGCTGCAGCTTACTGTCAGGTTTGCTCTAGTGGTGAAGAGGGAGGGGATGATGAGGTCACTGACTCCACGTGGGTGCCTGAAGGGAGAGATGAGGAGGAGGAGGATGCGGCGTCATATGTCCAACGAGGCAGGATGCCCCCTGGAGGCCAGCTAGAGACCAGCACAGCAACTGTACCACACCGCAGAGCTCCGCCTGTGCAGGGCGTTGCCTCTGCACGTTATCACAAAAGTTCTTTGGTGTGGGCCTTTTTTGAGACGAGTGCATCAGATCGCACCACTGCTATTTGCAATATTTGTCTCAAGCGTATCTCGCGTGGCCAAAACATCAGCCGCTTGGGCACCACAAGCATGAGCAGACATATGTCGACCTGCCATGCAGCTCGTTGGCAAGCACACATAAAAGACCCACACCAAAGAACAAAGCGGACCTCTCCTTGCTCCTCATCACCTGGGATCTCCATCCCCACTATATCTTCAGTCCTCTCTGAAAGCTGCTCTGAGAGGACTGAAGGTGTAGAATTAGGTGTGTCACAACCAAGTACTTGCAGTACACCGACGTCCGATTGTAGCAGGCAAATTTCCCTGCCATAGCTGCTGGACCGTCGAAAGAAGTATACTCCCAGCTATCCACATGCCCAGCAGTTGAATGCTAGCTTGGCTAATTTGCTAGCACTTCAACTGCTGCCTTTTCAGTTGGTAGACTCGGCCCCCTTCTGTGAGTTTGTTCAATGTGCGGTTCCTCAGTGGCAGGTTTCCAAACGCCTTTTTCTCACGGAAGGCGATTCCGTCTCTCTACCGGCATGTGGAAGGCAATGTCCATGCCTCGCTGGACAGGGCGGTCAGCGGTAAGGTGCATATTACCGCTGACTCATGGTCCAGCAGGCATGGACAGGGACGTTATCTTTCTTTCACGGCCCATTGGGTCACTCTATTGGCAGCTGGGAGGGATGCAGGACAAGGTGCAGTAGTGTTGGAGGTTGTTCCGCCACCACGCCTCCAAAATGCTACTACTAGTTGTGACACACCTCTCTCCTCCACCCCCTCCTCTTCTTCTTCCTCCAGTGCTCTGTCCTCGGAACCAGCGGTGCTCCGTAGGCGTACAAGGGGCTACGCGAGTACGCAGGCAAAAAGATGCCATGCCGTGCTTGCGCTGGTGTGTTTGGGGGACAGACACACTGGGCCAGAGGTTCTGGCAGCTCTGCAGGGGCAGGCCGAGAGGTGGTTGACGCCACGCCAGCTTAAGCCAGGAATGGTGGTTTCTGACAATGGCACCAACCTCCTCTCCGCCCTGCGACAGGGGCAGCTCACCCATGTGCCCTGTATGGCTCACGTCCTCAACCTGGTGGTGCAGCGGTTCTTGGGCAGGTTCCCAGGCTTACAGGATGTCCTGAGGCAGGCCAGGAAAGTCTGTGTGCATTTCTGCCGATCTTATAATGCCAGTGCTCGGCTGACTGAGCTGCAAAAGGAGCTGAACCTGCCCAAGAACCGCCTAATATGTGACATGCCCACCAGGTGGAACTCAACGTTGGCCATGCTGCAGCGACTGCACACGCAGCAGAGGGCCATCAATGAGTACCTTTGCCTACGGCACCAGGACAGGGTCAGGGGAGCTTGGCTTTTTTTCCCCACGCCAGTGGAGCATGATCAGGGATGCATGCACTGTCCTCTCACCATTTGAGGAGGCCACGAGGATGGTGAGCAGTGACAGTGCATGCATCAGTGACACTGTACCTCTTGTCCACCTGTTGGAGCATACGCTGCGTGGGATAATGGACAGGGCACTTGAGGGAGAACAGAGGCAGGAAGAGGAGGACTTCCTTGCCTCTCAAGGCCCCCTTTATCCAGACAGTGTTCCTTCTGTCCCACCCATCACACAGGAAGAGGAGGAGGATGAGGAGGAGGAGGAGGGATTGTGTGAGCATGGAGGTGGAGCCTGGCACTCAGCATCAGCAGCAGCAGTCTTTTAGGGATGATGTACAGTCCCAACAAACCAGTGGACTTGTACGTGGCTGGGAGGAGGTGGCTGGCGATCATGTCATCCTCAGTAACCCAGAAGACTCCGGACAGAATGCCTCAGCTAACCTACGCTGCATGGTCTCCCTGATCCTGCAAAGCCTGCGGAAGGATCCACGTGTTCTTCGGATCAAGGAGAGGGACCATTACTGGCTGGCCACTCTCCTTGATCCACGGTACAAGGGTAAGGTTGCGGACCTTATCTTGCCGTCGCAGAGGGAGCAGAGGATGAGACATCTCAGGGAGGCCTTGCAGAAAGGTCTGTGCAACGCGTTCCCAGAAACTGGGAGGTTACAAACTCCTGTTCCTGGACGACGAGTTGCTGAGGCTTCGGTCAGTAGCAGAAGGAGCGGTGGGGAAGGTGGACGTCTGACCGATGCGTTCAGACAATTTTTTAGTCCACAGCCCCAAGGTATGATCGGTTCCAGCAACCATCGCCAGCGTCTGAAATACATGGTGCAGGAATACCTAGGGGCAAGGTCAGACTTGGACACCTTTCCCACCGAAAATCCTCTGGCTTACTGGGTCCTGAGGATGGATCACTGGCCAGAGCTTGCACAGTATGCAATTGAGTTATTGGCCTGTCCTGTATCCAGCGTTCTTTCCGAACGCACATTCAGTGCTGCTGGAGGATTGGTCACCGATCATAGGGTGCGCCTGTCCACCGACTCGGTTGATCGACTGACCTTCATAAAAATGAATCAGTCTTGGATCACCACCAGCTACCAGGCACCTGAAGCGGATATAACAGAATAATTTATAATGTCACATCCCTTCAAGACTGTCTATGCTGATGCTGAGTGACTGTCCTGTTATGTTCACTGACTATCCTCTTCCTCCTCCTCAATGATCCATGCCACCACACCAGTGCCTAAGGCACAATTTTTCAGCCCCTGTATAACAGGGGCGTGTACTTACATTTTTTTAAAAAAAAATGCTTCGCAACAGGTGTGACTGCTGTGCTCCAAGTACAGTATCTGTGAGGGGTTTCAGTGTTGTGTAAAAAGATGCTTCGCAACAGGTGTGACTGCTGTGCTCCAAGTACAGTATCTGTGAGGGGTTGCAGTGTTGTGGCAAAAGCACCAGTGCCTAAGGAACAATTTTTCAGCCCCTGTTGGGGCGTGTAATTACAATTTTTAGGCAATGCTTTGCAACAGGTCTCATTGCTGTGCTCAGAGTACAGTATCTGTGAGGGGTTGCAGTGTTGTGGCACCAGCACCAATGCCTAAGGCACAATTTTTCAGCCCCTGTTGGGGCGTGTAATTACAATTTTTAGGCAATGCTTTGCAACAGGTCTCATTGCTGTGCTCAGAGTACAGTATCTGTGAGGGGTTGCAGTGTTGTGGCACCAGCACCAATGCCTAAGGCACAATTTTTCAGCCCCTGTATAACAGGGGCGTGTAATTACAATTTTTTAAAAAGATGCTTCGCAACAGGTGTGACTGCTGTGCTCCAAGTACAGTATCTGTGAGGGGTTGCAGTGTTGTGGCACCAGCACCAATGCCTAAGGCACAATTTTTCAGCCCCTGTATAACAGGGGCGTGTAATTACAATTTTTAGGCAATGCTTTGCAACAGGTCTCATTGCTGTGCTCAGAGTACAGTATCTGTGAGGGGTTGCAGTGTTGTGGCACCAGCACCAATGCCTAAGGCACAATTTTTCAGCCCCTGTTTAACAGGGGCGTGTAATTACAAATCTTGATCTAATAGTTCACAGCAGGGCCCATTCCTGCGCCCACCAAGAGTAACTATGAGGGCCTACAGTCTTGTGGCAACACCGTCCACCACCACCACCACCACCACGAAAGGCCCAATTTTTCTGCCCTGTTCAACAGGTGCATGCAATTACAAATCTTGATCTAATAACTCACAGCAGGGCCCATTCCTGCACCCACCAAGAGTAACTGTGAGGGCTTACAGTCTTGTGGCAACACCGTCAACCACCACCACCACCAAAAGGCCCAATTTTTCTGCCCAGTTCAACAGGTGCATGCAATTACAAATCTTGATCTATTAACTCACAGCAGGGACCATTCCTGTGCCCACCAGTCTTGTGGCTACACCAACATCTAATAGGGCAAATTTCTGCAGAGTATATACGGCAGGCCCCTACTTTCAAACATCCAACTTACAAACGACTCCTACTTGCAAACGGAAAGAGAAAACAGGAAGTGAGAGGAAATCTACCCCTAGGAAGGGAAATTCTATCCTGTTAGATTTAATTTGGGAAAAGGGTATCTCCTCTCTACTGATGCTTTATCACCAATCCTTGTTTCAATTAAAACCCCACTTTTCCAAAAACATTTGTCATTGGGACGGAAAGTGAGGTGACATGTTCTGAACAGATGTGCAAAGACAGAAAATGTTACAGGGGTGATAACCCTCCCTATGTTCTCCAAAAAGCTTAAAAATAGATTTTTTTGGGATGGAGCTACACTTCATAATGTACCTGTTCAGATTCTACTTAAGAACAAACCTACAGTCCGTGTCTTGTTTGCACCACCTATATACTGCTGTTCAGAGTATATAGGGTTGTAGGTATAGGGTTTTATTTTGGGTGCGGGGTCCCCCTTAATATCCATACAAGACCCAAAGGGGCTGGGGGGGGGGGGGGGGGCTGATGGGGTAGCCATGCCATTTTTCTCAAGGATTTTCAGCCATATGGCGGCCAGGACAAGACATGACATTAAAGCCGCAAGTGGTTTTAAATAGCTTCTTTTTTTCCTTTACAAATGTCATTTTGTGCAAGGACAGTTCTAAACACGGGAAACACATGCCACTTCACAGGCATACTTTAGACACCCCCCAGGTACCATATTTAAAGGAAAATTTCACTTTTTTTTTTCACTTTATGCATCATTAAAATGACTGCTCCCGAAAAAACTTTAGTTTTTAAAAGTTCTTTTTGCATTGATATATGTCCCCTGGGGCAGGACCCGGGTCCCCAAACCTGTTTTATGACATTAACATGCATATTGGCCGTTGTAATTAGCAATTTTGATTTCGAACGTTCGCGTCCATTATAACGAATAGGGTTCGAAAATTCGCGCGAACTTTCGGTCCGTTCGAAGGTTCTGGTGCGAACCGAACCCGGGGGTGTTCGGCTCATCCCTACTAGACAGATGCTCTATACTGGAATTTTGGCAGATACTGCCCACACGCCTGACTGGCATTTGTAATATGTGGGTACGGAATTCACAGTTTTCATTAAAAGTTCATTTTTAACTATTGCACTTTGTTTAACTTCCAGTTCATGATATGGAGTCCATTCTAGATAGCATTTTCTTAACTGCTCTTTTCAGTTCACTATTTCTCAGGCTGTATATAATTGGATTTAATAGAGGAGTGAGAACCGTGTAAAATACGGACAGCAATCTGCCTGCCAGAAAGTCTTTAGTTTTGGGGAGAACGTAGTTTAAAAGAGCGCTCCCATAAAATATGAAGACCACCGTGAGGTGGGAACTGCAGGTGGAGTAAGCTTTTTGTCCTCCGTCCTTCACTTTTATTTTCAGGATGGTTTTGAAAATGTAGATATATGAAAGGAAAGTAATGAAAAAGCCAGTGATTCCAAAACTTACAGAGTCAAAATATAAAATGACGTAATTGAGGAATGTGCCAGAAGATGACAGCTGAATCAGCTGATATAATTCACAGAACAACCCTGGGATGGTGGTGGGGTAAGGGATGTCCAGTCTTACCGCACAAAGTGTGTGCAACAAGGAACAGGCAAATCTGAAGATCCAGAAGAAGAACGCCCCTTGAAAACACAGCTTATTGCTTATCATGGTTGTATAATGCAAAGGATGACAGATGGCAACATAGCGATCATAGGACATCATCACAAGTATAAAGGACTCCGTGCCGACAAACCAGGTGAAGAAGAAGACCTGGGTGATACATGTTGGGTATGAAATCTGTCTGTTTCCAGTAACTATGTCAAAAGATAAATGAGATGTGGAGATGGTGGAATCAAAGATGTCTAAAACCGAGAGGTTTCCAAGGAAATAGTACATGGGGGTGTGTAGATGGTAGTGTAAGACCACCAAGATAATGATGAGAAGATTCCCAACCAGTGTGGCCACATAGATGAGGAGGATCAGCAGAAATACCAGAATCTGAGAATCTGTGAAGTCTGACACACCAAGCAAAATTAATTCAGACTGAGAAGTTTGATTTCCCATCAGAACCAAATAATTCACTAGGAGAGGGAGCGATAATGTGAGGGTTCAGAAAGACATTGCACTGGAGAAGACATTATTCACTAGCCTGTAAAAGGCTCATGCACACCAAGACATTAAAAGCATAAACATATAATGTATTCAACGCTTCATCTGTTTTATCTGTATACACCTTATGCCGCGTACACACGATCGGACTATCCGGCGGACTTAGTCCCACGGACAATCTGCCGGACTTTCCGAACGAGCGGACTTGCAAACACACACACAGACTTTTCCGGCCGGACTTTTGGCACAGGTGTGCTGGACTTTTGAAATGAACGGACTTGCCCACACACGGAGTAAAGTCCATTCATTTTGAACTTGACTCCAGATAGTCAATTAAGGGGGCCCCCAGATCCCAGCCCCCCCACCCTATGTGAATGAGTATGGGGTACATGGTACCCATTCACCTAAGGGAAAAGTGTTTAAAAAAAAACACAACACAGGTTTTTAAAGTACTTTATTAGACAGCTCCGGGGGTTTTCTTCCGACTTCGGGGGTCTTATTCCGACTTCGGGAGTCTTGTCCCGCTCTTCGTTTGTTCTTCCGGGCCTCTGCTATCTTCTTGCAGCTCTTTTACTAGCATTGGCCCGGTCTTCTAGTTCATCGCTGTTGTTTTTTTTTTATTGACTCTTTTTCCCCAGGTGAATTCACATAGGGTGGGGGGACAGGATCTGGGGGCCCCCTTATTAAAGGGGGCTCCCGGATTCGATAAGCCCCCGCCCGCACACCCCGACAACCAACGGCCAGGGTTGTCGGGAAGAGGCCCTTGTCCTCATCAACATGGGGACAAGGTGCTTTGGGGTGGGGGGGCCGCAGGGCACCCCCCTTCCCCAAAGCACCCACCCCCATATTGAGGACATGCAGCCTGGTACGGCTCAGGAGGGGGGGGGGCGCTCGCTCGTCCCCACCCCCTTTCCTGACCAGCGGGGCTGCGTGCTCGGGTAAGGGTCTGGTATGGATTTTGGGGGACCCCCACGCTGTTTTTTTTTGGCGTAGGGGCTGCCCTTAAAATCCGTACCAGACCTAAGGGCCTGGTATGCTCTTGGAGGGGGAACTCATGCCGTTTTTTTATTTAAAATTTGGCGTGGAGTTCCCCCTCAAGAATTATACCAAACACAGTGCCTGGTATTGGCGGGGATCCAAGTCGGATCCCCGCACCAGTGTGAACCGCAATGCTTGACACTCATTGGGAAAGGAAAAAAAATCATTTTTCCTTTCTCGATGCGGCGCCGTGCTGGCCCCTGCGACAGGGCTCGCAGGGTGTCAATCTCGCCAATAAAAGCGGCAAGATTGACACAATATCGCGGGCACCTACTGTATGTGGACAGCTTTACCCCGGATGCCTGCATACTTAGATGTGCCTCTTTTTTAATCATCAACCATGTGAGTTGCCAAATGTTGTACCTTCAGTAATTTAACCATATTGCTACACTTAGAGGCGCCTCTCTTCTCTTCTCTACACTGGAGCTCCTGCTGGATTTTGCTTCTAATCTCCTTGTGGAGGCCGCCATTTGTGGGTGAACATTTTATGGTTACGCAACCTGGTCACATTGCTATAATCTTTTTAAATGGACTATAAACTGAAGGACCTATGAATAAATGGTTGTGGAACGAATCATCAGAGTTTACATTATTTCTTATGGGGAAGTTCGCTTTGATATACAAGTGCTTTGAAATACAAGCATGGTTTAAGAATGCATTATTCTCGCAATCCAAAGTTTTACTATATATATATATATATATATATATATATATATATATATATATATATATATATATATATATATATATATATATATATATATTCAAGATAGGTGCGGTGAGCCCAATGTTTCCAGATAAAGCGCAAAAACAATCAGACCATCCGACTGGTCATATAGAGAAAATTCAAAGAAGGATTGCTGCACTTAAAATGTATTCTGAGTCAAAAATAGACAAAGGTTACATGTTCCAAATAGCTAGCTGATGGGCAAAGTACAGAATACCCTTCCTCAGGCTAGAACATCATCTGAATAACATACATGTTTCACAAATATATATATATATATATATATATATATATATATATATTAATTAACAAAACAATTAACAATAACTGAACTGAAGTAATTATCTTGTATCCAAAACACATGATTATTTTGTTATTAGTGGGTATTAGAAAGATAGCAGACAAATGGCAATCACTCCCTATTCCAAGGGGAAGATATTAAAGTGGTGTTGTCACCATAAAAAAAAATGTGGCTTAAAAATCATAAAAAAAATAAAAAAAATGTATTGGAAAAAAGATTTCTTTTTACTCACCTCTAAATGCCTGTTGCTAGGGGGTCCCTCGTAGTCTGCCAATTTCATTGCCCGGGCTAAACGTCACTTCCCCTAGGCGCTGCACAGTCATCTGGGACCTGTCATGTGTCCCATATGAGTGAGCGTCGAATCACGGCGCACGGCGCCGCTCGCGCATGCGCAGTGGGTGCCCGGCTGTGAAGCCACAGCCGGGTTCCCACATTAAGAATGCCGGTGCCGCGAGCGGAGCGGGGAATGAGGGTGGGTCTCGTTCCCCCGCATCGCTGGACCCCGGGACAGATAGGTGTCCGATTATTAAAAGTCAGCAGCTGCAGTATTTGTAGCTGCTGACTTTTATTTTATTTTTTTTGTGGGCACTCCACTTTAACTCGTGCGGATCCTATTGTAAAAAAGTTAAATAAGACAAAGTGAAATAAAACAAAACAAAAAACCTTAAGCCTAAATCAACTATACAAATAAAGTATGTTACAATATCAATTATCCATTTAATAAACCTTAACAGTGCCTTGTAAATTGTTATCATATCTCTAAAATACACAAATATGTATCATTATATCACAAAAATAAATGTAAATCAAAATCAGAGTTCAAACCCCTAGGAATAAGGGTATCTAAGCAATGGATCCATTCTACTTCTAGTAAATTCTAGTAAATTGAATTGATATTGTAACATTCTTTATTTGTATAGTTGATTTAGGTTTAAGGTTTTTTTTTTGTTTTATTTAATTTTGTCTTGTTTTACTTTTATACAATAGGATCAGCATGGGTTAATTTCTTACCCTTGGAATGGGTAGTGATTGCCATTTGTCTGCTATCTATATAATACCCACTAATAGCAAAATAATCACGTGTTATGGATAGGAAATAATTACTTCAGTGGTTCCTCATTCAGTTTTTTTAAATTGATATATATATATATAGATAGATAGATAGATAGATAGATAGATAGATAGATATAGATATATACAGTATATATCTATATATATATATATATATATACAGTATCTCACAATAGTGAGTACACCCCTCACATTTTTGTAAATATTTTATTCTCTCTTTTCATGTGACAACACTGAAGAAATGACACTTGTCTACAATGTAAAGTAGTGAGTGTACAGCTTGTATAACAGTGTAAATTTTCTGTCCCCTCAAAATAACTCAACACACAGCCATTAATGTCTAAACCTCTGGCAAGAAAAGTGAGTACACCCCTAAGTGAAAATGTCCAAATTCGTCCCAAAGTGTCAGTATTTTGTGTGGCCACCATTATTTTCCAGCACTGCCTTAACCCTTTTGGGCATGGAGGTCACCAGAGCTTCACAGGTTGTCACTGGAGTCCTCTTCCCCTCCTCCATGATGACATCACGGAGCTGGTGGATGTTGGAGACCTTGTGCTCCTCCACCTTCCGTTTGAGGATGTCCCACAGATGATCAATAAGGTTTAGGTCTGGAGACATGCTTGGCCAGTCCATCACCTTTACCCTCAGCTTCTTTAGCAAGGCAGTGGTCACCTTGGAGGTGTGTTTGGGGTGGTTATCATGTTGGAATACTGCCCTGCGGCCCAGTCTCTGAAGGGAGGGGATCATGCTCGGCTTCAGTATGTCACAGTAAATGTTGGCATTCATGGTTCCCTCAATGATCTGTAGCTCCCCAGTGCCGGCAGCACTCATGCAGCCCCAGACCATGACACTCCCACCACCATGCTTGACTGTAGACAAGACACACTTGTCTTTGTCCTCCTCACCTGGTTGCCCCCACACAAGCTTGTCACCATCTGACACTAAATACGTTTATCTCGGTCTCATCAGACCACAGGACATGGTTCCAGTAATCCATGTCCTTAGTCTGCTTGTCTTCAGCAAACTTTTTGCAGGCTTTCTTGTGCATCATCAAATCATCTTTAGAAGAGGCTTCCTTCTGGGACGACAGCCATGCAGACCAATTTGATGCAGTGTGCGGTGTATGGTCTGAGCACTGACAGGCTGACCCCCCACCCCTACAACCTCTGCAGAAATGCTGGCAGCACTCATACGTCTATTTCCCAAAGACAACCTCTGGATATGACGCTGAGCACGTGATCTCAACCTCTTTGGTGGACCATGGCGAGGCCTGTTCTGAGTGGAACCTGTCCTGTTAAACCGCTGTATGGTCTTGGCCACCGTGCTGCAGCTCAGTTTCAGGGTCTTGGCAATTTTCTTATAGCCTAGGCCATCTTTATGTAGAGCAGCACTTATTTTTTTCAGATCCTCAGAGAGTTCTTTGCTATGAGGTGCCATGTTGAACTTCCAGTTACCAGTATAAGTCAGTGAGAGTGATAACACCAAATTTAACACACCTGCTTCCCATTCACACCTGAAACCTTGTAACACTAACAAGTCACATGACAGCGGGGAGGGGAATTGGCTAATTGGGCCCAATTTGGACATTTTCACTTAGGGGTGTACTGACTTTTGTTGCCAGCGGTTTAGACATTAATGGCTGTGTGTTGAGTTATTTTGAGGGGACAGAAAATTTACACTGTTATACAAGCTGTACACTCACTACTTTACATTAAAGCAAAGTGCCATTTCTTCAGTGTTGTCACATGAAAAGATAGAATAATATATTTTAAAAAATGTGAGGGGTGTACTCACTTTTGTGAGATACTGTATATAGATCTATATAGATATATGTTGTTTGTGTATAATATTTTTCCGCACAATGTAAGTACATCATTATGGGGAATTGAGAGTGCAGTTATCAATTTAATTTATGGTCACTATATTTAGACTATTAAGTCTTATAACAAGCAGCTCTCAATAAAATACACAACACTCCAATTTAAAGTAATTTATTTATTGATCCTTTCTTTCTGCACTTACAGTGCATGAAAAAGTATTCATACCCCTTGACATTGTCCACATTTTGTCATGTTACAACCACAAACTTAAATGTATTTTATTGGGATTTTATGTGATTGACCAACACAAAGTCCTCATAATTGTGAAGTGGAAGGAAAATGATAAATGGTTTTCAACATTTTTTTTACAAATAAATATGTGAAAAGTTTGGGGGGGGATTTGTATTCAGCCCCCTTTACTCTGATACCCCTAACTAAAATCTATTGCCTTCAGAAGTCACCTAATTAGTAAATAGAGTCCACCTGTGTGTCATTTAATCTCAGTATAAATACAGCTGTTCTGCAAAGCTTTGAACATCTCACGGAGCTCTGTTCAATCCATCATCATAAAATGGAAAGAGTATGGCACAACTGCAAACCTACCAAGACATGGCCGTCCACCTAAACTGACCGGCCGGGCAAGGAGAGCATTCATCGGAGAAGCAGCCAAGAAGTCCATGGTAACTCTGGAGGAGCTGCAGAGATCCACAGCTCAGGTGGGAGAATCTGTCAAAACTGAACTTTTTGGCCTAAAAGCAAAACGCTATGTGTGGGGGAAACTAACACTGTGCATCACCCTGAACACACCATCCCCACCGTGAAACATGGTGGTGACAGCATCCTGTTGTGGGGATGCTTTTCTTCAGCGGGGACAGGGAAGCTGGTCAGAGTTGATGGGAAGATGGATGGAGCCAAATACAGGGCAATCTTAAAAGAAAGTCTGTTAGAGTCTGCAAAAGACTTGAGACGGGGGGGAGGTTCACCTTCCAGCAGGACAACCACCCTAAACATACAGCCAGAGCTACAATGGAATGGTTTAGATCAAAGCATATTCATGTGTTAGAATAGGCCAGTCAAATTTCAGACCTAAATCCTATTGAGAATCTGTGGAAAGACTTGAAAATTGCTGTTCACAGACGCTCTCCATCCAATCTGACAGAGCTTGAGATATTTTGCAAAGAAGAATGGGCAAAAATGTCCCTCTCTAGATGTACAAAGCTGGTAGAGACATCCCCAAAAAGACTTGCAGCTGTAATTCTAGTGAAAGGGGGGTTCTACAAAGTATTGACTCGGAGGCTGAATACAAATGCGCCCCCCCCACACACACACACTTTTCACATATTTATTAAAAAAAAATGTAAAAACCATTTATCATTTTCCTTCCACTTCACAACTATGTGCCACTTTGTGTTGGTCCAATTAAATACATTTTTGGTTGTAACATGACAAAATGTGAAAAATTTCAAGTGTGTAGGACCTATCACCGAATCTATGATTAGTTTATAGAAATATTCATATGAGTTTTAGTGTAAGAACATTTCAACCAATGACTTTGGATCTTCAACAAAACATTGTATTAATTCTCAATTATTTGCCTTTTAAATTTCCAGCATGAAATCTTTCCATCGTGTAACGTGTTATCTGTAAGGTGCTAAGAAGGAACAGCAGCAATTATCCGGGGAATGTCAGTGTAAAGCTGTGTGTGATTGCTTTTATGACTCGTATAGTAAAAAATTGAACTCCAGAACAGAGTACAGGGCATCTTTTCTGAGAGATACACAGACTGGATTCATCAGATTTTTTAAATTTTTTTTCACTGCCACAAACGAATGTAGGAGCAGAGCAGAATATACCAGGAAAGTGTGACACGTTGTAACCACTCACCTGTATATTTAGAATCCCTTATTAATAAAGCATGGGGTCTGTGTATGGGAATACAGGGGATGGGGATGAAGAATATCCACCGTTACACCACTGTATAATTGTCAGGAAGGATCGATCACCTTGCAGAAGAATATTTCACGTATAAAACATCAAACACCTTCCAGTTTTAGACAGATAAAATGTGTCCTGTAGATGTCTTGTTATCAGACCTGGTATTAGTCGGGTTCCTTCAGCCAGTTCTATACAGGAGATGGGAGTGTTGGGTAGAGAGGACACACAGGTTCTCTCCCCACCCTGCACCATCTCACTGTGTATATAAAAGCATTCAGCATCCTCCTGAGATCTCCAGCCATATCCCTCCCGTGTCTCATTACACTGCCAAGATCTCACCTTGGCCTCGTTACCCTTAGAGGATTCATAATATCTTTCTGTTTCTTTGTTCTGTTACAAACTTCAAGAACTTTCAACATCAGAAAGTTCTTCTCAACTTTGCTGCAATTGATAAGTGAAGAATCCAAACTTCTACTGGACACCTGTGTGAATCATGGTCTTTATCCATTTTGTGTTAAAGACATTTGCAGTGAAGTACACCTGTCAGGAGAGAAGTATGAAGGATGTGTTCAATGGGGTTAAGATTCCTTCCCACCAAACTGGTCAAACCAATTTTTTTTTGAGCTGGCTTTGTACGTAGGGGCACAGTCATTCTGGAACAGAAAAGGGTTTTCCCCAAACTGTTACCAAAGTTTGGAGAGTACAATTGTCTAAAATGTCTAGATATTTCTGTAGAAGTGACAGGACCCTTTACTGAAAACACCTGAACGCCATAATTTCACCATACAGTGTCCAGAAAACAAGAACCGTTCTGCCACATCAGAATTCATTTTCTTTTCTGTTCTTTTAAATTTAGAACAGAGCTCTGTGGTTCTGCATTTCTAAGCACCAATGCCACACCCAGGGGCGGACTGACCATTTGGCCACTCAGGCACTGCCCGAGGGACCCGGGCCACTAGGGGGCCCCATCAGGGTTTCCAGCCTCAGTAAAACCAGGGACAGTATGTAAAAATCTGTGTTTTTTTATATCTGTCTCTGAAATGTCCCCTTACCGACATCCTTTTCGTCTAAAAATCCTGAGATTATACCTGCCCCACCTCTCCAGTACCTTCTCAGCCAATACATGTCTGTGTGTACATGTATGTGTATACTGTGTGATTGTATACTGTGTGATTGTATGCTATGTGTGTTTGTGTATACTGTGTGACCCCATAATCTTTGATTGCCTGTGGGCCCCATAATTTCCTATTGCCCGGGGGCCCCATGAGTTGTCAGTCCGCCCCTGGCCACACCTACTAACACACAATGTAAATGTAGATCACAGGATCCACTGTGTTCTTTCCTCACTCCAGCAAGCCAGAACTGGTGGGAAGGGATTCATGACATCTGTAGGTCACAGGGACTTGCCACCTATTAGGACCTCTGAGAGTGGGATGAGCAGAGTAGTGTTGGGCAAACAGTTCAAGCTGAGCAAAAGTTCAGCCCAAATTGACAGGAGTTCAACTGGTTTGTTTGGCCTGCTGAATGCCCCACAATGCACTGTGCCCTGCACAGTGCATTCTAAGCCCTGATTGGCTGAAACAATGAAGGCTTTGCCCAATCAGGGCACAGAGCACTGTCAGAGCTATGATTGGAGAAAGTCATGATGACTTAGCCCAATCATGGCTCATTGTTTATAGACCCACCCCACACTATAAAACGTTCCTTCCCAGAATAGCAATTTGCGGTGTGATATTGGAGTGGAGATAGTTAGAACAGGGCTCTGTTCATTGCTACTAATGAGTTAGTGTGCTGTAATGTGCTATTGTGATTCTATTGTGAGTGTAGCGTGTCAGTGTAGTGTGCATATAGTGATAGTACAGCATCAGTGTAGTGCATCCATGCAGTTTTACTGTTGTTTCAGAGTAGTGTGCCAAGGCAGTTTTACTGCAGTATATTGAAGTGTGTCAGGGCAGTTTTAATGCAATATATTGAAATGTGTCAGTGCAGTTTTACTGCAGTATATTGTAGTGCTTCTCTGTAGTTTTACTGCAGTATATTGAAGTGTGGCAGTGTAGTTTTACTGCAGTATATTGTAGTTTGTCAGTAGCATGTGTCTGTGTAGTGCAGTGTTTTACACCACATTACATAACATTTAGTGCTGTATACAGTATTTTTTTTGGTTGCTGCATGTTTTTTTTTTTTTTCGTCCCGTACCTGTTCCCTTGTATGAAATTGTGAGCCGCAGTTTTTCTGACTGCGGTGCTATTGTTCCCCCTTTTTAATTTTTTTATAGTTTTCTGTCAGTGGCAGTCCTCAAGTTAAAATGCACCAAACGCCACTGAGAAAAGTAGGAACATAAGCCTACAGAGAGGGGAGAACACTGATAAACAACAAATTGGCAACCATGTTCCCCCAGCCACAGCGTATTGCCAATATGGCTCCAGTGATGATGAGGACGGAGTGGATGATGATGATGATGAGATCATTTACGCTACTTGGGTGCCGGATAGAACAATGGAGGAAAGTGAGGGTGAGGCACACCCCCAACAAAGCAGGATGGCCTCCAGAGGCAGCCATCAAGGAAGGTAGAGAGCAGCCATCCTAGTCCATCAGATCAGGGACTGTTATCTCCTGGCCCACTTCCCACAGCTCAGCTGTGTAGGCATTTTTTAGCACATGTGCAGCCGATCGCACTGTTGCAATTTGAAAACTTTGCCTCAAGCTGATCAAGTGTGGCAAAAACACCAGCCATTTGGGTACCACATTCTAGACAAGGCATTTAGCCTACCACCTCTCAGCTTATTGGCAAGAGCACCTGAAAGCCACATGAAAGGGATACAATTCTTCTCCTCCTCACTCCTCACCTTTCAGGTCTACCCCCATCATATCTCATGGCCACTAAACAGCCTTCACTGACAGGGATGAAAGTCCACGCAGCACATCTGCCAGCAGCATACCACCAGCTGTAGATAATAGAAGGCACATTTATCTGCCCCAGCTGCTGTAGAAAAAAAATACAGTCCCTGCCACCCACATTCCTACACCTCCTGCTTTTCCATCTGGTGTATTCTGCCCCTTCTGTAAATTTGCAGAATGTGCTGTACCACAATGGCAGGTTCCCATTAACAGTTTCTTTGCTTGTAAGGCCATTCCAGCTCTGTCCATCATGTGGAAGGCAATGTTGTGGCATCATTGGGCAAGGCAGTCAGCCACAAGGTCCACCTTACCTGCTGACACATGGTCCAGCAAGCATGGTCAGGGATGCTATATTTCATTCACAGCACACTGGGTAACTCTGCTTGCAACTCAGAAGGATGCAGGAGAGGGCTCAGTGCTAGAGCTTGTTTTGCCGCCAAGTCTCCATACAGCTGGTGGTGTAGATTTGGGATATGTCCGCTCTATCCCCTCCTCCTTCATGACCTCCTCTGCTGAATTGTCCTATCAACCACCAGTACCCCCTATGTGTTCAATGGACTATTCAATGAGTCAGGCTAAACAGTGCCATGCAGTGCTTCAGCTGGTCTTTCTAGGGGACAGGAGCTTCACTGGAGCAGGGATTCTTTTAGCTTTGCAGGGGCAGGCCCAGAGGTGGTTCACACCACGCCAGCTTGAGCCAAGAATGGTGGTGTGCGATAATGGCACTAGCCTCCTGTCCCCCTTCGACAAGGACATTTGACACATGTCATGCCTGGCACATGTATGCAATTTGGTGGTGCAGCATTTTTTAAATGTTTACAAGATCTTCTAAAGCAGGCCAGAAGAGTCTGTAGCAATTTCAGGTGGTCAAACACAGCCAGTGTTTGGTTGACTGAAATTCAGCAGGAATTCCACCTGCCCGTAAACAGTCTGATTTGTGACATGCCCACCAGGTGGAGCTCAACTTTGGCAATGCTGCAGTGGCTGCACATGCAGCAGAGGGTCATCATCAAGTACCAGTGTGAGTATGGCACAATGACAGGCTCAGGGCAGCTCGGCTTTTTTTTCCCCATGCTAATGGCTGCTGATAAAGGATGCATGGACTGTATTGTCACCATTTGAGCAGGCCACAAGCTGAGCTGTGACAATGCATGCATCAGTGACATTATCCCTGTTGTGTTCCTGCTGGAGCAGACTCTGCATGGCATTATGGACAGGGCACTCGAGGCAGAGCAGTGGGAGGAAGAGAAGGACTTCATTTCCTCTCAAGGCCCACATTAAAGCGGTTCTGCACTGTCTGTAGTGTTTTCCTATATTTAGTGCAGTACAGTAGATTATGACATGTAAATTAGGTACTCGCGTGTCCCATTTCTGTGCCTCTCTGCTGCCGGTCTTCGTCATTTAAAATAATTTAAAAAAATTTGTCCTGCTGGGGCCATCTTGCCTGTGGGCATGTGAACCCACACAGGCACTTCAGATGGCCCAGCATG
This sequence comes from Lithobates sylvaticus, assembly GCA_028564925.1. NCBI lineage: Eukaryota > Metazoa > Chordata > Amphibia > Anura > Ranidae > Lithobates > Lithobates sylvaticus. The sequence continues at coordinate 298,734,397 of CM053031.1, read as the reverse complement.
CACCGCCGTTACTGCGCCGATCTCGCGCATGCGCAGTAACGGCAAAGAGTAGCTCACGTTCCCGGACATCTTCCGAAATCTCGCGAGATTTCGGAAGATGGCCGCACTGTCTCCTGGGATCAATGACACCAGATTCCAGGAGACAGTGCGGCGTGACGACGATCGACGCAGAGACCCCGCCCACCGCCGCAGAGACAGAGGACAGGAAGTCAGCGATTACAAGGTAAGTGAAAAAAAAAAACACATTTCATTTAGTACTCTTTGCCTGATTTGGAAGGCAAAGAGATTTACTAAATGAAATGTGTGCAGAACCGCTTTAAGCAGACACCATTCTTGCAATGCCACAGAACACACACGAGAATAGGGAGGAGGAGGATTCTAGCAGTTTGGGAGGCATTGAAGCAGAGGAAGAGATGGGTTTTCCATTTCCAGAACCCTTGGTAATAGTGCGTGGCTGGGAGGAGGCAGTTTCAGACACTGTAATCCTCATGCCTTCACACTTTGCATTGCATGGGCTCCCTTGTTCTTCAAAGCCTGCAAAAGGACCTAAGAATTTGTGGCATCAAGGAGAAGAATCATTATTGGTTGGCAACCCTCCTTGACCACCGTTAACAGGGGAAAGTCTTTTAACTCCTCTAATCCTCACAGAGGGAACAGAGTGTCATGGTTATGCAGTAATCCTTCTCTGTCAGCTTACCCCTCATCATGTGTTCGGACTAAGAGGCCAGCCACTCTCACCTGGCTGTTTTTATAACCTCCCCTCTAAGCATGGCTCCCCCAGGCCCTATCAGGGAACCCTATATTAACCTGTGCACTGTACCCCAGCGGTGCTGATCAACCATTGTGTGTGTTTGGCTTCCTGTTTCCTGCTTGCCGTGTGCTCTGCGGTTGTCTCTGTTATCGACCTTGGCATGTTCTCGACTATTCCTGTCTGCTTGTGACCTTGACCTATTCACATGTCCCTGACTATCCCTGTTTGCCTGTGACCCTGAACCTTTGGCGTGTCCTCTGTTGTTCCTGTCTGCTAGTCGCCCTGACCTCTGCCTTATCCCTTACTATCCTTGTTGTTCCAGCCTGCTGCTTCCTTCTCCCATAGTCTACCATGAGCTGTGAGACCCTGGGGGCCACGACCTGGAGCCAGACTGCAGCGCAGTCCATCCTCACCACTAGAGGCTCTGGTGAACACCTGCTGGCTCTTAGACTCCGCACCCTGGGGAATCTATGCTCTAGCTCCCACTGGGATCTGTGTTAGTGATCCAGTAGACCAGCTCCTGAACTTCCCAGGGTTCAATCCGCAGCAGTCAGTCCCAGGGTCCACTACCTTAGCGGTGCACTCATACTCCTATGGAGTGCATCTGTCACCTGGTCTCAGGTGACCTGACACAGAGGATGAAATATTTAAAGGATACCTTACCAGTTCCAGACTTCCCACCACACATTTATTGTGGCAGGGTTGCCCGGTGATACGTAAACAACAATGTTGCTCGCGCCTGCGGGTAGGGGGCGCGCGCATACTCAGCGGTGATCGGATTCATTTCAGAACTGATCAATCTACAGGTCCAGGCCAAGTATTTGTGGCCTGGACCTGCTGATCGGTTCTGAGGAATCACAGAACGTCCTGTGCCTGTGTCATGTACACACAGGCACAGGAAATTATGCAATTTCCTCTCCTGGAGTCCTTTTCGGTTCCAGTGTGAGAGGAGATAGCATCAGCTATAAGTAAAAGCACTACACTGACACCAGGACACATAGTTAGGCAAATTTAACCCTCTGATCGCCCCCCGATAACCCCTTAACTCCCTGTCACAGTGTCACTAAGTACAGTGTACAAATTTTTTTTACTGATCACTGTATTGGGGTCACTTTTGATGCTAAATAGCATTAGGGGCAGTTAGCATCAGATAGCATCAGTCCCAGATAGGTTCAGGGTACCCACCACATATTTCCTAATAAAGTTTTAACCCCCTGATCACACCCAGTTAACCTTTTCACTCCCTGTTACAGTGTCATTAGTAGAGTGTACAGATTTTTTTTCTGATCACTGTATTAGTGTCACGGGTGATGCTAGTTAGCGTCAGGGTCCCACAAAATATATTCCCCAATAAAGATAAACCCCCTGATTGCCTTGCCAGATAATTTGCATTGAAACCTATCACTGTTTCTGAATTTAGAATCTTTCTGGGCATATCCCTAATTATCATGGGCATTACTAAAAAGAGTGAGTTGCGGTCATGTTGGTTCACTGACCCAATTCACCATATGCCATGTTCTCTGCTGCCATGACCAGGACTAGATACAAGAAAATCTTTCGGTTTATGCACTTTAACAACTATGCCGTCCTTGGGGTAATCCTGGATATAATCGGCTCCACAAAATGTTAATTCACTTCCTGTTTCTGCACATAAATAGAATGGCTCAACAACCATTCCGGGACCCCTGATGAAGTCACGTATTGTGACGTAACGTGCGTAGGGATTGACCGGAAGTTTGAGAGACTGGAAGTGATGAAAGGAGTGTGTTTCACAAGGCTACATACAGATAAGCTTGTTTTTAACTTTTTTGATGTATGAGGCAACTTGACATTTTCAATAAATTGTATTATATTTACATATTACACTATAGGAGGCCTTTTTTTTGTATTTCCTTTAATGGCGAATATTGAACGTCCATAACGGAAACCACGAGATTCTGAAGCCATTCAAGCTAGAGAGAGGGCTTGCTCAGCGGATTGTGAACCACGTCCATAACCATCTACATGGACATCGATTGGGTATACGAACGACACATAGGCGATCCCATCCCAGGATATCGATCCAAGGCTTATTTTTCTGCATTTGGGGGTTAGGGCTCTGGGAGCATTACGTGACTATTTAGTCACGAAGATTAACATCAATTTCACAACACAACTGTTTATTTAGAAGATTCACCAGGATTATGGGCACTCATGATTATTGTCACTAATCTATAACTTTGATGGACTTTTTTGATGTATACACATTTTATTTTGGATTTCAGCTATTGTGTTTACTTTTTCACACTATTTTGGATTTTTTTTTTTTATAACATTAATGTGTTAGAAGTCTGCGCAGATCACATTTATCATTATTTACTGTTTTTTGTGTTTAGTGTACACTTCAGATCTTGCAGCGATTTCACGTTATTAGTTTTCATTGTTTATTCACTTAATTAGTAGCATGAAGGACCTGACTTTAAGGCCCCTTACTGGGGCGGTTTGCAGGCGCTATTGTGCTAAAAATAGCGCCTGCAAACCAACCTGAAACAGCCGTTGCTGTCTCTCCAGTGTGAAAGCCCGAGGGCTTTCACACTGGAGCGGTGTGCTTGCAGGACGCTGAAAAATGTCCTGCAAGCCGCATCTTTGGTGCGCTGTAGGAGCGGTATATTTACCGCTCCTATAGCGCCCCTTCCCATTGAAAACAATGGGGCAGCGCTCCAAACCCGCCTGCAAAACGCCGCTGCAGCGGGTGGTATTAACCCTTTTTTGGCCGCTCTCGGGGGGTAAAACCGCCCGCTATTGGCCGAATAGCGCCGCTAAAAAAACGGTAAAGCGGCGCTAAATATAGCGCCGCTTTACCGCCAGCGCACACAGCGCCTAGGTGTGAAAGTAGCCTTAATCACCATATGCCATGTTCTCTGCTGCCTTGGCCAGGACTAGATACAAGAAAATCTTTCGGTTTATGCCCTTCAACAACTATGTCGTCCTTGGGGTGACCCTGGATATGATCGGCTCCACAAAATTCAGCCCCTCGTAAACCTCTTCAACCAAAAATTTGCATCCTTGTATATCCCCGAAAAGATGTCTGCATTGATGAGTCCCTAATTACGTTTTCTGGCTGCCTTGTTTTCAAACAGTTTCTCCCCAGCACGTGTGCCAGATATGGGATCAAAATTTTGACAGGGCAACAGGCTATACATGGAGTTTCCTGGTTTACCAGGGAAAAGATAACAGTGTAGATCCCCCGACTGCCCAGACTACATAGGGAGCAGTGGTAAGATTGTTTGGGACTTGGTGTCACCCTTATTCCGAAAGGGATACCATTTATACGTGGACAATTTTTACACAAGCGTGACACTTTTTAGATACCTCTTTCAATAAGGAATTGGTGAACGTGGCACTGGGGCTTCCCCAATGGCTTGTAAATACCCAAATTAGATGGGGGAGAGAGTGTACTTGAGGTGCAATGAATTGCTTGCAGTGAGGTGAAAGGAAATACAGAACGTGTTCCTTCTGTCTTCCATTCACGCAGATACAACTGTCCAAACTGTAACAGTGACTGATGCTGTTGAGAAGCCCCTCTGTGTCCACGAATACAACCTTAAAATGGGAGGGGCAGACTTCAAAGACCAGATGGTGGGGCCATACTTAATTGCCCAAAAGCCAAACGCTGGTACAAAAAAGTGTCTGTATACATATTATAATTGGCTCTGTTCAACGCTTATGTATTATACAAAGTGTCAGGAACAAGTGGATCATTCCTAAAATTCCAGGAAGAGATCATCACAGCCCTTTTGTATGCAGAAGGCGATGTGGCCCAATTTCCCAATCCAGATACAGCGAGCCGGCTGCATGAGAGGCATTTTCCAGATGTCCTCCCTTGTACCCCTACCCAAAGAGCACCCCAAAGAAGATGTTGTGTCTGTAGAAAACACAGACATAGGCGTGACACCCACTATTTTTGTCCCTTCTGTCCTGGCCAACCTGGCCTCTGCATCAGGGACTGTTTCCATCGCTAACACACACTAGTGGAGTATTAGCATAGGGTACAGCATGGCACAGTCTAGGGGACACTTTCAAGCATGGTCTTGGAAGATGATAGATGGCTATCGCATTTTGGGAGACCCTAGCCTGGAACGTTCAAAGTTTTTTTACAGTTACAAAAAAAGTGTAAACAAAATGAAATAAATAAATAAAATATCCGAACACCCACCATTTTATTCTGTGGGTGCTTTGCTTTAAAAAAATATATACTGTTTGGGGGTTCAAAGTAATTTTATAGCAAAAAAAAAAAAGAATGTGAACAAAAAGTGGCAGAAAAGGCTTGGTCTTCAAGTGGTTAGAAGAGCGGGTGATTGTGGCATAAGCTTTTAATGTTGGGCATAAAATGCCAGGACAGTTCAACCCCCCCCCCCCCCCCCCATGACCAATTTTTGGAAAGTAGACACCCCAAGCTATTTGATGAGAGGCATGTTGAGTCCATGGAATATTTTATGTTTTGCCACAAGTTTTGGGAAAATTACAAATTTTTTAAAAAGTTTTTACACATATTTGTCACTTAAATTATATATTGCTCAAGCATGCCATGGGTATTTGTGAAATTACACCCAAAAAATATTCTACTGCTTCTCCTGAGTACGGGAATACCCCATGTGTGAGACTTTTTGGGAGCCTAGCCATGTACAGGACCCCGAAATCCAATAACCGCCTTCAGGCTTTCTAAGGGTGTAATTTGCTCATATCACTTCCTCACTACCTATCACAGTTTGGGAGGCCATGAAATGCCGAGATAGCACTAACCCCCCCCCCCAAGTGACATTTTTATAGAGTAGATATCCCAAGCTATTTGCTGAGAGGTATAGTGAGTATTTTGCAGATCTCACTTTTTGTCGAAAAAGTTTTGAAAATTGAAAAAAGAAAAGAAAAAAAAATCCTTTTCTTTTTTCATTTTCCAAAACAAATGAGAGCTACACAATACTCACCATGCCTCTTAGCAAATACCTTGGGGTGTCTACGTTCCGAAAAGGGGTCATTTTGCGGGGTTTTGTGCCATCTTGGCATTTTTTATGGCCTCCCAAACTGTGATAGGTACACGTTCCTATGGTACACGTACACCACTATGCATTTTTCAGCCGGTGCATTTTTGGAAAGGGTCAGGCATTTTTTTCCAGCAGCAGATTGTATTTTGCTCGTAATAGACTTCAACTGACTCACACCAAAAATGGAAGTGGATTTTTGTTTCATTTTTACCCACCAGGGAAGCTGATCATGGATGCCCACCCAGTGCCACCAGGGATGCTACCCAGGACCAGCAGGTATGCCCACCCATGACACCAGGCTTGCCAAATTGTAGATGTCAATCAGTGCCCAGCAAAAAACCTGCCAGTGCCTCCCCATCAGTGCTGCCTATCAGAGCCATCTATCAGTGACCATCAGCGCCACCCATCAGTACCACCTATCAGTGGCCATCAGTGCCCATTGGTGCCCCTCAGTGCCTTCTATCAGTGCCCATCAGTGCTGCCTATCAGTGTCAAACAGTGTCGCCTATCAGTGCCCATCACTGCCAACCTCTGAATCACTATCAGTGCCACCTATCAATGCCCATCAGTGCTGCATATCAGAGCCACCTAAAAGTGCCCATCAGTGTCACCTTTCTGTGCTGCATATCAGTGCCGCATCATCATTGCCCATTCGTGCCACCTCACCAGTGCCCATCAGTGCCACCTTATCAGTGCCCATCAGTGCAGCCTCATCAGCATTCATCAGTGAAGGAGAAAAAATACTTATTTACAAAATTTTATAACAAAAACTAAGAAAAACTTTCAAAAATGTTGGTCTTTTTTTATTTGTTTAGCATAAAAAAAACAGTGGTGATAAAATACCACCAAAAGAAAGCTCTATTTGTGGGAAAAAAATGCTAAAAATTTTGTTTGGGTACAGTGTAGTATGACCGTGCAATTGTCAATCAAAAGATGACAGCGTTGAAAGCTGAACATTGGTCTGGGCAGGAAGGGGGAAGTGCCCTGTATTGAAGTGGTTAAACTCCTGGAACTAAAAGCAGGGCTTGAATGCTAATGCATCACTACTGGATTTGGCAGCGTCACCTGGCTCCACTCCACGCGTATCGTCACGGTCAGGTGACTTTCTTTAGGAGTTATAACAGGTGACAGCATGACAGATATCTATTTTCTCATTGAGACATAACATTTTATATTTTACAAAAAATTGGGTATTATATACTGTTTGTGTGCAATAAAATTATTTAAACTGTATTTTTTCCCAAAAATTTGCATTTGAAAAACCACTGTGCAAATATTCCACAAAAAAAAATTGCAATACCACCTAGTAATTTTCTAGCAAAAAAATGTACATTTTTACATGTATGTGAAAAGTGTCAGAAGTGACCCGGTAGGGCAGTAGATATAGACTCATACATTTATTATTCCCCCAAAAGAACATGTTTCATGGCACAGAAACAAACTTCACCAGTTAGCAATAAATATTAGTCTTTTCCGAAGAGCTCCTTTCAGTTCATTGTTTCTCAGACTGTACATAACCGGGTTTAGGAGAGGGGTGAGAACTGTGTAAAATACAGACAGCAATCTGCTTGCTCGAAAATCCATTGTTTTGGGCAGGAAGTAGTTGAAAAGAGCAGTTCCGTAAAAGATGAAGACCACCGTGAGGTGGGAACTGCAGGTGGAGTAAGCTTTCCGCCTTCCTTCCTTCAATTTAATTTTCAGGATAGTATTGAATATATAGACATATGAAAGGGAATTCATGAAAAAGCCAGGGACTGCAAAACATACAGCTTGCAAATATAAAAGTAAGTAATTGAGGAAAGTGTCAGAAGATGACAGTTGCATCAGCTGAAATAATTCACAGAAGAAGCCAGGGATGGTGGTGTGGTCTGGGAAGGCAAGTCTTAGGGCACAAATTGTGTGCACCAAACAACAGCCAAAGCTGAAGACCCAGAAGGAGAATGTCATCTGAACACACAAGTGAATGTTCATCATGGTTGTATAATGTAAAGGATGACAGATGGCAACATAGCGATCATAGGACATCAACTCAAGTATAAAGGATTCGGTGGTTAAAAACCAGGAGAAGAAGAAGACCTGGGAGATACAAGTTGGGTATGAAATCAGCCTGTTTCCAGTAAAGATGTCAAAAAACAAATGAGATGTGGAAATGGAGGAATTGAAGATGTCTAAAACTGAGAGGTTTCCCAGGAAAATGTACATGGGGGTGTGCAGGTGGGAGTCGGAGACCACCAGGAAGATGATGAGGAGGTTCCCAGCGAGTGTGGACACATAGATGAGGAGGATCAGCAGAAATACCGGGATCTGAGAGTCTGTGAGGTCTGACAGGCCAAGCAAAATGAATTCTGACCGAGAAGTTTGATTTCCCATCAGAACCAAATAGTTCACTAAGAGAGGGAGCGAGAATGTGAGGGTTCAGGAAGACTTTGCATTTTATTTTTATTTTTTCCACAAACGATTTATTTATTTAACATATGCAAAGAATACATAAAGGAGCAAGTATTACATATTTAAATCCAGTTAATACAAGGACCATAAGAACAAAGAAACAGAAAACAATCCTGAGGTTGAGAGTTTACCTCGGCACATACTTTGCATGTTTTGTTTTGTTACTGAGTTTGTAAATCTTACTAATAGACCTGCAGTTAGGTATGGTCCAAGCCTGCCACCTGTTAGGCACTTTCCCAGTTGCTTTACCGGGAGCATAGTCGTGGGGGGGGGGGACAAGAAAGAAAAAAAAAAAAGGGGGGGGGTGGAGTGGTGGGAGGAGGAGGGAGAGCCTCCTGTTTGGGCCCCCACTGAAGGCACTAAAACTGTAAGGGAGAGGGGGTGAGGGTATCACCAGCTTCCCTCTCCAATACCCATAATTAACTAGGGGGGGCCCCAAGAGTGGGTCATTATGTGTGGGCTCAAGTCAACCATCCCTGCTTTCCAGGTAGGTCTTAGATTTCTTAAAGGATGACCAAGCTCCCCAGATCAGGGCGTAGGTAGAGACTTTGTCGAGTCCAGTGTGTACCAATTCCTCCATTTCTGCAATCCGGTCTGTCTGGAGCATCCATTCAAGTTAAGGACTGTTGTCGACCGCCAGGGGGTTGGTATACACATCCTGGCTGCATTAATCATGTGTAATGCGACTGATTTAAAGTAGCGTTTTTTGGGGGTCTCTGCTAAGTGCAGAAGATACTGAGCCGGGGTGTGCTCTAATGGGAGAGAGGAAACCTTCAATGTCATCTCATGTACTTTCCTCCAGAGCGGCTGCAAAGATAAACAACTCCATCAAATGTGAATAAATGTACCTCTTTCCCTACCACATCTCCAACATTGTTCTGACACGGTGGGTGAAAATTTGTGTAATAAATCTGGTGTTCTGTACCAGCGCGTTCTCAACTTGTAGCCGTTCTCGACTTTGCATTTTAGAAGACCCTGTTCACGAGACTGTGAAGGCTCCCTCACACCAAGATATCCAAAACAAACAAAATATAAATATAAATTATTTTGCCATTTTAGATTATTTTTAATATCCTGTACATCATTTTACAAAAGCATTAAATATTGTTCTTCACTAAAAATAAAGAATTAAAATTAAATTAAATATTTAATAATGTGAACTCGGGGGCTGTTTACATATGCTTCCACATACAAATGGCAGTTTTTGTTTTTTTAAACTTACATTCTGTTTTTCCTTTAATAACAGAATGGATAACCAAATAAATATGCTTTTGAGAATGAAAAAACTATCGGCACAGCTACCTGACCAATATTCTCAATTCCAGGACATATGGCTTCCCCCGGATATCTTTTATGAAAAACCCTGACCTTGCAACCTCTATATCCTAGAATGTGAAAAAGTGGGGCAAGAAACTGCGCTATAGGTTAAATAGATGCCGATAAACCGCAAAATCCTAAACAGGTAAAATTACAACCAGTGGGGCTGCAGCAACTATACCGTATACAGTGGTGTGAAAAAGTGTTTGCCCCCTTCCTCATTTCCTGTTCCTTTGCATGTTTGTCACACTTAAGTGTTTCGGAACATCAAACCAATTTAAACAATAGTCAAGGACAACACAAGTAAACACAAAATGCAATTTGTAAATGAAGGTGTTTATTATTTAAGGTGAAAAAAAAATCCAAACCATCATGGCCCTGTGTGAAAAAGTGATTGCCCCCTAAACCTAATAACTGGTTGGGCCACCCTTAGCAGCAACAACTGCAACCAAGCGTTTGCGATAACGTGCAATGAGGCTTTTACAGCGTCCTGGAGGAATTTTGGCCCACTCATCTTTGCAGAATTGTCCTAATTCAGTTACATTAGAGGGTTTTCGAGCATGAACAGCCTTTTTAAGGTCATACCACAACATCTCAATAGGATTCAGGTCAGGACTTTGGCTAGGCCACTCCAAAGTCTTCATTTTGTTTTTCTTCAGCCATTCGGTGGTGGACTTGCTGCTGTGTTTAGGATCATTGTCCTGCTGCAGAACCCAAGTTCGTTTCAGCTTGAGTACACGAACAGATGGTCGGACATTTTCCTTCAGGATCTCTTGGTAGACAGCAGAATTCATAGTTCCTTTTATCACGGCAAGTCTTCCAGGTCCTGAAGCAGCAAAACAGCCCCAGACCATCACACTACCACCACCATATTTTACTGTTGGTATAATGTTCTTTTTCTGAAATGCAGTGTTCCTTCTACGCCAGATATACTTGGACACACACCTTCCAAAGAGTTCCACTTTTGTCTCATCGGTCCACAGAAAGTTGTCCCAAAAGTCTTGGGGATCATCAAGATGTGTTGTGGAGAAATTGAGACGAGCTTTGATGTTCTTTTTGCTCAGCAGTGGTTTTCTCCTTGGAACTCTGCCATGCAGGCCATTTTTTTGCCCAGTCTTTTCCTGATGGTGGAGGCATGAACGCTGACCTTAACTGAGGCAAGTGAGGCCTGCAGTTCCTTGGACGTTGTTGTGGGGTCTTTTGTGACCTCTTGGATGAGTCGTCGCTGCGCTCTTGGGGTAATTTTGGGCGGCCGGCCACTCCTGGGAAGGTTCACCACTGTTCCATGTCTTCGCCATTTGTGGATAATGGCTCTCACTGTGGTTCGCTGGATTCCCAAAGCTTTGGAAATGGCTTTATAACCCTTTCCAGACTGATAGATATCAATTACTTTCTTTCTCAATTGTTCCTGAATTTCTTTGGGTCTCGGCATGATGTGTAGCTTTTAAGGATCTTCTGGTGGACCTTACTGTGTCAAGCAGCTCCTATTTAAGTGATGCCTTGATTGTGAACAGGTGTGGCAATAATCAGGCCTGGGTGTGGCTAGAGAAATTGAACTCAGGTGTGGACAACCACAGTTATAGTATGTTTTAACAAGGGGGGCAATCACTTTTTCACACAGGGCCATGATGGTTTGGATTTTTTTTCACCTTTAATAATAAACACCTTCATTTACAAATTGCATTTTGTGTTTACTTGTGTTGTCCTTGACTATTGTTTAAATTGGTTTGATGTTCCGAAACACTTAAGTGTGACAAACATGCAAAGGAACAGGAAATGAGGAAGGGGGCAAACACTTTTTCACACCACTGTATATATAAACAGTGGAATCAAATTGAAAAAGTAAAAAAGCTGCGCATACCAATAAACTAAAATAACCAAGTAAGTGAAACTGACTCTAATTATAAGTCACAGTGAGTCAATTTGAATCAGATGTGCATGACATTAAGTGCCCTCTCAGCATAATATAAAAACATAAATCAACACCCAGTGAAATGAAAAAAATTTGACATATAAACGTAAATATATATAAAAAAATATATAAATATATGTGAAAAACGATCGCAAAAGTTCATATATGGACCAATATGGTCACAGAGGTGTCCCAGAGTAAAAGTTTTTTAGTGATTTCAAAAGTGCTCTAATGCTCGTGCTTCCACAGAAGATTTCAGACTGTAAACGTCCTGCATCAAAATTCCTTCAACACGTTAAGTGAATACTCCTATGCACCACCACCGAAGAAAAGATGGCCGCTTACCGAAGATATGCGACCCCCCGTTACCGAGGGTCAAACAGGCGTGTGATTGGGTTATCTCTATATCGACCTCCAAAGGAATAGTGACCACAGACCTCCAAAACACTCCTGGCATTAGGCTTAATGGACCTCCGAATCTCCCTCAGGGGATTAGCCAACGGTGCACAGCATGTAAAGGAATTGGGATACTCCAAAATAGTGCGTTATCTCCAAAAAATGTATTAAAATAATATCATAAAAACTTACATATACAGTAAAAGACAATCTGCCAGGGAACGTCCGGTGCACCGGCCGGATACACTCAAAACGAAATTTGGCATAAAACACTGTAATAGCTTCTAGTATTGAGGTGGTGACAGTGCGTCGCTCGCCCTATCCTAGATATCCTAGAATGCACTCGTCTGACCTTAAAGGCTAAGTTCACCTTTGTTCACCTTTTCTTTTAATTTTTTTCTAAATTCCAGCTTTCCCTATGTACCAATATAGCATTAACCGCTTCCCGACCGCCTCACGCAGATATACTACAGCACAAGGGCACGTACAGGCAGAATCTTTGTGAGCGTGATCGCGGGTCCCGCAGACTCAATGTCCACAGAGGATACCCGCGATCGTCTCACGGAGAGGAACAGGGAAATGCTGATGTAAACAAGCATTTCCCCATTCTGCCTAGTGATTCTGTCACTGATCACAGCTCCCTGTAAACGGGAGCGGTGATCAGTGTCATGTCACACACAGCCCCTTCCCCCCACGGTTAGAATCACTCCATAGGACACACTTAACCCCTACAGCGCCACCTAGTGGTTAACCCCTTCACTGCCAGTGACATTTACACAGTAATCAATGCATTTTTAATTGTACTGATCGCTGCATAAATGTGAATGGTCCCAAAATCAAGCAAAAAGGGTCTGATCTGTCTGCCATAATGTCGCAGTCACGATAAAAATCGCTGATCGCCGGCATTACTAGTAAAAAAAAAAAATATTAATAAAAATGCTATAAAACTATCCCCTATTTTGTAAATGCTATAACTTTTGTGCAAACTAATCAATAAACGCTTATTGCAATTTTTTTACCAAAAATATATAGAAGAATACGTATCGGCCTAAACTGAGAAAAAAATATGTTTTTTGATATATTTTTGGGGGATATTTATTATAATAAATAGTAAAAAATAATGCTTTTTTTTCAAAATTGTCGCTATTTTTTTGTTTATAGTGCAAAAAATAAAAACCGCAGAGGTGATCAAATTACCACCAAAAGAAAGCTCTATTTGTGGGAAAAAAAGGACGTCAATTTTGTTTGCGAGCCTCACCGCATGACCACGCAATTGTCAGTTAAAGCGACGCAGTGCCGAATTGCAAAAAAGTGCTCTGGTCTTTGGCCAGCCAAATGGTCCGGGGCTTAAGTGGTTAATGCACTTATTTTGCAAAAACAAAACAGCTTTCTATTAATTCTACACAGGCTTACATCACTGGCTTCATAGCTGTTTAAAAACACTGTTTGAGTACTTCTGCCTTACTTCCTGGACATACTTTAGGTCATGGCACAGGAAGGAGTTGACCACCTCATCTGATTAGCACACGCCCTGCATCATCTACTGGTCAACTCCTTCCTGTGTAGTGACCTAAAGTCTGTCCAGGAGCTTTTAAAACTCCTATTTCAATTTATAGTATTGGACATCTTGTCGACAGACCTGTGTTGTTTTTTTCCCTTTTCTTTTTCTTTTCCTTGTCTTTCTCTACATTGAGCCATGGTTTTCAAAGCTTAATTTTTCATGTGAACAAAACCAACAGTAAATGATGAGAAAACTGTTCTTATATGTTTCAGTGCATACAATGGGCAGATAGAGCACAGAGCCTAATACAAGTGTATGTTTCATAATCATGTTTAAGTGGTACCATGATAACATCATACAGTATGATCATTTTGTAATAGGTGAAACTATTTATAAAATGGCATTATATATGCTAAATATATTTGAAAGTTCTTAGAAAATTTTTTTTTTCTTTTAATAAATAATGCCGCGTACACACGACCGGACTTTTCGACAGCAAAGGTCTGGTGGAATGAATCCGCCGGACAATTCGATCGTGTGTGGGCTTCATCGGACCTTTGCTATTCAAAAATCAGACAGACTTTAGAAATAGAACATGTTTCAAATTTTTCCGCAGGAACTCCACCGGACCCAGTTCCTATTGAGAAATCTGTTTGTCTGTATGCTCGTCCGACGGACGAAAACCGACGCTAGGGCAGCTATTGTCTACTGGCTATAAACTTCCTTATTCTAGTCCGGTCGTACGTCATCATGTTCGATTCCGTCAGACTTTGGTGTGATTGTGTGTGTCCAAGTCCGTTTGTTTGAAAAGTCTGTCGGAAGTCCGCCAAATTATTAACATTATTAACATTATTATTATAATATAATATATATATATATATATATATATATATATATATATTTATATAAAAATATATTATACAATTATTAGACATTGTAAAATATTATACACACATTATAAAAATTATCATTTTGTAATAGGTGGAACTATTTATGAAATGGCATTATATATGCTAAACATATTTGAAAGGTCCTTAAAAATATATTTTACTTATTATTATTTACTTTATTTTATAACACATTATTATTATTATTATTATTATTATTAAATGTTTATATAGCTTTGACATAAACTGATGTGTTATACAAAGGACACTGAGTCAATGACATCAGTCTGCGCACCAGAGGAGCTTAGACTCTAATGTCCCACCATAGTCATACACTATTATTATTATACATTTATATGGCTCTGACATATACTGCAGTGTTGTACAGAGATCATTGAGCCAATCACATCAGTCTCAACATACCCATACCCTACATACCCTACATTAAGGCCCCTTTCACACATGCAGACCGTTCGTTTCATCAGTTCAGTCATGTTTTTTCAAAGCAAAAACGGATGAAGTTTACAACGGTTTTTCATCAGTTTATCATCCGTTTTTTCATCCGTTTTTTCTTTATCTGTTTTTTTATCCATTTTTTTTTAATTCACCAACTAGAGTCCTTAACCTCTTGAGTCCTGGAGCCATTTTTTCATGCAAAAACAACAGACCATTTATTCCTTTACATCTGTTTTTCGTATTCAATTTTTTAATAGAAGAAAAATAGGGCTTTGATGCGTTCCAAAAAATGGACGTAACCGTATATACTCGAGTATAAGCTGACCCGAATATAAGCCGAGGCACCTAATTTTACCACAAAAAAATGGGAAAACGTATTGACCCGAGTATAAGCCTAGGGTGAGAAATGTGCAGCTACTGTAAGTGCAAAAGAGGGTCAACAATGCCCATTTGCAGCCTCACTGTGCCCATTTGCAGCCTCGCTGTGCCCATTTGCAGCCATAGGTCCCCCGAGCTTCAAACTCGGTAGTTAAGGGCTTCTAGATGCCCCCTAGCTGCAGCCAAAATTTGGGGTCTCTGAACCCAAAGGGTCTCAAAATGATATTGCTGCAGATGGACACAATTGACCAACTTTGGGGCCCCCCGTATCTTGGGGCCACTTGGTGCTAGGAACCCAATATTTGGTGTGCATACCCAGTGGTCCTGGAACCAAGTGGCACCGAGATACGGGGCCCCAAAGTCGGTTCAGAAAATTTCATTTTCTGCTGCAGAAAAGTGCTTGACTGGAGTATAAGCTGAGGGGGGCACTTTAAGCATAATTGAATGTGATGAAAAACTCGGCTTATACTCGAGTATATACGGTAGATAGAAGTAAGTAAATGGATGCAAATGGATGATCATCCGTTTACATCTGTTATTCCATAGAGATGATATTATGTCTGTTTTTCATCCATCAATGGATGGATGAAAAACAGACAAACGGTCCCCATGTGTGAAAGGGGCCTTGCTCTCTTTCTTCTGTGAGTAAATTTTTTATTTATAATTAAGAAGACTGACAAAATAAAGATGCATTCATGGATTTATTTATTCTATCATTTATTGCTAGATACATTGATTGTCATTTGATGTAGTTTTTTTTTTTTTATGACAACATAATTGTATGGACAAAGCAAAAAACAAAACAAAAACATATGCAGAGATAGAGATCTGAGTTGTTGGTTAATATAAATCACGCTGAGAATTATTATATTATGTTGGGTTTAGTAGCTGCGAACAATTGGAAAAACAGTGTACAAAGTCCACACCTCACAACTTTCTGAGATGGGAATGGGGGCCACCTATCAGCAAAAGTATGCAGGTATAGGACACACCCCTTTCCACGCCCCCTTAAAGGAAAATTGTACAAAAAAAAATAAGATTGGTTAAACCCACAAGTGCTTTTTTACCACTTCTATTCCTTTTATTGGCTTTTAGAATTTACAAATGCAGCAATTTAGAAATCAGATGAAAGGTTTAGCGCTGGAAAACACTTTTTGATAGATAAAAAGTGCATTTGATATACATCTATATGGATCAGACCAAAATGAGGGACACATGAGGAGGAAAAGAGGGACAGAGGGACATTGCTCCAAATCAGGGACAGTCCCTCGAAATCAGGGACAGTTGGGAGCTATACAAAGCCAGTGGATTGGTGTTTGTGAATCCCCTGAACTTATGATATGAATGCAGAATTGTCTGATCTATAGAGATTTCCAATATTCATGGCTTACTATTGTCTGGATTCCTGAATTGTGGGATGCCCTATAGCAGTGATGGTGAATCTTGGCACCCCAGATGTTTTGGAACTACATTTCCCATGATGCTCACCTACACTGCAGAATGCATGGCCATCATAGGAAATGTAGTTCCAAAACATCTGGGGTGCCAAGGTTCACCATCACTGTCCTATAGACAGACAGATCGGCCTGGGGCGTTTTTAGCTAGCAGATCATCAATAAAAGGGAAATTTCGGCGATAGAACTAAACAGTCGCCATTGATCCAAGTTGTAATGTGATAGGTCAGCACACCTCATCTCATCTATTGATGTGTTATTTTTGAGCTCTTTAACTGCCTTGCGGCCACCGGCTGTCAATTGACGGCCAGACGGTGCAGCTCTCGTGGTGGGAGGGCGTGCGCAAGCCACAGGCAACACGCACCTGCCGTGTCACTGGGCACCTGATGCGCGTGCCTGGGAGCCGCGATGTCAGCCGGGCACCCACGATTGCCCGGTAACACAGCAGGACCGTGGATCTGTGTATGTAAACACACAGATCCACAGTCCTGTCAGAGGAGAGGAGACCGATGGTGTGTTCTCAGTACAGAGAAACACTGATCAGTCTCCTCCCCTTGTCAATCCCCTCCCCCTACAGTTATAATCACTCCCAGGGAACATATTAACCCCTTCATCGCCCCTAGTGTTAACCCCTTCCCTGCCAGTCACATTTATACTGTAATCAATGCATTTTTATAGCACGTATCGCTGTATAAATGTGAATGGTCCCAAAAATGTGTCAAAAGTGTCTGATATGTCCACCGTAATATCACAGTCATGATAAAAATCGCAGATCGCCGCCATTACTAGTAAAAAAAAAATAATAATAAAAAAATGCTATAAATCTATCCTCTAATTTGTAGACGCTATAACTTTTGTGCAAACCAATCAATATACGCTTATTGCGATTTTTTTACCAAAAATATGTAGAAGAATACGTATCGGCCTAAACTGAGGAAAAAATATGTTTTTTTATATATTTTTTAGGGATATTTAGTATAGCAAAAAGTTAAAAATATTGTTTTTTTTTTTAAACTTGTCACTCCTCTTTTGTTTATTGCGCAAAAAATAAAAACTGCAGAGGTGATCAAATACCACCAAAATAAAGCTCTATTTGTGGGGACAAAATGATAACAACTTCATTTGGGTACAGTGTAGCATGGCCGCACAATTGTCATTCAAATTGTGACAGCGCTGAAAGCTGAAAAATGGCGTGGGCAGGAAGGGGTGAAAATGCCCTGTATTGAGGTGGTTAATGACATTATTAGTTTAATAAAATATAAAATTGGATATTTGACATGAGATATTCAACAGGACATTGCATCAATTCTGTATTCTTTGATTTTTACATTTCCACCATAAAATCTTTCCATTATGCAAAGCATTACTATGTAAAGGCCGAATGATAGTAAAAGGCTAAGGAATAGCAGCAATTATCAGGAGGGTGTCAGTGTAAAGCTGGGTATGGAAATCTCATTATTACAGGGCCCCTTTTCTGAGAAATACACAGACTGAAATTTATCATATTTTTGGAATCATAACTGAATATACCAGAAAAGTGTGATATTACACATTGTAAACACTCAAGAGAAAAAACTCACCCAAGCTCTACTGCTATATAGTATAGTTGGTGTGTAGAGTAGTCGGTGCTCTGGCCAATTAAGCTCACAAAAAGATCCATAGAAAGTACAGGCCGGCAACTCTACAGCTTCTCCACAGAAAATATTTATTTAAGCATTACAGCAATAACACCATCCAAAAATACTGACACGTTTCGGCCTTAGAAAATGCTTTTGATGAAGGCTTAAAGCCAAAATGTGTCAGTATTTTGGATGATGTTATTGCTATATTGCTTAACTAAATAATTTCTATGGAGAAGTTGTCGAGTTGCCGGCCTGTACTTTCTATGGATACATTGTAAACACTCACCTGTCTATTCAGAATCCCATACTGATGATGTATGGGGTCTGTGTATGGGAATGCAGGGGATAAATAGTAATGATATTCAGCTTTACAATGCTGTATAATTGTCAGGAATGATTGATCACCTTATAGAACAATATTTATAAAACTCAACACCTTCCTATTCCAAACAGAGAAAATGCATCCTGTAGAGGTCTTTTTATCAGATCTTGTGTTGGTCGGGTTCCTTCAGCCAGTTCTATACAGGAGATCGGAGTGTCGGGTAGAGAGGACACACAGGTTGTACCATCTCACTGTGTATATAAAAGCATTCAGCGTCTCCCTGGGATCTCCAGCCATATCCCTCCTGTGTATCATTACACTGCTGAGATCTCACTTGGGCCTCATGACACAAGACAATCCAAAAATATCTTTGTATTTCTTTCTTTTGTGGCAACATTTGTAGAAAGGTCTTCTTGAATTTAATGTTATTAACTTCTTGAATTTCCTGTTATTGGTAAATAAAAAAAATTAAAAACCCATTTGGCCAGGAATGGTAGAAAATCAAGGTCTCCATTAATTGTGTGATAAATAAACCTTCTGTGGAGTGTGCCTGTCATAAGAGAAGTATGTAGGATGTGTTCATTGGGGATAAAGTCGGAACTCTGGGCAGGACAATAATGTTTTTCCACGCTAAACTGGTCAAACCATGTCTTTTTGGAGCTAGCTAAAACACATTAGAGTGTATTATCTGTGAGACAACAGTTATAAGTATTATTAATAGGCTAGACAGTTTGTCAGCAGGTATGTTATGCTGCAATATAAGAGGGAGAGACAATTCAGGATTAATCTTGAAATAGAAATAAGAGTGAATTATCTGAGAGACCGTAGCCACAAACATTGTACAGTGGCAGGACAGTGAAGCTCCAGATGGCAGCATACACCAGATTATTTGGACATGATCAGGACAGCTTTTTCTGTTGAAAAACAGGATCGCTAGGAGAAAATAAAGGAAAGAACTAATGCAGCCATCACATCTAAGAGTTGGAGTTTGGAGCTGAAGAGATTGGGGGAAAAAGTGCAACTCTTAACCAATTTCAGACCGGACCATTTTGCTGGCTTAAAGCGGTTTGGTACTCAAAATTACAACTTTATATTATTTAAAGCAGTTTATCTATTAGATGCTCAAACGATCATTAAAAAAAATAATTATGCAGTACTTACCGTTTAGTAGTCATTCTTATGCCGCGTACACACGAAGGGACTATCCCGCGGGATTATCCCCTGGACTCAAGTCCAGGGGATAATCCCCTCGTGTGTGGGCCTTCGACGGACTTTTTTTCAAAAAGCCCGGCGGACTAAAGTTTTAAGTTTTGTTTTAAAATTATCCGCTGGACTTAGCAGTCCGGCGGACAATCCCGCTGTTAGTAGGCTAGTCCGCCGGACTTTTGAAATGAACGGACTTGCCGCTCATCGGAAAGTCCGTTCCTTTAGCACGTGACTTCAGGTACGTAGCTAGCGTAGGCAGTAAATGCCGGCGCGCTAGCTCCGTCATCTGGCATGGATTTAAAGGGACTCCCCACACCGGAAAACGGCGTGGGGGTCCCCCCAAATCCATCTCAGACCCTTATCCGAGCAAGCAGCCCGGCAGGCCAGGAAAGGGGTGGGGACGAGCAAGCGCCCCCCCCCCTCCTGAGCCATACCAGGCCGCGTGCCCTCAACATGGGGGGTGCCCTGGGGAAAGGGGGACAAGGGCCTCTTCCCGACAATCCTGGCCATTGGTTGTCGGGGTCTGCGGGCGGGGGGCTTATCGGAATCTGGGAGCCCCCTTTTATAAGGGGGTCCCCAGATCCCGGCCCCCCACCCTATGTGAATGAGTATGGGGTACCTAAAATCCTCCGGGACTGTGACATCACAAGGGGGCGGGGTCACCATGTGACATGAGCATGTGACCCTGTCCCCTTGTCCCTATATAAGTCCCAGCACAGCGCGGCTCTGGCATTCCGGCCAGAGGGAGCGACGAGTCAACATGGGAAGAAGAAGAAGAAGGCGCCGGCGGCGTCGCGGAAACGACGACCGCGGCAAGAACAGAAGAGACCCCGGTAGACCCCCGAAGGCGGATCGAGACCCCCAGATGACGGCGGCGACGACGAAGAAGGTAGCCGGACTTCTCCGCTCGGTAAAAGAGCTAGGTAAAAGAGCAGAAGAGAGCGGAGGAGTCCGGCGAGAAGACCCCCAAGACGGAAGAAGACCCCCGGAGCAGTGCAATAAAATATTTTTTCGAAAGTGTGTGTTTTTTAATTTACATTTTACACCTTAGGTGAATGGGTAGGGGTACATCGTACCCCATACTCATTCACATAGGGTGGGGGGCCGGGATCTGGGGGCCCCCTTATAAAAGGGGGCTCCCAGATTCCGATAACCCCCCCGCCCGCAGACCCCGACAACCAATGGCCAGGGTTGTCGGGAAGAGGCCCTTGTCCTCATCAACATGGGGACAAGGTGCTTTGGGGTGGGGGGCCGCATGGCCCCCCTTTCCCCAGGGCACCCCCCATGTTGAGGGCATGCGGCCTGGTATGGCTCAGGAGGGGGGGGCGCTCGCTCGTTCCCACCCCTTTCCTGGCCTGCCGGGCTGCATGCTCGGATAAGGGTCTGAGATGGATTTGGGGGGGACCCCCACGCCGTTTTTTTCGGCGTGGGGAGTCCCTATAAATCCATGGCAGGTGACGGAGCTAGCGCGCCGGCATTTACTGCCTACGCTAGCTACGTACCTGAAGTTACGTTCTAAATGAACGGACTGCTCCGTGTGTGGGCAAGTCCGTTCATTTTCAAAAGTCCCGCGGACTTTGTCCAGCGGATTGTCCGCCGGAGAAGTCCGGGCGTGTGTGGGCAAGTCACACGCTCGGAAAGTCTGGCGAAGCCCCGCCGGAAAGTCCGGCGGATTGTCCGCCGGACTAGGTCCGGCGGGCAAAGTCCTTTCGTGTGTACGCGGCATTAGAATGACTTCCGGGCTCTCCTCCCGTGGGAGTAGGCGTGGTTTTCGGCTTTCCCCGGCTCCGCAATGACCCCTGGGAGCTCTGTAATAGTATACCCAAGAAGCAGTGCGGGACGCCGTCATCCAGAAATCTAATTGGAGGGGGGTTTTAGGGACTTTACGTGAAATTATGGCCTGGTAAGGCCACCTATTTCCATCCCTTGGGACTTTAAATGAAAGCATAACCTGATAAGGTCATGTGTTTCCATCCCTATTATATTCAGAACTGGAGAGAGCAACAAGGGTGGGACTTTAAATGATGTGCGAATTTGCGATAAGGTAGATTGGTGAACAATTGGGAAGATTTAATGAGTTCATATACAGTATAACATGCATATAATAATAGTAATGCCGCGTACACACGAAGGGACTATCCCGCGGGATTATCCGCTGGACCGAAGTCGAGCGGATAATCCCCTCGTGTGTGGGCGCCGGCGGACTTTTTTTGGCCAAAGAACGGCGGACTAAAGTTTTAAGTTTTGTTTTAAAATTATCCGCTGGACTTGGCAGTCCAGCGGACAATCCGGCCGTGTGTAGTATGGTCCGGCGGACCAAAAAGGACGCATGCTTAGTAGCAAGTATTTTTCTAGTATTTTTTCGTTTTCTAGTCCCGTCGTACGTGCTGTACGTCATCGCGTGAACCGTCGGACTTTTTGCGTGATCGTGTGTGGTCAAGTCCGTTCCCTTTTTAGTCCAGCGGACCCAGCTGGAAAGTCCAGCGGATTGTCCGCTGGACTTAGGTCCGCCAGGAAAAGTCCCTTCGTGTGTACGCGGCATTACAGTTACAAATAGTGAACAATGTTGGCAGTAAGTATGATAGCAACATAAATACATAATAATATGAACATCACAATATTCCACAGTGCACCAAATTGGAGTTGATATAAACCCATAGAACATAGGGTAATGCCTGCATGGCCAATAGCCACAAAATCCTGTGAGGTAGATTGTTGTATGACAGCTGTGGAGATTTGAGTAAAATTAATGACCAACAC
Source organism: Lithobates sylvaticus (assembly GCA_028564925.1). NCBI lineage: Eukaryota > Metazoa > Chordata > Amphibia > Anura > Ranidae > Lithobates > Lithobates sylvaticus. Next base: position 298,711,966 of record CM053031.1, on the reverse strand, counting down.
GACATTTGGTAGCTCTACGCGTATCGTGGCTGAAGCACCACTCATCAGGAGCAAGTGCGTGGGGTATCGTTGTTGCTCTCTCCAAGTCATCCAGAAATCGTGTGAGACAGCACTGCTCGCTCAGATAACTGAGCATGCGCGGGATCGAGCGGAGAATGCTGGGAGCACAGCATTCACCGCATCCCGGAACTAATTGCTTGTGGGTTTTCAAATGCCCACAAGCAAAATGGAAACGCCTGGGACAAGTTTTTATAAGTTGTACTAAAGGACTAAATCAGCGATCCGGGGATGAAGAAGCAGCAACAGGTGAGTGCTACAGTTGCAGTGTTAGAAGAAAACAATGACAACAACAACAAAAAAAAGTTAGGTCCGCGGAATCCTGCTTTAAGACTAGACCACTTTTTGCGATTCGGCACTGTGTCAATTTAACTGACAATGGCGCGGTCATGCGACATGGCTCCCAAACAAACTTGACGATTTTTTTTCCCCACAAATGGAGCTTTCTTTTGGTGGTATTTGATCGTCTCTGCGCTTTTTATTTTTTGCGCTATAAACAAAAAAAGAGCGACAATTTTGGAAAAAACACATTATTTTTTACTTTTTGCTATAATAAATATCCCCGAAAAATATATAAAAACATTTTTTTTTTTTTGGTAAGAAAAATGTCAATAAGCGATTATTGATTGGTTTGCACAAAAGTTATAGCATTTACAAAATAGTAGATCCACCACCAAAGACCACAGAAGCTGCTTACCAGAGGGATTGAACTCAAATAGGTGTACACCTAGTAAGTCAATCAAGCTTTGTGGTATAATAAACCAAGGGGATCAGATGCTCTATCCAGATATGACCTCCAGATGGACCTTCGAACAGGTGTAAGGTATGGATGGACTCAGTAGATATAGGCAGTCAGCCCCACCATTAAAAGAAAGAGGAAGGCATATAGCGTAACTCTGTATGGAAATTTTAATATATGGAAAGCAAAGGAAATACACTCACGTGTTTAGCAGTAAAATCAAGCGCTTGTATAAAAGAAGACAGTGGTCTCAGCATATCCACCTGATTTATTTCGACTTAGAAGTCATCATCTGGGGGGCACCAGAGCTACTGACAGGAGCTCAGTGAAGCCGGGGCAGGATTGCAAGCAAGAAAGCTGTAATGGGAGATGCATTTGATACGCCAAAACCTTGCATCCTTCATCAGCCTCTGATCAGTGAGACCAGAGCTTACCCAAAGGCGGTTTTTAGATCACTCCCAACTAAAATTAAAATCTGACAAATGAATAAATATTTTTGCAAATTTAGAGATTAAAAAAATTGTTCCTCAAACCTTTTTTGGTGTTACTTCGATAGGCTGACAGCCTTTGCCATTCTGACTAGAGCTCTGAAAACAGCAGTTCTTAGTTCAGTGTTTCTGAGACTGTATATAAGAGGATTCAGGAAAGGGGTGAAAAATGTATATACTACAGACACTAGACGGCCAACTAGAGCATTGTTAGGTTTGGGTTGAATGTAGTTGAAGATAGTGGTTGAATAATACATGAGAACTACCGTGAGGTGGGAACTACCGGTGGAGAAAGCCTTCTGTCTTCCATGCTTTATTTTAATTCTCAGGATGTTTTTTAAAATGTAGACATAGGAAAGGAAAGTGATGAAGAATGCAGTGAGAGCGGAGATTAACCCAAAGGTATAAATAAGTAGGTTATTGAGGGATGTGTCAGAACATGACAGCAGAATCAGCTGATATAATTCACAGAAGAAGCCTGAGATGGTGGTGGAGTCACAGTAGGCCAATCTTAGTATACAAAGCGTGTGCACCAAAGAGAAAATAGAGCCCATAGCCCAGGCACTAGAAGCCAACTGAACACACTTAGTATTGCTCATTATGGTTGTGTAATGCAAAGGAAGACATATTGCAACATATCGATCATAAGACATAACGGCTAGTAGGAAATACTCAGTGCTGGCTAATAAGCTGAAGAAGAAGGCCTGCGCTATACATGTCGAGTAAGCAACCAAATTGTTTCCAGTAATGGTGTCAAAATACAAATGAGATCCAGACACAGAGGGGGTACTGATGTCTAAAACGGAGAGGTTTCCAAGGAAAATGTACATAGGGGTCTGCAGGTGGGAATCAATAGCCACCAGAAAAATGATGAGACAATTCCCGGCCAGTGTAGCAAAATATATGAGGACGAGCAGAAGGAACACCGGGATCTGAAAATTTGCGAGGTCTGACAGGCCAAGCAGAATAAATTCAGGTTGAAAAGTTTGATTTCCTATCATAGCCAAAGAGTTCTTACTGTATGGCTACCAGAGCTGCACCGTCAAGTTTCAACAACACTGAACACACAGGACGATATGTATTAATAGGAAGAACACCTAAATCCTGCATGATATAAAAGGAGAAGCACTTTTAGGAGCAGACACACTCTTTTAGCCTAAACTCCACGAACCACCTCTCTATTCCTTTGCAATGTTACATTGTGTGTAATCCTGGGCCGTGAAAGCAGACTCTGAACTGATTGCATGCCCAGGAAGTGAGGACTTTGTACCACCATTCCCACAGACATCACACAGTCAGAGCAGACATACACACAATTACTCACACATAATCAGAGCAGACACACACTACACACACCCACAGTCAGAGCAGACATACACATACTACACACACATATCAGAATCAGAGCAGAAACACACATTCGGGGCATACATACACATACACACTTTTAGGCACACGCACACAGTCAGGGCAGGCCCACACGCTCTTTAACCACTGGCTGACTAGTTGCCGTACATCAGCCCTTTAAACAGCTGCACGGCGGGGGGACACGATGTGTGTGGCCGGCTGGCACAATGTCCACTAGCCATGCGCGATTGCGGGCATGAGAGCCAGAACGAGATGTGTGTGTGTGTATATATTTCTACCTTCTTGTGTTAGATTAATTAATATTAGGGATGGGCCCGGTGTTCGATTCAAACCCATGTTCGAATTGAACCATCGGCCGTTCGTCCGCTTGTCGAGGGCAGAACTCTGAGGGCCGTTTGCATCAAATTCGTGTGATGCGAATGGTCCACACTGCACTGCGCCAGTCGCAGTGCATTGCTGGCTGATGATTGGCCAAGCATGCATTGTGACCCCGCATGCTCGGCCAATTATAGCTCAGGGGGTTTAGTACACGCCCCACTCTATATAAGGATGCCACGCCGCGCCTCGTGTAGTGTGTTCTGGCTTGAGGAACAGTGACAGTGTACTGTACATGTACACACTATTTGTGAATCATTTCTGTGTGGGGAAAGTGTAGGCATAGAGGAAAAATAGGCAGGGATAGTGTGTTCTTCTCAGTGCTGTTCTCTACCAATACAGCCATCTACAGGAGTTAGTGTGTGTGTGTGCTGTGTGAGTATAGCACAGCAGTAGCACACTAAACCACCTTACACTGTATCTGCCCTGTTGTCACCTAAGACAGCCATCTGCAGGAGTTAGTGTGTTTTGTGTGCCTCCAGCACAGCACAGTATACACCAACAGTCCATACATACATACATACATACATACAGTATATACCTACAGTCCCTGTCTTGTTTGCACCACCTGTATACTGCAGTTCAGAGTATATAGGGTTGTAGGTATAGGGTTTTATTTTGGGTGCAGGGTTCCCCTTAATATCCATACAAGACCCAAAGGGGCTTGTAATGGGCTGGGGTAGGGGGGGGGATGGGGTAGCCATGCCATTTTTCTCAAACATTTTTATCCATATTGCCAGGACAAGACATGACATTAAAGCCGCAAGCAGTTTTAAATGGCTTCTTTTTTTCCTTTACAAATGTCATTTTGTGCAGGGACAGTTCTACACACGGGAAACACATGCCACTTCACAGGCATACTTTAGACACCCCCCAGGTACCATATTTAGAGGAATATTTCACTTTTTTTTCACTTTATGCATCATTAAAATCACTGCTCCCGAAAAAACTCCAGTTTTTAAAACTTATTTTTTGCATTGATACATGTCCCCTGGGGCAGGACCCGGGTCCCCAAACCTTTTTTATAACAATAACATGCATATTGGCCGTTATAATTAGCACTTTAGATTTCAAACGTTCGCGTCCATTGTAACTAATAGGGTTCTAACGTTCGTGCAAACTTTCGGTCCGTTCGCAGGTTCTGGTGCGAACCGAACCCAGGGGTGTTCGGCTCATCCCTAATTAATATATAGACGTGTGAACAGCTGAAAGCATTCAATTAGTGAACACCCAAAACAGTATAGATTATAAATAAAATAATAATAAGCGCACATTATTTTATTTATGCTCTTTAGAGATCCCATCAACTTACAATAATTATAATATAAAAAAAAACAAAAATAAAAAATTGGAGAAATCCGCGCTTAGTAAGAAAATGGCAAGAGCTGCTGAGCACTATAGCCCTAGATACCGAACCAAACAATGAAATTAAAAGAAAAAGTGCAGCGCTCAAAAATGACTAAACAGTGAATAAATACCTTCACATGTGATGGTGAGATATAAATGGTGACAAACTCAGTTATCAAACAAAAAATTGGTTATCACGCTCTCTGCCTGGGAAACACAGACAACCCTGGTCTGTGGGATCAAAAAGTTGGAGAGCCCGGCACCTGGAGAGCACTGATTGATTGGATATACGCCTAAAAGACCAGGATTCTGGTAAGCCTTCATTTATATCTTACGATTTGATGATGGAATCTGCGTGGTCAATTTAACATCGCTTAAGATACCCCTTATCTCTTCTTGAATGTTTCTTTTTTTGGGAGAAAATTAAGCGGAATATATTATCTGCTGACACGGAATATAATATCTGCTGTCACGGACTTTATTTGAACTTTTATGCACTAGTAATTTATCACATGTGTATGCATTATTTTCAGTTTATATGCTCGGTTTAAGACATGAGCATATTCGTAAAACATTTATTTAGCACAATTTATTGTTTGATAACCAATTTTTTGTTTGATAGCTGAGTTTGTCACCATTTATATCTCACCATCACATGTGAAGGTATTTATTCACTGTTTAGTCATTTTTGAGCGCTGCACTTTTTTCTTTTTATAAAAAAAACAAAGCAATCAAAATGCAAGTACAGTAGGTTTGAGTAAAAAAATAAAATAAAAAACAAAAAATAAATAAAGCCTAGGTACTATATATACACCGGTACGTTACAAAGATTCTAGCTAACTTTTAATTGCTATTTGATTCACTATAACATTTTTTAAATGTGGTTCTGCTATAAGCACCTGAGTAAATGCAATGCCAGAAATAGAAAGCTTCAATGTCTGTGTCCGTTTAGACTAAATCACTGAATAAAAAAAATCAAGCCAAGTAATAATTTTCTGGGGAGGTTCTGTATACCAAATCTGTTTACACATTTTCAACTTTATTCATTTTAATATAGAATTACAGTGCAATTAAAGTGTAAGTAGATATTGTTTTTTTTTTTTTTTTTTAAACTTGGTTCTATTAAAAGCACCCAAGCAGTTTCAGTGACACAAGGACAAGAATATCACTTAAAATAAAACTCTGATGTCTGGTTTACAAATTGCAAGGAGCAAGGAGCAAGGAGCAGTTGAATATTTGAAGATCAAGGTGTTTGCAGATTGAAATAGAAAAGTAATTTTATCAGTTTAGTTATATTTTAGTGAAAGTAGTGTTTTTCTTGAAGCCATACAATATATCAATAACTGGTAATACTGGGGTCGGGCGCTACCTGTATTATGAGTAAGAAACTAAAGGTATAGGAAGTATAAAGTGCGTCACCTAATTAGAAGTGATAATGACAAGAGTGCCAAACATAAATTAAATAGTAAACTGCTATAATAGCCACCACTGTACAAAAAAAAATTAATAATAAAGACGTGATAAATAGACCATAAATGAGAAAATGGCATAATGTGATTTAACTCGATAGTAATCACTTGGGCCAAAACGTGAAATCACCTAATTTATATATCTCAAATGAATAAACCATATGCATGTTTGTGCCTACATCAACTACACAATATGTGCCAATGTGATTAGCACAGTGCTGGGTGACGTGCACATTTAATAGCAAAGTATTGCATATGTGGTGATGTTACATAAGTGACTCACCATATATAAGGGGTTATAGCCCCCTAAGTTGTGCGTGATAAATGAAAGTGTATCCTGTGATTAAACAAGTGAATATTACTATATGCAATATAAAGATAAATCACAATTGAACAGTATACACTATGAGAATATAAAAAAGAATATAAGAGAATATAAGATAATATATAAGAATATAAAATATATCAAATTCTCTATTCTCTAGTATATACAGAACACTTCATCATTATTATCCTTATTAACTGGGATTTAACTGAGTATGATATTCAGGGGAGAATTATATGAGAAAAAAAAAAAAACATAAAAAAAGCAATGCTGAAGTATTGTTAGTGAAGATTTTTTTTCCAATGGTAGACAGCAGACAACAAATACACTTCAGCCTACTGGCATCTTGTCATTGGAATACGAATAATAAGATTTCTTCAAGCAATTCTATACAGGAGGTCAGAGTATCAGAAAGGAAGGAAAGCACATAGACTCCCCTACAGAACCTCACCGTGTTTATAAGCATTTAACATCTCCATGGGGTCTTGGAGTAAGATCTCTCCTGTGTCTCATTACACTGTTGAGATTTCATTGCGGCCTCAAGTGGAGTAATAATAAAAAATTACAATTTAGTTTTGTTGCAAAAAAGAATCATTCCCCTTAGTCCCATCATTCTTTCCTTTACCACAATTTGGAACTTCATTCATACAATACTTCTGTCTTATTAAACTATAATAAAAAAAATGATTTTTTAAATATATAAAATTTTTATTTTTTCCACTCTGGAAATGTTGGTATTCCCACCCATAAAATTTGTGATATTAAACCAGTAATACATTAATCAGGAATGGTGGGAGCCCCTCACAATGACTGCTCTAAGTGTGCAGATTTGGGATCTCACTCTTGAGATCCCTGAAAAATAGAGAAACCCATTAGCCCCATCCATGCTCAAGTCCGGTCGGGTCATAGGGGGTCTCCAGCCTGGAACTTATCAGTTCCACCTTGAGTGTGATCCCTCCAGTGCCATCTTAATAGCATTGTGGGCCCTGGGCAAAGTAATGCACTGGGGCCCCCACAAGACTGCACTACCACTCACCAAACGCAACCCAATCCCAGGCAGCAACCAGGATAATAAGAATGTATGTCCCCAATTCTAAAGACTTCCTGTCTCCATCCCTCCCTCTGTTGCAGATCCCTCCAACCTCTTCACCCTCCATCACTTTCATCCCTCTGTTACTCTATCTCTCCCTTCTTTTATCTTTCCACAACTCCTTGTGCCTTATATTCCTCCACCTTTTCTATCCTCCATCACTTTCATCCCTCTAGTATTCTGTCTCTCCCTCTTTCTTTCCATAACTCCATCCCTCCATCCTTTGCTTCATCATTCCATTTCTCTGTCTCACTCATATCCCTCCATGCATTTCTCTATCCCATTATCCCCTCTCTCCCCCTCCTCTACACAGAGCCCATCCTCTCCCCCTCTCTCCCCCTCCTCTACACAGAGCCCATCCTTTCCCCTCTCTATTCCTCCTCTACACAGAGACCATCCTTTCCCCCTCTCTCTTCCTCCTCTACACAGAGCCCATCCTCTCCCCCTCTCTCCCCCTCTTCTACACAGAGCCCATCCTTTCCCCCTCTCTCTTCCTCCTCTACACAGAGCCCATCCTCTCCCCCTCCTCTACACAGAGCCCATCCTTTCCCCCCTCTCTTCCTCCTCTACACAGAGCCAATCCTCTCCCCCTCTCTCCCCCTCCTCTACACAGAGCCCATCCTCTCCCCCTCCTCTACACAGAGCCCATCCTCTCCCCTCTCTCCCCCTCCTCTACACAGAGCCCATCCTCTCCCCCTCTCTCCCCCTCCTCTACACAGAGCCCATCATCTCCCCCTCTCTCCCCCTTCTCTACACAGAGCCCATCCTTTCCCCCTCTCTCTTCCTTCTCTACACAAAGCCCATAATCTCCCCCTCTCTCCCCCTCCTCTACACAGAGCCCATCCTTTCCCCCTCTCTCCCCCCTCCTCTACACAGAGCCCATCCTCTCCCCCTCTCTCCCCCTCCTCTACACAGAGCCCATCCTCTCCCCCTCTCTCCCCCCTCCTCTACACAGAGCCCATCCTTTCCCCCTCTCTCCCCCTCCTCTACACAGAGCCCATCCTCTCCCCCTCTCTCCCCCTCCTCTACACAGAGCCCATCCTCTCCCCCTCTCTCCCCCTCCTCTACACAGAGCCCATCCTCTCCCCCTCTCTCCCCTCCTCTACACAGAGCCCATCCTCACCCCCCTCTCTCCCCCTCCTCTACACAGAGCGCATCCTCTCCCCCTCTCTCTTTTCCTCTTCTACACAGAGCCCATCCTCACCCCCTCTCTCCCCCTCCTCTACACAGAGCCCATCCTCTCCCCCTCTCTCCCCCTCCTCTACACAGAGCCCATCATCTCCCCCTCTCTCCCCCTTCTCTACACAGAGCCCATCCTTTCCCCCTCTCTCCCCCTCCTCTACACAGAGCCCATCCTCTCCCTCTCTCTGCCCCTCCTCCTGCCCTCTATGATAAGCCACCGACAGGACTGCATGTTGTTCAGCTAGCTTACCTTAGGCTAGGCTGAACTCCGCCCTCCACTGTAGGCTGGCTCCACTCCTCCCCCTCTCAGCTTCTCCTGTTAGGAACTTGAATAAGGCACGCTGAGAGAAAGGGGGAGGGTACAAATAGCTTCACTCAGATAGATGATCGGAGACTCTCGGTCTCTGCAGGCTCCAGCCGGGAAAATAAAAATGACCAACAATTTGGAAAAACAAATGTTTTTGTTAGTTCCTGCCAGAAAATGTTGTAAATAAGTAATGTTTTCTCCTTCACTGATGTGCACTGATGAGGCTGCATTGATGGGCACTGTTAGGCTGTACTGATGATCAGTGCCCTGATTACCTGTACAGGTCTCCCCTGTGAGGAAGTGCCATTGATCAGCTCTCCTCTCCACACTATGTCAGTGTGAGTTGAAGAGAGCCGGCAACCAGCATTTCCTGTGCTGTGATTGGACACATCTGGTCACATGGGTAAAGAGCCACATCATCGGCTCTTTACCAAGATTGGAGTTGCCCTGACATCAGTAGTGACACTAATACAGTCATCAGTGCTTATTATATACACTGTCACTGTACTAATGACACTGGCTGGGAAGGGGTGAACATCTTGGGGTAATCAAGGGGTTAACTGTGTGCCTGTGTACCAGTGTTAATGTGTGTAGTATGTGCTGCTTTTCACTACAGAGCAGACAGAAGCAATTATTCCCTTTGTTAAGAGCCCTGTGTTGTTTGTCAACACAGGGCTCTGGGCTGTGATTGGACACTGCTGATCAGTAGGTCCTGATCATGAATTATTGGTTGGGATCTTGCTAACAAAGCTGTGTCAAATCACAGGGGAGTGGGGGGGCAGGCTGCTTCTGTCTGACATACCGACATACACACAAGCCGAATGTCAGACATATTTTTTTTAACTGGCCATTGACTCCTGATATGTGTACGGATCATACATTATAACATTTTCTTGCAGTACATAGTTAAAGGTAAATCTAAAATAAATTGAAAAAGGAAATTGTATAATGTATGGCCAGCTTAAAACACAGTATACATGTACACTGCCGAAAAATGTGTTTGTTTTCGTTTCATTCTTTTTTTTTTTTTTTTTTTCATTTTGCGGGTCATTTGTTATGATTGCAATTTGTAAATTTGTAAATTTGAAAATTCATAAATTTTAAAATCCAAAAATAAGACAGAATAACTAACTAACTAAGAATAACTAACTATAAAATTTTAGTTATTGGAAATTCCTTTAAAATTTGGCTGTAAGTGAACGCAACGAATACGAATTTATCCAAAGTTACGAATTATCTGAAATTATCTGAAATAACGAATGCCATATCTAAATGAATGGATAAATAAATAATAACAATAGTTTTTATTATTGTTATTGTTATTTATTATTATTAATTTGTTTTTTCCATTTGTTTAGCTACGGCATTCATTATTTTGGATAATTTGTAGCTGCAGATAAATTTGTATTCGTTACGTTCACTAACAGACACATTTAAAAGGACATTCCCATACCTATAATTTAAAAGTTATTAATGGTTAAGTTATTATTAGTTAGTTATTATTTAAGATTTTCGGGTTTTCTGATTATCTGATTTTCACATTTATTAATTTATGAATTTACAAATTTTCTAATTTATGAATTTTCGCATATTCAGATTTACGAATATTCAGAAAAATTTGTTAAACCTGTTTTTGTTAATTCGGATATTTCCAAATTAACAAATTTATCGAAATTCGTTAAAATACTTATTTGGAACAAATCTAATGACTGTTTGCTTCAAAAGTTCTAGGAATAATGAAAAGAGCTGTCATATAGTTCCCATATACCGTGCCCTTTCCTGACAGGTACTTTTTACAGATGTTTTAAACTTACAGTAATTATAATATAGAATCATAGAGCAATCAAAGTGTAGATAGGTTTGGGTAAAATAATAATAATAATAAATATTTTTCATTATTATTATTGCTATTTATTATTATTTTTTTTTTTTATCCAACAAAAGTGTTTATTTAGATTGCACAGGTACATTACACTTGAGGCAACAGCTATTTATTATTTTTAATTTGTTATGTTCCATTCGTTTAGATACAGCGTACGTTATTTCTGATAATTCATAGCTTTAGATACATTTTTATTTTTTACGTTCACTAACAGACAAATTTGAAAGGAAATTCCAATACCTATAATTTAAAAATTAGTAATAGTTAAGTTATTAATAGTTAGTTATTATTTAAGATTTTCATGTTTTCTGATTTTCTGATTTTTGAATTTATTAATTTATTAATTTACGTTTTTTTCGAAAAATTTGTTAAATATGGATTTTGGATAATGGATAATAATTTTGTTAATTCTGATATTTCTGAATAAACAAATTTATCAAAATTTGTTAAAAAAATAATTTGGAATTGCACATGTCTAAAACACAGTATCAATAAATGGTTGCTTCAAAAGTTTTAGGAATAATAAAAAGAGCTGTCATATAGTTCCCATATACTGTGCCCTTTCCTGACAGGTACTTTTTACAGATGTTTTATACTTACAGTAATTATAATATAGAATCATAGAGCAATCAAAGTGTAGGTAGGTTTGGGTAAAATAATAATAAATACTTTTTATTATTTGTATTATTGTTATTAATTTGTTACGTTCCATTCATTTAGATACGGCGTTCATTATTTCAGATAATTCGCAGCTTCGGATAAATTTGTATTCGTTACGTTCACTAACAGCCAGATTTGAAAAGAAATTCCAGTACCTATAATTTAAAAGTTAGTGATAGTTAAGTTATTATTAGTTCGTTTTTATTTAAGATTTTTGCGTTTTTGGATTTTCGAATTTCAAATTTACGAATTTATGATTTTTCAAATTTATGAATTTTCGCATGTTCAAATTTACGAATATTCAGAAAAATTTGTTAAACAGGTTTTCATTAATTCGGAGATTTTCGAATTAACTAATTTATTGAAATTTGTTAAAAAAATTATTTGGAATGAAACAAATTGCACCTGTCTAAAACACAGTAACAATGACTGCTTCAAAAGTCTAGGAATAATAAAAAGAGCTGTCATATATTTCCAATATACTGTGCCCTTCCTGACAGGTACTCTTTACAAATGTTTTAAACTTTACAGTAAACAGTAATTATAATATAGAATCATAGAGCAATCAAAGTGTAGGTAGGTTTGGGTAATGAAAATAAATACAATTTGTTTTTTGTTACATTTTTTTTTACATACTGTCACCAGAGCAGTGCAGCATTGTCATATGACAGGTGTGGCTTTTATCAGGGATACTGACCGGCAGTTTACAATAAATAATGTTTAGAGGAGCAAATTCATTTCGATCTGAATTTGTTTTTTAATAAATTTCGACAAATTCATTCATTCTGAAATATCAGAATTAACCAAAACCTGTTTACCAAATTTTTCCAAATATTCATAAATTCGAATATTCATAAATTCATAAATTTGGAAATTCTAAATTCAAAAATCCAAAAACTTTAAAAATGAGAATATCTGCAATAATAAATAACTAATAATAACGTAATTATTACTAACTATTAAATTATAGGTAATGGAATTTCCTTTCAAATTTGACTGTTAGCAAACGTAATGAATACTTATCTGAAGTTCCGAATTATCCAAAATAACAAAGGCCATATCTAAACTAATGGAACATAACAAATTAATAATAATAAAAACATTTTATTATTATTATTAGTAGTAGTAGTAGTAGTAGTAGTAGTAGCATTATTTATTATTAATTTGTTCCGTTCCATTAGTTTAGATGCGGCATTCGTTATTTTGGATATAACTTCAGATAAATTTGTATTGGTTACGTTAACTAACTGTTAAATTTAAAATGATAATTCCAGTACCTATAATTTGATAGTTAATTATTATTAGTTAGTTAGTTATTCTTTCGAATTTTCAGATTTTCGGATTCAAATTTTTTCGAATTTACAAATATTTTAATTTACTAAAAAAAAACTAATGAAACGAAAAAGAAATTGAACAAATTTTTCGGCAGTGCACATGTCTAATAATGTTACATACTGTGACTAGAGCAATGCAGTGTTACCATAGTGATATTGTACTAATCTTTTTTTTTTTACACTGTTACAGTATTGCTGATAACAATGATGATCACTGTTAGCAAAAATAGTTTTAGCTTTCATGTATGGCTTTCTTTCATGACAGCTTGTGATCTGTGATTGGTCCAGCTAATCACATGGTAAAGGGATTGGCCCAGGTAACATGTGATAGCTTTGGGTCAATTACAGCATCACAATAGTAAGCAAAACAGTCATGAATGGAAGCCATTTGTGACTATTTTTTATTACATTGTAATCATGTGATTCACCTACAGCTATCACATGGTACCTGGGCCAATCACAGCTCCCTGTACCATGTCATTAGCTGTATCAATCACAGATCACAAGCTGTAATTGTGACCAACTATAGCAATCACATGATACCCCCGCCACTCACAGCAACTGAGTACAGAGCACCTTGATCTGCTGTGTCTACCAGATACAGCGGTTATGAGATTGTTCCACTGTACACCCCAGAGGATGCACCAGTGCACATGTGCACCATAACATTCTGGTCTATCACTGTGCCTGCTGCTGCCAGTCGTGATCTGATTGCTAAGTGGTAATTTATGTGATATAAAAGTAAGACACATTTTTGATGAGCACTACTTGTTTTGCTTTTATCTTTGGTATGTCTTACTGTCTAGCGCCCCCAAAAAGTGGAACTACACTGTATGTTGAGCACCACCAACAAAAACTGCTATTTAATTATTGTGCAATATTCAAAGAAAACTCCCCCATCCATCTATGTCTCCATGCTTTATTTTGCTGAGAAATTCTAACCCCCCTAGAATTTCCGGCCATGGCCATCTTGAGTAAGGGCAGCCATGCAGGCAGGAGGATGTGCTTAGCTTAGAAAACTCCTCCTCTCTCCTCCTGAAGACTCCTAGGATGTATGACACCATTTGCCTAGACATGGAAACTAGGAAGTAACTAAATAAATGTAAAAATAGTTTAAATCAAGTAAATATGCTACACTTTCCTACCTATTTACTAATGCTAGCAGCACACATATTCCAAATAGTCAATGTTGATTGAGAGAATGAAGTTCCACTTTAAAAGTGGTAAAGAATGCAAATTTGCCTTACACAATACAGGAAATATCTGAACAACATCAATTCAAATTTATACCTGCAGCTGTTCTAAGCCGAGAGTCATTATTTGTCACACATAAGATCATAGGGAGATAGTAGAAACCAACCAATCAGATTGCCCTACATTCTAGTCAGTGAAGAAAGGGTGTATATATTAGGGAAGGGTAATTTGGCTGAGTTATGACAGAGGAATCGGGTACTCTGAAGGCTTCTGATCCTTATATCTGTAGCGGTCACTACCTAAAGGCAGGTGATTTAGAAGTGTTTTAGTGACATAATGCAGATTAAGGCAAATTTAGCCAGGCCTGTGATGTCAGGCAGGCCTGGTTGTTTTGATTCAGGGTTGGAAGTGTTAGAATAGTGGGGGGTGTGGCCACCTACACTTGGGCTCAGAGGTACCTCCTCTGCCTGACGGTGAATTGTGCCGGAGGGAGAGGATGGGCTGAGACCTGAGTGGCAGGGAGTTTATGTGGGAGTCCTGACCAATCATTAACTTGTGGGGTCGGAAGGAGGTCTCCTATATAAAGGGGGGGTCACATGCTTCCAAGGGAGGAAGGGCCTGGGGGCCCAAGCGTGGACGTAGGGCCTGGCGGCCCAAGCGTGGACGTAGGGCCTAGCGGCCCAAGCGTGGACGTAGGGCCTGGCGGCCCAAGAGTGGACGTAGGGCCTGGGGGCCCAAGCGTGGACGTAGGGCCCGGGGGCCCAAGCGTGTGGAGATGAGAGGGCCTGGGGCCGGGAGAGAAAAGAAGGAAGTCAAGGATTGCTTCAGGAGATTCAGGCTGGACGCCTGGAGTGCAGTGGAGCCAGCGTGTAACGCTGGGGAAGAGCCAGACATCCCCCATGCGGAAGTAGGAGTAAAGCGGAAGAGGAGGACTAGGTGATCAACTTTCTGTGAGTGAAACATGGACTGTTGATTGGGAGAGAACAGGTCAGTGGAAGCCCAGAGAAACTAGTGCAGAAGTGCTTGGAGCCATATATTGTGAGCCTGAGGGTCACAGTATAAACCATAAGACAGTACTTCCAATGACTGAAGGATGTTGGCATGTGAGTCATGGAAATAGGCGGTGGTGGCCTGTGGCTCTAGGTCCAACATCCAAAGGAAATTTATTAGTCCGGCGGAGGGAATTATTCAGAGTAATGCCCTTTTTGCTTAACTTGGGAGTGCTGCACTAATGGAAACAATAGAATCAGGAAAGGATCGCTCTAGGGGAGTCCGGTAACAAAGCTATGGTTATAGAATACTTTTTACCATGTGTAAAGCAATAAAAGAGCATCTCACACAACCCTTCTCCTATCCAAGTTAAAGTTCTGCAAATAAAACCAAGTAGAAAATCTCAACAGTCCAGAGATTTTCTACTTTCTCTATTCCTATGGGTTGTGATGTGTATGGCAGTAGGTGTGATTGGCAGATTGCTACAACCAATTCAGCAGCTCCTACGGGGGTAGTGCGCTACCTATCATTTGCAAGTATTGTGTGGACTTTGTCATCTGCTCTGGGGGGGTCCAATAAATGCTAATCTATCTGGAGAACCAAGTTGCTGAGGAGATTCATTTGGATTGGAGGAGATTTGCTTTATACTGTATACCTGCCGCCGCAACTCCTCCTCACAAAAACACTAATAATTACAATAATAAATATTAGATATCATCCATTTATTTATGGCACATGTCTTAGCTTTGCCCAATGCATTTCATTGCGCATGATGTTGTCAGGGACTGGTTGGTCTGTAACAGATCAGGTATAGCCAGATTGTAATGGAATAAAATCAAAGGAGATATGGGAGATGTTAAATTGAATTTGGATTTGCAAATATTTCCAAATCTTGGTAATTAAAAGTGTGGCCCTTGTCACATGTGTGTATATAATATATATATATATATATATATTGTATATATACAATGGGACACAGTGGGGTTGATTTACTAAAACTTGAGAGTGCAAAATCTGGTGCAACTGTGTATAGTAACCAATCTTCTTCCAGGTTTTATTGTCAAAGCTTTGTTGAACAAGCTGAAGTTAGAAGCTGATTGCAGGGGCGGACTGACAACTCATGGGGCCCCTGGGCAATAGGAGATTATGGGGCCCCCAGGCAATCAAAGATTATGGGGCCACACAGTATACACACACACACACACAGTATACAAATACATGTACACACAGTATACACAGACATGTTTCTATTGGCTGAGAAGGCACTGGAGAGGTGGGGCAGCTATAATCTCAGGATTTTTAGACCAAAAGGATGTCGGTAAGGGACATTTCAGAAACAGATGTAAAAAAACCACAGATTTTGACATACTGTCTCTGGTTTTACTGAGACTGGCAACCCTGATGGGACCCCCTAGTGGCCCGGGGCCCTCGGGAAGTGCCCGAGTGGCCGAATGGTCAGTCCGCCCCTGGCTGATTGGCTACCATGCACAGCTGCACCAGATTTTGCACTCTCTAGTTTTAGTAAAGTAACCCCAGTATATCTTCATCACGATGCCCTGCACCTGAAGGTGGTAGGACCTCTCATATGTGAATGCATTGCATTTAAAAATGTGTCTCAAGAGAAGAAGGATAAAATCATTAAGTGGCCATGTCACCCTTTCCTGTTTATAAATAAATAAAGGGTCTGGAGGATATTAGTTATGAGGAAAGGTTGCGAGCACTGAAGTTATTCTCTCTGGAGAAGAGACGCTTGAGAGGGGATATGATTATACAAATACTGTACTGGTGACCCCACAATAGGGAGAAAACTTTTTTGCAAAAGGGAGTTTAACAAGACTCGTGGCCAATCATTAAAATGAGAAGAAAAGAGGTTTAACCTTAAGCTACGTAGAGGGTTCTTTACTGTAAGAGCGGCAAGGATGTGGGATTCCCTTCCACAGGCGGTGGTCTCAGCGGGGGGCATCGATAGTTTTAAGAAACTATTAGATAAGCACCTAAACGACCGCAACATACAGGGATATACAATGTAATACTGACATATAATCACACACATAGGTTGGACTTGATGGACTTGTGTCTTTTTTCCACCTCACCTACTATGTAACTATGTAATTATGTAACTATGTAAGATCAGGCCACAGTGGTGTGGTATGCTAGCCTTTGGGGGTATTTTCATTCCCTTCAGCATATGTAGAAGGTCTGGAGGGTCTTTACTTTACTATAGGATGGCAGTCATGTCACATGAGGCATTATGTGAAAATCTTTGCACCTACTGACCGGCCCAGTCTGGGCTCCAATATCAGAAATGATTGGGTGTCCCAGATGGTTTTCTAGGGTTCTTGTGAATTTTCAACAATAAATTGAAGATTGGAAGGTGTGGATGTTTAACTGTTTCTGTTAGTCTAAAGCCTCATACACACGATCGGACCGTGGACCAACTTTCCTGTGGATTTTTGTCCAAAGGGCGTTGGCCCCAAGTTGGTATTGCATACACACGGCAGTACTTTTTCAGCCAACTTTCACCAAATCACTTGGTTTTTCTGCTCTTTACCGCCACCTTTGGTCAACTTCTGTATTGTTGTCTGATCTTTTGCATTGGTTCTGCATTGGTTTGTACAAAAGTCCGTTGGTTTTGTGTACACACGGTCGGACTTTGGTCCATCGGACTTTTGTTGGCAGAAAGTTGGTCTGTTCGCACAGCCAACAAAAGTCAGATGAAACCTGGAAAAAGTTGGTCAGATGGAGCGTACACACGGTCGGATGTTGGTCCAAAACAGCTAATTTGCATGTTGGTTGTCAAAAAGTCCGATCGTGTGTAAGGCCTTAAGGTTTCCTTGTCTATAATATGGGGGTGGAAGCACATGTGCCTGGGGCCTGGTGGGGGGGACAGAGAGACGGGCAGGTGCCATCTTTTGTCATCCCCAATGCCATGAGTCATGCTTCTCCCTCATGGGATCCTGGGCCAGGTAGGTGAATGAGTACCATCTGTAGTCACCCCCAATGCTGCAAAGCTGACAATGGGGGGATGGTGTTGGTGGCTTTTTATGGTGGTTTTTAAGGAGCAGTTTTTTTACTCCCTAAGTGGACACACATTTCAGACACCATACTCTGGCACAGGATAATCGGTTATTAATTTACAAGGTATGGACTACTTAATTTGATTTTTGCAGTTTCTACCCATTCCAAGTGACTGGTTAAATGCTTACTTTTTATATTTAATTTTTTTTTTTTTATGCAGTGCAGTAATCCATCATAATCCCATACTCTCAGGGCCGTTTTTAAGGCAGGGCAAAAGGGGCAGCTGCCCTGGGCCCTGTCATTGTTGTGGGGCCCAAAGCAGCTGCCTCATACTTGCCAGCTATCCCGGTTTAAATTCCCTTGTCCCTTGAGGTTTTAGTCCTGTGCTGTGTCCCAATATCTCAGTGTGAAGTGCTGATACTAATGCTTTCCAGCTCTGCCCTATTGTTGTGTACAGATGACTCACCTGCAGACCCTGTGTTTACATGTAAATTACCGGCATTCATATGGAAATAGCGGCAGCATTCATATGTAAATAGCAGGGGCCAACGGCATTGATATGCATATCATGCCCCCATGAAGTCATATCCACAGTAATCTCTAGCAACCAATCAACAAGCAGAAATCATGTGCTGTAACCTCTAGCAACTAATAAGTGAGCCGTAATGTGTGCTGTAACCTCTAGCAACCAGTCAGTGAGCGGTAATGATACACTGTAACCTCTGGCAACCAATCGCAATAGCTGCCTGATCTGATTCAGTAAACTGATTTTGAGTCTAGCTGCTTTTTATTGTATGTCTCAGAGCAGGTGGAGAGCGAAACTGCATGGGGGGGGGGGGGGGGGGGGGGGGGGGTACAAGAAAAGTTTTGTCCAGGGTCCAATCAATATTAAAGACGGCCCTGCATACTCTGAATTATTCCTGTCACATTTTGGTTACCTAATACTGTCTTCCTACCATACTGGTAACATTATCATTTGCCTATTTTTTTTACATCCTATATTTATAAAGGAGGAATGTAAATCTTTTTTTTTAATAATGAATGCATATACAGTATAGTCTATGGAACACACAAAGCTTTAGTATCGATAGTCCATACTCTGTAATGCCGATCTATTTCACATATAAATCTGTACTCACTACCATATTCATTACTGTTTTCTTAGGCTGGATTCACACCTATGACATTTTTTTGTGCTTTTTGCATTTTGCAGATTTGCACTACAACCCATTTAATATGGTTTCCTATGGAACACGTTCTGTAGGGCAAATCTGCAAAATGCAAAAAGCTCTAAAAATGCATAGGTGTGAATCCGGCCTAATGCCCCGTACACAGTCGGAAGTTCCGACCACAAAATCCGTCGGATTTTTTTCCGATGGATTTTGTCCGACACTGGTGTTGCATACACACAGTCGGACAAAGTTGATCATTCTGAACGTGGTGACGCACGTTGCGTACAACGTAACTACGTAGAGGCTAGTAGCCAATAGCTTTGGTCTGGTAATTTGATCTGAGCATGCTTGGCACTTTGTCTCTACACACGATCGGAAAAAGTCCGATCAGATTTTGTTGTCGGAAAATTTGAGAGCAGGATCTCAAATTTTTTCTGTCGGAAATTCCGACGGAAAAAGTCCAATGGAGCCCACACACGGGCGGATTTTACGACAACGTGGTCTGATCGGACATTTTCCATCGGAATTTACGACCGTGTGTACTCTCTTTCTTTTGTGAGTGTATTTTTTATTTATAATTAAGAAAATAAGGATGCATTCATGCAGGATCTCAAATTTTTTTCCGTCGGAAGTTCCGACTGAAAAAGTCAGATTGAGCCCACACACGGGCGTATTTTCCGACAACATGGTCCGATCGGACATTTTCCGTCGGAATTTCCGACCGTGTGTATGGGGCATTAGAGTGTCTCTTATGGGTCAGGGGCTGGGGCTTGCTTTTTAGGAGGACTGCTTGGTCCCCCATTTCATAGCTTCTACTCAGACTATGACATCTACTCAGACCATGACATCTACTCAGACCATGACATCCTTACATCCATTTGGAGGAGGAAGATGTACAGTATTGTTCAAACGTCTTAGGCAGGTGTGAAAAAAAATGCTATAAATTAAAAATACTTTCAGAAATAAAAGTGGTAATAGTTTATTTTTATCAATTAACAACATGGAAATTAAGTGAACAGGAGAGAAATCTAAATCAATCAATATTTGTTTGCCCTTTGCCTTTTAAAACAGCTTACATTCTTCTAGGTACACTTGTACTGAGTTTTTGAAGGCACTCAACAGGTTGTTCTAAACATCTTGGAGAACTTGTCACAGGTCTACCGTGGATGTTGGCTGCCTTAGATCCTTCCGTCACTTCGTGTAATGCCAGACAGAATCCATTATGTTGAAATCAGGGCTCTGTTGGAGCCAAACCATCACTTTCAGGACTCTTTGTTCTTCTTTACATTGAAGATAGTTCAGTGTAGTGGAAACATAAAAGATTAGCGTGTCTAGAAGAGGTCTACTGAGACAAAATGGTTGATGTTTATCTTATGCTAAAATATATACAGACATGGGTTTTCGTACGAATCCGAATTATGAGTTTTTACGAATACGAATTCTGTACGAAATACGAAATTTTGTTTACGAATTTCGGATCCAAATTATCCGAATCCAAACTACCAAATAACTAATTTCAACTAATATGAAAGAAATTATAGCGGATATAACGAATGATTTGAATGAATTCGAGATTCAGTATAATGAATATCGACACTCTACGAATAATAACGAATTATCCGAAAACGTATTAACGTTACATAACACAAGTCTATTGTTCACCAATCACTCAGAGGAAGTACGAAATACAAAATTTTGTATTCGTAAACAAAATTTCGTATTTCGTACTTCCTCTGAGTGATTGGTGAACAATAGACAATAGACTTGTGTTATGTAACGTTAATACGTTTTCGGATAATTTGTTATTATTCATAGAGTGTCGATATTCGTTATCCAAATTAACGATTTGTAACGATTCGTAATGATTCGGACGAAATTCGTATTTCTTACGTATCCGAATTAAATTTCGTACACGAATTATGATTTTTTTTTATACGAAACGAAACTAAACAAATTCATTGATGGCTCCCATGTCTAATGTTCATCTGGTTCTGAGGAAGCCTTTGGACGAAACGCGTCAACTAGCATATATGACATATCATATGTCATTAATCATTTAGTTCTTCCTTGTGGATTTATGTTCACTGAGATTGTAGATTCTTGTATAATTTGTATTGAATAAACTATTTTTATATGTATTTGTGGTCCACACATTGTGTTCAGGTACCGGTATAGTCCGTCAAGTTGGTTCTCCTTCTTTTCTCTTTTTTCTTGATATATATGCATTGATAATAATTTAGCATTAAATGTGTTACTATAAGGTAAGATTTTGTTTATATAAATTCTATGTTAGATTGGAGATGATTTTTCTTGAAATATTTTGCAATGCTACTCTGAAATCCTGGTTCCTGAGACTGTAAATCAAAGGATTGAGGAGAGGAAGGATCACCGTGTAAAAAACAGACACCACTTTGTAACTGGTAAAATGATAACTAGAACCTGGAGTAAAATAATTAAGCTCAACAGAGATATAAAATATGAACACCACTGTCAGGTGAGAGGTACATGTAGAGAAGACTTTTGTTTTGTTGTCTTTGACCTTCATTTTCAAGACAGTCTTAAAGATAGAGATGTAGGATAGGAGGATCGGTATAAAAGACACCACTCCAAGGAAGCCATTAATGAGAAACATGAGCATGATATTGATGTATATGTCATTACAAGAGATCTGAAATAACTGGGGCAAGTCACAGAAGAAGTTCTTGACAATTTGTGACCTGCAAAATTTTAAGTTCAAGGCATAAACTGTATGAACTAAAGAATTGGTAAAACCGATACACCATACAATGGAGACCAATTGTGCACACACTTTCCACTGCATGATCTGTGTGTAATGTAATGGCTGACAAATGGCGACGTATCGATCATAGGACATAGTGGACAACAGAAACACCTCGCAACCGGCAAAGGACATAAAGAAGAAAACTTGGGTCATACAAGCTGTTACTGTACGCATTCTTCTCCTGGTGTGAAGGTCAACTAACATTTGTGGAGCAGTGACCGAAGAACAACAGAGGTCCAATCCAGCCAGGTTCCCGAGGAAGAAATACATAGGAACATGCAGGTGAGAGTCGGTCACAATGAGGGTGATGATCAGAAAATTCCCTATTAATGTCAGAAGGTAGATGAGAAGGAAGAAAAGAAAGAGAGGGAGCTGAAGGGCTGGAAGGTCAGACAATCCTGCGAGAAATAGCGCAGTATATATTGTCTGATTCCCCATTGATATATATTTTTTTACTTTTAAAAAGGAAAAAGTTAAAGAATTGCTCAGCTCCACTTTTATTGAGAAAAAGAAAAAATCCACGCTGGGCGATCAACGTATGTTTCAGGGATTTGCAGGGTAAATCTAAAATTTTACTTGTATCTAAATGTAGATTTCTGGGAAAATCAAAAAGGCAGGAAATAACTTTTGTAGCGACGCTCAATGCACCAACTGCTTACTGAACACCTCTGGGTTGCTGTATGACATTGAAATGTTAATAAAATGACAGCACTGAAGATTAAAAAGGAAAGGTAATGTCGGGGGGGGGGGGGTCACCTTCCCTTAAAGCGAAAGTTCCATTTTTGGGTAGAACTTCACTTTAAAAACATTAAATCCAACATGGCTTGTGTACCAATTAAAAATCAATATTATATATATTTTTTTTGCTGTATTTTTGTCCACGAAAAGTGAAGTTACCATTTAAAGAAAGTTATATAAGGATAATGTACGTTCTAAAGAAAAAAAGAACAGAGATTAGCCAAATCCCAAAGTTACTGAGGATGGAATGATCAAAATGTTATTTCAGCTGTCAATTGCCTAAAGCTCAGCTAAAATCACAAACATGGATATGGATTTACAAAATTGTAAAAGTATGCTTTTCGTGTGTAGAAAAGCAAATAAGAAAACTTAAAATTTCATGTTTTTTCTGCAACTCAAATGTAGACTTACCGGTAATTTATTAGAATTATACATATTGAGTAGAGAAATTCTAGAAGCAAAAGTTGGGATATTGAACTAATTTTTGTGCAGAAAATATGAGTTATTTACTTTTTTTTCTATCAAGCAATTTAAGGCCCCTTTCACACGAGGCGGACTCCACTTGCACGGAGTCCGCCTCTGTCCGCCGGCTCAGCGGGAGATCTGTCCGATCTCCGCTGAGCCGGCGGATGACAAGTCCCTCTTCGCTCACTGAGCGGGGAGGGGCTTGCGAGCCCCGCTGGTCTCTATGGAGAGATCGGATGAAAACGGTCAGCGTGTCCGTTTTCATCAGATCTCACCCGATCCGATCCGCCAGCGACGGATCTGGACGTGGGGCCATCCATCTGCTTTTGGCGGATCGGACCAGGGTCGGATGTCAGCGGACATGTCTCCGCTGACATTCGACGCTCCATAGACTAACATGGAGCGCCCGTTCAGATCCGCCGTCAAAACTGACAGGCGGATCTGAACGGTCCGACCGTGTGAAAGGGGCCTAAAGTGTTTCTTCACGAATTCTCATATATTGGCTGTAACATTGAACTTACTGAACGATGCTCTGAACAGAATGTAATATCAGTTGTCCATTAAAAAAAAAAAAAAAATATTCCTCACAATATCTGAATCAGGTATTAACTGTAAGAAATTATTATTATTATACCGTATATACTCGAGAATAAGCCGACCCAAATATAAGCTGAGGCACCTAATTTTACTACAAAAAACTGGGAAAACGTATTGACTCGAGTATAAGCCTTGTGTGAGAATTGCACAGCTACTGTAAGTGAAAAAGAGGGTCAACAGTGCCCATTTGCAGCCTCACTGTGCCCATTTGCAGCTATAGGTCCCCCGAACTTCAAACGTGGTAGTTAAGGGTTCCTAGATGCCCCCTAGCTGCAGCCAAAATTTGGGGTCTCTAGACCCAAAGATGCTGCAGATGGACACAGTTGACTGAGTTTGGGGCCCCATATCTTGGGGCCACTTGGTGCTAGGAACCCCAAATTTGGTGTGCAAACCCAGTGGAACAGCACTACAACATATCCAGATGGGGTTCCTATCACCAAGTGGCCCCGAGATACAGGGCCCCAAAGTCGGTTCGGAAAATGTCAAGCACTTTTCTGCAGCAGAGAATGACATTTTCCGAACCGGCTTTGGGGCCCCGTATCTCGGAGCCACTTGGTGCTAGGATCCCCAGGGTTCCTAGCACCAAGTGTCCCCGAAATACGGGGCCCCAAAGTCGGGTCGGAAAATGTTATTTTCTGCTGCAGAAAAGTGCTTGACTCAAGTATAAGCCGTGGGGGGCATTTTCAGCACAAAAAAATGTGCTGAAAACTCGGCTTATACTCGAGTATATACAGTAACTTGTGCCAAAGTCCAAGCCGTATGACAGAGACCCCAAAAAAAGTTCCAAAGTATTGTTAAGAGTTGACTGCATGTAGACAGGAAGTGTCTATGAGGCTGGAGTAGATCAACTAGCATTAAAAAAATAAAAAATAAAAAAAGTTAAAACAAAGGTTAGTATAAAATTACAATTATACACAGTGCATATACAAATATAAATGTTTTCCTGTTAGTGTTTAGGCTTACTTCAAAGTTTGCTAAAGTTCGGCGAAGCATAGATCTGGAATAAGCATGCTTCAAATGTGTGTTACAGATTACCAACTTAGAATTTAAATGCATTATAAACCTTCCTACCTGCACCTTGTGTTTTTCTTCTGCATTAAAGAGGAAGTAAACCCTGATGGTGATGGTGGTATTTTATCAACTCTGCGGTTTTTATTTTTTGCGCTATAAAAAAAATAGAGCGACAATTTTGAAAAAAACACATTATTTTTTTACTTTTTGCTATAATAAATATCCCCAAAAAAGAAATAAAAAATAATTTTTTTTTTCCTCAGTTTAGGCCGATACGTATTCTTCTACATATTTTTGGTAAAATTAGCGATTATTGATTGGTTTAGTTATAGCTTTTACAAAAAAGGGGATAGTTTTATAGCATTTTTATTAATATTTTTTTTTTACTAGTAATGGCGGCGATCAGTGATTTTTATTGTGACTTTGACATTATGGCATTTTTAAATGCACTGATTCCTGTGTAAATGACACTGGCAGTGAAGGAGTTAACCACCAGGGGGCGGGGAGGGGCTAAGTGTGACATGTGTGTTTTTTTTACTGTAGGGGGTGTGGCTTGGCGTTCGACATCACTGATCGTCTTTTCCGATGACAGGAAACAGACGATCAGTGTCAGTCTTACTAGGAAGCATGGGGAGAGGTTTGTTTACACAGACCTCTACCCGTTCTTCAGCTCTGTGACCCGATCGCGGGACACCAGCGGCGATTGGGTCCTCGGGTCCCGCGGCCACATTCACGGAGCTCAGGACTGGGTCGCGAACACACCGCCAGCGGCGAGCGCGTGACCCATGGCTGGGCTCTTAAAGGACAACGTACCTGTACGTTGATGTGCCCAGCCGTGCCATTCTGCCGACGTAAATGTGCAGGAGGCGGTCCTTAAGTGGTTAAAGGCCTTTCTGTGTTTTTAAACATAATCAACCAGTTTCTGATTTATTATAAATACAATTTTGGATTACCATCGATGCATGTGTGTACATTTTTGAGGGGTGGATCACCATTAACCACATCCCGCCCAGGCTTCTGCAGAATTATGGCCAAGCGGGGGATCAGTTATCCTGACTGGGCATCATATGATGTCCAGCAGGATAAGCCGCTTGTGCGCACAGAGCGGCGATCGGTGGTGCAGTGTGTCGATCTGCCACACAGCATCTCCAATTTTGGTAAAGAGCCTATGACGTAGGCTCTTTACCACGTGATCAGCTGTGACCAATCACAGCTGATCAGAGCGGTAACCAGGATGTGCCGGTAATCGACTTTCCTCAGGGCACGAGCAGAGGAGAGCCGATCAGTGGCTCTCCTGACAGTGGGGTCTGCGCTGATAATTCATGCATGGATTATCAGCACAGCCCCCATTAGAGGTGCCCACCACAGATCAATCAATCAGTGCCCATCAGATGCCAATCAGTGTCCATAACAAATGGCAAATAGTGCTCATCACAAATGTCAATCAGTGCCCATCATTATGACTGTCAGTCCCCCCTCATCAGAGCTGCGTATCAGTGCCCATCAGTGCCACCTATCAGTGCCCATCAGTGCTGCATATTAGTGCCTCCTCATCAGTGCCACCTATCAGTGCCCATCAGTGCCACCTATCAGTGCCCATCAGTGATGCATTTTAGTGCCTCCTCATCAGTGCCACCTATCAGTGCTGCATTTTAGCGCCTCCTCATCAGTGCCACCTCATCAGTGACCATCAGTGAAGGAGAAAACATACTTATTTACATTTTAAAACATAAACAAAGAAAACAAATTTTTTTTTCAAACATTTCTGTCTTTTTAAAATTTGTTTAGCAGAAAAGAAAGAAAAAAAAAAACAATGGTGATCAAATACCACCAAAAGAAAGCTCTATCTGTGGGAAAAATATTATAAAAATGTAATATGGGTAAAGTGTAGCATGATCACGCAATTGTCATTCAAAGTGTGACAGCTCTGGAAGCTGAAAATTGGTCTGGGCAGGAAAGGGGGTGAAAGTGCCCGGCATTGAAGTGGTTAAAGTCCTGCTATCCTTTTTCTGTCCTTGTTACCTTTTGTGAGCTCTTATGGGGAGGACACTCTCAAACCCTTGCATTTTAATTGTAATTGTCTCCCTTTAGATTGTAAAGCACTGCGCAAACCGTTGGTCCTATAAAAATGTATAATAATAATATCTATTACCTAAATTGAGACAAAATAAATCAATCTGGTCAGAGTTTCAAGTATCATGAAAATCTTTTGTCGTAAGAAAAATTTTGGATGGATTTTGCATCCATTTTTTCTATTCAGACATATACTATGCATATACTATACTATACTACTATGCAAAACAAATAAAAAAAATAACAAAAACAAAAAAAATAGGAAACAAACAACAAAAAATAATAAATAATAACTGAAAGTAACCATACCTGTAAAACAAAAAAAAATAAACTGTGAATTGCCAGATTTGCAAAATGAAGAAATGCCCTTGTTTTAGTGCCTGGCCCAGATTTGTTTCAATGATTCAAAAGTGAATTCTGATAGAAGAGGATTAAGGAGAGTCAGCACTGGGAGGATCGATTCAGTGGTGGAGACAATTTGCTGAAGAAGGTTAAATGAATGCAATAAAAAAAGCAGTGTGATATTTTGGTCACAGCGCAGTTTTATGTGGCACACATACTGTACATACTGTATATTTATAATGCAGAAATATCCCCGGCTATCTCCAGAGCACACAGGAGAGTGTATTGACTCTGTGTGCCTCCGAGATTAAATTAACATACAAATCTTCAAGAAATTAAATCTCTACAGAAAATGAAGCATCAACCACATGAATATACTCCTTAATGACGCATTGGGGGTTATTTACTAAAGGCAACTCAACTATATAGAGGAAATGCTAAATAAAAAAGGGGAAATAGTAAATAAGACCACAGACATTGCTATGGTGTTTAACCACTTCCCGACCACCTAACGCCGATATGCGTCGGCAGAATGGCACGGCCAGGCAAAACCACGTATATATACGTGGCCTTTTAAGAGGCCTGCCGTGGGTCATGCGCACACCGCCATCGGCGCGCTCGTGACCCGGTCGGGAGCTCCGTGACCACGGTCGTGGGACCATCGGACCCGATCGCCGCTGGTTTCCCGCGATCGGGTCACAGAGCTGAAGAACGGGGAGAGGTCTGTGTAAACAAACCTCTCCCCGCGCTTCCTACTCTGCCTGTCATTGATCGGCTGTTCCCTGTCATAGGGAAAGCCGATCAGTGACGTCAGACATCAGCCCCACACCCTAATAGTAAAAAAACATACACGTCACAGCCCATAATCCCTCCCCTCCCCCTAGTGGTTAACTCTTTCACTGCTAGTGTTATTTATACAGGAATCAGTGCATTTAAAT
Source organism: Lithobates sylvaticus (assembly GCA_028564925.1). Lineage (NCBI taxonomy): Eukaryota > Metazoa > Chordata > Amphibia > Anura > Ranidae > Lithobates > Lithobates sylvaticus. The sequence continues at coordinate 298,684,023 of CM053031.1, read as the reverse complement.
AGCATTGATTGCTGTATAAATGACAATGGTCCCAAAAATGTGTCAAAAATGTCCGATGTGTCCGCCATAATGTCGCAGTCACAATAAAAATCGCTGATCGCTGCCATTACTAGTAAAACAAAAAAATATTAATAAAAATGCTATACAACTATCCCCTAATTTGCAAACGCTATAACCTTTGCGCAAACCAATCAATAATCGCTATAGAAATGGGGTGATAGGGGCGCTAACTACAAAAACAAGTGATACCTATTTAGGCTCTTTGGTGATAGAAACAATATATAACACTGAATTAACAGTCTATCATAGAATCCTAATCACTTCTAAAGAAAGTGTTGTTATTATATACGGATTGGTGCTGCTTTATAGATTCAACCAAATATAGCCCTGGGATGTGGAAGAAAAAATCTTAGAATCGATACATACATACAGCTTAATCAATAACCCTATGCATAAGTCCATACAGTTCTTGCACCATAGACATGAGTCCATACAGTTTTGACAGGATAGATTCACCACAATCCCAAGTTAGCATAAAAAAAGTCCATTAGGATGAAATAAACTCTCTGTGAAAATAAACAACATATATAAAAAAATCTTCTGTGTCCTATGGTACTGTCAGGGAACAATCTGCAAGTACCGCTCTTAACTGTGGATTTGAATGAACCGCACTACTAGAAAATTACGAATACGAATCAATGAACACCTAGCCAATATTAGTAAAAGCTTCCCTAATCATAGCGTATCAAGGCACTTCAAAACCCATCATGCTAGCGATGCCACGGTTTGTAGGTTTTATGGAATAGATAGGGTCTCCAAATACTGGCGAGGGACGAACATGAAAAGGGAAATTGTGCCTTTGCAGCCTTGCCCAGTGCAGCCTTGTCCAGTGCTATTGCAGCCTTGCCCAGTGCAGCCTTGCCCAGTGCAGCCTTGCCCAGTGCCTTTGCAGGCTTGCCCAGTACATTTGCAGCGTTGCCCATTTACAATTGGCGCCGAGTGGGGAGGACGAGCGCCGCGTGACATATCGAAAGCCGCGTGTATTTTCGGCTATTTTCGGCTCCTCTCGCAGTCCCGCCCACCTCCACTGATTGCGAGAGGAGCCGAGTGCTGACAACATACAGAAATCCGAGTTCGCAGACAGGGGCGGGACTGCGAGAGGAGCCGAAAATAGCCAAACTCGGATTTCTTTATGTTGTCGGCGCTCGGCTCCTCTCGCAATCAGTGGAGGTGGGCGGGACTGCGTGAGGAGCCGAAAATAGCCAAAAATACACACGGCTTTCGATATGTCACGCGGCGCTCGTCCTCCCCACTCGGCGCCAATTTTAAATGGGCAACGCTGCAAATGTACTGGGCAAGCCTGCAAAGCCACTGGGCAAGGCTGCACTGGGCAAGGCCGAAAATAGCCGAAAATAGCCGAAAATACACGCGGCTTTCGGAATATCGGCTCCGCTCGCTCCCCTAAAGTGAAAATCAGTGGGAGATCGGCGGGTATCAGCGTATAACACGCATCCACGATTTTCCCCTGATTTTAAGGGGAAAAAAGTGCGTGTTATACGCTGATAAATACGGTAACTACTGGCTAGAATAACTAACAACAATTATGTCTTTCTTTGGTGATATACTTCCAAAGACAATTGATAAAATAGGTTCTATATAGCCATTAGACTAAGTGAGACATCTTGTGGCCAATTACAATAATACATCGCCAGTGTTTAAATAACTATATAGTGTAGTACATTCAAGTTCACGCTCAAAGTAGTTCCGAATATGTTTTATATTGCGTTTTTACTAATTATATGTTTTATCAAGTTGTACTTGTCTATGTTTACATCAATTGTAAAGGCTACAGCAGTTACCAGGGCCTGGGCGGTACTGAGGCTGCGCAGTGTGAGATCCTTTTGATTGGCTGTTAGACAATGACAGACACCTTAAATACCATTGAATCCTGTGACTAGACACGCCCCCTGAAGACGATTCTACATCGAAACGTGCGTCGGCGGCGCCTGTCTAGTCACGCTACTCTATTGTCAACACTTCCTGTTTCCGGCCTCCTGGTGGTTGACGGCGGTGTCAGCTGGAATGCACGCCGCTCATCATCATATCCAAGGCGGAACAAGACCGCCACGCTTTATACCTACCTACATGTAAGCAGCCCCAGTGCCGGGTGGGCACTGTAATCTGTAAGTAGCCATTTGGCTATGTATATTTTATCATTTTTGGATTAAAACGGAATTATGCTATGTAGCTGTTCTTTGCCTTTTTCATATATACCTTACCTGAGTTTCCTGGGTGAAGAAGGTTCCAGTACCATCTCCTGCCAAATCGTATGTGCACAGGCACTAACCTTTGAAAGCCCTATTGACTTTCTTTTTAATTAAAGGAGTCAATAGTATCAACAAGTATCGGTACTCGTGCAAATGCACCGATACCTGAAACTGATACTTTCAGGCTCGGTTCTTTGAGCTGTCAGTGAGTCTCCCCTGTTGACAGCTGAAGAGTTAAAGAAGTCCGGTAATTGGAGCCTTCAAAATTTATTGACAACATTTCTCAGCCACTGAAACACTAAGGGCCGGTTCACACAGGAGCAACACGACTTCCAGCATGACTTTGGGAGGCAACTTGGACACGACTTGAGTATGAATCACAGCGCGACTTGCGGCAACTTACAAGGCAACTTGAAGTTTCCCGCCAGGGCAGGGGACTTTGCCAGTGGCTGATCACATAATAATCAGCTCTGTGGGAATAATCAGCTTCCTGGAAAGTTGCTTCAGTTAAGACAGGGGATCCGAATTGGAGGCAACTTTCTTTGAAATCAATGGGTACAAGTCGCCTAGAAGTCGGATTGAAGTCGTACAGGAACCTTTTCTGAAGTCGGAGCGACTTCAGTAGTGTACATTAAGACGGCTCTATTCACTTCCATTGATTTTCTTAACCGCGCGACTTGGGGCGACGTGAAGTCGCATCTCAGGTCGCCCCTGTGTGAACCGGCTCTAAAATAAAAAGAAACATTGTTTCTTTTTGAATCTTTCTGTTTCTTCATCTGCAGATCAAAGGGATGAACAAGTGTTCCTCTGTTTAAGCCCTTATTAACCCTTAATTTACTCTAATCAGCCTTAATTAATTCCCTATTCTCCTCCTGCCTTTTTTCTTTGTTCACGTCTATTTTATAAACGATAAACAATTAAAACTTTTTTTTGTGAATATTTTTACACATATATATTAACATATATACATTTCACATTGAAAAGGTGCAAAATTAGAAAAAATGAATTATTTATTTAATTTGTAAATAACAGCTGAAGTTAAAACAAAACAGTTGCGGTAGGTATCGGTAATTGATATCGGCGAGTAATAAAAAAAGTTTGGGTACTGGTATCGGTGCATCCCTAATACATAGTATAGTGCTTTGTCTGTGTCTCTGCATTAGACTCTCCCTTGCTATTTGTCCTGGTGATTCTTGTCACTGACACAGAAGGAGAGGGAAATCTTCCAATAGAGACACCTAGTTCAACTATCTAGGAAAAGATGTCTGCTGTCTTTGGAGAGATTTTCACTCAAATCCTGTTGTGTCAGCAAAAAGTAAAAAACCTGATATTTCAAATCCCTACAAAACTCTAATTAGAGATACACATTAAAATTTTAAAGAGTACTTCTATATCTTTATATATATATATATATATATATATATATATATATATATATATATATATATATATATATGTCTATTTCGGTGTGAAGATCTTTCTTAAAACTCTTTGAAATGCTGTTTTGAAATCCTGGTTCCTCAAACTATAAATAAGAGGATTGAGGAGAGGGAGGATCACCGTGTAAAAGACAGCCACCAATTTGTCACCAGGAAAATGATAACTAGCACTTGGCCGGAAATAATTAAACATAACAGAGCAATAAAATATGAAGACCACTGTCAGGTGAGAGGTACAAGTAGAGAAAACTTTACTCAATTTGCCTTTAGCTTGCATTTTAAGAACAGTTTTGAATATATAGACATAGGACAGGAAGGTCAATATTAAAGAGCCGACTCCAAGAAATCCACCCAAGATAAAGATGAGCAGAATGTTGATGAAGATGTCACTGCAGGAAATCTGAAACAATTGTGGAAGGTCACAGAAGAAACTTTCTACAATATCTGATGCACAAAATGTTAACTTAAAGAGGTAAAGAGTCTGAACTAAAGAATAAGTAAACCCGAGACACCAGACACTGGACACCAACTGCATACAAACTTGCCAACTCATGATCTGTATGTAACGCAATGGTTGACAAATGGCGGTATATCGATCATAGGACATGACAGCCAACAGAAAGACCTCAGAGGTGGCAAAGAATATAAAGAAACAGACTTGGGTTATACATTCCATGGTGGTAATCGTTTTTCTCTTGGTGTGAAGGTCAAACAACATTCGTGGGACGGTGACTGAGGAACAACAGAAGTCCAAACCGGCCAGGTTCCCAAGGAAGAAATACATAGGAACTTGGAGGTGAGAATCAGTGACTAAGAGGACGATGATCAGACAATTCCATATTAATGTCAGAATGTAGATGAGAAGGAAGAAGAGAAATAAAGGGAGCTGGAGAGCTGGAAGCTCAGACAGTCCAGTGAGAAATAATTCATTCAAAATTGTCATATTTCTCATTGCAACAATTTTACTCACTCTTTAAAGCAAAAATGTATAATATGTGATTCAACTCTTCATTAATATTCACATGAAGATTAAATGTATTACAATCAATAAATCTAAATCAGAAGTTTTAAGTTCTCCACCAAAATCAGTTTCTTGTTAGCGTGGAATGTTAGAATTGTTTATCAGCAATCTCAGATATTGGCTGAAACATACAGCAGTATGTATGGATTCGAGTGTTGTTTCAGTTCAGATCCAAGATACAGAAAAGTCTGTTTTTCGTAAACTAAAAGAAAAAAAAAAATTAAAAAAAAAAATTACTTTACCAAAGCCTTCTCTAAATTATTAATTGATATTTAATAATTAAATACGTATTAATATTTTTTTGAGGTGCCAGGAAGCCCAGCCTATATGACGGGTCCCCATTTTAGGTATCTAAACATGCAATAATATGCAGAAATTGTTACATGTAACAATTATTCCATCCAATAGATTTATATGGCATCAACTTTCTCTTTACATAGCTCAGGTTGACACGTCTTCCTGACCACAAGGCTTTACTATGATAATTTGAGATGTCCTATTATAGCATTTTGAATTTTAGCATTTAAGCTACCAAAACATAAAGTAAAATCTCCCCATAGAGAAGACCCTTAACCACTTGCTTACTGGGCACTTAAACTCCCCTCCTTTCCAGACCAATTTCCAGCTTTCAGCGCTGTCGCACTTTGAATGACAATTGCGCAGTCACACAACACTGTACCCAAATTAAATTTTTATAATTTTTTCCCCCCAAATAGAGCTTTCTTTTGGTGGCATTTGATCACCTCTGCGATTTTTATTTTTTGTTAAAAAGATTTAAAAAGACCGAATTATTTTTTTTTAAATTTTGTTATAAAAATATAAAATGGGTAATTTTTGTCCTTCATTGATGTACACTTATGAGGCGGCAGTGATGGGCACTGATAGGTGGCAGTGATGGGCACTGATGGGTTACACTGATAGGCAGCACTTTTAGGTGGCACTGATTGGCAGCACTGGTGGGCATTGATAGGTGGCACTGGTGGGCATTGACAGGTGGCACATTTGGGCATTGACAGGTGGCACTTGTGGGCATTGACAGGTGGCACTTATGGGCATTGCAAGGTGGCACTTGTGGGCATTGCAAGGTGGGACCAATGTTCCTTTAAGATAAGCTGGTGATCGGCTTTTTTTTTCTCCCCCGCTGTCAGCGTGAGGAGAAAAAAAAGCGATCACCAAGCTTTTGTTTTTATCATGTGATCAGCTGTCATTGGCTGACAGCTGATCACATGGTAAGGGGCCGGGACCCACCCCTTACTCGGATCGCTGATCACCTGAGTCTCAGTGACCCCTACAGGGCGTGCGCAGGGAGCGTGCACAGGGGAAGACGTCATATGACAGCCTCCCGGGAATCTAGATCAGCGCTGTGGCCATCATTCGGCCATAGTGCGGATGTCAAGTGGTTAAAGCATATTTAAATTAAAAGTCAAACCTATTCCTAACTAAGACTAAACCTGCTCTCACGCCCCCTTCTAAATCCTATTCTATGTAGTGCCGGTCTCCTGAAGAGCACACGCTATATTTTTGTCAAATTAAATGTTTCTAAAACCATAGTTGGGTTTTAGGGTTAATTGCTCTAAATTACCAGTTTGGCTGTATTGTGTTCTGCTTGGTCATGGGTGTCAGTGTCACCTCTGGCAGGCATTGGAACGCAGTCCGGTTGGACACATTGGGTGCCAATCTTTCTCGGAACCAATCAGTGAGTGTCTTGTCTCGCTGTGTATTCTGGGAGAGGGTACTTAAGGTACTGAGGTCACGTGATTCTGAGTTCCGGTCCAGAAGATCTTTCTGACTGCTTGGTCCTGACCAGCCTTTAGGGGCCCTCATGGCCTGGGGTGCAGATCCATCCGTTTCCAAGTCTCGGGGCTGGCTAGCCCAAGGCGCAGTAACTGGTAGGAGGATTCCAAGGTGGTCCAGTGCCGTCTCGGTTTTGGAGAGGCCCAGCAACTGAGAATCCAACCAGGGGAGGACTCTTCAGAAGAGGGCCACGCACAAGGCTGGCTGCACAGCAAGAGCCTGGAAGCTGAGCTGGAAGGACATCAGGTGAATCCACGCTTGTACTGTTGCAAGAGAGTTCTGAAGGATGAACTTAGAGAACTCTCACACGGTACCAGTATCTTGCCACAGTGTGTAAACAAACCTCTCCCCGTGCTTCCTAGTGACACTGTCACTGTCACTGTTCCCTGTCATTGGGAAAGAGGATCAGTGATGTCGAATGTCAAGCCACATCCCCCTACAGCAAAAAAAACACACACACACATCACACTTAACCCCTCCCCGCCCCTAGTGGTTAACCCCTTCACTGCCAGTGTCATTTACACAGGAATAAGTGCATTTAAATAGCACTGATTGCTGTATAAATGACAATGGTCCCAAAAATGTGTCAAAAATGTCCGATGTGTCCGCCATAATGTCGCAGTCACAGTAAAAATCGATGATCGCCGCCATTAATAATAAAAAAAAATATTAATAAAAATGCTATAAAACTATCCCCAATTTTCTAAATGCTATAACTTTTGCGCAAACCAATCAATAATGGCTAATTGCGATTTCTTTGAGAAAAAAATGTTTTTTTTTATATATTTTTTGGGGACATTTATTATAGCAAAAAGTAAAAAATATTGATTTTTTTTCAAAATTGTCGCTCTATTTTTGTTTATAGTGCAAAAAATAAAAACCGCAGAGGTGATCAAATACCACCAAAAGAAAGCTCTATTTGTGGGAAAAAAAGGACGTCAATTTTGTTTGGGAGCCACGTCGCAAGACCGCGCAATTGTCAGTTAAAGCGACGCAGTGCCGAATCTCAAAAAGGGGCCTGGTCTTTTGGCTGCAAATTGGTCCGGGGCTTAAGTGGTTAACTACACCCATTAGATTTTAGAGGACTAAAAATCCTTTTAGTCTACTAAAATGTACTGGAGATTTAGTCGACTAAATACGACAAAACTAAAACAATTGCAGAAGACTAAAATGGCACTAAAACTAAAATGCCCTTTTAGTCCTAAGACTAATGCTGCATACACACGGTCGCAATTTCCGACAACAAATGTTCGATGTGAGCTTGTTGTCAGAAATTCCGAACGTGTGTAGGCTCCATTGGGCATTTGCTGTCGGAATTTCCGACAACAAATGTTTGAGAGCTGAACAAAATTTGTTGTCGGAAATTCCAACCGTGTGTAGACAATTCCGACGCACAAAATTCCACGCATGCTCGGAATCAAGCAGAAGGAGCCGCACTGGCTATTGAACTTCATTTTTCTCATGTCGCATGTCTTGTAAGTGACCGCATTCTTGATGTTTGGAATTTCCGACAACATTTGTGACATCGGAACATTTTGACGTCGGAATGTCCCATTGTGTGTGTACACTGCATAATCCTAGACTCTGAACTGTCCTTTCAAACCCACATACAATCCCTGTCCAAATCATGCCGCCTTAGCCTCCGTAACATTTCCAGAATACGCCCCTTTTTAACGAATGACACCACCAAGCTTCTAACTCACTCCCTGGTTATCTCTCGCCTCGACAACTGCAACTCCCTCCTCATTGGACTACCTTTACATAGACTATCCCCCCTTCAGTCCATAATGAATGCCGCTGCAAGACTCATCCACCTTACCAACCATTCAGTGTCCTCCACCCCTCTCTGCCAATCCCTCCACTGGCTTCCACTCACCCAACAAATAAAATTCAAAGTACTAACAATAGTTTACAAAGCCATCCATAACTCTGCCCCCAGCTACATCACTAGCCTAGTAACAAAATACCAACCAAGCCGCTCTCTTCGGTCCTCCCAAGACCTCCTGCTCTCTAGCTCCCTTGTCACCTCCTCCAATGCTCGCCTCCAGGATTTCTCCAGAGCTTCTCCCATCCTTTGGAACTCTCTACCCCAATCTGTCCGACTGTCCCCTAATCTATCCATCTTTAGACGATCCCTGAAAACCTTTCTCTTTAAAGAAGCCTATCCTGCTTCTAACTAACACTGTTTTACTTCCTCCATCAACTCATTCCCCACAGCTATTACCTCTTGTATCAATTGACCCTTTATTTTTAGATTGTAAGCTCTAACGAGCAGGGCCCTCTGATTCCTCTTGTACCAAATTGTTATGTAATTGTAATGCCTGCCTTTATTTTGTTAAGCGCTGCGCAAACTGTTGGCGCTATATAAATCCTGTATAATAATAAGACTAAAACTAAATCAAAAATTTGCTGCCAAAATTAACACTGGTGATCACATGGTGCAGACAGGGCCAATTACAGCCCATATGTACCATATGATTAGCTTTGGCCAATCACAGCTAATCACAACAAAAGACACTGAATTAATTAGTTTCATTTAGCTAAAAATGGTTGCTTATACCAATAAAAATTCACTGAAATAAGCAATCATAATATGTAAAAAGAAAAAAAAAAATCTGAATCACTTCCCCTGAGTAGTACAGTATTGCTATGGTAACACTGATTTGCTCTGGTTACAAAAAAAAAAAAATCACAAAAAAAAAAAAAAGTGTAATAAACCATTAAAAATCACAAAAACATATATAATAAACCTTTAAAAAAAAAAATATATATATATATATATAATCTTTTACATACTGTCACCAGTCAGTGTCCCTGATCACCACCACACACGTTTTATGATGATGCTGTGCTGCACTGGTGGCAGTATGTAAAGACAAAAAATTTAAATTTTCCCAAAAATTCTGACAAAAAAATTACAACTTCAAAAAACGTGCCATGATTCTTACTAAACATAAAGAAGATTTCTGTATGTAACAACATTTTATAATAAAAGATTAAATATGAAAAAATAAACATAAAGAAGAATATCCATCCAAAATTCTTACTAAATACCTTGGAATGTCTTCTTTCTAAAAATGGGTCATTTAGTGGTGTTTGTACTGTCCTGGCATTTTTTGGCCTCAAGAAATGAGATCGGCCTTCAGTACATCAGGAATGATCAATTTTACTATATGCCATAGTTTGTGGACTCTATAACTTTCCTAAAGACTAAATAATATACACTTATTTGGGTTATTTTCACCAAAGAAATGTAGCAGAATACATTTTTACCTACAATTATGATGAAAGATTATTTATTTGAATTTTTTTATAACAGAAACAAAATAAAAAAAATAATTTTCATTTGTTTAGCAAAAAAAAAAAAACAATGATGATTAATAGCAATGAAAATAAAGCTCGAATTGTATGAAAAAATTATAAAATGTAATATGGGTACAGTGTTGCATGACCGCGCAATTGTCATTCAAAGTGCGACAGTGCTGAACACTGAAAATTGACCTGGGCAGGAAGAGGGTAAAAGTACCCAGTAGGCAAGTGATTAACACACCTTAAGGGTGCTTTCACACTGACAGCGTGGGGGGTGTCGGCGGTACATTTAGTGGCTCTTTACCATTATTTTAGGTGTGTTTTTCGGCTGCTAGCAGAGTGCTTTAAACCCCCGCTAGCGACCGAATAAAGGTTTAAAAGCTCCCGCAAAGTGCCGCTGCTGAGCGGTGCTTCCCATTGATTGCAATGGGCAGGGGCGCTTTAGTTGAAGTGCATACGGCGCTCCTAAAGTGCCCCAAAAGATGCTGCTTGCAGGCCTTTTTTCAACGTCCTACCTGGGTTCAATATTGAGTTGGCCCACCCTTTGCAGCTATAACAGCTTCAGCTCTTCTGGGAAGGCTGTCCACAAGGTTTAGGAGTGTGTCTATGGGAAAGTCTCTACTCTAGTTCTATCGGGTGCAGGCCAGTCAAGTTTCTCCACCCCAAACTCGCTCATCCATGTCTTTATGGACCTTGTTTTGTGTATTGGTGGGTAGTCATGTTGGAACAGGAAGGGGCCATCCCCAAAGTTAGGAGCATGAAATTGTCCAAAATGCCTTTGTATGCTGACGCCTTAAGAGTTCCCTTCACTGGAACTAAGGTGCCAAACCCAACCTCTGAAAAACAACCCCACACCATAATCCCCCCTCCACTAAATGATTTGGACCAGTGCAAAAAACAAGGCTCATAAAGACATGGATGAGCAAGTTTGGAGTGAAGGAACTTGACTGACCTGCACAGAGTCTTGACCTCAACCTGATAGAACACCTTTGGGATGAATTAGAGCGGAGACTGGCGAGCCAGGCCTTCTCATGCAACATCAGTGTCACGTACCTGGTGGTGCGAGCCCGAGATTGCAGGGGGAGGCCTCCCTTGCGTCTCCCACTCCTGGTCCCCTGGTGTGGGAACAGGAGAGCCAGGAGTGAGGAGGAGCACGGGTGCCTGGCAGGATCAACAGACCGGTGGGAAGGAAACAGGTTAGCTGAGCAGGCAGGATCTCTGGGAAGCAGGCTCACAGGTAAACCGGATAGCAGACCTGGCAGGATCACAGGAAGCAGGCTCACAGGTAAACTGGATAGCAGAGCTGGCAGGATCACAGGAAACAGGCTCACAGGTAAACTGGATAGCAGAGCTGGCAGGATCACAGGAAGCAGGCTCACAGGCAAACCGGATAGCAGAGCTGGCAGGATCACAGGAAGCAGGCTCACAGGTAAACTGGATAGCAGAGCTGGCAGGATCACAGGAATCAGGCTCACAGGTAAACTGGATAGCAGAGCTGGCAGGATCACAGGAAACAGGCTCACAGGTAAACTGGATAGCAGAGCTGGCAGGATCACAGGAATCAGGCTCACAGGTAAGCTGGATAGCGGAGCTGGCAGGATCACAGGAAACAGGCTCACAGGTAAACTGGATAGCGGAGCTGACAGGAACTGGACAACGGCTTGGCAAGTAGGTTCACAGGTACACTTGGATAGCAGAGCTGACAGGAACTGAACAACGGCTTGGCAAGCAGGTTCACAGGTAAGCTTGGATAGCAGAGCTGACAGGAACTGGACAACGGCTTGGCAAGTAAGTTCACAGGTACACTTGGATAGCAGAGCTGACAGGAACCGGACAACGGCTTGGCAAGAAGTTCACAGGTACACTTGGATAGCAGAGCTGACAGGAACTGGACAACGGCTTGGCAAGCAGGTTCACAGGTAAGCTGGGATAGCTGAGCTGACAGGAACTGAACACAGGAAACGGAACCACAGACTGGACTGGAACCAGCAGGTGAACAGGCTCGTTACAGAGGGTCAGACTGCAGACTGGACAAAGGCTAAACAAGGAACCAAAGTTCATCAAGAAGTCAGGTAATGAATCTGAACTAGAGCAAGGTACAATGGATCAGGCAGGAGGATAGTCACTGGAAGCCGGGGTCGGGTACAGGCAGAAAGCAGGATAGTCTTTATGGCAAGCCGGGTCAAAGGAACAGGTATAACAGGATCAGGTTTCTTTTACTACACCACAACGCTGTAGAGCAGACAGCAAAGACCGTCTGCTCAAGTCAGGCTTAAATAGGCCGGCTGGTGCTAACTAGGGCGCGCGCCCGTCTCCCTGTGCGCGGTTGTGCACGTGCCCGCGCCCGGGCGCGCATGCGCATGCGCAATGGAATCTGAGGGCCAGGACGGCCCGGGTTTAGATTTCTGGCAGGATCTTCATGACATTGCCCCCCTCCTAGGGGCAACCTCCGGGTGCCCCTCTGGGCAAATCTCTCAGGGTGAGCTCTTTTGAAGGCTTGAACTAGACTCTTAGCATGGATATTACACTCGGGCTCCCAGGAATTTTCTTCAGGACCATATCCCTTCCATTTGATCAAAAACTGGTTCTGATTTCTCCTTTTTCTAACATTTAGTATGGCCTCTACCTCATATTCTTCCTCGCCATCTACCAAGACTGGGTCCGGGGGTACCGTCCTTCTGTTGGAAAAGGGGTTGGAAGTGGAGGGCTTTAACAGGGAAACATGAAAGACTGGATGGACCTTGAGGGAATCAGGAAGTTCCAACTCATAGGCTACTTCATTAATCTTTCGTTTGACTGGAAAGGGACCTAAGAACTTAGGGCCCAGTTTCTTTGAGGGACAAGCCAATTTCAGATTCAAGGTGGAGAGCCACACTGTGTCACCCGGTGCCAGTACCAATTCTCCACGCCTCTTTCGGTCAAAGACTGTTTTGTTATGTTCCTGGGTCCGGGCCATGGTGTCCTGCAGGAGTTGGTTATTGAAAGCAAAGAAGTCAATCTTCTCCTGGACTGCGGGCACAGTACATTCAGGAAGGGAATTGGGCAGAAATGAAGGATGAAAGCCATAGTTGGCGAAAAAGGGTGTCTGTTGGGTGGCCGAGTGGATAGCATTGTTATATGCAAACTCGGCAACTGGTAACAGGGAGATCCAATCGTCTTGGGAGAAGGAAGAAAAGCATCGAAAGATATTGTTCCAGGGTCTGATTGGTTCTTTCGGTCTGTCCATTGGTTTGAGGGTGATAAGCGGAAGAAAACGATAGCTCAATATTGAGGGCCTTGCAGAGTGATTTCCAAAACCGAGAGGTGAATTGTACCCCTCGGTCGGACACTATGTTGGCTGGTACCCCATGGAGTCTGATGACTTCTCGGATGAACACTTGTGCGGTTTCTGAGGCAGAAGGGGTACCCTTCATGGGAACAAAGTGTGCCATCTTTGACAGACGATCAACTATCACGAAGATCGTAGTGTGGTCCTCTGCTGGGGGCAGTTCCACAATGAAATCTATGGACAGCATTTTCCAGGGGCGATCTGGGACTGGTAATGGCTTGAGTAAGCCCCAGGCTTTGGTTCTGTGACTCTTGCTCCGAATACACACAGTGCATGTTTCCACAAATTTCCTGCAGTCTTCCCTTAGCTGAGGCCACCAGAAGGTACGTTGTACCAATTCAGTGGTTTTGGTGACACCAAAGTGTCCGGCAAGCTTGTGATCATGGCACAATTCCAGGACGGTTACCCGCAGACCCTCGGGAATGAAAATCTTATCCCCATGCCACAATAGCCCATCCTTGGCCTGCAGCCCAGGACCGGGAGTGGGTATGAGGCCACTGGAGGCCCGCCTGAGCTGGGACAGTAGGTCTTTCTGTAACAGGAGAAAGTTTCCAGGGGCAAGGATAGTGTCTGGAGGGGAACCATCCTGGGATTTGTGATACATACGAGACAGAGCGTCCGGCTTCGCGTTTTTGGAACCCGGACGATATGTCACGTGAAAAGTAAAACGAGAGAAAAATAAGGCCCAACGGGCCTGTCTAGGTTTTAACCTCTTGGCAGTCTTCAGGTACTCTAGATTCTTATGATCTGTGAAGATCAGGATTGGGTGAGTAGCCCCTTCTAGCAGGTAACGCCATTCCTCGAGGGCGGTCTTTATGGCCAGTAATTCCCGATCCCCCACATCGTAGTTCTTCTCGGCTGGGGACAGTTTCCGTGAGAAGAATGCCACGGGGTGTAGCAGGGCTTTGATGCCCTGTCTCTGGGACAGGATGGCCCCTACAGCTATCTCTGAGGCATCCACTTCGAGGACAAAGGGCAGAGAAGGATCTGGATGCTTCAGGATAGGGGCTGAGGTAAAGAGCCCCTTGAGGGCCTCGAAGGCCCCTTGGGCCTCAGGGGACCAATGAAAACGGGTACCTTGTTTGGTGAGTTGAGTAATGGGTGCCACTATGGCCGAGAATCCCTTGATGAATTTGCGATAAAAATTGGCAAAGCCAATGAATCGCTGGATCCCCTTTTTATCTGCGGGAACTGGCCAGTCCAGGATGGCTGAGATTTTCTGGGGGTCCATCCGGATGCCTCTACTGGAGATGATCAAACCTAGGAAGGGTATGCTTTCTACCTCAAAGAGACATTTTTCTGCCTTGGCATAGAGGCCATGTTGCCGGAGACGACCCAACACACTTTTAACATGTCCACGATGCAGCTCTAGGGAGGAAGAGAAAATTAGTATGTCATCAAGATAAACAACAGCAAAAACATCAAGGAAGTCCCGAAGTACATCATTTATAAAGGCCTGAAAGGTAGCGGGGGCGTTACAGAGTCCAAACGGCATCACCAGGTACTCGAAGTGCCCAAATCGAGACCGAAATGCCGTCTTCCATTCGTCCCCATCCTTTATACGTATCAAATTGTATGCCCCTCTGAGGTCCAGTTTAGAAAAGATGGAGGCCGTGCCAAGCCTCTGAAACAGTTCAGGTACCAGGGGAAGCGGGTAGCGATTTTTGACTGTGACCTCGTTTAGGGCACGGTAGTCCACACAGGGTCTGAGAGAATGGTCCTTCTTTTCTACAAAAAATATTCCAGCACCTGCAGGAGACGTAGATGGGCGGATAAACCCTTTTTTCAGGTTATCATCAATATAGTCCTTTAATTTTCCCTGCTCCACCTCTGTTAACGGGAAAACCCTACCGAAGGGAATCTTGGCCCCGGGAAGGAGTTCAATGGGACAGTCATAGGGCCTATGTGGTGGCAGCACATCTGCCCTTTGTTTACTAAACACATCCAGGTATGCATGGTAGACTTCAGGGATGGACTGACGTAGACCTGCCTCGTTTTCGAGGCAGAGCAGAGCAGAGGGTCCTGCGGGGGCCAAGGAGCCGCAGGACCTTTGGCAGTAGGGAGAAGAAAAGGCCACCTCTCCTGTGGACCAGTTGATGACCGGGTTGTGTGCTTGCAGCCAGGGGATTCCTAGAATGACTGGAAACAAGGGAGAAGAAATTATGTCCAAACATAACAGTTCTTGATGTGACTCTGAGATTACTGTGTGCAATGGGGCAGTCTCCTGAGTCACTGGGCCAGATTTGATGGTGGACCCATCCGCCAGGTGGACAGACAGGCCTTGTTTTCTCAGACGGAGAGGAATTCGATGCCGGAGAGCAAAAGCAGAGTCCATAAAGCAACTGCAGGCACCAGAGTCAATGATAGCTGTGGTTTGTAGGGTCCTTCCTGAGAACTGGAAGGAAACAGAAAGGGCAAGATGAGATGAAACCCCGGTCACAGGATCCACATAACTGGAGAGAATAGTGGGGAACTTACGGAGTTTAGCCGGGCAATTCCGAACATAATGACCAGGCTCTCCACAATACAGGCACAGATTGTTGCTGCGGCGTCTCTGACGTTCAGCTGGGGTGAGAGAAGGCCGCAGGAGTCCAAGTTGCATGGGTTCGGATGCTGAAGAGGCATGAGTAGGTTTAACGGGGGGAGCAGTGCGGAAGTGACTAGGACCCCTGGGGAGCATCCAGGTAGGTCTTGGGGACCCCAAGGTTCGTTCGGCCCTACGCTCCCGTAGGCGCCGGTCAATTTGGATGCTTAGGTCTATGAGGGAATTCAGGGTCTGGGGTACCCCCACTCTGGCGAGCTCGTCCTTGAGTGCGTCTGAGAGGCCCATGCGGAATTGATGACGGAGGGCAGCATCGTTCCAGTCGGTGTCGGCACCCCAACGCCTGAACTCAGCCACATAGTCCTCTGCTGGTCTTCGACCCTGTTGGAGAGAACGTAAGGCGGCCTCCGCAGTGGTTGAGAGTTGGGGGTCCTCATAAAGCTGCGCCATGGCATCAAAAAAGGTGGAGAGACTGGTCAAGGCTGCATCCTTTTGTTCCACGAGACGGTGGGCCCAGATTTGGGGATCCCCAGTCAGTAGGGCTACCACAAAACCCACCTTGGTGGTCTCTAAAGAGAAGGTCCTAGGTTGCAGGGCAAAATGGAGTTCACAGGAGTTACGGAAAGTTCTGAAGCTACCACGGGCACCCGTAAATTTCTCTGGAGTAGGTACCTTGGGCTCAGGTGGTAGCATCACTATAGTCTGGGTAGGTGCAGGCCCCGTTGGGGGTACTGCTGAGTGAGGAGTTCCTTGGGTACTGGATGGACCAGACAGGGCCAGTACCCGTTCCTCCAGCCGGGTATAACCCTGCTGGAGGTTCTTCACCGCTTCGGTCAGACCTGCCAGGTGTTGGCATAGCCCCTCCATGGCGGGGGCTCCCTGCTCGGGCTCAGACATGGCTGTCTGCTACTGTCACGTACCTGGTGGTGCGAGCCCGAGATTGCAGGGGGAGGCCTCCCTTGCGTCTCCCACTCCTGGTCCCCTGGTGTGGGAACAGGAGAGCCAGGAGTGAGGAGGAGCACGGGTGCCTGGCAGGATCAACAGACCGGTGGGAAGGAAACAGGTTAGCTGAGCAGGCAGGATCTCTGGGAAGCAGGCTCACAGGTAAACGGATAGCAGAGCTGGCAGGATCACAGGAAGCAGGCTCACAGGTAAACTGGATAGCAGAGCTGGCAGGATCACAGGAAACAGGCTCACAGGTAAACCGGATAGCGGAGCTGGCAGGATCACAGGAAGCAGGCTCACAGGTAAACTGGATAGCAGAGCTGGCAGGATCACAGGAAACAGGCTCACAGGTAAACTGGATAGCAGAGCTGGCAGGATCACAGGAAGCAGGCTCACAGGTAAACCGGATAGCAGAGCTGGCAGGATCACAGGAAGCAGGCTCACAGGTAAACTGGATAGCAGAGCTGGCAGGATCACAGGAAACAGGCTCACAGGTAAACTGGATAGCAGAGCTGGCAGGATCACAGGAAGCAGGCTCACAGGCAAACCGGATAGCAGAGCTGGCAGGATCACAGGAAGCAGGCTCACAGGTAAACTGGATAGCAGAGCTGGCAGGATCACAGGAATCAGGCTCACAGGTAAACTGGATAGCAGAGCTGGCAGGATCACAGGAAACAGGCTCACAGGTAAACTGGATAGCAGAGCTGGCAGGATCACAGGAATCAGGCTCACAGGTAAGCTGGATAGCGGAGCTGGCAGGATCACAGGAAACAGGCTCACAGGTAAACTGGATAGCGGAGCTGACAGGAACTGGACAACGGCTTGGCAAGTAGGTTCACAGGTACACTTGGATAGCAGAGCTGACAGGAACTGAACAACGGCTTGGCAAGCAGGTTCACAGGTAAGCTTGGATAGCAGAGCTGACAGGAACTGGACAACGGCTTGGCAAGTAAGTTCACAGGTACACTTGGATAGCAGAGCTGACAGGAACCGGACAACGGCTTGGCAAGAAGTTCACAGGTACACTTGGATAGCAGAGCTGACAGGAACTGGACAACGGCTTGGCAAGCAGGTTCACAGGTAAGCTGGGATAGCTGAGCTGACAGGAACTGAACACAGGAAACGGAACCACAGACTGGACTGGAACCAGCAGGTGAACAGGCTCGTTACAGAGGGTCAGACTGCAGACTGGACAAAGGCTAAACAAGGAACCAAAGTTCATCAAGAAGTCAGGTAATGAATCTGAACTAGAGCAAGGTACAATGGATCAGGCAGGAGGATAGTCACTGGAAGCCGGGGTCGGGTACAGGCAGAAAGCAGGATAGTCTTTATGGCAAGCCGGGTCAAAGGAACAGGTATAACAGGATCAGGTTTCTTTTACTACACCACAACGCTGTAGAGCAGACAGCAAAGACCGTCTGCTCAAGTCAGGCTTAAATAGGCCGGCTGGTGCTAACTAGGGCGCGCGCCCGTCTCCCTGTGCGCGGTTGTGCACGTGCCCGCGCCCGGGCGCGCATGCGCATGCGCAATGGAATCTGAGGGCCAGGACGGCCCGGGTTTAGATTTCTGGCAGGATCTTCATGACAATCAGTGCCTGACCTCACAAATGGGCTTCTGGAAGAATGGTCAAACATTCCCATAGACACACTCCTAAACCTTGTGAACGGCCTTCCCAGAAGAGTTGAAGCTCTTATAGCTGCAAAGGGTGGGCCAACTCAATATTGAACCCTCCGGACTAAGACTGGGATGCATTAACCACTTACGACCGGGCCATAGTCGAAAGATGGCTACAGCGCGGTGGGCTTATTCTGGGTGGACGTCTGTGGGAAGTCCTCCCAGAGTGTTGCTCCCGCGCGCCCCCAGAGGACCCGGCGCATCACAGATTACGGTAAACGGCCGCTGATAGCTGCCATTTACCACGTAATCGCTCCGTCAAATTACCACTTGTAAACACCGGCATCACGTCATGACGCTGATTCCTCCCTCCCCTCTCTGTAGCGAGCGGTACAGTGAGAGGGGAGAGGGGGAGAAATTGCAGCAGCGCTGTGGGCTGGATGTGTAGTGCCCACAGCGCTGCTCAGTGATACTCTGCCAATACTCTGCAACACTGTGCAATACTCTGCAACACTGTGCAATACTCTGCCAATACTCTGCAACACTGTGTAATACTCTGCCAATACTCTGCAACACTGTGCAATACTCTGCCAATACTCTGCAACACTGTGCAATACTCTGCAACACTGTGCAATACTCTGCCAATACTCCGCAACACTGTGTAATACTCTGCCAATACTCTGCAACACTGTGCAATACTCTGCCAATACTCTGCAACACTGTGTAATACTCTGCCAATACTCTGCAACACTGTGCAATACTCTGCCAATACTCTGCAACACTGTGCAATACTCTGCAACACTGTGCAATACTATGCCAATACTCTGCAACACTGTGTAATACTCTGCCAATACTCTGCAACACTGTGCAATACTCTGCCAATACTCTGCAACACTGTGCAATACTCTGCCAATACTCTGCAACACTGTGCAATACTCTGCAACACTGTGCAATACTCTGCCAATACTCTGCAACACTGTGTAATACTCTGCCAATACTCTGCAACACTGTGCAATACTCTGCCAATACTCACCAATACACTGCCAATACTCGCCAATACTCTGCCAATGCTCGCCAAGAGTCTGCCAATACTCTCCAATACTCTCCAATACTCTGCCAATGCTCGCCAAGACTCTGCCAATACTCTGCCAATACTCTTCAAGACTCTGCCAATACTCTCCAATACTCTGCCAATGCTCACCAAGACTCTGCCAATACTCTCCAATACTCTGCCAATACTCTGCATCACTGTGCTATACTCTGCCAATACTCTGCAACACTCTGTCAATACTCTGCAACACTGTGCTATACTCGCCAAGACTCTGCCAATACTCTGCAATACATTTTAACAGAAACAAATATTTTTTTTTTTTTAACCAAATTTTCAGTGTTTTTTGATTTATAGTGCAAAAAATTAAAAACCCAGCGGTGATTAAAAACCACCAAAAGAAAGCTCTGTTTGTATGAAAAAAAGGACAAAAATTTAAGGGGGTTTAAGTACTCAGTGGGCAAGTGGTTAAAGTTCATGTGTGTGTAAAGGCAGGTGTCCTAATACTTTTGATATTATAGTGTATGTCTTGTTTCAATCTCTTAAAGATATGCAAAGCACGCTCTTAGAAATTATACATATAAATAGAGCCTGGCTGTTTTTTATGAATGCAAATATTTTCTATTTTCCTTATTGTGGCCTCATTCCAGATTGTGTCAGTGATAGACCAGCAGAAGGAAATCTTGAGAGGGATGGGGGAGTCTTCCCAGGAAGAATCACTTCAGTGGCAATAGGTCTAATTTGGAGACATTTTGCTGAAGAAAGTAAAATGATTACAGCAGAAAATCTGTGTGACATTATTGATGGCAGTGCAGTTGTATTCGCCACACGTAGATATATTTATTATGCCGACATTTTCCCCTGACATCCCGGCTGCACACAGGGGTGTATGTGACTCGGTATTCATCTGAGATCACATGGATCATCGGGAAATTCATTTCTACAGAAAATAAAACTTTATTTGAATGATTGTATTCCCCCCACGACACAAACAACACAAACAACACACAAATATCCATAAATAAATCAATTTTTGCTGTTTTGATTTTAGGTTTAGGATGGGAAGTTGTGATGGTGAAAGGAAGTTTTCAATACATTTGTAAAAATGTAGAAAAATTGGTAAAAGAAAAAAAAATTATTAAAAGAATAAGTTTGTATAATATTAAAAAATGATTAGGACCAATTATTCTTGCTGGTTGGATCAGGGGTTCTAATTTATAATTTGCCATTGTTTGGAGGAAGAAATAATGCTGACTATGACCCTGAGAACTCGATCCCTACAGTGCAGCGCAGAGGTGGAAACATTAACCACTAACGGGCACTTTCACACCTTCCTGCCCAGAACAATTTTAGCGCTCACTATTGAAATGACAATTGCGCGGCCATGCTACACTGTACCCAAACAGAGCTTTCATTTGGTGGTATTTGATAACCTCTGCGGTTTTTATTTTTTGCTAAACGAATAAAAAAAAAAAAAAAAAAAAAAAATTTTTTTCTTTGTTTTTGTTATAAAATGTTGTATATAAGTACGTTTTCTCCTTCACTGATGGGCACTGATAAGCTGCACTGATGGGCACCGATAAGGCGGCACCGATGAGGTGGCACCAATGAGATGGCACTGATGAGGTGGCACTGATGGGCACTGACGATGGGCACTGATAGGCGGCACTGATAGGCAGCACTGATGGGCACTCATATGCGGCACTGATAGGCACTGATAGGCGGCACTGATGAGTAGGGATGGGCCCGGTGCTCGATGCAAACCCACGTTCGCATCGAGCACCAGGCGTTCGCTCGCTCGGCAAGCCCAGAACTATTTGGGCCGTTCGCATCACATTCGTGTGATGCGAGCGGCCCCGCAATGCATTGCGGCCGGCGCAGCCGGCGCAGTGCATTGCTGGCTGATGATTGGCCAAGCATGCACTGTGACCCCGCATGCTTGGCAAATCACAGCGCCGGAAAGTAGGAGAGCAATAATTGGCTACAGGCAGGACGCCTGTAGCCAATTAAAGCTCAGGGGCTTTAGTACACGCCCCACCATTTAAAAGGCCGCCACGCCGTCGGCGCCGGTCACATGAGTTCCGGCTTTAGGAGAGAGCAGTCTGCTGATTCTGTGTCTTAGCTTGATTCATTGCTCCAGAAAGATTTGCTCTTCATTGCTAAACCATTGGCTATTTCTTTGCTAAACCATTGCTACCTGTCATTGATCGTTCATTGCTGCTGATTGCACAGTTAGTGTGTTATTAGCTGCTGCTGGGGATTAGTCTGGTGCGTGTTTTACTGTTAGTACAGTATTTCAGTAGTACCAACCGCAGTGCTGTTAGCACAGCACTGCACCCCAACAGCACCCATAGGACTTCTAGTGGCAGCAAACAGAGCTCCCATATTTTCTTCCCAGAAGCACCCATAGGACATCTAGTGTGTTAGTGGCATCACACAGAGCTCCCATATTTTCTTCCCAGAAGCACCTATAGGACTTCTAGTGTGTTAGTGGCATCACACAGAGCTCCCATAAGTTGTCGGAAAATTCGATCATTCTGAACGTGGAGACGTTTGTTGCGTACGACGGAACTACGTAGAGGCTATTAGCCAATAGGTTTGGTCTCCTAATTTGATCTGAGCATGCGTGGCACTTTGTCCGTCGGAATTCTCTACACACGATCGGAAAAAGTCTGATCGGATTTTGTTGTCGGAAAATTTGAGAGTAGGATCCCAAATTTTTTCCGACGGAAAAAGTCTGATGGAGCCCACACACGGTTGGATTTTCCGACAACATCATTTTCCATCGGAATTTCCGACCGTGTGTATGGGGCATTAGAATAGACTTGAAAACAGTCTCAGCCCATGAGTCTCCACCAAGCCCCCTGACCTGTTTTGCTCTGCCCACAAGAGGCTTAACCACTTAAAGGGGTTGTAAACCCTCATGTTTTTTCACCTTAATGCATCCTATGCATTAAAGTGAAAAAACTTCTGTCACTGACCGCCCCCACCAGCCCCCCGCTTTACCCACCTGAGTCCTGTAATTCCCACGCCGGAGATGTGCTCTTCCCCTCTGCCCATTGGCTCTGGTCTTGATTGGATAGATTAATAGCAGTGCAGCCATTGGCTCCCGCTACTGTCAATCAAATCCAACGAAGGGGCGGGGCTGAGTCGGCATTCTGGGTCTATGGACACAAATGCTGGACTCGGTTGCGTGCCCGCAAGGTAATCCCCAGGGAGATCGATTCTCCTAGGGGGTTATACGATGCGGTGAGGAGCTAATAGGGAACCCCAGAAGTCGAGGATTGGGGCCACTCTGTGCCAAGTATTTTCACAAGTATCGGTACTCGTGCAAATGCACCGATACCTGAAACTGATACTTTCAGGCTCGGTACTTTGAGCTGTCTGTGAGTCTCCCCTGTTGACAGCTGAAGAGTTAAAGAAGTCCGGTAATTGGAGCCTTCAAAATTTATTAACAACATTGCTCAGCCACTGAAACACTAAGGGCCGGTTCACACAGGGGCAACACGACTTCCAGCGCGACTTTGGGAGGTAACTCGGACACGACTTGAGTATGAATCACAGCGCGACTTGTGGCAACTTACAAGGCAACTTGAAGTTTCCCGCCAGGGCAGGGGACTTTGCCAGTGGCCGATCACATAATAATCAGCTCTGTGGGAATAATCAGCTTCCTGGAAAGTTGCTTCAGTTAAGACAGTGGATGCGACTTGGAGGCAACTTCCATTGAAATCAATGGGTACAAGTCGCCTAGAAGTCAGATTAAAGTCGTATAGGAACCTTTTCTGAAGTTGGAGCAACTTCAGTAGTGTACATTAAGATGGCTTCATTCACTTCCATTGATTTTCTCAACCGTGAAACGTGAAGTCGGATCCCAGGTCGCCCCTGTGTGAACCGGCTCTAAAATAAAAAGAAACATTGTTTCTTTTTGAATCTTTCTGTTTCTTCATCTGCAGATCAAAGGGATGAACAAGTGTTCCTCTGTTTAAGCCCTTATTAACCCTTAATTTACTCTAGCCTTAATTAATTCCCTATTCTCCTCCATTTAATTATTCTAGTGCCTTTTTTTTTGTTCACATCTATTTTATAAACGAGAAACAATTAAAACTTTTTTTTTGTGAATATTTTTACACATATATATTAACATATATTTACACATTGCACATTGAAAAAATGCAAAATTAGAAAAAAATTATTATTTATTTAATTTGTAAATATCAGCTGAAGTTAAAACAAAACAGTTGCGGTAGGTATCGGTAATTGATATCGGCGAGTAATAAAAAAAGTATCGGTACTGGTATCGGTGCATCCCTAATACATAGTATAGTGCTTTGTCTGTGTCTCTGCATTAGACTCTCCCTTGCTATTTGTCCTGGTGATTCTTGTCACTGACACAGAAGGAGAGGGAAATCTTCCAATAGAGACACCTGTTTCAGTGACAACTATCTAGGAAAAGATGTCTGCTGTCTTTGGAGAGATTTTCACTCAAATCCTGTTGTGACAGCAAAAAGTAAAAACCTGATAATACAAATCCCTACAAAACTCTAATTAGAGATACATATTACAATTTTAAAGAGTACTTCTATATCTTTATATATATATATATATATATATAAATATCTATTATGGTGTGAAGATCTTTCTTAAAACACTTTGAAATGCTGTTTTGAAATCCTGGTTCCTCAAACTATAAATAAGAGGATTGAGGAGAGGAAGGATCACCGTGTAAAAGACAGCCACCAATTTGTCACCAGGAAAATGATAACTAGCACTTGGCCGGAAATAATTAAACATAACAGAGCAATAAAATATGAAGACCACTGTCAGGTGAGAGGTACAAGTAGAGAAAACTTTACTTATTTTGCCTTTAGCTTGCATTTTAAGAACAGTTTTGAATATATAGACATAGGACAGGAAGGTCAATATTAAAGAGCCGACTCCAAGAAATCCACCCAAGATAAAGATGAGCAGAATGTTGATGAAGATGTCACTGCAGGAAATCTGAAACAATTGGGGAAGGTCACAGAAGAAACTTTCTACAATATCTGATGCACAAAATGTTAACTTGAAGACGTAAAGAGTGTGAACTAAAGAATAAGTAAACCCGAGACACCAGACACTGGACACCAACTGCATACAAACTTGCCAACTCATGATCTGAATGTAACGCAATGGTTGACAAATGGCGGTATATCGATCATAGGACATGACAGCCAACAGAAAAACCTCAGAGATGGCAAAGAATATAAAGAAAAAGACTTGGGTTACACAAGTTGTAATAGCAATCTTTCTTCTGTTGGTGTGAAGGTCTAACAACATTCGTGGGACGGTGACTGAGGAACAACAGAAGTCCAAACCGGCCAGGTTCCCAAGGAAGAAATACATGGGAACATGGAGGTGAGAGTTGGTGACTATGAGGGCGATGATCAGACAATTCCATATTAATGTCAGAAGGTAGATGAGAAGGAAGAAGAGAAATAAAGGGAGCTGGAGAGCTGGAAGGTCAGACAGTCCAGTGAGAAATAATTCATTCAAAATTGTCATATTTCTCATTGCAACAATTTTACTCACAAGCAAAAATGTATAATGTGTGATTAAACTCTTAATATTCACATGAAGATTAAATGTATTACAATCAATAAATCAGAAGTTTTAAGTTCTCCACCAAAATCTGTTTCTTGTTAGCGTGGAAACTTGGAATGTTCGAATTAATGGTTATCAGCAATCTCAGGTATTGGCTGAAACTTACAGCAGTATGTATGGATTCAAGTTTCGTTTCAGTTCAGATCCAAGGTACAGAAAAGTCAGTTTTTCCTAAACTAAAAGAAAAAAAAAATACAATGTTTTTTTTTTTTTTTTTTTTTTTTTTTACCAAAGCATTCTCTAAATTATTAATTGATATTTAATAATTAAATACGTATTAATACTTTTTTTAAGTGGCAGGAAGCCCAGCCTATATGACTGGTCCCCATTTTAGGTATCTAAACATGCAATAATATGCAGAAATTGTTACATGTAACAATTATTCCATTTAATAGATTTATATAGTATCATATTTCTCTATACATAGCTCAGGTTGACACGTCTTCCTGACCACAAGGCTTTACTATGATAATTTGAGATGTCCTATTATAGCATTTTGAATTTTAGCATTTAAGCTACCAAAACATAAACTAAAATCTCCCCATAGAGAAGACCCTTAAAGCATATTTAAAGTAAAAGTCAAACCTATTCCTAACTAAGCCTAAACCTGCTCTCACGCCCCCTTCTAAATCCTATTCTATGTAGCGCCGAGCTCCTGAAGAGCATGCACTATATTTTTGTCAATTTAAATGTTTCTAAAACCATAGTTCGATTTTATGGTTAATTGCTCTAAATTATGGTCTCAGTACCAGTTTGGCTGGGTTGTATTGTGTTCTGCTTGGTCATGGGTGTTGGTATCGCCTCTGGCAGGCATTGGAATGCAGTCTGGTTGTACGCATTGGGTGTCAATTTTTCTCTGAACCAATCAGTGAGTGTGTTGTCTCGCTGTGTATTCTGGGAGAGGGTGCTTAAGGTACTGAGGTCACGTGATTCTGGGTTCTGGTCCAGAAGATCTTTTGACTGCTTGGTCCTGGTCCTCCTGACCAGCCCTCAGGGACCCTCATGGCCTGGGGGTGCGGATCCATCCGTTTCTGAGTCTCGGGGCTGGCTAGCCCGAGGCACAGTAACTGGAAGGAGGATTCCAAGGTGGTCTGGTGTCATCTTGGTTTTGGAGAGGCCCAGCAACTGAGAACGCAACCAGGAAAGGACTCTTCAGAAGAGAGCCACGCACAAGGCTGGCTGCTCAGCAAGAGCCTGGAAGCTAATCTGGAAGGACATCAGATGAATCCACACTCATACGGTATCGCCGGACCGGCTGCAAGATACTGGTACCGTGTGAGAGTTCTCTAAGTTCATCCTTCAGTTACAACCAAGTCTGTGGCAGAGACTTTCCATTCTCAAGTTTCACAACCAAGTCTGTGGCAGAGACTTTGCTTTATCCGAATCACCTGTCGGTTGCTAAATTCACTAAAAGGGGATTTATCCGATAGCTGTAGTATCCAGTTGCGAATGGCTATTCCCTGGATTGTATAGTGAGAGACATTCAAGTGTCAGCAGTTCCAAGAGTACCTGAACTTCCTACCCATACCCTCTATTCCCTACTGAGAGACTGTGTTCGGTTAAACGTTTTGCAAATAAAAAATCCCTAAAGTGGATCCAGTGTCAGTTTCTGCAATTCTTTGGGCCATCTATCTCAAGAAGGTAACGGTAAGCCCAAAAAAAACCAGCAGCTCCTTCGGGGGTTAGTGCTACATCTATATACACAGTGAAAGAAAGAGTCATATATTCACCTATTCTGAGGACACTCCAGTCTGGTCACACGATAACCTCAGTGGTTGGCTTCAGTGAAGAGAAGAGACGTTTGCAGAGCCTTGACAGTGACGTCACCCATAGGCTTACTATGGGGCATCCATTGGTGTCCTTCCCTTCCACCAAAGCTGCAATTGACAGCTGATCATGTGACAAGACCAAATCACTCTTATGCCCTGTACACACGGTCAGACTTTCCGACAGAAAATGTGCGATCGGATCGTGTTGTTGGAAGATCCGATCGTGTGTGGGCTCCATCTGACTTTTTCCGTCTGAATTTTCCGACACACAAAGTTTGAGAGCTGGACCTAAAATTTTCCGACAACAAAATCCGAAAATCTGTTTAAATTCCGATCGTGTGTAGACAATACCGATGGGCAAAGTGCCACGCATGCTCAGAATAAATTAAGAGACTATTGGCTACTGGCCCGTTTATAGTCCCGACGTAAGTGTTGTACGTCACCTAATTCAGAATGATTGGAATTTCCGACAACTTTATGCGACCGCGTGTATGCAAGACAAGTTTGGCTCAAAATCTGTCATAAAAAATCAGACGGATTTTGTCATCGGAATGTCCAACCGTGTGTACAGGGCATTAGAATAGGTAAGTATATAGGTAAGTATCTCCCTTTCACAGGGTAGATACAATAGGATTTAGGAAGGGGTATTAAAAGACTGAAAAGTATGTTTTTCAAATAAAATGACAGAACTGACATTTTCTACTAATACCGATTGATATAGGAGTAAATGCAAACAACATGGGGGTGTTAAAAAAACGCTGGAACTCCACTTTAAAGTGCCACAGAACAGCATCCTCTCTCCTCATCTGTAGAGCCCATAGAGAAAACTGAGCAGGGGTAATACTGCTTGAGATTTCATTGCAGAGTGCATTGAAACTCACAACAATATCTGACGGGAATAACTTTTTATTTTTTATTTTTCTGGCACTTATGGAACAGATATAACAAAAGCCTTTTAATGGCATTTTTAACACCTTGTTAACAGTTGTTCTGGGAAGATGTCACATGACGCCCCCATAGAACACGCCTCTTATGCAGGGGCACAATCTGTCACTGAGTGTTCCACCGGACAGAGCCAATGACTGATCACTGTTCCACCGGACAGAGCCAATGACTGATCACTGTTCCACCGGACAGAGCCAATGACTGATCACTGTTCCACCGGACAGAGCCAATGACTGATCACTGTTCCACCGGACAGAGCCAATGACTGATCACTGTTCCACCGGACAGAGCCAATGACTGATCACTGTTCCACCGGACAGAGCCAATGACTGATCACTGTTCCACCGGACAGAGCTAATGACTGATCACTGTTCCGGCCTGCCGCCAATACTATGTAATCACTGTCACCAATCACAGCAGATCCCATGATAGTTGTAAACGTTTTAGTCGACTAACTTATTACCATTTTAGTCTACTAAAATACGACTAAAGCTAAAATGGCATTTTAGTCAAGACTAAGCCCCCGTACACACGGTCGAACATTCCGACCACAAAATCCGTCAGATTTTTTCAGACAGATTTTGTCCGAAACTGGTGTTGCATACACACGGTCGGACAAAGTTGTCGGAAAATCCAATCGTTCGGAACGTGGTGACGTTCGTTGCGTACGACAGAACTACATAGAGGATAGTAGCCAATAGCTTTGGTCTCATAATTTGATCTGAGCATGTGTGGCACTTTGTCCATCGGAATTCTCTACAAACGATCGGAAAAAGTCTGAGTGGAAAATTTTAGATCCTGCGGAATTTCCAACGGAAAAAGTCTGATAGAGCCCACACACGGTCGGACTTTCCGACAACATAATCCGATCAGACTTTTCCCGTCGGATTTTCCGACCGTGTGTACGGGGCATAAGACTAAAACTAAATTGAAATTTGATGTCAAAATGAACACTGGTCTGTAGTGCATGTTCATACCTCAATACCATAAATAATAACATATTCAATTTTTCACTCCAGCAGTATATAACGAGTTTGGAAATTGTAGAGAAATGCTTAAATAATGCATTACAATTTAACTACACCCATTAGATTTTAGAGGACTAAAATGAGTTTTAGTCGACTAAAATCCTTTTAGTCTACTAAAATGTACTGGAAATTTAGTCGACTAAATACGACTAAAACAAAAACAATTGCAGAAGACTAAAATGGCACTAAAACTAAAATGCCATTTTAGTCCTAAGACTTATGCCGCGTACACACGGTCGGACTTTTTCAAATGTTCGATGTGAGCTTGTTTTCGGAAATTCCCAACGTGTGTAGGCTCCATCGGACATTTGCTGTCGGAATTTCCGACAACAAATGTTTGAGAGCTGAACAAAATTTGTTGTCGGAAATTCCGAGCGTGTGGAGACAATTCCGACGCACAAAATTCCACGCATGCTCGGAATCAAGCAGAAGAGCCGCACTGACTATTGAACTTAATTTTTCTTGGCTCGTCACACGTCTTCTACGTCACTGTGTTCTTGATGTTCGGAATTTCCGACAATATTTGTGCGACCGTGTGTATGCAAGACAAGTTTGAGCCAACATCTGTCGGAAATAAATCCACGGTTTTGTTGTCGGAATGGAAAAAAGGTAACAACGCTCTCTGCAGGGACAACTCTATCCATACACCAGGTCCACTCACAGGTGCCAAAGCTCAATGTGTCCCAACACACTCCAATGCAACTGTAGTAAGAAGAGCCGGCAACACTGTGATCCTTGAAGTGGTCACCAGCTGCGACTAAGGCTATTGCCGAAACGCGTCAGCTTTATTGTTTTGTTGTCACTTCGATGTACCAATAAACAACACTTCAAGGATCACAGTGTTGCCGGCTCTTCATACTACATTTGTTGTCGGAATGTCCAATCGTGTGTGTACATGGCATAAGACTAAATCTAAATCGAAATTTGCTGCCAAAATTAACACTGGTGATCACATGGTGCAGACAGGGCCAATCACAGCTCATCTGTACCACGTGATTAGCTTTGGCCAATCACAGCTAATCACAACAAAATACACTGAATTAATTAGTTTCATTCAGCAAAAAATGGTTGCTTATACCAATAAAAATTCACTGATATAAGCAATCATAATATGTAAAAATAAAAAAAAAATCTGAATCACTTCCCCTGAGTAGTACAGTGTTGCTATGGAAAAAAAATCACAAAAAAGTATAATAATTAATTAAAAAATCACAAAAAAATATAATAAACCTTAATATATATATATATATATATTATTATCTTTTACATACTGTCACCAGTCAGTGTCCCTGATCATACCACCACATACATTATATGATGACGCTGTGCTGCACTGGTGGCAGTATGTAAAGAAAAAAAATGTAAATTATTTTTTAGAAAATTACAAAAAAATTACAACTTCAAAAAACGTGCCATGATTCTTGCTAAACATAAAGTAGAATATCCATCCAAAATTCTTACTAAATACCTTGGAATGTCTTCTTTCTAAAAATGGGTCATTTAGGGGTATTTGTACTGTCCTGGCATTTTTTGGCCTCAAGAAATTAGATCGGCCTTCAGTACATTAGGAATGATCAATTTTCAGATCTATATGCCATAGTTTGTGGACTCTATAACTTTTCTAAAGACTAAATAATATACACTTATTTGGGTTATTTTTACCAAAGAAATGTAGCAGAATACATTTTTACCTACAATTATTTATTTGCAAATTTTTATAACAGAAACAAAAAAAAAAAAGAATTTTCATTTGTTTAGCAAAAAAAAAACCCCCAATGATGATTAATAGCAATGAAAATAAAGCTCTAATTGTATGAAGAAAATATAAAAATTTAAAATGGGTACAGTGTTGCATGACCGGGCAATTGTGTTAAAAGTGCTGAACACTGAAAATTGACCTGGGCAAGAAGAGGGTAAAAGTGCCCAGTAGGCAAGTGATTAACACACCTAAAGGGTGCTTTTACACTAACAGCGTGGTGGGCGTCGGCGGTAAAGTGGCGCTACATTTAGCGGCTCTTTACCGTAGTTTTAGAGGCGCTTTTCGGCTGCTTTTAACCCTTGCTAGCGGCCGAATAAAGGGTTAAAAGCGCCTGCAAAGTGCCGCTGCCGAGCGGTACTTCCCATTGATTTCAATAGGTAGGGGCGCTTTAGTAGAAGTGCATAAAGAGCTACTAAAGCTCCCCAAAGATGCTGCTTGCAGGACTTTTTTCAACGTCCTACCTGGGTTCAATATTGAGTTGGCCCACCCTTTGCAGCTATAACAGCTTCAACTCTTCTGGGAAGGCCGTCCACAAGGTTTAGGAGTGTGTCTATGGGAAAGTCTCCACTCAAGTTCTATTGGGTTGAGGTCTGGACTCTGTGCAGACCAGTTAAGTTTCTCCACCCCAAACTCGCTCATCCATGTCTTTATGGACCTTGCTTTGTGCACTGGTGTGCAGTCATGTTGGAACAGGGAGGGCCATCCCCAAACTGTTCTCACAAAGTTGGGAGCATGAAATTGTCCAAAATGTCTTGGTATGCTGACGCCTTAAGAGTTCCCTTCATTGGAACTAAGGGGCCAACCCCAACCCCTAAAACACAACCCCCCACCATAATCCCCCCTCCAATGATTTGGACCAGTGCACAAATCAAGGTCAATAAAGACATGGATGAGTGAGTTTGGGGTGGAGGAATTTGACTGACCTGCACAGAGTTCTGACCTCAACCCGATAGAACACCTTTGGGATGAATTAGAGCAGGCCTTCACGTCCAACATCAGTGCCTGACCTCACAAATGGGCTTCTGGAAGAATGGTCAAACATTCCCATAGACACACTCCTAAACCTTGTGGACAGCCTTCCCAGAAGAGGTGAAGCTGTTATAGCTGCCAAGGGTGGGCCAACTCAATATTGAACCCTACGGACTAAGACTGCCTAACCACTTGCCGACCGGGCCATAGCCAAAAGATGGCTACAGCGCAGTCGGCTTATTCTAGGTGGACGGCCGTGGGACGTCCTCCCAGAATCTTGACCCCGTGCCCCCAGAGGACCCGACGCATCACGGATCATAGTAAACGGCCGCTGATAGCGGCCGTTTACCACATGATCGCTCCGTCAAATGACGGAGCGATCACTTGTAAACACCGGCATCACGTCATGACGCCGGTTCCTCCCTCCCCTCTCTGTACCGATTGGTACAGTGAGAGGGGAGAGGGGAAGAAATTGCAGCAGCGCTTTGGGCTGGATGTGTAGTGCCCACAGCGCTGCTCAGTGACAATACTCTGCCCATACTCTGCAACACTGTGCAATACTCTGCCCATACCCTGCAACACTGTGCAATACTCTGCCCATACCCTGCAACACTGTGCAATACTCTGCCAATACTCTGCAACACTGCAATACTCTGCTAATACTCTGCAACACTGTGCAATTCTCTACCAATACTCTGCAACACTGTGCAATACTCTGCCAATACTCTGCAACACTGTGCAATACTCTGCCAATACTCTGCAACACTGTGCAATGCTCTGCCAATACTCTGCAACACTGTGCAATACTAGGCCCATACCCTGCAACACTGTGCAATACTCTGCCAATACTCTGCAACACTGCAATACTCTGCTAATACTCTGCAACACTGTGCAATTCTCTACCAATACTCTGCAACACTGTGCAATGCTCTGCCAATACTCTGCAACACTGTGCAATACTCTGCCCATACCCTGCAACACTGTGCAATACTCTGCCAATACTCTGCAACACTGCAATACTCTGCTAATACTCTGCAACAATGTGCAATTCTCTACCAATACTCTGCAACACTGTGCAATAGTCTGCCAATACTCTGCAACACTGTGCAATACTCTGCCAATACTCTGCAACACTGTGCAATAGTCTGCCAATACTCTGCAACACTGTGGAATACTCACCAATACTCTGCCAATGCTCACCAATACTCTGCCAATACTCTGCAGTCAATTTTAACAGAAACAAATAATATTTTTTTTTTTTAACCAAATTTTCATTCTTTTTTGATTTATAGCGCAAAAAATAAAAAACCCAGCGGTGATTAAATACCACCAAAAAAAAGCTCTATTTGTATGAAAAAAAGGACAACATTTTCATATGGGTACAGTGTTGCGTGACTGAGTAATTGTCATTCAAAATGTGAGAGCACCGAAAGCTGATTGGTCTGGTTTGGAAGGGGGTCTAAGTGCCCGGTGGTCAAGTGGTTAAAGTCCACGTGTGTGTAAAGGCAGGTGTCCCAATACTTTTGGTAATATAGTGTATTTCTTGGTTCACATGTTAAAGATATGCAAAGCCCGCTCCTAAAAATGCTACATATAAATAGAGCCTGGCTGTGTTTTATGAATGCAAATATTTTCTATTTTCCTTATTGTGGCCTCATTCCAGTGATAGACCAGAAGAAGGAAATCTTGATGAAAGAGGGATGGGGGGGTCTCCCCGGGAAGAAGCACTTCAATAGATCTAATGTGGAGACATTTTGCTGAAGAAAGTAAAATGATTACAGCAGAAAATCTGTGATATTATTGATGGCAGTGCAGTTGTATTCGCCACACGTAGATATATTTATTATGCCGACATTTTCCCCTGACATCCCCGCTGCACACAGGAGTGTATGTGACTCTGTATTCATCTGAGATTACTCACATGGATCATCGGGAAAATTCATTTCTACAGAAAATAAAACTTTATTTGAATGATTGTATTCCCCCCCACGACACAAACAACACAAACAACATACAAATATTCATAAATAAATCCATTTTTGCTGTTTTGATGTTAAGTTTAGAATGTTAAGTTGTGATGGTGAAATGAAGTTTGCAATACATTTGTAAAAATGTAGAAAAATTGGTGAAAGAAAAAAAATTATTAAAAGAATAAGTTTGTATAATATTTAAAAATGATTAGGACCAATTCTTCTTGCTGGTTGGATCAGGGGTTCTAATTTATAATTTGCCATGTCTGGAGGAAGAAAAGTGCTGACTGAGAACACGATCCCTACAGTGCAGCGCCGAGGTGGAAACTTTCACACCTTCCTGCCCAGAACAATTTTAGCGCTCACTTTTGAAATGAGAATTGCGTGGTCATGCTACACTGTACCCAAACTAAATTTATATAATTTTGTTCCCACAAACAGAGCTTTCATTTGGTGGTATTTGATAACCTCTGCGATTTTTATTTTTTGCTAAACTAATAAAAAAAGACAGAAAAAAGTTTTTCATTGTTTTTGTTATAAAATTTTGTATATAAGTACGTTTTCTCCTTCACTGATGGGCACTGATAAGCTGCTCTGATGGGCACTGATAAGGCGGTACCGATGAGGTGGCACCAATGAGATGGCACTGATGAGGTGGCACTGATGGGCACTAATGATGGGCACTGATAGGCGACACTGATAGGCAGCACTGATGGGCACTCATATGCGGCACTGATGGACAGTGATAGGCGGCACTGATGAGCACTGATAGGCATCACTGAGAGGTAGCACTGATATGTGGCACTGATGGACACTCATAGGTGGCAATGATGGGCACTGATAGGCGACACTGATGGGCACTGAAAGGCTGCACTGATGGGTACTTATGGGTGGCACTGATAGACAGCACTGCTAGGCACTGATGGGCACTGATAAGTGGCACTGATGGGCACTGAAAGGTGGCCCTGATGGGCATTGATGGGCACAGTGGCTGGCACTGATAGATTTCACTGATAGGCATCACTGGTGGCACTGGCAGGCATTTTTCATTGGCACTGATTGCCAGCTGCATGGGCACTGATTGGCATTTCCCTGGTGTTCTAGGGTGACATACCTGGTGGTCCAGTGTGGTGGCCATCCCTTGTAGTCCTGGCGGCATCCTGGTTGTCCTGGGCAGGCATCCGAGGGGAGACCCCCCTGTCAGAAGAGCAGCTAATCGCTCTTCTCTACTCGCGTCTGTCAGACTTGAGTGAGGAAAAGCCAATCAACGGCTCTTCCTGTTTACATCATGATCAACCGTGATTGGACATGGCTGTTCACGTGGTAAAGAGTCTCTTTCAGTGACTCTTTACCTAGATCGGAGTTGCGGTGTGTCAGACTGACATGCCACAACAACGATCACGTTGATGTGCGCCCTCCAAGGGAAGGGGGTCAAATGACGTCCGGTCAGGATATAGCAACCACTTTGCAGACGTTATTTTGCTATATGGCGGGCGGTAAGTGGTTAAGCTTTGGGACTGTTTCTCTGCTAAAGTTACAGACCAACTTTGCCTCATTGAGGTGCCAATGAAGATGCAATGTATTGTAAAATCTTGGATGAGAACCTTCTTCCCAGGTGGAGGCGGAGGTTTTTTTTTTTTCTTTTTTGGGTCCGGCAGGCATCATGATTGACAATGGGTTTACTACTTTTTCATTTTTTTATTTTAAAATAATGGAAAAACTGTTTCTTGTACAATGTACCCAATATCCATTCACGTGTGGGTGGCAGGATATTGGGGCCCCCTTATTAAAGGGGGCTTCCAGATTCTGATAAGCCCCCTGCCTGCAGATCTCGACGACCACAGCCCAGTGTTGTCATGAAGAGGCCCTTGTCCTGATCAACATGGGGACAACATGCTTTGGGGTGGGGGGGCATATGTTGGGGACATGTGGCCTGGTATGGTTCGGGAGAGGGGCGCTCGCCCTTTCCTGACCTACCGGGCTGCATGCTAGGATAATGGTCTGGTATGGATTTTGGGGGGCCCTACTTTTTTTTTTTTTTTTACATTTGGACATGGGGTTCCCCTTAAAATCCATACCAGACCCAAAGGGCCTGGTATGGACTGGGGGGACCTCATGTGATTTTTTCCTTATTTTTTACCGACACATTTATTTATTTTTTATTCATCTGTCAGAGGGGAAACCCGTTGACAGCTGATGACTCATGGTTATTATGGATTCAGTGGCCGGCTTCCCAGACCTGATCCTTAACAACCAGCTTACACTGCACCCTGATCGGGCAAATACTTACCAAATCAGGGCACAGAATTCAGTGTGCAGCGCTCAGTGCATTGCAGGGTGTTCTTCGGGGCGGACACCTTGCAAATTCGGGTGTTTGATGAACGGCCGAACAGGCAAATGTTCGACCCAAAATTCATGCTTGGGCCGAACCGTTTGCCAATCCTTATTCAACAATTGTGATGACTGCTTAAAAAGATCTTTACCATACACTGAACATAAAAGGATCTTGTTTCTTATACTTTGCAATTAGTACTTTTTCCAAACTGTATTTGAAAGCGAATTTGTTGTACTGTGTTTTTTTTTCTTTTCCTGGAAAGTATTTTGTAAAACTTCTTATGAAATCTAGTAATCTTATTGAAAAAAAATGGATGATCTTGTTATGAAGGTCTTTGTTCAGGCACTTCCTGTTATGGGGTAACAAGCATCTCCCAGTTGTGTGACTGCATTGTTACACAAGCACCCATAGGAATGGTGTAGCCCCCCAAAAAACTCAAATCACATTTACTATGAAGTCCCGAAGGGTTAGTAAAGGAGCAGAACTTTCTACGCAGTGCTTGGAGGATAGACACAACAAGTTTATTTTTATTTTTTATTAACACAGGCACAATTATTCAAATCCATCTCAAAGATATTGTTAAAACATGGATTACATAAACACATATTCCATGCAGCATGTTATACAAATTATATGTCCAATTCTCTTGTACCACCAAATACTAAGAGCCTTTATGTTGAGGCTTTTTGTTCTCCTTTACAATTCTTCAGGACAGGGTCCATGGTACACACACTGGAATCGATGTGTTAATAATTAGGTGCATCTAAAATAGTTTAATAATTCTATGAATATGTAGCGCCCTGCTCCTAATGAGCAGACACTACTATTTTTGTAAATTTAAGTTTGTCTGAAGCTGCAGTTTGGCTCAGTCTAATTATGCCAAAGTTCTAGTTTCTGTACCAGTTTAGCTGGGTTGTGCTAGTTTCCACTTGACCGTGGGTGTCACTGTCACCACCGGTAAGTGTTGGAAATGCAACAGGCTAAATACATTGGGTACCCCTTTTACTCAGAAACAGCCCGGTGGGAGTGGTCTACCCGCTGTGCTTTCTGGGTAAGGGTATTTAAGGTACAGGCTCCATTTTTTGGGGTTTGTTATCCCGACCTCATGGCCCTCCTGGCCTAAGGTGTGTGCTGCCTTACTCTATGTCTCAGGGCCGGCTGGCCCACGGCTTTGCAACTAAAGGGTAGGCCCAGAGGCTCTGGGGCCTACTGATCCAGGGGTGGTCCTGTGCTGTCTTGCCTGTGGGGAGAAGCCATGCGACTGGATGATCCAGGGGAGGACTTTTTCAGGAGAGGACCGAACACCAAGGCTGGTATCTCTGGAAGAGCCTGGAGACTCAGTTGGAGGACGCATCCCGGGTCACCTTCCACACAGTACCGCCGGACTGGCTGAAAGAAACTGGTACTGTGTGACTGTTCTTCAATATTTCAATAAGTTGCTGGTTGTGCCTTCCTGTGGCAGAGGATTGCCCAACGTTCCGTTAAATAAGTTGATAATCCGTTGATAAGTCTGTGGCAGAGACTTTGACCGAGCACCGCATCCGCTGCTAGGTCAGTGAGAGGGGCCTATCCAGTGGTTGCTAGATCCAGCCTGTGGAAGCTGTTTGTCTTCTGGATCAAGGAAATACCTCTAACCCGCAATTACAAGGTACCTGAATTCCCCTTAACCCTCTATCCCTCTATTGCAAAGTTATGTTCTTTCAAATAAATCTTTGAAAAAAGGACTAAGTGTCGGAGCCAAAATTCTTTGACCAATTCTACAACGGGACCCCTAGGAGGGACACCATGAACAGGTGAGGTAACGGTAAGCCCAACAAAAAACAGCAGCTCCTTCGGGGTCAGTGCTCAAATATATGATATGTATTATGCTAAAGAATTTAAACATTGCAACAAGGTATACATTGTATCACATCTGGATTACAATTAAATACGATTGACAAAATCATTTCCTATCCACCCACTGTGGATATACTTTGCTAATTTGACCTTAAATACCTATGTTATGGCAGTAGATAACTGACATAACCCTGATATTTTTCCCCAAGGCCAGCATTCTACTTTCACATAAAAGTGGTCTCAGCGGTGGATTTACCACAGGATCACTTTTATGGGTGGCAGGAGAGGTGCCCCCCTCCCAGGTCATGTCCCAGTGGTCTCCGCCCATTGGCAGTGGCGGAAATGATCCAAACCCCAGGATAGATGGGCAAGAAGTCGAGTGAGGTCAAGATGGCCCCCACTCGACTCTATGCCCTTGGAGGAATGGAGCGATGTCAAACATCACTTCCACCTAACGGCCTTAAAGAGACTTTTGTTTTTATTGCTTTGAAGTGTAAATGTGGGATCTGAAGTCTTTTTGGCCCCAGAGCTCACATTAAAGAGGCCTCATGCTTTTTTTCTATTACAAGGGGTGTTTACATTCCTTGTAATAGGAATAAAGTGATCTATTTTCTAAGTGTAAAAATAAAAAAGTAAAATAAATAAGAAAAAAAAGCGTCCCCGTCCCTCCAAGCTTGCACGCAGAATGGAACGCATACGCGAGTCACGCTCACGGTGTTCAAACCACACATGTAAGGTATCACTGCGTTTGTTAGAGCAAAAGCAATTATTTTAGCCCCAGCCCTCCTCTGTAACTCAAAACTGGTAACTTTTAGAAATGTTTAAACATTTTAAGTGCTAAAGTTTGATATATGTGATATGATAAGTGGATATATATAATGTTTGGGGGTTCTAAGTAATTTTCTAGCAACAAAATATTATTTTAACTTGTAACTAACAAGTGTCTGAACTAGGCTTGGTTCTTAAAGCGGAAGTAAACCCTCCTATCATTTTCAGCCAAGGAAGCTGCTATCTTGGTCTCTGTCTAATCTTCAACTGCCATGATGCTGCACATGTGATCATTTATGACTCCAGCCATTGGATGGTTCGACAGATTGGTGGAGAGCACAACCATTGTGACAGCTAGCATTCTACGGCATGCTGTGAACGTAACTTTTTTTTGAAGCCATTAAAGCGATGGGTTTACTTCCGCTTTAAGTGGTTAACATGGTTTTCTCTATAAGAACATATCTTTCACTTAAAGAAATTGCCAGTATTTAGACCAGTATTTTTGCATCTTGTTACATGGAAACCTACAGGTACGTAGGATGAACAAAAAAAAATCTTGCCATCACTAATGATCCACAATGTCTCAAAAATGATATGGTCTAGAAATATTTATAAAATAAAGGTGGATAAAGCACCTGGACCGGATGGCATTCATGCATGGATCCTAAAAGAACTGAGTTCTGTCATTTCAAAGCTATTGTTTCTAATTTTTAGGGACTCTTTAATGACTGGAATAGTACCACTGGATTGGCGTAGAGCCAATGTGGCGCCCATATTTAAAAAGGGATCAAAGTCTTTACAAAGTAACTAAAGACCTGTTAGTTTAACTTCTATAGTCGGGAAGATACAGGACAATTTAATAAAAGACCACATAAATGAAATCTTGCTGGAGAAAATATTTTAAGCAACAGACAGCATGGATTCATGAGAGACAGAAGTTGTCAAACAAATCTGATTTCTTTTTATAAGGAGGTAAGTAAAACCTTAGATAAATGAGTGGCTGTGGATGTGGTATACTTGGATCTTGCATTTGACACAGTTCCCCACACACAGCTAATGTGTAAGGCAGGAATAGGCAAACTTAAAGAGGTGGAGATCTACCTTAACAACAGGGGAGAAGTCAAAGATCACCAGGCACAGTGTCGAACAAAATCACCTCATAACACCTGATATAAACCTCTAATTGTCATACTACCATGTCACAATCACATGCATTGCACGACAATCATGAGTTTAAATCAGGTGTTGAGGAGGCAATTTATCACCTCCACACCACTTGTCAAACACACTTGTTTCACCTGCTGCACTTCTGAATGAGCCTTTAGTTGAATTCTGAAGTGGCACCCTAATGGCTCATTCACAGTTGAGGGGTGGCAAAACCCTGTAGTTTCGTTTACAGCCCCTAATCCCTAAACCCTTTAGCTTCTGAGGCATAAGTCAAAGGTGTACATGTGCCGCAGCAGGAATTAAACCCACTATTGCTTTTGGGTGGTGCTTCCGCCTGCCAACCGGTAAATGGGGCCATGCTTCTGCAGGGTCCAAGGGGTTAAAACAGGTGGATACAGGGTGTATAACTCTTGCAGAAGTGGTGACATGTGTACACCACTGGCATTGAAGCTAAAGGAGCAACTATGTGGCAAATAAGGGTTTAATATTGATTAATGTAAAGTTATGCACTTGGGGGCTAAGAATATGCATGCATCATACATAGTAGGGGGGTACAACTAGGGGAGTCAATGGTGGAGGAGTATTGGGGTGTTCGGGTAGATCATAAGCTTAGAAGAAAAAATGAAAAAAGCTGCGCTAAACCAGTACCACCCAGAGTTAAGTGGGAATTATATTGAGCGTTCACCTGTGTGCTCAATTGCACCTGCCACACTGAGGTTGGCGGAGCAAAAGGGCACAGGGGAACCACTCTAAATACCTTAAGTGTATATACTGGACATAAAGTCCAAACATAAATGTGCTCAACAAAATACAGGGGGTCCCCGGGTTACAAACAAGATAGGGACTGTAGGTTTGTTCTTAAGTTGAATCTGTTTGTAAGTCGGAACAGGTACATTTTTTAAGTGTAGCTCCAGCCAAAAATATCTATTGTTACGTTTTTTTAGATAACATAGAGAAGGGTTATCACCCCTGTAACATTTGTTTTGCTGTCTGTGCCCCTGTTCAGAAGATTTAACCTCACCTTCTGTCCCAATGACAATTGGATTTTGAAAATTTTGGGTTGATAGGGAAACATGGACTGGTGATAAAGCTTCAGTGGAGACACCTTTTTCCGATATTAACTCTTATAGGAGTGAATTTCCCTTCCTAGGGGTGGATTTCCTCTCACTTCCTGTTGTCTCCCTCCGTTTGTAAGTAGGAGTCGTTTGTAAGTCGGATGTTTGTAAGTAGGGGACCCCCTGTATGCAATAGTGCCAAAATGTTGAATGGCAAAAACAAAAAAATATTACAAAGCAATAGTGAATGTTTCGACATTAATGATAACTCCAAAATTGATCAAGTCCAATTTCAGGTTTTATTTAACTTTCATTCTGTTTATAGAAAAATAAACTGTCTACTTGAAATTCTTTCAGCTTATTTGAGGTTTTCCTGTCATCCAGGTCTATTTATTGGGAGTCAATAGTGCCTCATTATATCAATTGTATTGTTTACTAATAGAGAAGTCCACAAAAACCTAGTCTGTCAATTCTCCAAAATTTAAAATGAGAGAACTATGATAAAATATAATTTTTCCCTTCACAGAAATTCTAACAATTGCAAGGGAGGAGATTTAGCTTCATGGGAGTTGGACTTTAAAAGTAAAAAAAAAGGCCTATTGATACATTGTAAAGCACACATCTTTCGACTTTTGTCTCTCTGGATGAGGGTTTAGCTTAGATAACTATTGGATTGTAGTGGGAAGGTCTTCTTAAAACATTTTTGAAAAGCTGTTCTAAACTCCTGGTTCCTCAAACTGTAAATCAGAGGATTGAGTAGAGGGACAATTACCGTGTAAAAAACAGGGGCCACTTTCACAACACCAGAATGATGATTTGCACTTGGTTGAAAATAATTAAACATAACAGAGGAATAAAATATGAAGACCACAGTCAGATGAGAGGTACATGTAGAGAAAACTTTACTCCTTTTACCTTTAACTTGCATTTTAAGGACAGTTTTAAATATAGAGACATAGGGTAAAAAGGTCAGTATAAGAGGCCCAACTCCAAGAAAGGCACCCAAGATAAAGATGAGCAGAATGTTGATGTAGGCTCCACTGCATGAGATCTGAAACAACTGTGGAAGGTCACAAAAGAAGCTTTCTATAACATCCATTTCACAATATGTTAACCTTAAGGCAGAAAGTGTGTGAACTAAAGCATTAGTAAAGCCAAGACTCCATACGATGGAGGCCAACTGTACACATACCTTCAAACTCATGATCTGTATGTACTGTAATGGCTTACAAATAGCGGTATATCTATCATAGGACATGACAGTCAAAAGAAAAATCTCAGACGTGGCGAAGAATAAAAAGAAGAAGACTTGGGTTATACAACCTGTAATTGTAATCCTTCTTTTCTTGGCGTGAAGGTCAAATAACATTTTTGGGACAGTGACCGAGGAACAACAGAGATCCAAACTGGCCAGATTTCCAAGGAAGAAATACATAGGAACATGGAGGTGAGAATTGGTGACTATGAGGGAGATGATCAGCAAATTCCAGATTATTGTCAGAAGGTAGATGAGAAGGAAGAAGAGAAAAAGAGGGAGCTGAAGAACTGGAAGGTCAGACAATCCAGAAAGAAACAATACCTTTAAAATGGTCTCATTCCCCATTGTAATAGTGTTACTCATTTTTTCCAAAACAATAAAAAGGACACACTTAAATAAAAGAAAATATGTATTTTTTTTCCTTTAGTTCATCAGACAAATGTAGACTCAAATTTGAGTATAGAATACATGAGTCAAATTCTATGAATAATTCTTCCAAAAATTGGGATCATG
Organism: Lithobates sylvaticus; assembly: GCA_028564925.1. Lineage (NCBI taxonomy): Eukaryota > Metazoa > Chordata > Amphibia > Anura > Ranidae > Lithobates > Lithobates sylvaticus. The sequence goes on along the minus strand of CM053031.1, from coordinate 298,641,704 downwards.
GGAAACTTATCAGGTCTATCAGATATGCAACCCAGTAGGTCAACTGACGGAGCTCATATGACATGCAATGGTTTAGCACTGTCCACCTGCAACAGGAATTGATGTTACTACCCTGTTTGTTAAAGATCCAAATTAGGTTTCAACCTTTTGATTAAAATACCCTCATGCCGTGTACACATGACTGGATTTTTCGACAGCAAAGGTCCGACGGAACGAATCCGCCAGACATTTCGATCATGTGTGGGCTCCATCGGACCTTTGCTGTCCAAAAATCAGCGGACTTTGGAAATAGAACATGTTTCAAATTTGTCTCCGCCGGACCCAGTTCCTATTGAGAAATCCGCTCGTCTGTATGCTAGTCCGACGGACGAAAACCGACCCTAGGGCAGCTATTGGCTACTGGTTATGAACTTCCTTGTTATAGTCCGGTTGTACGTCATCACGTTCGATTCCGTCTGACTAAAGTGTGATTGTGTGTGTCCAAGTTTGTTTGTTCGGAAAGTCCGTGGGAAGTCCGTCGGAAAAAACGTCGGACCTTTGCTGTAGAAAAGTCCGGTCGTGTGTACGCGACATAACACCTATATAGGACACTTATTATGTCTGTTGAATAATATATGTCTCCTATCTCACCACAAAGCTGAAGTGGCATCCAGAAAAATAAATATTTTGAATTTGAGATAAAGACCCAAAACCATCACTCTACAATAACATGTAAGGTAACTTAAAGTGCACTCTCTAGGTGTGCTAAAGAACCCTCCAGAATGCATCAATAATTATTTAGCGATATTTGATGAATCTATAAGGGTGTATTATTACTTCTAAATGTGACTTAGATAGATGCCTCCACAGAGATCAATAAATATAGATGCAAACTATTGTAACGGGCGTACTTTTTTAAATGTTTAATCATTTAGAAAATTCAGATAACAAATATACATTCAATTAGAACCTATTTGTATTGTGTTAAAGTGGGGTGCCCCCTAAAAAAAAAAAAAAAAAAAAAGTCAGCAGGTACAAATACTGCGGCTGCTGACTTTTAATAATCAGACACTTACCTGTCCCAGGCTCCAGCGATGCGGGGGAACAAAGCCCCCCCTCATTCCCTGCTCCCCTCGCAGCGCCGGCATTCTTACTGTGGGCACCCACTGTGCATGCGCGACACGTGACAGGTCCCAGATGACTGTGCGGCGCCGAAGGGGAAGTGATGTCAGTGCCCGGGCACTGAAGGTGGCAGACTACGAGGGACCCCCTAGCAACAGGCATTTAGAGGTGAGTGAAAAAAAAATCCAATTATTTTATTTTTATTTTTTTTATGATTTTTAAGCTATTTTTTTTTTTTTGGGTGGAAACACCAGTTTAATATTTAGTTCATTAAATCAATAATAAAATAGCCAACCTAAGGAACATCCCATAATGCTTTGGCAAGTCCCTCATATAAGTCACCTAATAGAATTTATGTTGCCAAGAATCAAAGACACGAATAAGAACATAAGGTGTGTGCAAAAAGTTACAGTGTCATAATATTTATCAGTTTTGACCAAATTAAAATATGACCATTTACATACCCCCCCCAAAAAAAAAAAAAATTCCCTGAATTTTAAAATGACCCAAAATAAACCAATGTAATTGTAGTTTCAAGTATTAGGGAAAAAAGTAAGGAAAAAAATTAAAGAATTGAAAAACTTTATAAACAAAAACTATATTTATTTATCATTTAGTCTGAGCTGGGTATTTACAAATGATGATATTGACTCTAAAATTACTGTGAATACCTGTGCAAAAAAAAAAGAAAAAGGGAAATTAGAAACAAATATCTGTGCAATGTCAAATAGTGCAGGATTTTGTCTCCAACAGCAAAGGTAAATGCTGATGATAGGGAGGGTGGGGGGTCTCCACGGAAAGGGTCAGCTCAGTGGCAGCAGGTCTGACGTGGAGAGATGTTGCTGAATCTAATATAAAAATCTTTGTGACATTTTAAGTCACAATGCAGTTGTATTAGCCACGCACACATATATTTATAATGCATAAATCTCCCCTGATATCTCTGAGACACACAGGAGTGTATGTCGACTCCGCAGTCATCTGAGATTAATCTAAAACACAGCTCCTTAGTAAAAATAAATCTCTATTGATAAAAAAAACCTGACTCAAAGTTATATATCCCCCACTGACACACAAAATAGAGAAGTCATTCTAAGAAAAAGTTAATCTTTTAAAGTTCAAAATTGAAAGCTATGATACTGAAAGTAACTAACAGAAATCTATCTATCTATCTATCTATCTATCTATCTATCTATCTATCTATCTATCTATCTATCTATCTATCTATCTATCTATCTATCTATCTATCTATCTATCTATCTATCTATATATCTATCTATCTATCTATCTATATATCTACAGCATCTATCTATTTTAAATGTTTGTACTTTGACAATAAGAAATTGAAAACAAGCAACAAAATACACCAAGTGGACTTTTAAGGCACCCACAAAGTAAAGCCCCATACACATGCGCGGAATATCCGAGGACCAGGTCCGTCGGACCATGTCCGTCACACTTTGTCTGATGTTGGTTTTGCGTACACACGGTCAGACAAAGTTGTCGGAAAATCCAATCATTCTGAACGTGGTGACGTTTGTTGCCTACGACGGGACTACGTAGAGGCTAGTAGCCAATAGCTTTGGTCTTGTAATGTGATCTGAGCATGCGTAGCACTTTGTCCGGTCGGACAACCGTACACACGATCGGATTTGGTGTGATCGGACCGTGTTGTCGGCAAATCTTTCCAGCAGGAGATAAGACTTTGTCCGTCGGACAATCCGACGTACACTGTCCGATGGTGCATACACACGGTCTGATTTTTCAACAACATTGTCCGATCGGACAGAATCCATGAAAAAGTCCGACCGTGTGTATGGGGCTTAATACGCGTTAGATAGAAACAGATTATTTCATTAATGTACACATGATTAAAATATGAAAATAAATAACATTAAAGCGGAGGTTCACACAAAAATTGAACCTCCGCTTTTCGGAATCCCCCCCCCCCCTCCGGTGTCACATTTGGCACCTTTCAGGGGGGTGCAGATACCTGTATAATACAGGTATTTTGACCCACTTCCAGGTATAGACTCCTGTGGGAGCCTATGCCTCTTCCCCACCCCCCCCCCCCCCCCCGCTGTCTGCTGGAAAAAACATGGGTCCCAGAGACAGCAGCGTGACTCGTGCATTCGCAGTAGGGAACCGGGAAGTGAAGCCTCAAGGCTTCACTTCCTGATTCCCTTATCGAAGATGGCGGCGGCAGCACCCGAGAGCCAAGCGACAGATCGGCTTCGGGTGTCGACATCGCGGGCGCCCTGGATAGGTAAGTGTCCATATATTAAGTCAGCAGCTGCAGTATTTGTAGCTGCTGACTTTAAAAAACCTCCGCTTTACCAATATCTAAAAGTCATCCGTAGGGTGTGCCCCACTCCCGGTGTACACAACCATATACTCACATGGACAGTGTATTGTATCTGTCACATATACTCAATATCAAGAAGTAGCAGTATAAAGTATAACATATCAAAACTGGGGGTGGTTCTAGCGCTCAAACTCTACACATTTAATAGAATCAAGTTCTGCTTCTTCAGGAGACCCTCAAAGAGTTGCCCATGATGTGTAAAACACATATGGAGGATTTAATATCTCTTCCAGGTTTTTATAGATTGTTTATATGTAAATTCAATTTTTTGTATTGCATATTTTCATTTATTGCTGTACAAAGTGTGACCCATTTGCCTGTGCAGTGTTGGTGTAGCCTTGGAGTGAGAACCTATCCCGAATATTCGGGGCCCCCCTCCCGGCGGATATGTGCCTGTCTTGGAGGGACCTATCTTGTCCCTCTTATTAGACATAGCCTTGGTATATACCCTGGGGCTGTGTTCTTTTGCGTAGGTTATGGATGGCTAGACCGCAAAACCGGGCGAAAAACTACACTCCTACATCTAGACAAACGTGAAGTTTGCGGGCAAGCCCAGCAATTATCTGCCTTGTCCTACTTATGTTTAGGAGTGGTCTTAAGTCGATTTTTAACTAATTTGATTTGTATATTATACATGTTGTTTTTTATGTATGTGTTTCTTTATTAAATATAAATTTTTTGCTATTACCTTCTATCCTATATGATTTTTGACCTACTACAAGTACTGAGATAGTCCAATTTTTTCCCCCCTTTGGGTAAAAGCTGTGTTGATACAGAATCAGCATCTGCATACACAGGTTTATAACCCTTTGTTTCTACAACTTCTTCAGGAGACCCATTGAGATATAAGATATGAAGTTTAGTGAGCTGGAGTTTTAGGAGTCACTGTCATCAAACAGCCAACTGGGCAAGCTTTGAGGCCATTCAGATGGATCAAGGGAGCAGAGGCGTTGCTAGGGGGGTGCGGGGGGTGCGGTCCGCACCCGGGTGACACCCGCTAGAGGGGTGACACCCTCCCTTTTTTTTTTTTTTTGAAAATTTTTTTTTTTTTTTTTGTGATTTTTTTTTTTTTTTTAGCTGCCGTTTTTTTTTTGGATTTATTTATTTATCTTTTAACTGCAGTGTGCCCCCGTTCACTTCACCCCCGCAGCCCGCTGGCCCTGGGCTGAAACAACATTAGCAGCAGCGCCTGGTGGTCTGGTATCCTCCTTCCAGCCAGCCTCAGCCGGCCCTGTCACGTCTCAGTGTGGAGTGTGGAGTGCAGAGTGCAGACACAGGCTGATGACGTGACAACACTGTGTCTCCGCTCCGCCCGTTGTAGTTGTAAAGCTGCCCTCCTGAGCCTCCTCTCCAGACGCCCGGCGCCCTTATTGTAATCAGGTACGGGGGGAGGGGCGGGGGGTCCAAGCCAGCCCAGCCCAGCCAGGTTGCTGAGACAGGCAGCTGAGTTGTGTGTGGTGGGGGGGCCGCCGGCGGGGGGGGGGGGTCGCCATGGTACCCACTACCCACACAGACACGCCACCAAAGAGCTGGTGGGAGGAGGAGGGAGGATATGTCTGTACTGGGGGGGGTCTGCACTGGGGGGGTCTGCACTGGGGGGTGTCTGCACCCAGGGGGGGGTGTCTGTACTTTGGGGTGTCTGCACTGGGGGGTCTGTACTGGGGGGGGGGATATCTGCACTGGGGGGTCTGTACTGTCTGTCTTTTGGGGTGTCTGCACTGGGGGGTCTGTACTGAGGGGGGAAATCTGTACTGCCGGGGGGCCTGCCCTGGGGGGGATATCTGTACTGCTGGGGGGCCTGTCCTGGGGGTGTCTGTACTTTGGGGTGTCTCCACTGGGGGGTCTGTACTGGGGGGGGATATCTGCACTGGGGGGTCTGTACTGTCTGTCTTTTGGGGTGTCTGCACTGGGGGGTCTGTACTGGGGGTCTGCACTGAGGGGGGGAAATCTGTACTGCTGGGGGGCCTGCCCTGGGGGGGATCTCCACTGGGGGGGGGTCTGCACTGAGGGGGGATATCTGTACTGCTGGGGGGCCTGTCCTGGGGGTGTCTGTACTGAGGGGGGTCTACACTAAGGGAGGGGTGTCTGTACTGCTGGGGGGGTCTGCACTGGGAGGTCTGCACTGAGGGGAATGTCTGTACTGAGGGGGGGCGTCTGTACTGCTGGGGGGTCTGCACTGAGGGGGGTTTCTGTAATGCTGGGGGGGGGTCTGCACTGATAGGGGTATCTGTACTGCTGGTGGGGTCTGCACCGAGGGGGGATATCTGTACTGCTGGGGGGCCTGTCCTGGGGGTGTCTGCACTGGGGGGTCTGTACTGGGGGGGATATCTGCACTGGGGGGTCTGTACTGTCTGTCTTTTGGGGTGTCTGCACTGGGGGGGTGTCTGCACTGGGGTGTCTGCACTGGGGGGTCTGCACTGAGGGGGGGGATCTGTACTGCTGGGGGGCCTGCCCTGGGGGGGGGTCTGCACTGAGGTGGGATATCTGTACTGCTGGGGGGCCTGTCCTGGGGGTGTCTGTACTGAGGGGGGTCTACACTAAGGGAGGGGTGTCTGTACTGCTGTGGGGGGTCTGCACTGGGAGGTCTGCACTGAGGGGAATGTCTGTACTGAGGGGGGGTGTCTGTACTGCTGGGGGGTCTGCACTGAGGGGGGTTTCTGTAATGCTGGGGGGGGTCTGCACTGATAGGGGTATCTGTACTGCTGGTGGGGTCTGCACTGAGGGGGGTGTCTGTAATGCTGGGGGGGTCTGCACTGGGAGGGGTATCTGTACTGGGGGGTCTGCACTGAGGGGGGAAATCTGTACTGCTGGGGGGCCTGCACTGGGGGGGTCTGCACTGAGGGGGGTATCTGTACTGCTGGGGGGGTCTGCACTGGGAGGGGTATCTGTACTGCTGGGGGGTGACTGCACTAAGGGGGGGGTGTCTGCACTGATGGAGGGGTCTGCACTGAAGGGGTGTCTGTACTGAGGGAGGAGGTTTATACTAAGGGAGGGGGGTCTATATTGATGGAGGGTGGTCTGTAATTAGTGTGGGGGTCTGTACTGAGGGAGGGGGATCTATACTGCGGGAGGGGGGTCTGTAGTTAGTGGAGGGGGTCTGTACTGAGGGGGGACTATAGTTGGTGGGGGGGGGGTGACACCATTTTTTTTCGCACCGGGTGACACCAACCCTAGTGACGCCACTGCAAGGGAGGGCACATAAAGGGTACTAGTACTAATACAGGAATTATATCTGGATCAGTGGTCTAAGAATGAGATGCACTAGTGCTGGTAATATGAACCAGTGTTGCAGAACACCCATATATAATGTATAACAGAAAAAAAGTTATTCTTCACTCTATAATCTCAAAATCCAGGCAAAAAATGAATTCATATTTCATAATACAGTCCAGGCTGCACCACTCAGGGCACCATATAATCCAGAGTCTTTGTTGGTGGTAATAGTGGAATTGTCCCCAGAATGACCGTACCTTCTGCTCCTCAGTAGCAATAGCCAAGTAGATTCCCTACCTGAGCAGCACTTAGACATGTTTCTCCTATTTTTCTTGACACCATTTCTATCTATCTATCATATATGGTTGTACTTGGACAATAGTCAAATTAAGGTCCCAACGTTGTTTTTGCTCAGGGGCCCCTTAGTGACTATGCCTGTTGCTAAGTTGTCAAACAAGTTGATAAGGAGGGTGATTGATTTGGGGATTTAGAGGGCAAAAGAGAAAATGAGAAAATAAAGGAGAAGGAAGGGGATAAAAGGATAGAGAGGGGCAGGGAAGGTGAAGGATATGGAAAAGAGGGGAAGAAGTGCAGAGGCATTGCTGTGGTTAAATGATCTGCCTATAAGGTTCACTGAGAAGGTTTCAGTAGGTACCCTTCTATATTTATCTATAGAAACTAATAGTGTCATGAATTGCAAAATGTTTTTGTCATAACCTTGAAAGTGGTTGTAGAGGCAGAAGGTTTTTTTTACCCTTATGCATTCTATCTCCAGTGTCATGTGACTCATTAGTGTTACAAGGTCTCAGGTGTGAATGGGGAGCAGGTGTGTCAAATTTGGTGTTATCGCTCTCACTCTCTCATACTGGTCACTGGAAGTTCAACATGGCACCTCATGGCAAAGAACTCTCTGAGGATCCGAAAAAAAGAATTGTTGCTCTACAAAAAGATGCCTAGGCTATAAGAAGATTGCCAAGACCCTGAAACTGAGCTGCAGCACGGTGGCCAAGACCATACAGCGGTTTAACAGGACAGGTTCCACTCAGAACAGGCCTCACCATGGTTGACCAAAGAAGTTGAGGTCACGTGCTCAGCGTCATATCCAGAGGTTGTCTTTGGGAAATAGACGTATGAGTGCTGCCAGCATTGCTGCAGAGGTTGTAGGGGTGGGGGGGGTGTTCAGACCATACGCCACACACTGCATCAAATTGGTCTGCATGGCTGTCGTCCCAGAAGGAAGCCTCTTCTAAAGATGATATGGCTATAAGTAAGCATCTCAGGATGTGAAACATGTTAGTCATTCATCCCTGTTGTCCTTTTTGATCTGACTGTTATGTTGGAACGTTTTTATTAATTATTATTTTTACAATAAAGTATGCTTTTTACATGGAGTGCGGAAGTCCAGGACCTTTTTTCTTTCCTAATGACTTGTGCACAGCCAGCACCTGAAAGCTTGTACTACGGGAGCACCTGTTGACATTTGGAGGCTTGGTGAGCAGCATTTTTCTTTCATTCGTTTGCATTATGGCGGACATATCGGACACTTTTGACACATTTTTGGGACCATTGGCATTGATACAGCGATCAGTGCTATATAAATGCACTGATTACTGTGTAAATGTCACTAGCTGGGAAGGGATTAACACTAGGGGGCGATCAAGAGGTTTAATGTGTTCCCTATGTGTGTGTTCTAACTGTGGGGGATGAGGCTGACTATAGAAAATGAGAGATTATGTTTCTCAGTTCGTAGGAACTCACAATTTCTCTCTCCTCTCCTCACAGAACTGGGACGTGTGTGTTTACACACATGTCCCAGTTCTGCCTATTGTGCCCACGATGATGGCGGCTGGTAAGCAAGTGGTTAAAGGAGAGAGGCAGGATTATCCAAATGCATTGTAGCAAGCAACTTTTCTAAAAAGGTAAAAAGAGGTCTAAATTCTGTCTGATATAAAGTGAGGGAAGCAGAGAAAGTGGATGCTTTTCAGAGCCCCCTATCATGCATTCCTTCTCAAAAGGTTTTGTTCTGCCTACAAATAATTGGCTTAGTAATGGTAGCTTTGTCCGGGGGGGGCCTGGGGACACTTCAGTGTCATTTCCAATCCGCCTCTGAACATTGAGCGGGTTGCTTCTGGTCCTGGTGTCATTTTCGCTTTCAGTTAAGCATGACTTTTCCGGTCCCGGCATAATTTCTGCTTCTGGTTGGGCTTTTTTGAGCTTTGGGGAGAAATCAGTGGGAGGGGTAGAATTTCCAGCCCCACCCGATAAATAGAGCGGTGACTTATGCTGGCCGCACCCATGATGACGTCTGATTATGATGAAATGCGTTGGGTGGTTCTTGGATGCGTAACATCACTTTTAGTCGGTTAGAAGCTTTTATTGCTGTTGATGACATGTTTGATTTGGTCTATTATATTGTGAGTATTCTGGAATATTTTAATAAACATTGAAGTGTTTTTTACATACTACACCATGAGGTGTTTTTGTTCTCCCCTTTGACAAACAAGTACATTTGTATTCTGATCGTGTCTTGTGGCTGATTAGGCACTGTTTGATAGACATGTGCAATTAGTTTAGTTTTTTTTCATTTTTCGTTTTTTTTTGTTATTTTCGTTCGTTCGTTTTCGTACGAATGAACGAATCGTTCGAATCGTACGAATCCGAATAACGAATCGTTTGAATCGTACGAATCCGATTAACGAATCATTCGAATCAGACAAATCCAAATAACGAATCGTTCGAATCGTACGAATCCGATTAACGAATCATTCGAATCAAACAAATCCAAAAACGAATCGTTCGAATCGTACGAATCCGATTAACGAATCATTTGAATCGAACGAATACGAAAAACAACGAAAATCCGAAAAAAACTAATTAGAAATAACGAATGTACTAATGAAGAAAATCCAAAAAACGAAAACGAACGAAAACATTTGTACATTCGTAACTTTTTTTTTTGTTGAATTGGTAATTTTCCGTGTCCCTTACAATGGTGCTGCTAAACGTGCTTCGAATGGATTGAACAAAAAAATTTGTACATTCTGAACTTTTTTTTCGATTCGTAACTTTTTTTTTTCGATTCGTAACTTTTTTTTTCGATTTGTAACTTTATTTTTTCGATTCGTAACTTTTTTTTTTTTCCGATTCGTAATTTTCCGTGTCTCTTACAATGGCGTTGCTTAACGTGCTTCGAATGGATTGAACAAAAAATTCGTACATTCGTAACTTTTTTTTTTTGTTGAATTGGTAATTTTCCGTGTCCCTTACAATGGTGCTGCTTAACGTGCTTCGAATGGATTGAACAAAAAAATTCGTACATTCGTAACTTATTTTTCGATTCGTAACTTTTTTTTTCCGATTCGTAACTTTTTTTTTTGATTCGTAACTTATTTTTTTTTTTCGATTCGTAATTTTCCGTGTCTCTTACAATGGCATTGCTTAACGTGCTTCGAATGGATTGAACAAAAAAATTCGTACATTCGTAACTTTTTTTTCGATTCGTAATTTTTTTTTTTTTTCGATTCGTAACTTTTTTTTTCGATTCGTAAATTATTAAAATGTAATAATAGCATACACATTACATAAAATTATGAATTATGCTCCGATTATGAATCTACGAATGTTACGAATGTTACGAATGTTACGAATGTACGAATAAATACGAATGCGTCCGAAAATTAAACTAACGAAAAAACGAATCAACAAAAAAAATAATCGTTACGAATACGAACACAGACGACTTAGGAATGTACAAATCGTTACGAATCAACGGAAACGAAAATAAACGAATTTTTTTCGGAAACAAAAAAAAAACGAAACGAAAATAAACAATTTTTTTTGTTGTGCACATGTCTACTGTTTGACCACTTATAATTTGGTGGTCCATATCTGAGGATAAGAGGCCCAGTGTGCTGTGGTGTAGGTGGAGGATTATATATATATATATATATATATATATATATATATATATATATATATATATATATATATATATATATATATATATATATATATATATATACATATACAGTATATATATATATATATATATATATATATATATATATATATATTATACACACAACATTATAATTATTTATAATTATATTATTTCAAGTCATCACAATTAAAACATTTACACAAGGAAGTGATTAATATTATATAGATATATTCTTTATTCACATAAAATTTATTTTTCTCACACATTAATTATTTCACATGTAATTTTCCTTTTTATTTTTTCCAATACACATGGATATTTTTAGTTTCAGTTCCTTCACACACATTCTTTTCACATACTGCACAAATAACACATACTTCCTTTTGCACATGGAACAGATTATTATAATGTTTTACTATTATAATTTGTATTCACTGATTTTGCTTTGGGTTTTTCTTTGTTCATAGAACATGTGATCACTGGTTCTAATTAGGAACTGATTACATAGGTTACATGTGTGAAGACCTCATGCTAATGGTTTAGCACAGGGATCCTCAAACTACGGCCCTCCAGCTGTTGTGGAACTACACATCCCATGAGGCATTGTAAAACTCTGACATTCACAGACATGACTAAGCATGATGGGAATTGTAGTTCCTAAACAACTGGAGGGCCGTAGTTTGAAGACCCCTGGTTTAGCAGCTGCTAAGGATTTTTACGATCAACTACCATAGTCACATGATGTAATCTTTATATATATTAGTGTATATGTGTCCCTCATTTGAAATGATCACTGGCTATGAGTAAGCACTGATCTCAGCGCGAAACGCGTCAACCTTTTTTGTTCTATATCACCTTTGCTGCTGTTCGTGTGATGTGATTTTTCTTTTAAAATAAAAGGCACAAGATATAATAGATTCTATTCGGAGTGTGGCTGTCCAGAGTTTCCTTTCATCCTACCTCACTTCTATGCCTCTCGGAGTCAACAGAAAAATATTGCCAATTTGAAAGCAAATGTTAAACCAACAGAGCTTACTAAAATTGAATGGGGCAATAATACTCTCCCTGGGATCACAGAAATTGAAGTTGATGTAATACAAGGTTGTCTGAATTCCCCCAAACACGGCTTCAATAATACACGGCCTAGACCAGGGGTGCCCAACCTTTTGTAGAGCGAGGGCCACTTAAGCCACTTGGTAACCGGTCGCGGGCCACAATGAGCGGAGCGGGTGGATGGCGTGTCTGTGTCCACGCTGCATTTGGATAGCGAACACAGACGCAGCCCACCATACTTTTTAGCTGATCGTATTTTAGGTAGAACACAAGTCGGTTTAGGTCTGCCACTACTTAGAGGTGAATGGAGGCTCCAATTTTTCGGAATGTCGGACTGACCGCGTAGAAGGGGTCCAAGGCTGCTTTCGCACTGATGTGCAGTGGTTTACCCGCACCACGTGTGCAACGCAGTGTACCTTTGGCTTTCCTGCAGTTTGCAATAGACTTCTACTATATTCTGTAGGTTTGGTCCACTTTCAGAAAGCTCACCAAACTCGCAGGTAATAATAGAAGTCTATGGCTCAGTGCAGGTAACCCCGCAGGTAAATTGCTCTGCACCTGCAGATCAGTTTGAAAGCAGACTGTGGTTTTAGTAATAAACTGACCTTTAATAACAGTATTCTTTCTATTCTATCCCAGAGCAGAAGGTCGCGGGCCACATCAGAGGGCACCGCGGGCCACTGATTGGCAACCCCTGGCCCAGACAATCGATAGGGGCAGATGATAATGATAAACTACCCTACATACAGCATATGATAATGTCAATACGTAAACTATAAAATATAATCCCTACAATTTTGAGAGAAAAGATAATTAAGATTTGTATGGTCTGTATCTTACCAACAGTTTAAAAGTGGAAGATGTCCGCCAATATCTAAGTACATCGATTGGTTCCGGTCACAAGGTCCAGCAAGATGGGGAGTGGTCAAACATCAGCAGGCTTATTGATCATTTGGGGGGGGTTATCCGGCGTGTGGGTCTGTGATCCCCTCTCTAAGGCTCTCACATCCTTTATATCATCTGGGGCAATAAGCTCATAAAATCATCATAAGCTCAGCCCAGAAGGTTTGGCTTATTCTCCATGGGTTGGTGAATTCTAATGATTTACCTGGTAAATCCAGGTAATATCATCTTCAGCCACTAGGTGTGTCTGAGGACAGAAACTGTGTTCTGAACTATTTGTTAAAAGAAAATATATTCTCTTTCATATATGACATCTACCTATATATTGGGGCTCATGAATATATATCTATGTTGTTCAGGGACCCCGGCAACTGCTACAAAATGCAATACACTCAGTATAAATTTGATGAATTAATATCACACAAAAGGGATGTTTATATGGATAAATGCATGACTCCTGCATATAGAAAAAAAAACTATTTGTCTTGGGACAACACATGTTATATGGGTATTTTCCTGTAGATGCGGTCACAGTTTCTGTGTCTTTGGGCATCTAAACATACATCTTCATTTGTTCTCTATCAAAATGTATATTTCTATCTTATGGCAGATTACTCATGGGGTCAGTGGATATTAAAATTATGGCCGTATCTGTGACCTGGGGTCTAATATAGCATTTTGAATCACTGATGATTACATATATTTAAAAAAAAATACATACATACAGTGGTGTGAAAAAGTGTTTGCCCCCTTCCTCATTTTCTGTTCCTTTGCATGTTTGTCACACTTAAGTGTTTCGGAACATCAAACCAATTTAAACAATAGTCAAGGACAACACAAGTAAACACAAAATGCAATTTGTAAATGAAGGTGTTTATTATTAAAGGTGAAAAAAAATCCAAACCATCATGGCCCTGTGTGAAAAAGTGATTGCCCCCCTTGTTAAAACATACTATAACTGTGGTTGTCCACACCTGAGTTCAATTTCTCTAGCCACACCCAGGCCTGATTATTGCCACACCTGTTCACAATCAAGGCATCAATTAAATAGGAGCTGCTTGACACAGTAAGGTCCACCAGAAGATCCTTAAAAGCTACACATCATGCCGAGACCCAAAGAAATTCAGGAACAATTGAGAAAGAAAGTAATTGAGATCTATCAGTCTGGAAAGGGTTATAAAGCCATTTCCAAAGCTTTGGGAATCCAGCGAACCACAGTGAGAGCCATTATCCACAAATGGCGAAGACATGGAACAGTGGTGAACCTTCCCAGGAGTGGCCGGCCGCCCAAAATTACCCCAAGAGCGCAGCGACGACTCATCCAAGAGGTCACAAAAGACCCCACAACAACGTCCAAGGAACTGCAGGCCTCATTTGCCTCAGTTAAGGTCAGCGTTCATGCCTCCACCATCAGGAAAAGACTGGGCAAAAATGGCCTGCATGGCAAAGTTCCAAGGAGAAAACCACTGCTGAGCAAAAAGAACATCAAATCTCGTCTCAATTTCTCCACAACACATCTTGATGATCCCCAAGACTTTTGGGACAACATTCTGTGGACCGATGAGACAAAAGTGGAACTCTTTGGAAGGTGTGTCCAAGTATATCTGGCGTAGAAGGAACACTGCATTTCAGAAAAAGACCATTATACCAACAGTAAAATATGGTGGTGGTAGTGTGATGGTCTGGGGCTGTTTTTCTGCTTCAGGACCTGGAAGACTTGCCGTGATAAAAGGAACTATGAATTCTGCTGTCTACCAAGAGATCCTGAAGGAGAATGTCCGACCATCTGTTCATGTACTCAAGCTGAAACGAACTTGGGTTCTGCAGCAGGACAATGATCCTAAACACACCAGCAAGTCCACCACCGAATGGCTGAAGAAAAACAAAATGAAGACTTTGGAGTGGCCTAGCCAAAGTCCTGACCTGAATCCTATTGAGATGTTGTGGTATGACCTTAAAAAGGCCGTTCATGCTCGAAAACCCTCTAATGTAACTGAATTAGGACAATTCTGCAAAGATGAGTGGGCCAAAATTCCTCCAGGACGCTGTAAAAGCCTCATTGCACGTTATCGCAAACGCTTGGTTGCAGTTGTTGCTGCTAAGGGTGGCTCAACCAGTTATTAGGTTTAGGGGGCAATCACTTTTTCACACAGGGCCATGATGGTTTGGATTTTTTTTCACCTTTAATAATAAACACCTTCATTTACAAATTGCATTTTGTGTTTACTTGTGTTGTCCTTGACTATTGTTTAAATTGGTTTGATGTTCCGAAACACTTAAGTGTGACAAACATGCAAAGGAACAGGAAATGAGGAAGGGGGCAAACACTTTTTCACACCACTGTACATACAGGTTTTGAACAGACAATTTAGTCACATTGATTATTTACTGTTCAAGGATTTGTGCCTGTTTGTCCTTTTGGTGTAACATTAACTTCGCATCTCAGTCATTGTCTGAGGGAAAGCTTGAGTCAACATTGGGGTTTTGGTTAGAATGAAAAAGAGAGTTGCGCCAATCAGTTTAATTTCATCTCATATCCACCTATATCAAATAATGTGTTAAATTCCAAAATAATGAAAACTGGGATAGAAATAGAAGATGTAAATACTCAAATTGATGTAAATACAACCATTTACACCACGAGAGGTGATACTATCACCCTTTATCTATCTTTATCCCCCCTAGTTTACACTGTGGACCTCTTATAGTGCTAGTGATATTAAACAAACATAAAGTAAAATAAAAAATTGGTTATAAATATATAATTTTGATTTAGTTATACCCCTATTTATAGTACCCTTGGTGTACCCTTAAGTCATTTATTGTGTCCAACCCATATACATATCCTTATTTTTTGTAAACAAAACAATAAATACGTTTCTGTGAAACAATCCTGAAGGACAAAATATAATAAAATAATATAATGATAAATTGCCACAATTCCTATGTGCCAACAAATTATGTAAAGTCTGTGTGCGTTCAAAAACGAAAGAAGTTTCAACACCACTTTCACTTTATATGCCAATAAATTGTTGCTCCCACTGGTAACACCGCTTGTGACTAGGTATTCTGGTGCTTGTGAAAGCCACCCCAACTGTGAATCCACCACCACAAAAAAATGGCCACTCACCAGAACCAGGTGAGTTTTGGACCTTTGGTTTAATTGGCCGGATAACCACTCCTTGCTCTGGTCACTCTCATCTGTTTACTTGTGAAGTCCAAGCTGTGTAATCTGGGTAGCCTCCGCTCTCAAGGAAAATAAAATGCTCCCATAGTGTAATATGTCAAAAATAAATTTATTGCCAAACAATAAAAACAAAGAAGTTTTACCGTCTGGCTTTCACACTGGAGTGAAAGGACCTACACAGGCGCTATTTTTAGCGCTGTAGCTCCTGAAAAAAGCCCCAGTGTGAAATAGTAATGAATTGAAGGATAGAGAAAATGGACTTTAACGGCACATGTAAAATATTATAACACATTTTAATGGTTCACATATATTGACTACATATACAATACACATTGGATAAAACACATTGACTAGTAAATAGACATGTGCATTTGTTTTCATCCGAATGCATTTTCGTCCGAACTTCGGGTATTTTCGTTATCGTTTTAACAAAAGATAACGAACGTGCAGAATCCGAAAACCGAAAGATCAAATGCTTTAGTTTCGTTTTCGTTGTTACAACAGTTTGATATAGATAGGAGATTCAACATGACGCTGACAATAGTGACCTGTGTCCATCGAACCTGTGGTTTAATGTGCCTAACCTTAGCACTATTAGTCCAAGATTATTCTACATAGAGAGAAAAGATTCGACATCGAGAGAAAAGATTCGACATTATAGAGACAATAGCAAAAAAGGTCGAATGTGCCTAACCTAACTCTATTATTCCAAGATTATTCGACATAGAGAGAAAAGATTTGACATGAAGATTCGACGAAGCAGTCGGCGCGAGCGGACATTTATGGTTAAATGCTCCCCCCATAGGCTATAGAAGAATTCTAATATTGGTTGACTAGTAATAATAATTGATAAATATAATTATTACTAGTGTCATAAAACATTAGAATTCTACTATAGTTTGTAGGCGGAATATTCGACCGGAAATGTACGATTGCGGCGTCATACAGTTTAGCTGCTCCGTCGAATCTTCTTAGAACATTAGACAGGCACCATAAGCCTTCAATGACAGATTCAACCTTAATTATTTCGGATTTTCGGACTAATGCAAAATAAATAAAAAACGAATTTCGTAAGTAACTAAATACATTTATTTTTCGGACGAAAACAAAATTCCGAAACGAAATATTTCAGTGTGCACATGTCTACTAGTAAATACAAAGCAAATGACCCATTGATCAACCCAAGAAATGGACGCCACTTGTGTGTTTCCTGTGGGGCTGTATTGGTAAACGTCAAAAAGGCCTCCACTAGGATATGGCATTCACAAACAGGGTGTTCATAGGTCCTTGAAGGGTTAAAAATGCTTGACATGTTTCACAATTTGTATTATCACTTCTTCAGGAGCTTCTGTAGCACACTTAGTGTTGACAAAATCTTACAGTTCACCCTCGCTGGTGGAACTCCGCTGCTGACCAACAAGAACCTCTCCCGATGGTCAAAGAGATCTATACTGTCTAAAGAGTAATAACCACTGTCTGTCCAGTCTGTTGGTGAGTCTGTATGCAAGGGGGTTCTGGGCATCTCTGTTCCTCAGAGCACCTCTTGGGTTGATCAATGGGAGCCTTTTCTTTGTATTTACTAGCCCATGTGTTTTATTCAATGTGCATTGTATATGTAAAATTTGTTATAATATTTTAAATATGCCGTTAAAGTCCATTTTTCTCTATCCTTCAATTTTGTCTATAAATAGTGTGCCAACTTTAAAAAAGTTTGTCATAGGTCAACAGTATGATAAGAACATCTTTTAGACAACTCTTTGAACTTCTGCACATATCCTTATGAAAATGTATGAATGCATAAATATATTCTTTAAATATTATGAGATAAAAAAATCAAAGGATCAAATATTAATTATGAGATTAGAAAAGTTATCCGAAGAGGTTTTATATAGAACATGTTTTTATGAATGTACTCAATGTGCAAACATTAAACACATCATTTTTTTTTTTTTTACGTGTTTTATCATCCATCTAAAGAAAAGTCCAGTTCTAATGCAATTTTGTTTCTGGATGTACTATGTAGATGGGGTAGTGAGAATTATGCACTTTATTTTTACCAGTGCAGCTTTCATATCCTTGTTCTTCAGGCTGTAGATCAGAGGGTTGATTGTTGGGATTATGACACAATAGAAAAGGGCCGTCATTCTGTCCTGGTATGAAGAGAAAGGTGTCCCAAGACGAAGGTGGACATACATGGCCGTGCCATAGAATATGATGACAGAGACCAGATGGGCAGAACATGTAGACATGGCTTTTTGGCGGGCCTCCTTAGAGTGTAGAAGGAACACAGAGGACAGAATCTTCATGTAGGAGCAGAGTATAAGAAAGAATGGGATTGTTGCTCCACATATACAAACAATGAAGACATACAGCTCTATTTTAAAGGTGTTGACACATGCCAAGTGAAGAAGAGGTGAGATGTCACAAAAGAAGTGGGCTATGTGATGAGAGCCACAGAATGGGAGCCTGAAAATTGAACTGGTGTGAATTAAAGGCATCAGGAACCCTACAATCCATGGTCCAGTGGCCAACTGATAGCACATTTTAGAGGTCATCACGGAGGTATATCGTAGTGGGTGGCAGATAGCCATGAACCTATCAAAGGCCATTACCGCAAGGAAGAGACATTCGGACACAGAAACTGCAGAGAAAATGTACATCTGAGTGGCACAGCCAATAAAGGTGATAGATCTATCCATGGACAGGAAGCTTGCCACAGCTTTAGGAACAGTAACATTAATGGAACAGATTTCTAGCATGGACAAGCCCCTCAAGAAGAAATACATGGGGGTGTGGAGATGAGAGTCAAGTGTAATGCTCAAGATGATCAGACCATTCCCCACTATAGACAGAATATAAGCAACCACAAAGAAAATAACTAAGATTATCTGAATGCAAATAGAAATATCTAAGAATCCTTGGAGAAAAAACATTGTCCCATTGTTGAGATTCTGTCTTTCCATAAGCATATTTTACAGTATTTGTCTTTTCATACAACTGTGAATAACATTGAAATAAAATGGAGTTCAGGAGATGTTCAGTGCAGTCAAAATTCCCCCAAAAATGTTCATAAAGGTTAAAAGTTCTAAGTTTGTTTGTCAAATATGTAGATTCTCAACATATGAGCTGTGTTGCCAAAATCTTGAAAAAAATACAAATTTGACTCTTAAATGTGCACAACCTAGAGACAGCAGCACTGAAATTTGAGCAAGCCAGACAAAAATGCACATTAAATGCTCCGCACACAAGCAGTAAAACCGAGAAATATCAGTCACTCAATGCATTGTAACAAAATAATGCTAATATGAATTTTCTCCTAAGTAACAACGATTTCTAAACACCAGCACAAAATAAGATTCAGGAAATTTAGATTAGATAGCGTACCGCCACCAGATATGAGAAGGCCACAGTTTAGAGTGTTTGTTTAACCACTTCAGCCCTGGAGGATTTTACACTCTTCCTTACCAGAGCACTTTTTGCGATTCGGCACTGCGTCGCTTTAACTGACAATTGCAACCTGGCACCCATACAAAATGGACGTCCTTTTTTTCCCACAAATAGAGCTTTATTTTGGTGGTATTTGATCACCTCTGCGGTTTTTATTTTTTGCGCTATAAACAAAAGAAGAGTGACAATTTTGGAAAAAACACAATATTTTTTACTTTTTGCTATAATAAATATCCCATTTTTTAAAAAAATTATATTTTTTTTTTCCTCAGTTTAGGCCGATATGTATTCTTCTACATATTTTTGGTAAAAAAAAATTGCAATAAGCATATATTGATTGGTTTGCGCTAAAGTTATAGCGTTTACAAAATAAGGGATAGAGTTATGGCATTTTTTTTTATTTTTTACTAGTAATGGCGGTGATCTGTGATTTTTTTTCATGACTGCGACATTGTGACGGACACATTGGACACTTTTGACACATTTTTGGGACCATTCACATTTACACAGCGATCGGTGCTATAAAATTGCACTGATTACTGAGTAAATGTGACTGGCAGGGAAGGGGTTAACACTAGGGGGCGCTGCAGGGGTTAATTATGTTCCCTGGAAGTGATTCTAACTGTGGGGGGAGGGGACTCACAAGGGGAGGAGACCGATCGGTGTTCCTTTGTACTGAGAACACACCATTGGTCTACTCTCCTCTGACAGGACGTGGATCTGTGTGTTTACACACACAGATCCACAGTCCTGCTGTGTTCCCGGGCAATCGCGGGTGCCCGGCGGACTTTTGCGGCCGCCGGGCACGCGCACCGGGTCCAGAGCGATGCCGCGGGCGTGAGCGCATGCCACCGGCGGCCCACGCGCCCCCTAGATGGCCGGGAACGAGAGGACGTCACATGACGCCTGCCCAGGATGGGAGATCCCATCTGCGGGCGTCATATTACAATACACCAGTATTGAAGTGGTTAAGTGCAATTCAGTTAAAGAGGGGTTTGGAATGTCAATTGGAGGATCATTAATTAGGCGTCTGAGTATAAAAGAAAAAAAAGAACAATGGCACTTTAAATGAGGCGATGACCTGGTAAGGTCCGGTGACCTCCATCCCTATCTAATAGGCATCTGAATAGATACCATTAGGTATATTGAAAGCATGTATGTATATGAAGAACATACAGCAAACACTACATAGTTTAAAACCAACACTGGTGAAAAATATTAAAAAAACACACTATTTAAATTTTATGTCTAATTACCCAGAAAATAAATTACTTTTTAAAAGACAATAGGGTCAAACAGTATCAACGTCTGTCCCCCAAAAAACAATCTACATATTATTTTGTTATCTTAATTTCTAAAAAAAGTAGACCCAGACCCATGAAGATTTTATAAATATCTAAATTAAAGTGTGTGACTGTGGTAGGGACATTAAAGTGCAAGCTCTTCTGGTGCAGAGACAAATGTAACCAGTTCAGTGATCTCTGTACAGCACTGTGGTATATGTCAGAGCTATATAATTGTATTCGAATTATTAGAGTGTAGTCTCTGCTCATACAAAGACTGATGCAGCTGGGTTAATGTATCCCCTTGCAGCACCGTGTTATATATCAGAAGTGAATAAATGTATACAGGCAGTCCCTGACTTACAAACATCGGACTTGCGAACGAATCCTACTTACGACCGAGAGGCGGCGTGACGTCTCTGCCGTTCTGCGTCGAAAGGCTACTTGACAGAACATCTGAAAACCTCTGAAAACTACGTTCTGCGCATGCGCTCCCGACTTTCAAACATATCCGACTTAAGAACAAACCGGCAGTCCCTAACCTGTTCGTAACTCGGGGACTGCCTGTAATTATAACAGAAGGGGGGGGGGGGGTGATTTACTAAATTGAAGAGTGCAAAATCTGGTGGAGCTGCATAGAAATCAATCAACTTTCTGGTTTTATTGCTTAATTGAACAAGCTGAAGTTAGAAGCTGATTGGATACCACGCACAGCTGTACCTGATTCTCCCCCCTGTGTAACTACTGACACAAGTCAATGCATCAAAGAGCTCATTTACAAGCATAAATCAGATCACTATTATTTCTCCCTCTAAGGTAGGCCATACATGTGTCGAATTTCGAAAGAATTTTCTTTCGAAAACCTTATCTAAGAATTTTCATTAGAATTTCGCACCATTAGTGGGGCTGCAGCAACAGCCAATTTTCGTGTGGCCATCGAATTTCAGTAATCGGGCATGTTGGAAATTTTTTGAAATACTAACGATTTTCTAATCAATGAGAATTGTGTGAGAAATGTAATCAAAAAAGATGTGCAATAAACAAAAATTTCCGGAAAGATAAGAAGATAACCAGCCACAAATATTATTTTCTGTAGCAACAGCAGGTGAAATCGAAGGCTTGGTTGGTCGAATTTCGAAATCAATGGTGGCGCCATCGGATCACAAAAGGCATTAAATTTCTGATTTTCAAAAGAAAATTATTTCGAAATTCGACCAATGTATGGCCAGCCTAACTCACAGCCAGTGTGGTTATGTACTATTGCTGGTAAAATACAAAATCCAGAGGATCAGCATATCAACCAAGTTACAAGAATTGTCATTAGTATATTATCAATGACATCTTTATCTTTATTTATATCTACATATATTTATGTTGGTATGGTTTCTTACATTAAAAATATTTGTTTTGTCATATTTAAATATAATAGGTCATTTTTTTTTTAAATAGTCATGTTTAATAATATAAATAAATAAATAATAAAATAATAAATAATAGAACATTAAATATTTAGAAAAATTCAATAAAAGATGTGACCGAAAAACTAAATTCTAAACATCTTGTTAAGTAAAATCAATCAGAAGAACCAACACATCGCAATGACAATACTATTAATATAACAGCCAATATTCCGGGATGGGACACAAGTGAGATGCCGATCCTTGGAGAACGAGGAGATCTCTGCCACCACACAATGCTCACCTCCTATGGAAAGGAGTTCTCTGAAATTCTACTCATCCATTTTTATATCCAATCCTCTCCACGGAGAGTTTATTCCGGCTCCATTTCCATTCATTGTTGTTAGATCTTAATTAACAAGAAATGAGAATTAAACTTGGAATTTATACACCAAACTGCGGGGAACACTTAACAAATAACAAACACAGATAACAATTTAGAAATCTTCAAGGATGAGCAGCATTGTCACGAGACTCGTGTTTGTTCAGGTCACTAATAACGTAATACAATTATATCTTGGAATGTTAACTCAATAATGTATTGGTAACCAGTCTGGGTCTACAGTATTTCTACTTGGTAAACTTTATTATTTTGTTGTTTACTTCAGCTTGCTTTTTTTTTTAAAGTCAAAGTGCAGTGCAAAAATTTGGAAAAGTAAAAAAAGACTGGTGGGAAAAATAATTGTGGAAAAATATAAGAAGAAGAATTACACAAACTTAAAATAGAAATCTAAATAGATTAAACAACGAATGCAGCTCTGTAATTATTAATACATTACTTTTTTTCTTTTAACCACTTGAATACCGACATGTTAAACCCCTATCCTGTGCAAGCTATTTTTCAGTTTTAACCACTTAAGCCCCGGACCAATTTGCAGCCAAAGGACCAGGCCCCTTTTTGCGATTCGGCACTGCATCGTTTTAACTGACAATTGCGCGGCCGTGCGACGTGGCTCCCAAACAAAATTGATGTCCTTTTTTTCCCACAAATAGAGCTTTCTTTTGGTGGTATTTGATCACCTCTGCGGTTTTTATTTTTTGCGCTATAAACAAAAATAGAGCAACAATTTTGAAAAAAATGCAATATTTTTTACTTTTTGCTACAATAAATATCCCCAAAAAATATCTAAAAAAAAATGTTTTTCCTCAGTTTAAGGCAAAAAAAAATCGCAATTAGCGATTATTGATTGGTTTGCGCAAAAGTTATAGCATTTACAAAATTGGGGATAGTTTTATAGCATTTTTATTAATATTTTTTTTTACTAGTAATGGCGGCGATCAGCGATTTTTATTGTGACTGCAAAATTATGGTTGACACATCGGACATTTTTGACACATTTTTGGGACCATTGTCATTTATACAGCAATCAGTGCTATTTAAATGCATCCTGTGTAAATGACATTGGCAGTGAAGGAGTTAACCACTAGGGAGCGTGGAGGGGTTAAGTGTGTGTGTGTGTTTTTTTTTACTGTAGGGGGGTGTGGCTATGGGTCTGACATCACTGATCAGTTTTCCCGATGACAGGGAACAGCCAATCAGTGTCAGTTGCGCTAGGAAGCACGGGGAGAGGTTTGTTTACACAGACCTCTCCCCGTTCTCCAGCTCTGTGACCCGATCGCGGGACACCAGGTCCGCTGGTCCCGCGGGCACGGTCACGGAGCTCAGGACCGGGTCTTAGCCTCTGTTATGAATGAATGAATGACTTGTATAGCGCTGCAACTGTGAACTGAATTGCCTCGAGGCGCTTAATCCGACCTGCATTGATTCCTTCTTAAAAGAGGTGGGTTTTGAGCGCCCCCCCCCTCCGGAACCGTACCTGGCCACATGCCCTCAACATGCGGAGGGTGCTTTGGGGTAGCCTCCCAAAGCATCTTGTCCCCATGTTGATTGTCAGTTATCATAGCCATTGTGTCAGGGAAATTGAGTATTATACCTTTAAATGTCAATTTTGAATATGCATATTAATATTGCTTTATCTTCATTAAGTTTAAAATGCTTAGAAATATATGTTTCATGTAACCCTATATGCTTCTATTTCATGTAGCTTAGTGCTTAGACTCGCATAATTTGAAAATACATGACGTTGCAAAAAGAGTCTTCCCAAAAGTCAGTATCCTGTATAACAGTTTAACAATTGTGAATGTGTAAGTCTGTAAACGGATATCGCCACCTTTCCTGTCATTGTCCAGAATAAAGTAAGAATACATGTGACTGGAACATTCTGTGAGGAAATTGGGGTGTCCGAGGGATATAAAAGAGAGTGACAATACAATGTTAAGGCATAAATGACCCATGCTTACCTGCAAATGTAATGTAACTAATTTCTCTTGCATATGCAAATAAATATTATCTTGATCTCCGAGGACGGTCTAAGACGGTGATTCATTTCCGTAACAATTTGGTCCTTCGAGCCGGAAAGTCCAATTACCTGAGACGCACTGGATCAAATCAGTGACCTATGACCGTACGGCAAAAAACTGTAAGTCCTCCGTCTCAAATTAGACGTTAAAGAGAGGCCGGTCCGCTGAACTAGTGCTTCCCAGGCAGCGACTTCCAGAACAGCATAAGAGACCGCACTCGGGACAAGGTAAGATTTATATTTTTTTTATCTTATTATTAACCTTTATTGTGTTAGAATTGATTAGAAATTTAATGAGGGATTTGAATACATACATACATACAATATAGAGATTGATTGAATATTTATCTGTTTCTGTACTATCTGCTTTACCCTTGTTGAGGGGAAATAAGTGGTCACGTATTCCCCGTATCGATTCGTCTGTGGCCATCCTGGATGGGCAGACTTAGTGACTAACCCGCGTTTTGGAAAGACGCGCTCAGGGCGTCCTGACGGCAGTCGAGCACTGCGGGTGTTCTCTCTTGTGTGTTCTTGTTTGTTTCTCCAGGTTAATTGTCATTTGATATAGGAGTATGGTCCCATACTAATATCCGGGTGCAGATAAAGGAAATTTGTCGATTGGATCTTAGATCCTGACAGCCTTGTAAGCTGCAGAAAAATTCCCGTGGGGACACATAAATACTCCTAGATCAAAACCTAAAAAATCCCCTGTTGATACAAGGGTGTGGCCTGATAGATTTCCAGGTAAAAATTGAGGACATTTTGGTGGACCCACAGCGTCCATACCAGCCTCATATGTTGTATAAACCCTGAATGGCACATAAATACCCTTGGATCAAGAATACTCCCAGATCAAAACCTAAAGAATCCCCTGTTGATACAAGGGTGTGGCCTGATAGATTTCCAGGTAACAAATAGAGGACATTTGATGAGCCCGTGTGCTCAATCAGCCTCATATGTTGTGTAAAATCCTGTACATGGCATATAAATACCTTTTTGGATCAACAAATATTAATGTTTTGATAAAGTGTGGGAACAACAGTCGGGAGAAATAAAGTCTCTTTTGTAATTCTGTTCTGCTCCCTACAGTTTACTGAAATATTAATGTTTTGATAAGGAGTGAGGTGAACAGTCAGGTGAAAATACGTTCGCTTGTAATTCTGTTCTGCTCCTTACAAATGAATGAAACATTAAGTAAGAAGACAAGATACCAGTATTTTAGCAGGACACAAGATCAATAATCTAGAAGTGATATGTCATGACTAGAAAGTTTGTGAGTAGCTGCAAAAGTGATAAAATACTGTGTGCATATATTGTGTCAGTATGAGAAGACCTTACAAAAAACTCTGTGTGCACGTTAAAATGAGTGTGATCCATGGAAAATATGATGGTTTGAACGATGATACAAAGTATGATTTTGATGCATTTTTAAATAAGGATTGTTGTGTAATACTGTGTAGTGTAGAAAGCTTACAAATTATGCCGGCATGTGTACATGTATGTATGTGTGTGTGTGTATGTATGTATGTATATATATATATATATATATATATATATATATATATATATATATATATATATATATATATATATATATATATATATATATATATATATATATATATGTGTATGTATGTATATATAAAAAAACAAAAAAATAAATAAAAATAAAATAAGGAAACAGAAGAAATTAGGTCTTCCCCAGGCAAAGAAATGGCTTGAGGAGGCTAATCGTAGGTTAACATCATAAAAAGACTATGTTATCAGACAAAGAGGAGGACAATAATATGACGTCCTCCGAAGTTTAGTTCAGCAAGTATTGACTGAACCAAACGCACCAAACCAAATGCACCCAACAGCCCCTACACACCCTTTAGAAGACTCCCCAACCCCACCGACAGTCGATGCTCCAATTCCCTATACCCTGTTGCATACCTGCAGTCCCCACCGCCGAGGGACAGAGGTATGCAACAAGCCACCCTGCTGACTCCCCTTACAGCAATCCCAAGGTCAACATAGCTCAATTTAGGGATGGTATCATGGGAATGGTTGCTAGCTATCATCTCAATGGGAGTGAAATAGAGCAGGTCACCAGACAGGTCTTGGAACCTGACTGGCATCATGTAGTGGGAGAAATGCTCTTATAGCAAGGATAGAGAAAAGATGGATACGTCAAACCGACTGGTCCACTATAAATCAGTGTATATGGGGAGAAGAGGGAAAAGTGGATAATTTCATTGTTAGGACAAGGAAGAATTTCAATAACCACTCTGGGATAGAAATCTCAGTAGATCAAGTGAACGATAGCCCATATGAACAACAGCTAAAGAATGCAATCCTGAAGGGGCTGCTAGCCCCTTTATCAAGTTTTGTTTCAGAACACATGATTAACCATATGATCTGCAGACCCTAGGAGCTGATTGAGTATGCAAGGCATGCTGAGGGGCACTTCCAACCAAAAAAGAAAGTAAAGAAAGGGAAGATGTTTATGATAGGTGAAGGTAATAATGTGTATGTGGTTGAGAATCAGAACAGAAGATTGGGAAACACATTCAAGATGAGAGGGGGGGGGGGGGGTGTTTCCTGTATGGTAAAAGTGTGTCTGCAGAGAGAGAAGCAGAAGGAACTTGTTGCATGCTGTTGAAACTTGTTTGCATGCTGAAGCCAAGAAATTACCTTGGTTGCAAAGGGTAGTTGGGTAACATTTCTCTGTGATACTGGGGCTTGTAGGACCCAGATACACCTGCTGGATATGCCACCAGGGGTAAAGGAAAAAGGTTTAGTATATGTAAAATCTGCAAATGGGTTGAGTAAGGCCTTACTATGGGAGATCCACAGACAGGAAAAAAGGCCCAATGTAAAATTGTAATTTCAACTAAATGTCCTGTTAAGTTGTTGGGTAGAGACATGTTGCATGCTCTTGATATTTCTGTCGTACCAGTGGAGGGGGGCCTCAAAGCCCATCGGCTGTGTGAAAAACAAATCACAGCCGTGGATAATGAGCCCCAATACTGATACAGCTTGGATTTTCAAACTGAGGCATTACAGATGCCCAAAACCCTAACAGAAATAATTGAAGAGCCTGTGAGGAAAGGGTACAAGGTCCAGCCGAACCTCTATTGCACTTTGTACTACAAAAAGACCTATGGGCCTGATGGGTTCTATAAGAAACAGTTAATGAGTCTCACTAACACTGAAGTGCTCCTAAGATACCTGTACTGTAATAAGAAAGGAAATAACATGGCTACTTATCTCCTACTACAGCCTATTCTGCAAATATACAGGCAGGATACTGTACCTCATGTTTTGGTCACCCGGAACTCTGAGGTATCATGGCATGAGCTAGAAGTACTTATCACAGACTGGATCCAACTAACAGATGAGGAACTAAAATCCAGAGGGATTCAGAGGTACAGATTAGCGTGGTTTGTTGAATGTACAACCAGAACTCGCGTGATTGAAGTTTTGACAAAAGACAGTGACTGACACCTTTTGACCCAAGGGGAAGGGGATGCCTTAAAAGACGTCCCCGATTTCTTGTGATCAAAAGGAAAGACAGACGTAGGACTAATTAAGACAGTCAGTTCTGGTTTGCACTTATGTACAAGGGAAAACAAAAAAGGGTACACATACACCAGGTTACCCCAGAGATATTGTGAAAATCTTCTCACAAGAAATGTTCAATACTTTGTGTCGAGTTGTACCTCCCAGTGGGAGTCAGATTCTCTTGTATGTGGATGACATTCTGGTAGCGGCTCCTTTGGAGCGACAATGTAAAGTTGACACCTTGGCTCTAATACATTTCCTTGCAGAACAAGGTCACAAGGTCAGCAAACTAAACTACAACTTTTGAGAAACAAGGTGAAATACCAGGGTTACATTATATCTTATCAAGGCAGACATCTGGATGAGATCCGAAAAGAGGCCATCCTTCAAGCCCCCAAATCACGTAAAAAAAGAAATGATGTAATTTCTTGGCATGGTAAATTTTTGTAGAGCATGGGTAGCTAATTATGCTACGGAGGTGGTGCCTCTTTCTGATCTCATCTATTGTACACAAATGTCTGCAAAATATACCATCCAGTGGAATGATCAAGCAGAGGATGCATTTATAAAGGTAAAGCACCTAATTGTGGGTTCTACTGTGCTTATCCTGCCCAATTACAGAAACCCTTTATCAGACTGTAGATTGTAAAGAGGGGTACGTGACTTCTGTTCTCACTCAGGTTTATGGGAACAAACACAAACTAAATGCATTTTACTTAACTAATTTGCCCCACTGTGTACAAGCTGTAGTAGCAGCCTCATTGGCCATACAGTCATCTGCATTGATAGTATTGTTCTACCTCTGGTACTTAAAGGTCTTGCATGTTATTTCAGTGATCTTACTATTAGAAAAATCTCCTATTTATCTCCAGTCAGGCATTTATCATGCATGATTACACTTCTGGGACAACCACACCTTGCAATCAAGAAGTGTACTACATTGAATCATGCTACACTAATGCCAACACCTGGTGACAGGGATTCACATAATTGTATGGCTCAAATCGATGAACAGGTATTCCCTAGGAAGGATCTCACTGATGTTCCCTTTCTAGATGCTGACATTTCCTTTTTGTTGATGGGTCTTGTAGAAAAAAACGATAAAGGGATAAATCAAACAGCTTATGCTATAGTAACACATGACCAGGTCATTGAAGCCAGACCCCTTCCCAGGTCCTATTCTGCTCAACAAACTGAAATTATAGCCCTGTCTAGGGCCTGCAGTATAGGAAAAATATATATATATATATTTATACTGACAGCCAATACGCTTTCTCTACTATACACATATTTGCCCAGCAATGGAAAAATAGGGGTATGATTATGTCCACAGATAAACCGATCACACATAGAGATGTCATTCTTACCTTTCTAAAACATGTACAAAAACGAGCACAAGTGGCTATTTGGGTTTGTACAGCACATGGAAAGGGAACAGATCCAATTGCCCTAGGGAATGCATTAGCAGACAAGACAGCAAAGGAAGCTGCTGAAGGACAGCAAATAACATACATATGCTATACAGATCTCCAAGTAAATGATGAGGTATGGAAAGCTATTGATGGAACATGGTTATCAGAAATGCAAACAACATCACCAGCAGGTGCAAATCAAAAGTGGTTATCTACAGGGTCAACACTGGTCAATGGTATATACACATGTATAGAAGGTAAACCCAACTTATTTACATCACTATTCAGGTATGCTGTGTTATTGAGTCATGGGCAGGCCCATACCTCAAAAGGAGGGGTGGTACATTGGTGTACACAACATATGGGTTTACAAAATTACTCTAAAGCCCCATACACACTCTCGGATTATCCGAGGAGCAGGTCCGTCGGATCATGTCCGTCGTACTTTGTCCCATGTTGGTTTTGCATACACACGGTCGGACAAAGTTGTCGGAAAATCCGATCATTCTGAACGTGGTGACGTTTGTTGCGTACGACGGGACTACGTAGAGGCTAGTAGCCAATAGCTTTGGTCTTGTAATGTGATCTGAGCATGCGTGGCACTTTGTCCGTCAGGAATTCGATACACACGATCGGATTTGGTGTGATCGGACTTTGTTGTAGAAAAATCTATCCAGCAGGAGATAGGACTTTGTCCGTCGGACAATCCGACGTACACTGTCCGATGGTGCCTACACACGGTCGGATTTTCCGACAACATTGTCCGATAGGACAGAATCCATGGGAAAATCCGACCGTGTGTATGGGGCTTTAAGGTTTTGTCTCACATGTCCGATTTGTAACAGATACCATGCACAAGGTGCCCTAAGACCCTTAAGGGGTCATTTCCCGCAACCCCCTTATCCCTTTCACACAATATGCATGGATTTTATTGAATTGAACAAATGTGAGAATAAGTATTGTATGGTTATTGTTGACAGGTCAAGGGATCCCCTCTATGATTTACAGTAACAATGGATCCCATTTTTGTAAACTAAACAATACAACAAATTGATATATGGTACAATATTTGACCTACTAGGGAGAATCACCATTTAGGTCATAACCCCTGGTCAGAACACCCCAGTCTCAAAGCCAACTCCATTTCAACTTAGTCCTTCCTTGTTTAAAACAGATTTTACCTACAAAGAACAATTCAGTATAGAAACAGGATTTGGAGACAAATATGAATGGATAGAATGGGTCAGATACATAACCCAAGCAAAGGGGTTAAGTGATTGTATTTTTTGCACAAACCCAAGACCACAACTAACCACCTTTCCTCTCCCTGAAGAGGAAATAAACTTGACTTGTATAATAAGACTGTTTTCAGAAAATATTACTGGGTCAGAATGTGTAAATGAGAAAAAGAGCTACCCTAAGACTAAAATGCAAAGTATTCAGTACAAGCACTACTAGGAAATTTTACTTGTTTCTCTAACAAAGATAAGGATGGTACAAAGGTTGGCACTCTATTTCCTGAATACTGTGTAACTACAACATCAACTACAGACATTAAGTACCAATTAAAATGGTTTAAGGAACAAAAACAGTAACTGGCTGATGTTTGGTGGCTGTGTGGGGACAAGAAACTAAGGCCCAGACTGCCACCTAGATGGGAGGGTAGTTGTGCCCTTACCCGCTAGTTGTTTCCCATTTTTATATTGTTCCTATGACTAACAAATTCATGAGACTACCAGGTAAACACTATTTTAAGTGACTTACAGTGGTGTGAAAAAGTGTTTGCCCCCTTCCTCATTTCCTGTTCCTTTGCATGTTTGTCACACTTAAGTGTTTCGGAACATCAAACCAATTTAAACAATAGTCAAGGACAACACAAGTAAACACAAAATGCAATTTGTAAATGAAGGTGTTTATTATTAAAGGTGAAAAAAAATCCAAACCATCATGGCCCTGTGTGAAAAAGTGATTGCCCCCCTTGTTAAAACATACTATAACGACGGGGGGCGTGTCCGGACGCGATTCAGGGAAGACGTGTGGAGGTCCTGCTCCACACAGATATCCACCATCCACTGCCATCCCTGGCCAGAAACCTTCCTAAATTGCCCTGCCTGACCTGTGGCAGATAGAACCCACCGTCACAGCCGTTCCGGCCGGCTTTCCGTGGAGCCTGGAAAGCGGAGACTCCTGGATCCACAGTGCGTCCTGAGGGACGCTCGGCGCCATCTTGCGGCCTACCCCAGCTCCGGACGCCGCTTCTCCTCCACAGCCTGAGACCGGAGCGGGTGCTCTCCAAGGTCTGTCCCTGGCCTCTGGGGGACCTGGAAGCCCGCTACATACAGGCCGGAACGCCTAAGATCCTCCTCAGTGAGCCGCCGGCGGACGCCGTTGTTCCGGCCCATAGTGCCGTCAGGCGGTGAGTTTTCCCCCCCCCCCTGGGATTGACAGCCCCCTCCAGCAGTCCCTCCTGTGTAAATCGGGTGATACAGTGCCCTTTCTCAGACTTTAGTTGTAGGTGGAGGATCGGGAAGACTGTCCACAGCTGGTCCGGGGGTGGAATCTAGGAAAGGCCGCGGCTTCGGCCTACACACGGAGCTCGGCGGCCATCTTGCTACCCCCAATACTCCCATTATACTATAACCCTGCATGGTGAACCCCCTCCTGGAGTGCCACTTCCTCTCCACCAGACCTGTAACTATCCTGAGCCTCATAGGTTGAGGCCAGGAATATTATCTGACTACCACTTTCTAATTCCTTACATGACTACCCAGGCTGTCACGGAATATGCCACTTAAATGAGCTTGGAGCTCCGGCTGCTCCTCAAGACCTCCGCTATGCCATTATAACTCTTGTATTAACACCGGGGGTAAACTTGATTGTCCATTACAACTCTATAGACACCCCATGGGCAAAATCGGTCAACAGCAGAAATACTACAAACCTATTTTTGGACAGTACACGAAAGTAAACATGGAAAAGTATGTCACCAGGTCAAATTCTTCTACACCAGCCTTCCCCGCAGACCAACTCTCCACAATGGACCCGTCCCTAGGGACTGAAACTATAGTGACCTATCCACTAGATTTCACCCAAAGTTCAGGGTCTGAGACTCTTTCGCCTCGTGAGATTCTTACCCCAGACATCTTGGACGCTAAACTAGACGCTAAACTACAACTCCTACTCCAACAAATCACTAACAATGTCTCGGCGGAGGTGAACAAATTGGCTGCAGACCTGAGAGGGGAAATTAATCAATTAGGGGAGCGCACAGACACCCTTGAGAACAAATTTGATGAGACGGTCAACTATGTGCAGACCATCGAGGAGGAAAACCATAATCTACGTCTCTCAGTCTCCCAACTACAACTACAACAGGAGGATTTGGAAAATAGGGAGAGACGTCAAAACCTACGCTTCAGAGGTATCCCTGAGACAGTGGGGGACTCTGACTTTCGCTCCTTCCTCCTGGGCCTTTTCAACACCCTGGCCCCTTCGGTGGTGGACATAGATTGGCGACTTGACAGGGCACACCGTTCTCTCGCACCCAAACCCCCGGCCGGAGCCAGACCCAGGGATGTTGTAGTGAGGTTTCATTTTTTCGAAAGCAAGGAGGCACTAACAGTGGCTGCTCGCAATAAATCTCAAATTATGTACAAGGGAGCAAAATTGCAAATCTTCAGCGATCTCTCTCCCATCACCCTTGCTAAACGCAGGAACCTGCGCCCACTCACCTCACACTTACAACATCATAAAGTCCCATACTACTGGGGATTCCCATTCCGCCTTGTCGTTTCAAAGAACGGGGCCCAACACATCCTCCGTGACCTGCAAGAGAACGAGGCGTTTCTAAAAAGCCTCGGTCTGCCTCCATTACCGGAAGAAGATTTAAATCCTCCAGACACCCAGGCTCGACTACCTCCCAATACTCCCAGCCGTATCTGGACCCCTGTTAGGGGCAAATCTAAGAAACAACTTTCTACCCCTCAGCGACCACGCTTTTCCAAGCAACCACCTTGAGACAGTCCACACTCCTCTCTGGATCTATCCTTTAATGCTACGCGCATTTTAGACTCCTTGCCCTTCATTTATTGGATGAATCAAGGACTATTATTTTGAATATACGCAGTTTTGATTGCACCCTGCTCTGTACTCAGGGTGAAACGTTGTTTGTTGATATTTCCACCTACTCAACCCATGGTGTGTCAGAAGAACCATGCTCCTCAGTGGTCAGACATTTTTGCTAAATAGTTAATTGGACTTGGTCCCTTTTCTACTCCATACTGCCCACTGACTCTAAACGCCAACAAGCTCTCAAGTTGAGCAGCCGGGCCTCCTCACCCTTCTCTGCTCAGAGTTCCCTGATGGAAGCCCGTACACGTCCCTTTTTGGCCTTGGACTTTGTCCAGGACCTCCTGAGATGTCCTTACCTCTCAGGTTTCTCAACATTTATTTTTTTGCTTCTCTTATTGTTAGCTTTAATTTTCTTTTTTCCAGCTAAGATGTCCATGTTTATAGATCAACTCCATAGGTTGAAATTGTATTACTTACATTGCTTATGTTTTTCAGTTCCATTCTCTTACCCCAACAGGGTATTTTTTCCAACACCAAGGTACCGTGGGGTTGTAGTTATTTGTAATGTTTGTAAACAGATTTATATTTATTTTTACTGTCACACTTTCTACGACCCAGGGTTTTATACTTTTATTACCTCTACAAGAGCATACCCAATTAAGAAGCACTCATGGCTTTGAGGATCCTATCATATAATGTGAAGGGTTTGGGTTCTGTCCGTAAGCGTTGGTTGGCCCTGAAGGAATTCAGGACCTCGGGTGCTGACGTGATATTGATCCAGGAAACGCATTTCCGGACAAAGGGATCATTTAAATTTGCTTCAAAGCTTTTTCCCATCTCCTTTCTTGCCTCTGACTCTACGGGCAAGGCGGGAGTGGCTATATTGATAAAGAAGTCATGCCCTATTAAGGTTAAAAAATCCTATGCTGACCCTCATGGGAGATTCCTCGTTTTAGATTGCCAATACTTGACCATTTCCTTTTCCCTTGTCAATATATACGCCCCCAATACAGGGCAGATTGACTTCCTTAATAAACTTTTTGACTCCTCTCAATATCGTATTCAGCCCTTTATGATAGTCGGAGGAGATTTAAATTTGATTATGTCAGCCACTAGGGATAGACAAACACTATTTACTACCTCTCCTTCTAAAAAGATCATGTCTCAGGCTAATGCCTTTCGTAAATGTGTACGATCCCATCGACTCTTCGACTCATGGAGGATCAAACACCCCTCTACTAGGCAGTACACATTCTATTCCCCAGCCCATAAGATGTACTCACGACTTGACCCTTTCCTAGTTTCAGCCCCACTCATTCCTTATGTGATTGAATCCGACATATTACCTATCACATGGTCAGACCATGCCCCATAGTGTTGGACCTCGTGCTTGATCGGGCTCACACCAGATCATGCCACTGGCGTCTCAACGACCATCTCCTGCAGTCTCAAATTTCACGTACTAGTCTGTTTAAGAGTTTAACAGAATTTTTTCAAATTAACGCGGGGTCAGTGTCAGACTTTTCCACACTGTGGGAGGCGCACAAGACAGTATTTCGGGGAGCCTGTATAGCTGAGAGCTCTCGGCTAAAGAAAGATAAGAATAGACTTAAACAATCCCTGCTATCTGCCTTGATGATTGCGGAACGGAAACTGCTGTGCGCCCCCACGGTGATGAAATTACAGAAGGTCCAGTCCATTAGGGAACAAATTAAATCAATACAGATAGATAGAGTGTCTAAATCCTTACTCTGGTCAAAACAAAAATTTTATGAATATGCAAATAAACCCCATAGAATGTTAGTCAATAAGCTCCGCCCGCGGCCCTTTAACTCTTTTCCTGATTTCCTCCAACAGCCAGATGGAACCAGAACTTACTGTCCCCGAGAGATGTCAGGCATCCTTGGCAAATTTTACAATAAATTATATAACTGCCTGACTCCGGAGAACCATTTTAACTTTACCCAGGAAAAATTTGAAACCTTTTTCTCTAACATAAATCTTCCTAAACTTTCCCCAACAGACTTGGTGAACCTAAACAAAGCTGTCACAGATGAGGAACTCCTGGCCACTATTAAGAGATTACCTTCGCACAAATCACCTGGCCCTGATGGTCTGCCATACTTTTATTACAAAACTTTCCTTGATGTCTTAACCCCACATATGCTGACTTTGTATAGTTCCCTGCTCAAGGGTTCTGTTCCCCACCCACATTTCTCCCACTCCTATATCTCTGTTATTCCGAAACCCGGTAAGGACCCCTCTATTCCAGACAACTACAGACCCATTGCTCTCTTAAATTCAGATTATAAGATATTCACCAAAATCCTTGCCTCTAGACTCTCTGAACTGATACCTAAACTAATCCATAGAGATCAGGTGGGTTTTGTCATTGGTAGGCATGCCGGAGACAACACCCGGCGCACGATAGACCTGATAGATCTTCTTGATAGAACATCCCGTTCGGCACTGGTCCTAAGTTTAGATGCACAAAAAGCCTTTGATAGGCTGAGTTGGCCCTATATGTTTGCCACTTTGCAAATTTACGGTTTCCAGGGCCCATTTTTAAAAGCCCTAGAGGCTCTTTACTCGACGGTCTCAGCCCAGGTACGGATGTCGTCCCTCCTGTCGTCTAGCTTCCCCATGACAAATGGAACTCGCCAGGGGTGCCCCCTATCACCACTGCAATTTATCTTGTGTCTAGAACCCCTGGTGGAATCTATACGTTCTCATCCAGATATATGTGGGGCGGTGATGCGACAGGAGGAATTTAAGCTATCGCTTTTTGCAGACGACGTCTTACTTACTATCACTAACCCTCTGATATCACTCCCCTCATTGCACAAATTATTATCCTCTTTTAGTGCCATTTCCGGATATAAGGTTAACACTTCAAAAACTGAGGCTCTTCCCATACACATCCCAGAACCCACACTATCGCAACTTAGGGAGGCATACCCTTATAAATGGTGTAACACTTCTCTTAAATACTTAGGGGTTCTTATCAGCCCTACCTATTCCTCCCTATACCCTGCTAACTTCCCTCCTCTAATCTTGGATATACATAAATCCCTGTCAACTTGGTCAAAGTACCCCCTATCTCTATTAGGTAGGATTAATGTCCTTAAAATGTCTATTCTACCTAAACTGCTTTGCCATTTCGAGACACTACCAGTTGCCGTGCCAGCTTCTCAATTAAAAGCTCTCCAGAGATCCTTTTTGAGGTTTATTTGGGGCGGCGGAACCCATCGTATAGCGAGCTCGGTTGTGTTCGCTCTAAGATCTAGGGGGGGTCTGGGAGCTCCGGACATTACTAGATACTATTATGCCACACACTTAAAAGCTTTGGTCTCATGGTCTACCCTACATGCACCCAATAAGTGGACAACTATTGAAAAGGGAGTATTGTACCCGGTTCACCCTTGCTCCCTAATTTGGGGAGCACCTACACCCCTAGATCCCGTTTTCAAACGCCAGTGTACCGCTCCAATGAACTTCACTCTAAGTGTCTGGCATAAGAGTCTCAAAAGATACTCCCTTTCCTCTCCATGCCCTCCCCTTATGAATGTGCTGTTTAACCCAGCCATACCAGATAGCTTGTCCTTGGGTAGGGTTTTCCCTTGGCTTAACACAACGTTGTTTCAATTTCGAAATATGGTTCATCCCATTACAAGGAAGCTCTACTCTTTTGACACTATAAGTGAAAAATTTGAGATTCCCTCCCGCCTCTTCCATTTTTACTTACAGGTTAGACATCTCTTCCACTCCAAGTCCTCCTCCCTGACCCTTGACAGACCTACCGCCTTCGAAAACGTATGCGCTCAAGGGCCACAACAGTTACATTTAATATCTTCCATTAACCGCATCCTCCATGAGTCGACCCCTCTTACAGAAACCACTCATCATTACATGAGGAAATGGTCCCTTCTCTTAGGTAACCCCATTACGACCCAAACATGGGATAAGATTTGGACTTCTACTTTTAAATCCTCCAGATGTATAGCCCAGAGTGAAACCTCTATAAAGATCCTTATGTTCTGGTATAGGACCCCCGATGTTTTACACAAATTCAATCCCTCGGTTCCATCCCGCTGTTGGCGATGTGGAATCGAGGTTGGCTCCTTGCTCCACGTCTTCTGGGAGTGCTCTCTGATACGACCCCTTTGGCAAGATGTGGGGCAACTACTACAGGGGGTGGTAGGCATAGCGGTCCCGTTGGATCCCTTGCACTGTCTATTGGGGCTTCCGGTTAAGGGTTTACCCAAAAGAGTGAACAGATTGATCTCTTATATCTTACTTGCAGCCAAACAAATTATTCCAATGTGCTGGTTATCCACCACACCACCCTCATGGTCTAGACTTTTACATCTAGTAGCTGAGATTCGGAGGATGGAGTTTCTAACAGCCTCTGTACAAGACTCTATTCCCCAATTTGATAAAATCTGGGCGCCATGGGATCAATCAGAATATGGGCCACATAGACAAGTAGACACGTTGGAAAATGTCTTAATCCAAAATTAAGTGTTGATTTTTATTTTCATATTATTTGTATACTAGTTGGTACCTATTTGTATACTGTGTTAATCTATGAGTACCCTCCGCAAGACTGTTCACTGATCCATTAATATATCTACCCTTGGATTGTCAACCTTACTACCTACATGTGAGTTGTTTGTTATGTAACTATTATTGAGCTGTGCAGGCCACCCCTGTGCTCTGCACTATGGACACTGTTCACCTGTTCTCTTTAACTTCATTATAACTATTTGTATCCACTATGCTTACAATACTGGTATAATATACAATGTACTTTGTTTTCATAATTGTTATACTTTTATAACCCAATAAAAATTACAATTAAAAAAAAAAAAAAAAAAAAAACATACTATAACTGTGGTTGTCCAAACCTGAGTTCAATTTCTCTAGCCACACCCAGGCCTGATTATTGCCACACCTGTTCACAATCAAGGCATCACTTAAATAGGAGCTGCTTGACACAGTAAGGTCCACCAGAAGATCCTTAAAAGCTACACATCATGCCGAGACCCAAAGAAATTCAGGAACAATTGAGAAAGAAAGTAATTGAGATCTATCAGTCTGGAAAGGGTTATAAAGCCATTTCCAAAGCTTTGGGAATCCAGCGAACCACAGTGAGAGCCATTATCCACAAATGGCGAAGACATGGAACAGTGGTGAACCTTCCCAGGAGTGGCCGGCCGCCCAAAATTACCCCAAGAGCGCAGCGACGACTCATCCAAGAGGTCACAAAAGACCCCACAACAACGTCCAAGGAACTGCAGGCCTCACTTGCCTCAGTTAAGGTCAGCGTTCATGCCTCCACCATCAGGAAAAGACTGGGCAAAAATGGCCTGCATGGCAGAGTTCCAAGGAGAAAACCACTGCTGAGCAAAAAGAACATCAAAGCTCGTCTCAATTTCTCCACAACACATCTTGACGATCCCCAAGACTTTTGGGACAACATTCTGTGGACCGATGAGACGAAAGTGGAACTCTTTGGAAGGTGTGTGTCCAAGTATATCTGGCGTAGAAGGAACACTGCATTTCAGAAAAAGAACATTATACCAACAGTAAAATGTGGTGGTGGTAGTGTGATGGTCTGGGGCTGTTTTGCTGCTTCAGGACCTGGAAGACTTGCCGTGATAAAAGGAACTATGAATTCTGCTGTCTACCAAGAGATCCTGAAGGAGAATGTCCGACCATCTGTTCGTGTACTCAAGCTGAAACGAACTTGGGTTCTGCAACAGGACAATGATCCTAAACACACCAGCAAGTCCACCACCGAATGGCTGAAGAAAAACAAAATGAAGACTTTGGCGTGGCCTAGCCAAAGTCCTGACCTGAATCCTATTGAGATGTTGTGGTATGACCTTAAAAAGGCCGTTCATGCTCGAAAACCCTCTAATGTAACTGAATTAGGACAATTCTGCAA
Organism: Lithobates sylvaticus; assembly: GCA_028564925.1. NCBI lineage: Eukaryota > Metazoa > Chordata > Amphibia > Anura > Ranidae > Lithobates > Lithobates sylvaticus. The sequence goes on along the minus strand of CM053031.1, from coordinate 298,602,416 downwards.
AGATGAGTGGGCCAAAATTCCTCCAGGACGCTGTAAAAGCCTCATTGCACGTTATTGCAAACGCTTGGTTGCAGTTGTTGCTGCTAAGGGTGGCCCAACCAGTTATTAGGTTTAGGGGGCAATCACTTTTTCACACAGGGCCATGATGGTTTGGATTTTTTTCACCTTTAATAATAAACACCTTCATTTACAAATTGCATTTTGTGTTTACTTGTGTTGTCCTTGACTATTGTTTAAATTGGTTTGATGTTCCGAAAACACTTAAGTGTGACAAACATGCAAAGGAACAGGAAATGAGGAAGGGGGCAAACACTTTTTCACACCACTGTAAGTGTCCAGGATCATTTGACAACCGGGTGTATATAGACTTAATGGGTGTTCCACAAGGAGTTCCGGATGGATTTAAAGCTCAGAATCAAGTAACAGCAGGACTCACCTCACTCTTCCTATGGGTACAGCCCAATAAGAACGTCGACTGGATAAACTACATCTACTACAACCAGCAGAGGTCTGTGAATTACACCAGAGATGCTATCAAAGGTATAGCAGCACAATCGGACGCCACCTCTTTGACAGCGTGGCAGAACTGTATAGCATTGGATATGTTGCTGGCAGAAAGGGGCAGGGTATGCAAAATGTTTGGCACCTTCTGCTGCACTTTTATTCCAAACAATACGGCACCTGATGGAAGTATCACCAAGGCTTTGCAAGGCCTACAAATGTTATCCCAGGAACTAACTGAGAACTCTGGTGTAGAGAACCCCCTAACAGGACTCTTCGAAAAATGCTTTGGTAAATGGGGTGATCTTGCAAAGAGTTTGTTCATCTCTGTTGTCATGGCAGCCCCGGTCCTTATGCTGTGTGGATGTTGCTGCATTCCCTGTATTAAGGGAATTCTTCAAAGACTGATTGACACATCTTTAACTAAGACTATGCTTTTTCAGAACACTGAACTATACCCGGAACCTGAAGAAGATGAATTTACAGTCCCTTCAAAAGACTTGTCTGTCTAAATGATAATACCTGGTAAAACAAAGAACCTGGATATTTGAATTATTGACATTATTGGTATAAGAGGAGGGAGATGTCAGGGAAATTGAGTATTATACCTTTAAATGTCAATTTTGAATATGCATATTAATATTGCTTTATCTTCATTAAGTTTAAAATGCTTAGAAATATATGTTTCATGTAACCCTATATGCTTCTATTTCATGTAGCTTAGTGCTTAGACTTGCATAATTTGAAAATACATGACGTTGCAAAAAGAGTCTTCCCAAAAGTCAGTATCCTGTATAACAGTTTAACAATTGTGAATGTGTAAGTCTGTAAACGGATATCGCCACCTTTCCTGTCATTGTCCAGAATAAAGTAAGAATACATGTGACTGGAACATTCTGTGAGGAAATAGGGGTGTCCGAGGGATATAAAAGAGAGTGACCATACAATGTTAAGGCAGAAATGACCCATGCTTACCTGCAAATGTAATGTAACTCATTTCTCTTGCATATGCAAATAAATATTATCTTGATCTCCGAGGACGGTCTAAGACGGTGATTCATTTCCGTAACACATTGATAACTGACAAAAACTTGCATATAAGCCTTTAAAATGAGCACTTTTGATTATTCGTGTTCGTGTCCCATAGACTTTAATGGTGTTCATGTGTTCTGACAAATTTTTTGCCTGTTTGGTATGTTCTGGTACGAACCGAACCGGGGGGTGTTCAGCCCATCCCTAGACACTGAGACTGGTGTGGCAGAAATCAGGAGTACTACTGATGGCTACACTGGTCTGGTGACGTTGGATCTGGTGTGGTGACGTTGGATATGGTGTGGTGACATTGGATCTGGTGTGGTGACTATCAGGAACACTGCTGATGACTTACACTGATCTAGCGACAGTAGAACTGGTGTGGTAGCAACAATGAAAACAGTTTCTGGCTTACAATGGTCTAGTGAAACTGGGAATGGTGTGGATGTGATCAAGAACATTGTCACTGATTTACACAGGCTGGTAACACTGGGGCTGGTGTGGAGGCAATCATGGACACTGTTCCTGGCTTACACTGGCACTGGCATATGGCAGTGATCAGGAACACTGCTGTTATGATGCACTGGTCTGATGACGCTTGAACTGGTGTGGCAACAATCAGGAAAACTGTTTCTGGCTTACACTGGTCTGGTGATAATGGTACTAGAGTGGTAGTGATCAGGAACATTGTTTATGGCTTACACTGGCCTAGTGCCACTGAGACTGGTGTGGCAGTGATCAGAAACACTGTGTCAGAGAACAGTTAGAAGAATAATTGGCACACCTGCAAATGCCCAGCAAAACGTTTGGCACATAGAAATTCTCCATTGGCACTTAGAAATTCACCAATGCAAATGCGTGGGTGGGCAAGACCAGCCGGGAGAATTAATGTGCCAGTGCGCCAAAGTACATGCACTGCATAACAGATTCTGGCACCCAGTAGCCTATGTAGCCAATTCAACCCCGGAAGATTTTACCCCCTTCCTGACCAGAGCACTTTTTACAATTTGGCACTGCATTCATTTAACTGACAATTGCGTGGTCATGCAATGCTGTACCCAACCTAATTTTGCGTCCTTTTTTCCCAAAAAATAGAGCTTTCTTTTGGTGTCATTTGATTACCTCTGTGGTTTTTATTTTTTGCGCTATAAACAAAAAAAAGTGTCAATTTTGAAAAAATATATATCCCCAATTTTTTTATATAATAAATATCCCCGATTTAAAAAAAAAATAAAATCTTCGTCAGTTTAGGCCAATATATTTTCTTCTACATAATTTTGGTAAAAAAAAATTGCACTAAGCATATATTGATTGGTTTGCACAAAAATTATAGTGTCTACAAACTATGGGAAAAATGGATATATATAGAATATAGAATATAGAATAATATAGAATTTTTATGGCATTTTTATATATTATATATATATATATATATATATATATATATATATATATATATATATATATATATATATATATATATATATATATATATATATATATATTTTATATTTATATTTATATTTTATATTTTTTTTTACTAATAAAGTCGGTGATCTGCGATTTTTAGCCATACTGCGACATTGCGACAAGCAGACCTTTGACATATTTTTAGAAACATTGACATTTATACAGCAATCAGTGCTATAAAAATGCACTGATTACTGTGTAAATGTCACTGGTAGTGAAGGGGATAACAGTAGACATAAACATATTTGGGGGCACACCCTAAAATGCTTTACATTTAAGTTGGTGCTGCTATAAGACCAAAAGCAGTACAAAACAGATTACAGCGCACACATACAAAAATGACATTTATCCTGCAAGGCGGGGGCGCACGCCCTCTGGTGGCCGAAAAAAGGAAGGACGTACCCATACGGGATTTTGCCCAGGAGAGCCATTCTGCTGCAGTATATCTGAGTGAGCCGGTCTGGAACCAATTAATGCCAGCAGCATGAGCCATTAGTTGCTGGATGATCTTCAGCCTCCCATGTGTCAGGAACAGTGTTAAAAAGTGGAAAAAACTGGAAGTGGAAAAAATTTGAGATCCTGCTCTCAAATTTTCTGACAACAAAATCCGATCAGACTTTTTCCGATCGTGTGTAGAGAATTCCGACGGACAAAGTGCCACGCATGCTCAGATCAAATTACGAGACCAAAGCTATTGGCTACTAGCCTCTACGTAGTTCCGTCGTATGCAACGAACGTCACCACGTTCAGAATGATCGTATTTTTTTCTCCGACCGTGGGTATGCAACACCAGCGTCGGACAAAATCCGTCGGAAAAAATCAGACGGATTTTGTGGTCGGAATTTCCGACCGTGTGTACGCGGCGTTAGTGTGGTTGCCTGTACTATTCCTTTAACCACTTTAAGACTGCCCACTGCCCATATACTGCAGCAGGGCGGCAGTGATTTCTGTGTTGTCCCAGTGAGCCCACCCCCCACACAGTTAGAAAATACCCAGGGAACACAGTTAACCCCTTGATTACCCCTGGTGTTAACCCCTTCCCAGTCAGTGTCATTTATACATTGATCAGTGCATTTTTTTAGCACTGGTCACTGTAATAATGTAACTGGTCCCCAAAAAGTGTCACTTGGATTTCAGTGACACTTTGGGGTCAGGTTTGTCTGCCGCAATGTCGCAGTCCCACTAAAAATCACAGATCACCGCCATTACCAGTTAAACTATAAAAAAATAAAAGTCCCCTATTTTGTAGACGCTATAACTTTTGCACAAACCAATCAATATACGCTTATTGTGATGTTTTAGTTTTTTTGTTTTTTTGGATATGTATTATTGCAGAAAGTAAAAAATATATTTTTTTTAAAAAATTGTGGCTCGTTTTTTTGCTTATAGTGCAAAAAAATAAAAAACTGCAGAGGCGATCAAAATACCACCAAAAGAAATCTTTATTTGTGTGAAAAAAAGGACATGCATTTTATTTGGGTACAGCGTCGCACGACCGCGCAATTGTCAGTTGAAGTGACACAGTGCCATATTGCAAAAAATGGCCTCAGTTAACTATGCAATAGGGATGAGCTGCAGATCACATATAGAGGCAGAATTCTGACGCTTTTGTATATGACATTTTCCTGCTGTCACTGGTTCCTAAGGAAGCTGTCATTTGGCTGGAGCACTAACAGGATATACGCATTGTTTTTTTTTTTTTCTTTATGAGTCAGTGGGCAGCCAGCATAGTTACATAGTAGGTGAGGTTGAAAAAAGACACAAGTCCATCAAGTCCAACCTATGTGTGTGATTATATATCAGTATTACATTGTATATCCCTATTTGTTGCGGTCGTTCAGGTGATTATCTAATAGTTTCTTGAAACTATCAATGCTTCCCGCTGAGACCACCACCTGTGGAAGGGAATTTCACATCCTTGCCGCTCTTACAGTAAAGAACCCTCTACGCAGTTTAAGGTTAAACCTCTTTTCTAATCCTTTTAATAAGTGGCAACGTGTCTTATTGAACTCCCTTCTGCAAAAAAGTTTTATCCCCATTGTGTGGTCACCAGTACATTATTTGTAAATTGAAATGATATCCCTTCTCAAGCGTCTCCAGAGAGAATACGTTCAGTGCTCGCAACCTTTCCTCATAACTAATATCCTCCAGACCCTTTATTAGCTTTGTTGCCCTTCTTTGTACTCGCTCCATTTCCAGTACATCCTTCCTGAGGACTGGTGCCCAGAACTGGACAGCATACTCCAGGTGCGTCCGGACCAGAGTCTTGTAGAGTGGGAGAATTATCATTTTATCTCTGGAGTTGATCCCCTTTTTAATGCCAATATTCTGTTTGCTTTGTTAGCAGCGGCTTGGCATTGCATGCCATTGCTGAGCCTATCATCTACTAGGACCCCCAGGTCCTTTTCCATCCTAGATTCCCCCAGAGGTTCACCCCCTAGTGAGTAGATTGCATTCATATTTTTGCCACCCAAATTAATTATTTACATTTTTTCTACATTGTACCTAATTTTCCAGGTAGTTGTCCACCCCATTAATTTGTTCAGATCTTCTTGCAAGGTTTTCACATCCTGCAGAGAAGCTTAGCTTAGTATCATCCGCAAATACAGAGATTAAACTGTTTGCCCCATCCTCCAGGTCGTTTATGAACAAATTAAATAGGATTGGTCCCAGTACAGAACCCTGGGGGACCCGCACTACCCACCCCTGACCATTCTGAGTACTCCCCATTTATCACCACCCTCTGAACTCGCCCTTGTAGCCAGTTTTCAATCCATGTACTCACCCTATGGTCCATGCCAACGGACCTTACTTTGTACAGTAAATGTTTATAGGGAACTGTGTCAAATACTTTTTTCAAAATACTACGGGCCTTCCTTTATCTAGATGGCAACTCACCTCCTCATAGAAGGTTAGTAGATTGGTTTGGCAAGAACGATTCTTCATGAATCCATGCCGATTACTGCTAATGATACCGTTCTCATTACTAAAATCTTGTATATATTCCCTTATGATCCCCTCCAAGAGCTTGCATACTATTGATGCTAGGCTAACTGGTCTGTAATTCCCAGGGATGTATTTTGGACCTTTTTTAAATATTGGTGCTATTGGCTTTTCTCCAATCAGCTGGTACCATTCCAGTCAGTAGACTGTCAGTAAAAAAAAAAACACACCATCATCATGACTGATGATACATTTACAAGGGACCTTTTTTAGGATTTTATGTTTTTTAAAAAGAAACGTTCCAATCCTCTCGGTGTCTTTATTTCTAGGTTACACCTAATTTTGTGAATGATTAGGGGTACCATGTATTTACATGAAAGGTGGTATCTGGGGGACCCCTTATTTTTAAAAGTGGCTTCCAGATTTGGATATTCCTGCAGATCCCTGTAACCTCAGGGACCTTGAGCATTTATTTGCCTGGAGTCAATCTGTACCAGACCCTAAAGGTTACTAACTAACCTAGGCTACTGAGCTTTTTACACCACAGGATATTTTCCTAAGGGGGGGCTATAACTTTATTTTATGGCAGTAAAAGAGATTAGGTAATATACATATTACCTAATATACAATATTAGGGATGAGCCTAACACCCCCCCAGTTCGGTTCGCAGCAGATAATGCAAAAGGGCAAAAAATTTGTTCGAACACGCGACCACCGTTAAAGTCTGTAGGACACGAACATGAAAAATCAAAATTGCTAATTTTAAAGGCTTATATGCAAGTTATTGTCATAAAAAGTGTTTGGGGACCCGGGTCCTGCCCCAGGGGACATGTATCAATGCAAAAAAAGTTTTAAAAACTGCAGTTTTTTTGGGAGCAGTGATTTTAATAATGCTTAAAGTGAAACAATAAAAGTGAAATATTACTTTATATTAAGAACCTGGGGGGTGTGTATAGTGCCTGTAAAGTGGTGCATGCTTCCTGTGTTTAGAACAGTCCGAGAGCAAAATGACATTTCTAAAGGAAAAAAAGTAATTTAAAAGTACTCGCAGCTATAATGAATTGTTGGTCCTGGCAATACACATAAAAGTCATTGAAAAAACGGCATGGGATTCCCCCACAGTCAATTACCAGACCCTTTGGGATGAATATTAGGGGAACCCCGAACCAAAATTAAAAAAAAAAAAATTGTGTGGGGGTCCCCCCAAATTTCACACCAGGCCCTTAAGGTCTGGTATGGATATTAAGGGGAACCCCGCGCCAAAATAAAAAAAAATAGCGTGGGGTTCCCCCCAAAAATCCATACCAGACCCTTATCCGAGCATGCAACCTGGCAGGCCACAGGAAAAGAGGGGGGGAGAGCGGCCCCTTCTGAACCGTACCAGGCCACATGCCATCAACATGGGGAGGGTGCTTTGAAGTAACCCCCAAAGCACCTTGTCCCCATGTTGATGGGGACAAGGGCCTCATCCCCACAACCCTTGCCCGGTGGTTGTGGAGGTCTGCGGGTGGGGGGCTTATCGGAATCCGTAAGCCCCCTTTAACAGGAGGACCCCCAGATGCCGGGCCTCCCCCCTGTGTGAAATGGGGGGAAAAGGGGGTGAGAGAGGAATAGTTAAAATAACAGAAGGAAATTTACACATTCTGTTATTACAAAACCCTAACTTTACAGACATGCTGTAGTTATGGAAGGTGGTCAATTCATATATGCTTGGGCAGAAACCTAACAATTTAAAATTCCCCTATTTATCGGTGTATAACATGCACGTTTTTCCCCTTAAAATCAGGGGAAATCATTGGTGCGTGTTATAGGTGATCCCCGCTGTCTGGAGGAGCGAGCGCCACCGATATACACATACCAAGTGTACTCGGCTAGGCTCAGCTCCACTCGCAGTCATGCCCAGTCCTGCCATTGGACCTGTGTTATGTGCATCATAGGAGTCGGGTCAAGGGGCGGGACTGGGCGGGACTGCGAGAGGAGCCAAGAGGAGCCGAGTACACAGGACATGATGGACAAGGCTGCAGATGGACACTGATAAGGCTGCATTGATGGGCATTTAAATGTAAGTTTTTTTACTTAAACTTCCCTCATAAAAGTATTTTTCCTTAAAATTCCCTCCTAAACTTGGAGGGCGTGTTATACGCCAGAGCGTGTTATACGCCGATAAATACGATATGTATCTATGCGATTAGCATTTTTGATAATTACAGTAATTACAGTACAGGCATACCCCACTTTTAAGTACACAATGTGGTTTATTTACTAAGGCTGGAAAGTGCAAAATCAGGCTCACTTCTGCATAGAAAACAAAGAGCTTCTAACCCCAGCTTGTTCAATTAAGCTTTGGTAATAAAACCTGGAAGCTCATTGGTTTCTATGCAGTGGGAGCCTGATTTTGCACTTTCCAACTTTAGTAAATAAACCCCATTGCGTACTTAAAAGTGGGGTATGCCTGTAGCTCTCTTCCAGTGGCTTTTCTCTTCTCCTCTGTTCCTGGAGTTGTCCTGCTCACCATTGGATTTCTCCAGTTTGTGTAACATAATTAAATAACACAGGAAGTGCCACATCATCTCTGTCTATAAATAGTGTGCCAACTTTAAAAAAGTTTGTCATAGGTCAACAGTATGATAAGAACATCTTTTGGACAACTCTTTGAACTTCTGCACATATACTGCTTGTCCTTATGAAAATGAATGAATGCATTATTACAGTGGGGATCGAAAGTTTGGGCACCCCAGGTAAAAATGTGTATTAATGTGCATAATGTGCAAGGAAAGATGGAAAAATCTCCAAATGGCATCAAATTAGATTAGACATTCTTATAATTGTCAAAAAAAGTTAGATTTTATTTCCATCATTTACACTTTCAATATTACAGAAAACAAAAAAATGGCGTATGCAAAAGTTTGGGCACCCTGCAGAATTTATAGCATGCACTGCCCCTTTGCAAAGCTGAGACCTGCCAGTGTCATGGATTGTTCTCAATCATTGTCTGGGAAGACCAGGTGATGTCAATCTCAAAGGTTTTAAATGGCCAGACTCATCTGACCTTGCCCCAACAATCAGCACCATGGGTTCTTCTAAGCAGTTGTCTAGAAAACTGAAACAGAAAATAGTTGACGCTCACATAGCTGGAGAAGGCTATAAGAAGATAGAAAAGCGTTTTCAGATGTCAATATCCTCTGTTCGAAATGTAATTAGGAAATGGCAGTCATCAGGAACAGTGGAAGTTAAAGCAAGATCCGGAAGACCAAGAAAAATATCAGACAAAACAGCTTGCAGGATTGTGAGAAAAGCAATTCAAAACCCACGTTTGACTGCACAATCCCTCCAGAAAGATCTGGCAGACACTGGAGTTACACTATTCCACTGAAAAGAGATAATTGTACAAATATGGTCTTCATGGAAAAGTCATCAGAAGAAAACTTCTTCTATGTCCTCACCACAAAAATCAGCTGTGAACTTTGCAAATGAACATATAGACAAGCCTGAGGCGATTTGGAAACAAGTTCTGCGGACCGATGAGGTTATAGAACTTTTTGGCCGGAATGAGCAAAGGTACGTTTGGAGAAGAAAGGGCACAGAATTTAATGAAAAGAACCTCTGTCCAACTGTTAAGCATGGGGGTGGATCAATCATGCTTTGGGGTTGTATTGCAGCCAGTGGCACAGGGAACATTTCACGAGTAAAAGGAAAAATGGATTCAATAAAATTTCAGCAAATTTTGGATGGTAACTTGATGCCATCTGTGAAAAAGCTGAAGTTAAAGAGAGGATGGCTTCTACAAATGGATAATGATCCTAAACACACCTCAAAATCTACGGGGGATTACATCAAGAGGCGTAAACTCAAAGTTTTGCCATGGCCTTCACAATCTCCTGACCTCAACATTATTGAATATCTATGGATAGACCTTAAAAGAGCAGTGCGTGACAGACAGCCCAGAAATCTCAAAGAACTGGAAGACTTTTGTAAGGAAGAATGGGCAAAGATACCTCAAACAAGAATTGAAAGACTCTTGGCTGGCTACAAAAAGCGTTTACAAGCTGTGATACTTGCCAAAGAGGGCAGTACAAGATATTAACTCTGCAGGGTGCCCAAACTTTTGCAGATGCCATTTTTTTGTTTTCTATAATTTTGAAAGTGTAAATGATGGAAATAAAATCAAACTTTTTTTGACATATTAAAAGAATGTCTAATCTGTAATTTGATGCCATTTGTAGATTTTTCCATCTTTTCTTGGCTTCGTTATGCACATTAATACACATTTTTACCTGGGGTGCCCAAACTTTCGATCCCCACTGTATATACTTTATATATTATTTGATAAAAAATCAAAGGACCAAATATTAATTATGAGATTAGAAAAGTTGTCAGAAGAGGTTTTATATAGAACATGTTTTTATGAATGTACTCAATGTGCAAACATTTAAACACATGATTTTTTTTTTTACATGTTTTATCATCCATCTAAAGAAAAGCCCAGTTCTAATGCAATTTTGTTTCTGGATGTACTATATAGATGGGGTAGTGAGAATTATGCACCTTATTTTTTCCAGTGCAGCTTTCATATCTTTGTTCTTCAGGCTGTAGATCAGAGGGTTGATTGTTGGGATTATGATACAATAGAAAAGGGCCGTCATTCTGTCCTGGTATGAAGAGAAAGGTGTCCCAAGACGAAGGTGGACATACATGGCCGTGCCATAGAATATGATAACAGAGACCAGATGGGCAGAACATGTAGACATGGCCTTTTGACGGGCCTCCTTAGAGCGTAGAAGGAACACAGAGGACAGAATCTTCATGTAGGAGCAGAGTATAAGAAATAATGGGATTGTTGCTCCACATATACAAAGAATGAAGACATACAGCTCTATTTTAAAGGTGTTGACACATGCCAAGTGAAGAAGAGGTGGGATGTCACAAAAGAAGTGGGCTATGTGATGAGATCCACAGAATGGGAGCCTGAAAATTGAACTGGTGTAAATTAAAGGCATCAGGAACCCTACAATCCATGGTCCAGTGGCCAACTGATAGCACATTTTAGAGGTCATAACGGAAGTATATCTTAGTGGGTGGCAGATAGCCATGAACCTATCAAAGGCCATTACCGCAAGGAAGAGACATTCTGACACAGCAACTGCAGTGAAAATGTACATCTGAGTGGCACAGCCAATAAAGGTGATAGATCTATCCATAGACAGGAAGCTTGCCACAGCTTTAGGAACAGTAACATTAATGGAACAGATTTCTAGCATGGACAAGCCCCTCAAGAAGAAATACATGGGGGTGTGGAGATGAGAGTCAAGTGTAATGCTCAAGATGATCAGACCATTCCCCACTATAGACAGAATATAAGCAACCACAAAGAAAATAATTAAGATTATCTGAATGGAAATAGACAGATCTAAGAATCCTTGGAGAAAAAACATTGTCCCATTGTTGAGATTCTGTCTTTCCATAAGCATATTTTACAGTATTTGTCTTTTCATACAACTGTAAATAACATTGAAATAAAATGGAGTTCAGGAGATGTTCAATGCAGACAAAATTCCGCAAAAAATTTTCATAAAGGTTTAAAGTTCCAAGTTTGTTTGTCAAATATGTAGATTCTCAACAAATGAGCTGTGTTGAGAAGTATTTAAGTTTAGAATGTGCTTTCACAGGGTGACACTGTGAATGCACAAGATAATAAGGTGCCAACGTCCCGATATTGTTTGTGAAAAGAAGGAGGACTAATTGATTGGACTTTTAGAGGCACAGGGATAGCTGATCTAAAAATAGTTACATTTATTAATCAAGTATATAAAAGCATAGTTACATATAGAGAATCAATAGCATTGGTATTAATACACCCTTGCACAGCAATTCTGACACCATGGAATAGTAGTAACACAATACAAAACCACATCCACAAACAAAGGTCAAAATGGAGTTTTAGATGTACAGTCTTCAGGTAGAGGTGTGGATATTGTGAAGATATTGGGTCAGAGGTGTGGATCCGGGCCTGAGTAATTCAGTCATTAGCTCGACATGTTGCGCCTCAAAAAAACGCTTCTTCAGGAGCATTTGATTCTAATAGGATATATGTGGAGAAATGAGCTGTGTTGCCAAAATCTTGAAAAAAATACAAATGTGACTCTTAAATGTGCACAACCTAGAGACAGCAGCACTGAAAGTTGAGCAAGCCAGACAAAAATGCACATTAAATGCTCCGCACACAAGCAGTATAACCAAAAAATATCAGTCACTCAATACACTGTAACAAAATAATGCTAATATGAATTTTCTCCTAAGTAACAAAGATTTCTAAACACCAGCACAAAATAAGATTAATTGGATGCAGGAAATTTTGATTAGATAGTGTACCGCCACCAGATATGAGAAGGCCACAGTTTAGAGTGTTTGTTTATTCAAGCTGGACACTATCCGGACCCATTATCCAAAAGAGAAATACTAAGAAATGACCCTTAAAAAGTAGAAATGCAGGCAGATATAAAAAAAAAAAAAACTCCACTTAACATATAATAATAATAATAATAGTAATCACTGGAAGACCTTAGATGTAGGATATGTCCTAAAATTCCTCAACAAAGTTTCTAGAGTGTATCTTTCGCAACCTGCTTCTTTATGCCTTCCACTATTATAAGCACTTTTTGGCTGTGAAATGACAACTGCAATTGAATCAAAATGCAGCTGCTCATGTGAAAAATGACACTTGCAGATTCTCTGCAACTGGCCGGAAGTAATAGGGGTAACAATGTACTGTGAGATTGCAATTACTTTTTCATATGTCACACAGAGGGTCACACTGAAGTCATGTGCAGAACATAGGTAACCTAGGATCTGCATATGACTTCAGTATAAGAAATATCACAAGTAAAAATAAAATTATTATTATTATTTTATTAAATGCACATCCTTTCTCTCCTTATCCCCTTAGCTATTATTTTTGTTCCATATTTTTTTTTATTGAAGATAAATTACACATATGTAAACAGAGAGCAGATTCGGTGACCACTTTCAAATGGGACAATTAAGGTCACAAGAGCCGATGTAACAAATGTATTCACAGTTGTACAATCCAGAACAGTAGTTAGACAATATGTAATGACAAGAGAAAAGCAGGGGGTTCATCGCCATAGGCCTAGAACCATCTCACAATATATGAACCATTAAGGAACATGTAAGCATTCGGTATATTAATATTAGACATGTGCATTTGTTTTCGTCCGAATGCATTTTCGTCCGAATTTCAGGTATTTTCATTATCGTTTTAACAAACGATAACGAAAGTGCAGAATCCTGAAAAACGAAAGATCCGACATAAACAAAGGCTTTATTTTCGTTTTTGTTCTGACAACAGTACGATATAGATAGGAGATTCAACGATGACAATAACAATCTGTGTCCATCGAACCTGTGGTCGAATGTGCCTAACCTTAACTCTATTAGTTCCAATATTTATTGGGCAAGTGAGTGGTGGCAGGTTGGTCTATCGCTTCTCACATGTAAAAATAGCAAATTTGTGAGGCCTAGTGTGCATTAACACGGCCTATACCCCAAAGAGAAGCTTAAACAGATAGACATAAAGAGTATATGCATGTGAACAAAAGTTTTTTATTAAGGGCTACAGGCCCAAAGGTAAATCAATGAATAGGTAAATAGACATATAGATGTACAAGGCAGTGTATATACATGGTATTCATGTGTAACCATAGACATGTACAAAAATGCATAAATTGCACAGCAACTTGCGATAATATCGGGGTCTTTCAGGAAAATGCCGACATGTTTCGGACGGACGTCCTTTTTCAAGGCAATATCTGTTCCTGTATTTGCTCAATAATACTGTATAAGACAGAGTAGAGTCATTAATATACAACATAATGTGTTAATAGGTATAAACCTGTGAATTGCACCACTCAATGGTAATGGTACTCACTTGCAAAGTGTTAAAGGGCTAGGGGTAAGCCCAGTGGTCTTGGGGTACAAGAGTATGGTATCAGTGTGTCCATGCAGTATACAATGGATCTTGTGCTGTTAAAAGCAAACGGCTGCTAAACATTTGAAAGGCTGCAAGATCTCCAAGCCATGCAATGGGAAGTTGCAATGGCTAGTGGTGCCTGGGCCAAAGGTGATAAGTGGCTATAGAGTAAAAAGGAGTAGGTAGAGTAACATTAGTATCACTTGGTAGTGAAGAGGAGTAGGTTAGTGCAAAATAAATTGCAAAAAGTAAGATACTAGTATTACCTGGTAGAAGGAGAGTTTGTAGTCAGCTGTAGTATAGCAAAACGCCGGCAGGAAAGTGTGATACCTGATCCCGCCATTGTAGAGACTAATATAGTGTGTAATGATGGGTGTCAGCTGTGCAAGCCGTGGTGGGAGGTAATTGCACTATGCTGTATGGTAATTGCGAGGCCAGGTGTGGGGATGGTGGCTGAGAGGCCACAATATACTATCCCCAGTGTTGAGATCTCAGATGCGGCGGCGCCGCGCGTCGACACGTCCTGAGGGGGCGTGGCCTCGTGCGGCGTCGGAGCGTCACCGACGCGGGCAGACTAACCCCTCCCCGTGTGCTGGAACGCAAGCGGGGGGGGGCGCGTGTGGTGGCAAGACGTGCGCCTCAATGGGTATGTGTGGCGCATGCGCCGTATGGAATACGCGCATGCGCACATGGTCTTACCCGCGCCGGGCAGCCAGTACATCAAATGGAAGCAGGGAAGCCAGTATATGTATTGGATGGATATATTGAAGAGGAGTATAGTAATATAAATGCATTGCAACTGCATTTAGTGTGTTTGAACAATATGGTATTTTCAGCGAGTGGGTCACATTACCATGGAGATAGGTAGGAGGCCCCCTAGTGGGCAGAGACAGACACAGCATTTGGAATAACAAAAACAGCAATATTCACATATTTGCAAAGAGTAATAGGGACATATGTATATATACAGTATATTAGTGTCATTGAGTTTGGATAGATATAGGGACATTGCAAACACTATGATAAGGTCAACATAATATAACAAAACATATTTGTAAAACATTACAGCAGGTACATTTTTATTGGGACAGAGCAGGGTGACCATGATGTGGGTATGTGGTTGGACCAGGTGGAGAAGGGGTTCCAGAGGACAAAGTACTCGGGGGGCCCGTCTCGATACCTGTGAAAATTATAAATCAAGTTCACATACCCCTGATTCAAAGCCCTCAAGATAGGGCTTGAAATTGAATGCCTCGTTGAGGCCAGGGGGGGATGTGGCGTTGAGGTGAAAAATCCATTTAAGCTCACTTTGAAGTAGGGATTTGTTATAATCACCCCCTCGGTTGGGTGGGGGAATATGGTCAAGTGCTCTGAATGTGATCTGAGGGGTTGAGTCCTGGTGCAATATTGCACAGTGTCGCCCTAGGGGAGGTCAGGGTCTTTTTGGTTGATACTAAGGATGTGTCGATAAATGCGTTTCCAAAAGGGGAGTTTGGTTTTCCCAACATAAAAACACCCACACTCACACTCTAGTAAGTAAACGATGCCGACTGAGCGGCAGTTGACAAAATGTTGGGGGAAGAAGGGTTGTCCATTGGGTAGAGTGTTGGATCTGTTGGATTTAGATAGGTACTTGCAGTATCTGCATTTACCACAGGGGAATGTCCCCTTTGTTTGTTTTTGTAAGTAACTGACAGGGGTGTATTCACTTCTGATTAGTTTGTCACGGAGTGAAGGAGCTCGTCTATAAGTAAGTAATGGGTGTGCTGGTACAAATGGAGACAGTGAATGATCTGTAGTTAAGATATACCAATGTTTCTCTAAAATCTGCGTAATAGAGGAATGTTGTTCGCAAAAATTGGTGATAATTCGCAATGGGGTTTGTTTGGCTTGTGGTTTTAAGGGGAAAAGTAAGGAGTTACGTGTTTTTGATTTCGCTTTTTTATATGCTATTTTCAAAATTTTGGGTGGATATCCTCGTTCTAACAACCTGTTTCGTAAAACCGAGGCCTCGTTTTCAAAAGAGGCCTCGGTTGAACAGTTGCGGCGGGCACGGAGGTATTGGGCATATGGAATAGAGTTGAGGAGAGGTTCCGGGTGGAAACTGGAGGCAGCAAGAATCGTGTTGCCTGCAGTGGGTTTGCGATATAAATGGCTTTGGATGTGGCCTTCAGAGTCTTTTATAAGAGTAAGATCTAAAAAACAAATGGAAGTGGGGCTAGAAGTCATGGTAAATCTCAAATTTAACCGATTGGCAGTATTCAAATAGGTCAAGAAGTCTTGTAGGGTTTGACTGGGTCCCTGCCAGACAATAAGAATGTCGTCGATATATCGACGAAAAATAACAATATGTTTGGTGTACATATTGGCGGAGGGGTCTGAAAATAGAAGACGTTCCCACTCCCCCAAGTACAGATTGGCATAGGCCGGTGCGCAACAAGTGCCCATGGCCACGCCCTGTACTTGGAGGTAGTGGGAACCGTCAAAAGAAAAAAAGTTGTTATTGAGGATAAAGTTTAAAGCATTTATGATAAATGTAGAAAGGTCAGTGGAGTATAAGGAGGAAGTGGTGAGTATATGTCGGATGGCAGAGAGTCCTAGGGTGTGAGGAATCGAGCTGTATAGTGCCTCAACATCGATCGCGACAAGTAAAGTGTCGGGACCAATGGTTAGGGAGGACAAGCTTTGTAAAAGATGAGTAGTGTCTCTTATGTAAGAAGGAAGTTGGATAACTAGGGGTTGCAGTAGTTTATCAATGTAACGGCTAAGGTTGTCTGTAAGAGAGCCTCTTCCGGAAACTATGGGCCTGCCTGGTGGCCAGGCAGGCCCATAGTTTCCGGAAGAGGCTCTCTTACAGACAACCTTAGCCGTTACATTGATAAACTACTGCAACCCCTAGTTATCCAACTTCCTTCTTACATAAGAGACACTACTCATCTTTTACAAAGCTTGTCCTCCCTAACCATTGGTCCCGACACTTTACTTGTCGCGATCGATGTTGAGGCACTATACAGCTCGATTCCTCACACCCTAGGACTCTCTGCCATCCGACATATACTCACCACTTCCTCCTTATACTCCACTGACCTTTCTACATTTATCATAAATGCTTTAAACTTTATCCTCAATAACAACTTTTTTTCTTTTGACGGTTCCCACTACCTCCAAGTACAGGGCGTGGCCATGGGCACTTGTTGCGCACCGGCCTATGCCAATCTGTACTTGGGGGAGTGGGAACGTCTTCTATTTTCAGACCCCTCCGCCAATATGTACACCAAACATATTGTTATTTTTCGTCGATATATCGACGACATTCTTATTGTCTGGCAGGGACCCAGTCAAACCCTACAAGACTTCTTGACCTATTTGAATACTGCCAATCGGTTAAATTTGAGATTTACCATGACTTCTAGCCCCACTTCCATTTGTTTTTTAGATCTTACTCTTATAAAAGACTCTGAAGGCCACATCCAAAGCCATTTATATCGCAAACCCACTGCAGGCAACACGATTCTTGCTGCCTCCAGTTTCCACCCGGAACCTCTCCTCAACTCTATTCCATATGCCCAATACCTCCGTGCCCGCCGCAACTGTTCAACCGAGGCCTCTTTTGAAAACGAGGCCTCGGTTTTACGAAACAGGTTGTTAGAACGAGGATATCCACCCAAAATTTTGAAAATAGCATATAAAAAAGCGAAATCAAAAACACGTAACTCCTTACTTTTCCCCTTAAAACCACAAGCCAAACAAACCCCATTGCGAATTATCACCAATTTTTGCGAACAACATTCCTCTATTACGCAGATTTTAGAGAAACATTGGTATATCTTAACTACAGATCATTCACTGTCTCCATTTGTACCAGCACACCCATTACTTACTTATAGACGAGCTCCTTCACTCCGTGACAAACTAATCAGAAGTGAATACACCCCTGTCAGTTACTTACAAAAACAAACAAAGGGGACATTCCCCTGTGGTAAATGCAGATACTGCAAGTACCTATCTAAATCCAACAGATCCAACACTCTACCCAATGGACAACCCTTCTTCCCCCAACATTTTGTCAACTGCCGCTCAGTCGGCATCGTTTACTTACTAGAGTGTGAGTGTGGGTGTTTTTATGTTGGGAAAACCAAACTCCCCTTTTGGAAACGCATTTATCGACACATCCTTAGTATCAACCAAAAAGACCCTGACCTCCCCCTAGGGCGACACTGTGCAATATTGCACCAGGACTCAACCCCTCAGATCACATTCAGAGCACTTGACCATATTCCCCCACCCAACCGAGGGGGTGATTATAACAAATCCCTACTTCAAAGTGAGCTTAAATGGATTTTTCACCTCAACGCCACATCCCCCCCTGGCCTCAACGAGGCATTCAATTTCAAGCCCTATCTTGAGGGCTTTGAATCAGGGGTATGTGAACTTGATTTATAATTTTCACAGGTATCGAGACGGGCCCCCCGAGTACTTTGTCCTCTGGAACCCCTTCTCCACCTGGTCCAACCACATACCCACATCATGGTCACCCTGCTCTGTCCCAATAAAAATGTACCTGCTGTAATGTTTTACAAATATATTTTGTTATATTATGTTGACCTTATCATAGTGTTTGCAATGTCCCTATATCTATCCAAACTCAATGACACTAATATACTGTATATATACATATGTCCCTATTACTCTTTGCAAATATGTGAATATTGCTGTTTTTGTTATTCCAAATGCTGTGTCTGTCTCTGCCCACTAGGGGGCCTCCTACCTATCTCCATGGTAATGTGACCCACTCGCTGAAAATACCATATTGTTCAAACACACTAAATGCAGTTGCAATGCATTTATATTACTATACTCCTCTTCAATATATCCATCCAATACATATACTGGCTTCCCTGCTTCCATTTGATGTACTGGCTGCCCGGCGCGGGTAAGACCATGTGCGCATGCGCGTATTCCATACGGCGCATGCGCCACACATACCCATTGAGGCGCACGTCTTGCCACCACACGCGCCCCCCCCGCTTGCGTTCCAGCACACGGGGAGGGGTTAGTCTGCCCGCGTCGGTGACGCTCCGACGCCGCACGAGGCCACGCCCCCTCAGGACGTGTCGACGCGCGGCGCCGCCGCATCTGAGATCTCAACACTGGGGATAGTATATTGTGGCCTCTCAGCCACCATCCCCACACCTGGCCTCGCAATTACCATACAGCATAGTGCAATTACCTCCCACCACGGCTTGCACAGCTGACACCCATCATTACACACTATATTAGTCTCTACAATGGCGGGATCAGGTATCACACTTTCCTGCCGGCGTTTTGCTATACTACAGCTGACTACAAACTCTCCTTCTACCAGGTAATACTAGTATCTTACTTTTTGCAATTTATTTTGCACTAACCTACTCCTCTTCACTACCAAGTGATACTAATGTTACTCTACCTACTCCTTTTTACTCTATAGCCACTTATCACCTTTGGCCCAGGCACCACTAGCCATTGCAACTTCCCATTGCATGGCTTGGAGATCTTGCAGCCTTTCAAATGTTTAGCAGCCGTTTGCTTTTAACAGCACAAGATCCATTGTATACTGCATTGACACACTGATACCATACTCTTGTACCCCAAGACCACTGGGCTTACCCCTAGCCCTTTAACACTTTGCAAGTGAGTACCATTACCATTGAGCGGTGCAATTCACAGGTTTATACCTATTAACACATTATGTTGTATATTAATGACTCTACTCTGTCTTATACAGTATTATTGAGCAAATACAGGAACAGATATTGCCTTGAAAAAGGACGTCCGTCCGAAACATGTCGGCATTTTCCTGAAAGACCCCGATATTATCGCAAGTTGCTGTGCAATTTATGCATTTTTGTACATGTCTATGGTTACACATGAATACCATGTATATACACTGCCTTGTACATCTATATGTCTATTTACCTATTCATTGATTTACCTTTGGGCCTGTAGCCCTTAATAAAAAACTTTTGTTCACATGCATATACTCTTTATGTCTATCTGTTTAAGCTTCTCTTTGGGGTATAGGCCGTGTTAATGCACACTAGGCCTCACAAATTTGCTATAACTCTATTAGTTCAAGATTATTCTACATAGAGAGAAAAGATTTGATGTAGAGAGAAAAGATTTGACATAGAGAAAAAAGATTCGATAGTGGAGGAAAGATTTGAACGTGGAGGAAAGATTCGATAGTGGAGGAAAGATTCGACGTAGAGAGGAAAGATTTGACGTAGAGAGAAAAGATTCGACGTAGAGAGGAAAGATTCAATGTAGAGAGAAAAGATTCAATCTAGAGAGAAAAGATTTGACGTAGAGAGGAAAGATTGCTGCTGGAATTGGGTGGAATTTCAGCTAAACTATACAGCGTCGTGCAGTTTAGCTGCTCCATCGAATCTTCTTTGAACATTCGACAGACACCATAAGCCTTCAATGACAGATTCAACCTTAATTCATTTGGATTTTTGGACGAATGCAATTTTTAACGAAAAACACAATAAATAAAAACGAATTTCGGGAGTAACTAAATACATTTATTTTTTGGACGAAAACTAAATTCCGAAACAAAATATTTAAGTGTGCCCATGTCTATCATTATCAGAACTTAAAAACTATAGAAAAAAAAGCATTCTGTCAGTTGCCTTACAACAAAAATGAATACATAAAGCAAATAAAAGGAGACAACACAATCCCATATATGGAGAGATTAAAACCAACACTGGTGAAAAAAGTAGGAAAGAAAAACACTATTTTATTTTTTATAATTACCCAGAAAATAAATGACTTTTTAAAAGACAATTGGGTCAAACAGTATCAAAGTTTGTCCCCACAAAAAACAATGTACATATTATTTTGTTATCTTAATTTAAAAAAAAAAATATATATATATATATATATATATATATATATATATATATATATATATATTGCTAAGTAAAGAGACCCATGGAGATTTTATAAATATCTAAATTAAAGTGTGTGACTGTGGTGGAGACATTAAAGTGCAAGCTCTTCTGGTACGGAGACAAATGTAACTAGTTGAGTGATCTCTGTACAGCACTGTGGTATATGAGAGCTATATAATCGTATTATAATTATTAGAGTGTAGTCTCTCACTCACCGATGTGACTGGGTTAGTTTATACCGACTGCGTTCTATATCAGAGCTGAATAAATGTATAATTATAACAGAACGGGGAGGGGGTGGTTTACTAAAATGAAGAGTGCAACATCTGGTGGAGCTCTGCATAGAAATCAATCAACCTCTAGGTTTTATTAAGCTGAAGTTAGAAGCTGATTGGCTACCACACACAGCTGCACCTGATTCTCCCCCCTGTGTAACTACTGACACAAGTCAATGCATCAAAGAGCTCATTTACAAGCATCAATCAGATCACTATTATTTCTCCCTCTAAGGTAGGCCATATATGGGTCGAATTTTGAAAGAATTTTCTTTCGAAAACCTTATCTAAGAATTTTCATTAGAATTTCGCACCATTAGTGGGCTGCAGCAACAGCCAATTTTCGTGTGGCCATCGAATTTGAGTAATCGGGCATGTTGGAAATTTTTTGATATACTAACGTTTTTCTTATCAATGAGAATTGTGTGAGAAATGTAATCAAAAAAGAAATGCACATGTGCAAGAGATGAAAATTCCTGGAAAGATAAGAAGATACCCAGCCACGAAAATTATTTTCTGTAGCAACAGGAGGTGAAATCGAAGGCTTGGTTGGTAGAATTTCGAAATCAATGGTGGCACCATCGGATCACAAAACGCATGAAATTTTCTGATTTTCAAAAGAAAATTATTTCGAAATTAGACCAATGTATGGCCAGCCTAACTCACAGCCAGTGTGGCTATGTACTATTGCTGGTAAAATACCAAATCCAGAGGATCAACATATCAACCAAGTTACAAGAATTGTCATTAGTATATTATCAACGACAGCTTATATATTTATGTTGGTATGGTTTCTTACATTAAAAATATTTGTTTTGTCATATTTAAATATAATAGGTAAAACATTTTTTAAAATAGTCATGTTTGATAATATATAGAACATTAAATATTTAGAAAAATTAAATAACAGATGTGACCGAAAAACAAAATTCTAAACATCTTGTTAAGTAAAATGAATCAGGAGAACCAACACATCGCAATGACAATACTCTTAATATAACAGCCAATATTCTGGGATGGGACAGAAGTGAGATGCCGATCCTTGGAGAACGAGGAGATCTCTGCCACCACACAATGCTCACCTCCTATGGAAAGGAGTTCTCTGAAATTCTACTCATCCATTTTTATATCCAATCCTCTCCACAGAGAGTTTATTCCGACTCCATTTCCATTTATTGTTGTTAGATCTTAATTAACAAGAAATGAGAATTACACTTGGAATTTATACACCAAACTGTGGGGAACACTTAACAAATAACAAACACAGATAACAATTGAGAAATCCTCAAGGATGAGCAGCATTGTCACGAGACTCGTGTTTGTTCAGGTCGCTAATAATGTAATGCCATTATATCTTGGAATGTTAACACAATAATGTATTGGTAACCAGTCTGGGTCTACAGTATTTCTACTTGGTAAACTTTATTATTTAGTTTTTTACTTTAGATTGCTTTTTCAAAGTCAAAGTGCAGTTCAAAAACATGGAAAAGTACAAAGACTGGTGGGAAAAATAATTGTGGAAAAATATAAGAAGAATTACACTGACTTAAAACAGAAATCTAAGTAGATAGATTAAGCAAAAATGAATGCAGCTCTGTAATTATTAATACATTACTTTTTTCTTTTAACCATTTGAAGACCGACATGTTAAACCCCTACTCTGTGCAAGCTATTTTTCAGTTTTAAGCACTGCCATATCTTGGATGAAAATTACTCAGTCATGCAACACGGTACCCAAAAAAATTGTATATAATTTTTTGAGTATATAAGCTTCATTTGGTGGTTTTTATTCACCACCAGGGCTTTTTTTATTTTTTATACTATGAAGGAAAAAAGACCAAAAAATTTAAAAACAAAAAAAATATATTTTTTCTTAGCCTCTGTTGCAAATAAATAATCTTTCCAAAAAAATGTTTTTGCCAAACTGTATTTTGCTACATTCCTTTGATAAAAAAATAACCCAAATCAACAATATTATTATTTTTTTATTCCATGAAGTTTTTATTAGAAATAGTAGAGTTACACAGATATACATAAAATAAGTCAAATGACAATAGTCAAAATATGTAAATAATGTAACCTAGAGGTTATGAACATCAAAATGTTAAATAACAATAGATTTAAGAGGAAGAACCCTGTATATGTGGGGTTAGAAGCTTGCTGGGTTCATGATTTTGGTTGGACTTATGAGTTTCATAACCTTATGGGTAAGATAGGAGTTATGGAGGAGGTGGACATGTTTTGGTCGTGTCAGGATGCTTCGAGAGGGGTTCTGGTAGGGTGTTGTAGGTCAGGTTTCGCGCAAGGGTTTCTGTGTATCTAGGAGGATATTTAGGTATCTGGGGAGAGATGAGTCGGTGGTAAAAAGAAAGAGGCAGAGATTGGTGTGTTCAGGGGAGGTGGGATAGGAGAGAGGGGGGATGGGGTGATGCAGAATAATTTTGTATATAGTGATAGGGGACTGTGGGGGGGGGGGGTGTTTGTTATCCATCTCTCTTTGCCCCCAGTGGAGGAAGATAGGGGGAGCAGCGGGTTTTGTGGAGACGTGTCCGATAAAGATAGGTCGTCGTTCTCGGTCTAAGTGAATATAAGGATGTGTTTGAGATGATTCTGGATTTATGTTGGTGTCTAAGGAGGATGTCCAATGGGAGGTGTATTGGCATAAGTGAGGTCTTTGTAGTCTGTTGTTGTCTGGAAGTGGGTCCAGCAGGCCCATTTGAAAGAGAATTTACCGGGTGTATCGTGTGCGATACTGATGAGGCGTTCCATTTTGGAGATTCTATTTAGCCATTCTTTTACTGACGGGGTGTGTGGGGTGCCCCAATGTATTGGAATACATTTTTTTGCTGCGTTTACCATGTGCATGGCAAAGAATTTGAAGTAGTTGCGACTCAATAAGGTGGTAAAGTGTAAAAGGAATTGTGCAGGAGAGAAGTCCAGGGTGTATGTGGTTACTGTCTTTATAATTTGGTGAATTTTGCCCCAAAAGATTTGGATAGCGGGACAACTCCACCAAATGTGTAGGAGGGTCCCCTTTTCCTGTTTGCATCTCCAGCAAGTGCCGCGGATGTCCGGGTTAAATTTGTGGATGAGGGAAGGTGTGCTATACCAACGTGATTGGGTTTTGTACCCATTCTCCTGTGTGGAGACATTTACAGATCCTTTGTGGATGTTCAAGTAGACGTATTCCCAGTCTTCTTGTGACATGGATATGGAAAGGGTCATTGTCCCATGTTTTGCAGGCCCAGCCCATGTTGGAAGGGACGTTTGTGAATAGAAGAGTGTGCATAGTGGAGATCAAGTGGCTTTGGGGGGATTGCTTGGTGCACAGTGTTTCAAAGGGTGATAATGGTCTGGAGACCTTGAATTTTCTATCCAATGACTTTATGTAGTGTACGAGTAATGTGTAATTCCAGGGGGAGATGTAAGTGTCATTGACCTTTGAGGGCAGTTCTCCTCTGTGTAATAATTTGCCTTGTGAGAAAAAATGGTGTACATGGACATCACTGTATTACCATGTGTCTGTTAGGTAGCCTTTGTGCATTCCAGGAGGGAAGTCAGGGTTGAGAAGTAGGGAAGTGAGAGGGCCTGGTGAAGATGATAAGGGGGTTGATTTGCAGATGTTGTGGAAGCATTTGATTGTTGGGCCGATTAGAGGGTGTATCTGTGTTTCAGGCGGTATGTGTTTTGGGATGTTCCAGAGTAATAGGCGGAGGGGGGAGGATGTGAATGAGGCTTTGAGAGAGACCCAGTCTTTGTATTTGTGATGTATGTTCCAATCCAGGATTCTGGAGAGGTGGCAAGCATTGTAGTATTTTTGGAGAGAGAAGGGGTCCAAGAACAGAGCCTTGGGGGACCCCCACAGAAAGGGGCAATGGAGAGGAGGAGACAGAGTTGTAGGTAACACTAAAAGAGCGCTGTGATATGTAGGAGGAGAACCAGGATAGAGCAGAATCTTGGAGGCCAAGGGAACAAAGTTTATTGAGAAGGAGCTAGTGGTCAACAGTATCAAAGACTGCAGAGAGGTTGAGCAGTAGGAATATTGAGTAAAGGCTGTTGGTTTGAGCAGTTAGTAAATCACTAGTGATCTTTAGTAAGGCAGTTTCTGTGAAGTGCTGCAAGTGAAAGCCAGACTGTAAGGGGTCAAGAAGGTGATTTTCACTGAGGTAGGAGCTAAGACTGTTTTAGACTAAGCATTCTAAAACTTCAGAGGTGAATGGGAGCAATGAGATGGGTCTTAGGTTATTCAGGTTGGTGGGGTCCAGTGAGGGCTTTTTAAGTATGGGAGTGATCTGCCCCTGTTTTAGAGGGAAGGGGAAGGTGCCACTAGAGAGGGAGAGATTCGGTGCAGGCAAAAGCACTGCATGTGCGGTCTGCATTTTAGGTGCTGTTAACTTTGAATTGACACTTGCAGCAGATAGCAAAATACAATGTTATTTCAATGTGGTTCAGAAAAAGCATAGGGATTTTGGTATTTCCTGCACTGCATATGTGTAAACTGAGGCTTAAAGCAAAACTGTGTGAAATATTATGGAACCGTGTGTATAAGGATTGACCAAGTCAAAAAATTGGCGGACTTTGTGGGCACACAATGAGAGTGAAAATCAATAAAAATGTATACATTTTATTACAGCATAATTAAAAAAAAAATAACATATAACCAACATACAGACAACACCCTGTATCGACACAGTTACCGGTTACCAAATAATGCAGTTAAAGAGGGCTGGATCTAAGGTACAAAGATTGATTTCATAATGTATTAAAGTGGGAGAAGAGTTTCTGATCCAGTAATGCCTCCAAAAAGTTGCTTGTCGACGCATTTCACTAAAATATTAGCTTCCTCAGGTCAAATACTGGGTAGGTGCTGGTATATTTAAAAACAAAAGAGTACATGTATTTTTTTTTTAATCAACAAAAGGGTTTTTATTGATGAGAACACAAGGGACTACAAGGTATAATTGCATAGGTATACAATCAATGCACAACAGTATTTTGTATAGTCTAAGCAATCTATAGGTATTTGAAGATGTATGACCATCTTGTCAATTCCATATCATAGAAATCATTGTATGATACCCAGAGTTCTATTGGTATCCGCAACCAAAGGTGGTGCAACAAACAAAAAGAACAGTAAAAAGAAAAAATACATAAAAAAAGAAAAAAAAAATCATAAAATAAAATAAAACAACTCTCTTCAGTCCCACCGGCAATGTGTGTAATAGTAATAATAACATTAAGTTACTGGTAGACCTCCTCCTCCGGTTACCCGTTCTGCCACATGTTTCCCATGAATCCCTGTGCCAAAGCTGCTATCCCAGTAGCAGTCTATCTAATGTCAGTTGTGGTGGTGCCACATCTGTCGAGTTCAGCCAGCTCTGCCATATACCGTACATTTTTTTTTGGTGATTTCCTATAATGATATGTATTTTTTTTCCCGGATAAGGGTGGTATTAACCTGTTGGATCCATTGTGTTATTTTGGGTGCATTTGCTGAGAGCCAAAGATGGGCAATCAGCTTCCTGGCTATAAATAGGAGCAATGCACACCAAAGGGGTGTACAGTTCCTCATTGAAGCTCCCCAATAGGCATGTCAGTGGGTCTACTTCCAGCTGCACCTGGAAAATGCTATTGATTTTGGCTACAATGGAGCTCCAGTACCTCACCAATTTAGGACATCTCCAGAGCATATGGATAAGATCTCCTGATTGGGCTTGACCCTTCGGACAAATAGGGGTGTCCCTCCTGCCCCATTTGTGCAATTGCGCCGTTGTACGATACACACAATGTAATATGAACAGATGGGATAGTCTTTGTGCTGCAGATACTGACATCTGGTCCCACATCCACAATCTGCTTGTTGCTGCTTTGTTCTTTTTAGTTTTATTATTAAAGAAGTGTGATTTAACTGTACTTCTGTCTCCGCCCGATTTTATGGTTTCTGACATACGCCAGAAACAGAGCAGAGCATAAACAGAGCAAAAAGCATCTGTGAAAATAGCTTCAAAATGGGCCCTAAGTAGGAAGAGAAACTGGGGAATTGTCCAAGTGACTGCAGGACTAGGCTGTGCAAAAGCAGTGGCATCAGCCCCATCTCTAAAATACTAATTTGATAGTTTATCTCTTAGAATTGGCATGTTTGTTTAGGACTTTATTGCTGTCTGTGTCCCTACTGGATAGTTTTACCCTCTCCATTAGTCCTGGAAAACATTATCACTTGAACAGAAGGGGATAGAAATCTTCAAATGGAAACACCTATTTCAGTGCCAAATCTCTAAAGCCCCATACACACGGTCGGAAAATCCGACCACCAAATCCATCGGATTTGGTCCGACGGATTTAGTCCGACACTGGTGTTGCATACACGCGGTCGGACAAAGTTATCGGAAAATCCGATCATTCTGAACGTGGTGACGTTCGTTGCGTACGATGGGACTACGTAGAGGCTAGTAGCCAATAGCTTTGGTCTTGTAATGTGATCTGAGCATGCGTGGCACTTTGTCCGTCGGAATTCGCTACACACGATCGGAATTGGTGTGATCGGACTTTGTTGTCGGAAAATTTTTAGAGCAGGAGATACAACTTTGTCCGTCGGACAATCCGATGGAAAATGTCCGATGGTGCCTACACACGGTTGGAATTTCCGACAACATTGTCCGATAGGACAGAATCCATCGGAAAATCCGACCGTGTGTATGGGGCTTAAGAGGGGATGTCTGCTCTCCTTAGAGAGATTTTCACTCTTGTTGTGTCTGCGAGATAGAAATATCTTAACAAAAAGACACAGCAAAAACCTGATAAGGGGTTTAAACAAATCCCTATTCTATCTAAAATTAAAAAAAGTTCTGATTAGAGATGCACATTAACCACTTGACGACCGCTGCATGTACATTTACGTCAGCAGAATGGCACAGCTGGGCAAATGGGCGTACAGGTATGTCCCTTAGAATTTGCCACCATGTGGTCAGGTGCGCACTGGCGCGCGACCCTGCCACGAGTAGGATCGCGGGTCCCGCAGACTCGATGTCCGCGGGGATACCCGCGATCGTCTCACAGAGAGGAAGAACGGGGAAATGTAAACAAGCATCTCCCCATTCTGTCTAGTGACACTGTCACTGATCATAGCTCATTGTAATTGGGAGCTATGATAAGTCACACGTAGCCACGCCTATAACAGTTAGAATCACTCCCTAGGACACACTTAATCCCTTCCTAGCCAGCTAGTGGTTAACCCCTTCACTGTCAGTGTAATTTTTACAGTAATCAGTGCAATTTTATAACACTGATCGCTGTAAAAATTACAAAAATTGTGTCATAATTGCCTGATGCATCTGCCATAATGTCGTAGTCACCATAACAATCGCAGATCGCCGCCATTACTAGTAAAAAAAAAATATATTAATAAAAATGCTATAAAACGACCCCTATTTTGTAGACGCTATAACTTTTGTGCAAACCAATCAATAAACGCTTATTGCAATTTTTTTTACCAAAAATATGTAGAAGAATACATATCGGCCTAAACTGAGGAAAAAATATTTTTTATATATTTTTTGGGGATATTTAATAGCAAAAAGTAAAAAATAATGTGTTTTTTTCAAAAATTTTTTTTTTTAATTTTTGTTTATAAAAAATTATCAAAAAATAAAAACCGCATAAGGTGATCAAATACCACCAAAAGAAAGCTCTATTTGTGGGTAAAAAAAGGACATCAATTTTGTTTGGAGCCACGTCACACGACTGCGCAATTGTCAGTTAAAGTGACGCAGTGCCGAATCGCGTGAATCGAAAAATGTGCTCTGGTCTTGGCCAGCCAAATGGTCCGGGGCTGAAGTGGTTAATAAAAAGCTTTTCAATGGATGTCCTATATCAGTCATAAAAAAAATACTTCTTTCTATAACTCTATTTTAATGGGAAGTTCTTCTTGAAAACAATTTGAAATGCTTTTAAAAAATCCTGGTTCCTCAGACTGTAAATGAGAGGATTAAGGAGAGGAATGATCGCCGTGTAAAAGATGGACACCACTTTGTTACCAGAAATATGGCGATCAGGACTTAAGCCAAAATAATTAAACATAAGAGATCCATAATATATAAACATCACTGTCAGGTGAGGGGTGCAAGTAGAGAAAACTTTACTCCTTTTCCCCCGACCTTGAATTTTAAGAACAGCTTTAAATATATAGACGTAGGACAGGATGGTCAGTATTAGAGATCCAACTGCAATGAAGCCACCCAAGAGAAAGATGAGCAGAATGTTGATGAAGATGTCACTGCAGGAGATCCGAAACAATTGTGGAAGGTCACAGAAGAAGCTTTCTATAATATCTGATCCACAAAATGTTAATTTGAAGGCATAAAGTGTGTGAATTAAAGAAAGGGTAAAGCTGAGACACCACGCAATGGACACCGACTCTACACACACTTTCCGACTCATGATCTGTATGTAATGTAATGGCTGACAAATGGCGGTATATCGATCATAGGACATGACAGTCAATAAAAGAATCTCACAAGTGGCAAAGGATACAAAGAAGAAGACTTGGGTCATACAAGCTGTAATGGAAATGTTTCTTCTCTTAATGTGAAGGTCAAATAACATACGTGGAACGGTTAATGTGGAATAACAGAGGTCCAAACCGGCCAGGTTCCCCAGAAAGAAATACATAGGAACATGGAGGTGAGAGTTGGTGACTATGAGGGAGATGATCAGAAAATTCCAGATCAATGTCAGAAGGTAGATGAGAAGGAAGAAGAAAAAGAAAGGTAGATGAAGAGCTGGAAGGTCAGCCAGTCCAGAGAGAAAAAATTCATTCAGTTCTGTCTGATTTTCCATTGCAATAATTTCACTTACTTTTTTTTTAATAAGAAATACTGTAAATAAATATATATATTATTTCAGTTGTGAATCATCCAAAACACTTTAAAAATAGCTTTCCCAAAGTTGTAAATGTTTCCTTTTTTATGTTTAGAAAAGCAATAAATAATACCTATAAGTAAAATACAAAAATACAATTCAAATCGTTTTTTCCAACTTAAAAGAAGACTTGATTTATGACAATCTAATACAGTATATTGAATAAAGAAATTCTAGGAGCAAAATTTGAAATACTGACTGAACTTGTGAATTTGTATACAGAAAACATAAACCAGTTTCTCATTACTGCCAGTGATGTTAAATGTAGGGATGAGCTTCGAGTTCGACTCGAACATTGCCTGTTTGCGTGTTCACTGAACAGCAAACAATTTGGGGTGTTTGCGGCAAATTCGAAAAGCCGTGGAACACCCTGTAAAAGTCTATGGGAGAAATCTAAAGTGATAATTTTAAAGGCTTATATGCAAGTTATTGTCATAAAAAGTGTTTGGGGACCTAGGTCCTGCCCCAGGGGACATGTATCAATGCAAAAAAAAAGTTTTAAAAACAGACGTTTTTTCAGGAGCAGTGATTTTAATAATGCTTAAAGTGAAACAATAAAAGTGTAATATTCCTTTAAATTTCGTACCTGGGGGGTGTGTATAGTATGCATGTAAAGGGGCGCATGTTTCCCGTGCTTAGAACTGTCCCTGCACAAAGTGTAATTTCTGCAGTAAAAAAGTCATTTAAAATCACTTGCCGCTATAATGAATTGTCGGCTCCCTGTAATACAGTCATTGAAAGTCATTGATAAAAAAAAAAAATGCGTGGGGTTCCCCCCAAATTCAATTACCAGGCCCTTCAGGTCTGGTATGGATATTAAGGGGAACTCCGGGTCAAATTAAAAAAAAAAATGATGTGGGGTTCCCCCCAAATATCCATACCAGACCCTTCAAATCTGGTATGGATTTTAAGAGGAACTCCACGCCAAATTTTTTTTTTAAAAATGGCGTGGAGTTCCCCCCAAAAATCCATACCAGACCCTTTATCCGAGCATGCAACCTGGCAGGCCACAGGAAAAGAGGGGGGGGACGAGAGAGCGCCCCCCCCCTCCTGAACCATACCAAGGCCACATGCCCTCAACATTGGGAGGATGCTTTGGGGGTCTGTGACCCCTCAAAGCACCATGTCCCCATGCTGATAGGGACAAGGGCCTCATCCCCACAGATTCTGAGATTTAAAAATAAAATGTCTTCATACATTTAGCCCAATATGTTTTCTGCTACATATTTTTGATAACAAAAAAATCAAAAAGAAGTATATATTGATTGGTTTGCGCAAAAGTTATAGCAATGGGATATATTTATGAAATTTTTATTTATTTTTAATTTTTTACTAGTAATGGTGGTGATCAGTGACTTATAGCAGGACTGCGCTATTGTGGTGGACAAATCGGACACTAAGTGACACTTTTGTGGGGACCAGTGACACTAATTCAGTGATCAGTGCTAAAAAATATGCACTGTCACTGTACTAATGACACTGGCAGGAAAGGGGTAAACATCTAGGGGTGATCAAAGGGTTAAATGTGTGTCTAGGGAAAGTTTACTATCTGTGTGGGAGGTGCTTATACTGTGAGAAGGCAGAGATCCGTGTTCCTGCTTAGCAGAAACACAGTATCACTACCTTCCCTACTGACGGTGATCTGCCTTGTTTACATAGGCAAACCACTCTTCAGCTGTTACGGACTAAAGGTCCTTCTTCAGAGGTTTTTGGTTATTGATTACTAATACTCTATACTAATGTTGAAACTACTTGTATACTTTCTTTTGTAGAAAATCTATACCCATCTGAATTAATAATACCTTTAGTCCGTAACATGTAAGGTGTTATACACTGTTAGACCACCACCAGTCCATCCTGCACCAGGACAGTGACCAGTCCATACATTTGTAACATTTAAGGTATTAGATAGGGTTTTTCTGCCTCATATGCATTGTGCTTATGTGTATACTATTGTTATTTTGTAATAAATTTATACTTCTTTTACTTCCTGGTTTTGGTCTGTCTATTAACGACCCTAAGGGGTCCCTCACCGCACCTTTTGGTACTAGGTATTTTCGCTACTTTCTCACTATTTGGGTCAGACAGACCAAACTTTATCCACACACAGTCCCATCCCTCTCCCTATCTTTTAGTGCAGTGAAAGTGCATTTATTTTTAGCACTGATCTCTGTATTAGTGTCAGTGTTCCCCAAAAAATTTCAAAAGTGTTAGTTAGATGCCTGATTTGTCTGCCACAATGTCATAGTGCCGCTAACACTCGCTGATCGCAGCCAATACTCGTAAAATAAATAAATAAAAATTCTATAAACATATTGCATCATTTGTATATGCTTATAACTTTTAACTTTTGTATATGCTATAACTATTGTACTGCTTAGACCTTGAATAAGGGGACACACCCCGAAAGCTCGTCCATGAAAAATTATATGTTAGTGCAAATAAAAAAAGTATCACGGACAGTACTCAATAACTTTTGCGCAAACCAATCAATATACACTTATTTGGATTCTTTTTACCAAAAATATGTAGCAGAAAACGTATTGGCTTAAATCGATGAAGACATTTTATTTATAAAATTTTTTTATTGGATATTATTAATAACAGAAAGTAAAAAATATATTTTTTTTTTCAAAAATGTCAGCCTTTTTCTTTTATATCACAAAAAAAAAAAAAAAAAACGCTGAAATTATCAAATACCACCAAAAGAAAACCATATTTGTGGGAAGAAAAAGACATACATTTTTTTAGGGTACAGCATCGCATGACCGTGCAATTTTCAGTTAAAGTAATCCAGTGACGTATGGCAAAAAAATGGCCTGGTCATGAAGGGGATAAAGCTTTTCGGTCCAGAAGTGGTTACATAGTTAGTAAGGTTGAATAAAGACACCAGTCCATCCAGTTCAACCTGAGTGAGTGTCTACAATTGTCCCTATCCCTGTACATTGTACATCACACACTCACATTGGTCCCTACCCTCAAGGAACCCACAATCAAAGGTCCCCATGCATATACTAGGGCCAATTTTGGACAGAAGCCAATTAACCTACCAGCATGTCTTTGGTGTGTGGAAGGAAACCGGAGCACCCGTAGGAAGAGAGAGAACATGCAAACTCCAGGCAGGTAGTGTAGTGGTTGGGATTTGAACCAGCGACCCTTCTTACTGCTAGGTGAGAGTGCTAACCACTACACCACTGTGCCGCCGGAACCAGCTGAAAGTGACACATATCCAGTGTGGATCTCTCTCCCCTTGGTTGGTCAAATCCACCTCCAATGCAGCTCATAAAAAATTTAAAAGTGGCCCAAAGTGTTCTCTGTTTAAAAACTCTTAGGACTCGTTACTGTTAAAAAAAAAAAAAAAAAACTACAAAGAATGTCATGTGTGGATAAAACAGTTAAAATGGAGCGAAGGTTCAGCCACGGCTCACCACTGACTCAGAAGCCTCTGGCTGACATCTCAGGATGCTGCTGAGGAAGGCTTTGGCCGAAACGCGTTAGTACCTCAGATGTAGCACTGCTGTTAGTGCCCAATAAATATTTATAAGAAGAAGCAATCATGTTGCTGGAATTTCTTGCTAATTTGATGTTTATGGGACACAACAAGCCTGAGCACCGATATTCAGCTAATTACTTTTCAATCATGCAGTAGACTTGGGTGAGTCTTTGTCAACCATTATGCCGGTGAACACAGGCTGTGGTTGCTATAATACAGAGGATCACCTCCACTCACTATGTAATAAAATAAAGGCTCTGCCCTAAGCCTTACATCAGTGCTTCGAGACATACTTAATTAAAATGTATATAAGCTAGCCGCAGCCCGCCCCTGGAAGCCAGCTGTCTAGTGGAGCTGCTGTTGCCCTGGCTGCATTTAAACAAATACACAGAACAAAGCAGAGCACAGTTACTGGGCTGCTGACAGAAAAAAACTCTATGGCCCCTTTCACACGAGGCGGACTCCGCTTCTCCGTTGATCTCCGCTGAGCCAGCGGATGACAGGTCCCTCTCTGCTCACTGAGCGGGGAGGGGCTTGTCCAGCGCCACTGGTCTCTATGGAGAGATCGGATGAAAACGGACAGCGTGTCCGTTTTCATCAGATCTCACCTGATCCACCAGCGACGGATCTGGACGTGGAACCATCTGTCTGCTTTTGGCGGATCGGCCTGGGTTGGATGTCAGCGGACATGTCTCCGCTGACATCCGTCGCTCCATAGACTAGCATGGAGCGCCCGTTCAGGTGCGCCGTCAAAACTGACAGGCGGATCTGAACGGTCCGTCAGTGTGAAAGGGGCCTAAAATGCATCCAATAATCTGTGGATTCTTATGCCCCGTACACACTGTCGGAAATTCCGACGGAAAAAATTTGAGTGCAGGATCTCAAATTTTCCGACAACAAAATCCGATCTGACTTTTTCCGATCGCGTGTAGAGAATTCTGACGGACAAAGTGCCACGCATGCTCAGATCAAATTACGAGACCAAAGCTATTGGCTACTAGCCTCTACGTAGTTCCGTCGTACGCAACGAACGTCACCACATTCAGAATGATCAGATTTTCCGACAACTTTGTCCGATCGTGTGTATGCAACACCAGTGTCGGACAAAATCCATTGGAAAAAATCTGACGGATTTTGTGGTCGGAATTTCCGACCGTGTGTACGGGGGCTTAAGAGGATAGAATGTCTATTAACAAATGAAATTACAAAAAATATATGCTACCAATTTAATACCAATCAATAATGGAATACATTTATTTTAATATACTAATAAATAAATACATTAATCATAAACCAAAAATAAATCATATCTGTATAAAAAATAATGTGTTATTTTGTTTTTATTAGTCATCAAAAG
The DNA here is from genome assembly GCA_028564925.1 of Lithobates sylvaticus. NCBI lineage: Eukaryota > Metazoa > Chordata > Amphibia > Anura > Ranidae > Lithobates > Lithobates sylvaticus. Next base: position 298,567,504 of record CM053031.1, on the reverse strand, counting down.
GACACCATAAATACATTTAATAGCATCTCAAATACTGTACATTCTCATCAATATATGGTTATATACAATACATTAATGAAACAAACATCATATGTATATTGCACAAAAATACAAAAAAAAATCTAAAATGTTAAAAAAATGAAAAAAAAAACAAACAAAAAAAAACAGCATCATATCTGTCAGCTTATACAAAAAAACTAAGTATGACTCCTTACCTGTCCTGTATGAAAAAAAAAATACACATTACCTGAATTGATACCAAATAAATCATTGTCATTTATTATGAGAGTTTAGCTGTAAGAAAAAAAAAATCTGACATATATGCAAAAACAGATGTCAAACAACAAGATGAGATATAACATGACCTTAAATAAAACATGTCTTATATTATTCATTTACATTTCCATTAGTCAAAGAAACACATGGAGAATACAATGTGTAGAGAGTGGAAAGAGCATCATATTTATCAGTTTATACATAAAATAAAATGTTTACCTGCCCCATATCTAAAAAGGACATATTACCCAAATTGAGGTAAAATACATTATTGTAATGTCATCAGTGACACAATATATTTTACTTTTTGCTATAATAAATATCCCACATTTTTTTTATCAAAAAAAAATATTTTTCCTCGGTTTAGGCCGATACGTATTCTTCTACATATTTTTGGTAAAAATCGCAATAAGCGTTTATTGATTGGTTTGCACAAAAGGTATAGCGTCTACAAAATAGGGGATAGATTTCTAGCATTTTTATTATTATTATTTATTTACTATAAATGGCGGTGATCTGCGATTTTTTTATCAGGACTGCGACATTATGGTGGACACATCAGACACTTTTGACACATTTTTGAAACCATTGACAATTATACAGCGATCAGTTCTATAAAAATGCACTGATTACTGTGTAAATGTCACAGGCAGGGAAGGGGTTAAAACTAGGGGGCGATCAAGGGGTTAATGGTGTTACCTATGTGTGTTTCTAACTGTCTGGGGATGGGACTATCTAGAAGGAGCGAGAGATTGGTGTTCATACACAGTATGAACACACGATCTGACTCCTCTTCCCTAAAAGAACCGAGAGGGATCTGTGTGTTTACAGATCCCGGTTCTCGCTCTGTCATGAGCAATCGCGGGAGCCCGGTGGTCATCGCACCCACTGGGCACTTGCATCAGGGTCGGGCACATGCTGGGCGCGCGTGTCTCTGGCAGCACGTGGGCGCCCTAAAAGGCGAAGCGACGTAACATGATGCCGTTTCGCCCAGCTGTGCCATTCTGCCGCAGTAAAACTGCGCGGGTGGTCGACAAGCGGTTAAGGAGTTTAGTTGTAAGAAAGACAAAAAAGTATCCATTTTTTATATTAAGACATATAATGTTTGTAAAAAATTTCTCGGATACAAAAAAATATCATCCCTGTAAAACAACTAATGAAGGAAATAAATACCTGTGAGTGGCAAACTGAAGAATTGCCCTTGTTTTAGCTCCTAGCCCAGATTTTGTCCCCCTGGCATTCCTGATAGAAGCGGGGTGAGGGGAGTCTCCTCTGGAAGGGTCAGTTCAGTGGTAGAAATCTGATGGAGACAATTTGCTAAAGAAAGTTAAATGACATTAACAGACAATGTATGTGACATTTCTGGTCACAATACAATTTCATTCTCCACACATTCATATATTTATAATACCGACATTTCCCCTGACATCTCCGGAGCACACAGGAGAGTAGATGGTCTCTGTGCTCATCTGAGATTATTTCAAAACATGGATCCCCTGGAAAATGAATCTCTATGGAGAATCAAGCATCAACTTAATTAATGTATCCCTCAATGGCACACACCTTGGGCCTTTAGAAGTAAATCACTGCTTTTAGATTTTCCCAACTTTACCTTTTCATCTCTTATTTTCCTAATAGATGTTGCTCCATTTTAAAAACATTTGAAATGGGAAGTTGTGATGCTGGAGATAATCAACAATTAAATGCTGTTAAAGGGGTTGTAAAGGCTTGTTCTTTTATTTTCTAAATACCGTATATACTCGAGTATAGGTCGACCCGAATATAAGCCGGGGCCCCTAATTTACCACAAAAAAACTGGGAAAACGTATTGACTCGTGTATAAGCCGAGGGTGAGAAATGCAGCAGCTACTGTAAAAGAGGGTCAACAATGCCCATCTGCAGCTGCATACCCCCCTGTGTCCTGTACCTACCCCCTGTGTCCATTGCAGCCTTCCTGTGCCGATCTGCATCCTGTGTCCCCCATTGCATTCTTCCTGTGCGATCTGCATCCTGTGTCCCCCATTGCATTCTTCCTGTGCCGATCTGCATCCTGTGTCCCCCATTGCATTCTTCCTGTGCCGATCTGCATCCTGTGTCCCCCATTGCATTCTTCCTGTGCCGATCTGCATCCTGTGTCCCCCATTACATTCTTCCTGTGCCGATTTGCATCCTGTGTCCCCCATTGCATTCTTCCTGTGCCGATCTGCATCCTGTGTCCCCCATTGCATTCTTCCTGTGCGATCTGCATCCTGTGTCCCCCATTGCATTCTTCCTGTGCCGATCTGCATCCTGTGTCCCCATTGCATTCTTCCTGTGCCGATCTGCATCCTGTGTCCCCCATTGCATTCTTCCTGTGCCGATCTGCATCCTGTGTCCCCCATTGCATTCTTCCTGTGCCGATCTGCATCCTCTGTGTCCCCCATTGCATTCTTCCTGTGCCGATCTGCATCCTGTGTCCCCCATTACATTCTTCCTGTGCCGATCTGCATCCTCTGTCCCCCATTGCATTCTTCCTGTGCCGATCTGCATCCTGTGTCCCCCATTACATTCTTCCTGTGCCGATCTGCATCCTGTCTCCCCCATTGCATTCTTCCTGTGCCGATCTGCATCCTGTGTCCCCCATTACATTCTTCCTGTGCCGATCTGCATCCTGTGTCCCCATTGCATTCTTCCTGTGCCGATCTGCATCCTGTATCCCCCATTACATTCTTCCTGTGCCGATCTGCATCCTGTGTCCCCCATTGCATTCTTCCTGTGCCGATCTGCATCCTGTATCCCCCATTGCATTCTTCCTGTGCCGATCTGCATCCTGTGTCCCCCATTACATTCTTCCTGTGCCGATCTGCATCCTGTATCCCCCATTGCATTCTTCCTGTGCCGATCTGCATCCTGTGTCCCCCATTACATTCTTCCTGTGCCGATCTGCATCCTGTGTCCCCATTGCATTCTTCCTGTGCCGATCTGCATCCTGTATCCCCCATTACATTCTTCCTGTGCTGATCTGCATCCTGTGTCCCCCATTGCATTCTTCCTGTGCCGATCTGCATCCTGTGTCCCCCATTGCATTCTTCCTGTGCCGATCTGCATCCTGTGTCCCCCATTGCATTCTTCCTGTGCCGATCTGCATCCTGTGTCCCCCATTGCATTCTTCCTGTGCCGATCTGCATCCTGTGTCCCCCATTGCATTCTTCCTGTGCCGATCTGCATCCTGTGTCCCCCATTGCATTCTTCCTGTGCCGATCTGCATCCTGTGTCCCCCATTGCATTCTTCCTGTGCCGATCTGCATCCTGTGTCCCCCATTGCATTCTTCCTGTGCCGATCTGCATCCTGTGTCCCCCATTGCATTCTTCCTGTGCCGATCTGCATCCTGTGTCCCCCATTGCATTCTTCCTGTGCCGATCTGCATCCTGTGTCCCCCATTGCATTCTTCCTGTGCCGATCTGCATCCTGTGTCCCCATTGCATTTTTCCTGTGCCGATCTGCATCCTGTGTCCCCCATTGCATTCTTCCTGTGCCGATCTGCATCCTGTGTCCCCCATTGCATTCTTCCTGTGCCGATCTGCATCCTGTGTCCCCCCATTGCATTCTTCCTGTGCCGATCTGCATCCTGTGTCCCCCATTGCAGTCTTCCTGTGCGATCTGCATCCTGTGTCCCCCATTGCATTCTTCCTGTGCCGATCTGCATCCTGTGTCCCCCATTGCATTCTTCCTGTGCGATCTGCATCCTGTGTCCCCCATTGCATTCTTCCTGTGCCGATCTGCATCCTGTGTCCCCATTGCATTCTTCCTGTGCCGATCTGCATCCTGTGTCCCCCATTGCATTCTTCCTGTGCCGATCTGCATCCTGTGTCCCCCATTGCATTCTTCCTGTGCCGATCTGCATCCTGTGTCCCCCATTGCATTCTTCCTGTGCCGATCAGTGGCCATTCCAATGTTCAAAAGCTGCGCCTCCTCCTCGTCCGTGATAGGAGGAACACTCTGTTTTCCCAGCAGTCAGTGTTCAGTGTTCCGCCTATCACGGACATCCTCTCATCCTCGTCCATGAGATGAGAATGACAGGACGTCCGTGATAGTCGGAACACTGGACACTGACTCACTGCTGGGAAAATTTGTGTTCCTCCTATCACAGAGGAGGAGGAGGAGGAGGAGGAGGAGGAGGAGGAGGCGCGGCGTTTGAACACTGCAATGGCCGCCGTCTGTCTGCACGACACACTGCTCAGGTAGGCAGATGGCGGTGACTCAAGTATAAGCCAAGGGGGGCACTTTCAGCCCTAAAAAATGGCTGAAAATCTCGGCTTATACTCGAGTATATACGGTAGGTTCCTTTAAGCTAGTGGTTCACTTACCTTTTCCTTCAATTTCCCTTCTAAATGTTTTTTTTCTTTGTCTGAATTTCACACTTCCTGTTTATCCTCAGTAAACTTCACACCATCATCCGAGCGGTGTTTAGTCAGCCAGAACAGCTTACTGAACAGCTTACTGAGGAGGAACAGGAAGTGAGAAATTCAAAGAAAACAAAGAAAAAAAAACATTTAGAAGGGAAATCGAAGGAAAAGGTAAGTGAACCAACAATGCACTAGCTTAAAGGAACCTATTTAGAAAATAAAAAACGAACCTTTACAACCCCTTTAAGTTTGGCAAAAACAAATTTACAGTAGTAAAATACAAATTCCAGAAAAAAGGTAAAAAAAGGAACAACAATGACAGATTTAGGAAGGTTTGTTCTACAGATGTCCCACATAAATTGTGGATCTTTGTGAACGTATAGTAATATAAATCATTGTTCAAATTTTCAAATAATTATAAGAAATGTTTATTTTTACTTTAGCAAAACTAAGAAAAAGAGATGAGAAATTGCCCAGAGCAGCTTTGCAAAATGACAAAACTATGAAAGACAATTTGATTAGAAGCATAGACCTGGACTTTATAGGTGCCCCAATGATCTCAATTTGCATGCAATAAAAAAGTTCTTTATTATTATATCACAAACATTAAACTATAAAACCACAATAAACATTACATCTCCACAGTGTTTGTCTTCACCAGAGGATGGATGAAAAAGCTCCCAATGTGCATTGTATATATACTGCAATAAATGGCTCTGAGGAAGAACCCTAATAAAGCTCTAAAAAGAATGTGTAATGTAAGACAATGGGGGAGAACCAACAACAATATATATATACATTTTTGTAATGTTCAAAGACATGACTAGGCATGATGTGAATTATAGTTCCTGAACAACTGGAGGGCCATAGTATGGAGATTCCTGAGTTAGGACTATTCCACTTCTCAAGTACCGATCTTATGAATTAGTAGTGTGTAGTTCCACATACCTGCAAATTATTGGATTTTTTTTCCATATTAATTCATATAGTAAGGTTTGTTCTGGAGAAGAGATGTTAGATGCTAGGAGGGATTGCACAGAAGTTGGGATATTGCAATGCAGAACTTCAGAAATGTCCATTAATTTTATAAGAATGTAAGGCTTTGAATGAGAGATAACCTTATCATCGGCAAAGAGACTTATGCCCCGTACACACGTTCGGAAATTCCAACGGAAAATGTCCGATAGGACCATGTTGTCGGAAAATCCGACCGTGTGTGGGCTCCATCGGACTTTTTCCGTCGGAATTGATATCCTGCTCTCAAATTTTCCGACAACAAAATCCAATCGGACTTTTTCCAATCGTGTGTAGAGAATTCCGACGGACAAAGTGCCACGCATGCTCAGATCAAATTACGAGACCAAACCTATTGGCTAATAGCCTCTACGTAGTTCCGTCATACGCAACGAGCGTCACCACGTTCAGAATGATCAGATTTTCCGACAACTTTGTCCAACCTTGTGTATGCAACACCAGTGTCGGACAAAATCCGTCGGAAAAAGTCTGACTAGTTTTGTGGTCGGAATTTCCGACCGTGTGTACGGGGCATAACCCACATCTCAGAATCCTTAACATTAACCAGAGATATCAGGTTGCTTGCTGACCAGCCATTGAGTTTGGTGCAGCCACACAGCCTCCTGCTTTTTGGGAGAGCAATTGTAGCTGTTTTTATTGCTATATACAAGTTTTTTTAAGGATTTGCTTAGTGTGATTCCCTTTGCAAGTTTTAGTTGTTTTTTTTTTAATAAATGTTTTTTATGGGTTACACTATGGACGTATATGCTTTTTATTTTTCATCCTGCTGATGAACCAACCATGATTGGATCACGTTTGGCGCTTTGGAGTTTCCCTTCTTAAGGAGATGTAACACGCGCACTTGACCATACTATATGATGGTAAACAGGATCCGGTAAGAGGCTTTAATACTTGGTGTCACCTGGTGGTGGAAGCACTATGAATTGTGATTGCGGGGACACTGGTGGAGCAAGTCGATCGTGGATAATTTGGTTCCTTTGGACTTTCTTGTTTCACATATATTTTTCCTTGTCCTTGTGAATGGGCTTTTATGGACAATTATTTACATATTAGGTGTGATTTCTTTATAAAAATGTTTCACCTAATAAGTTTGATGTCATTATATTGATTTTTATTTTAGTGTTTTCACAATATTGAGTTACATTTTTTAGCGCTGCTTCATATATTTATCACAATTCTTGTATCTAGTGTCCCAGATTGCTTAAGCATTATTTATTATTTTCATTATAGGGCGAGAAGAAGGCCAGAGGAATTTTAAGAGTGGACATGGGCCTGTCATCCTCCCAATCCATTCATTGTGGCCCAATCCATCCATTGTGGCCCGCTACCGGTTACCAAGTCGCTTAAGTGGCCCTTGCTCTTCAAAAGATCGGACACCCCTGGCCTAGGGTGTAGATAAGTCGTGGGAATTGGAGAGGACACCAGGAAGTGTTTAATACATAATAGGGTGAAGTAGGTGGTATGGGGTAAATTAAACCTCCAAAGGACATTCTCTGGGGCATCTGGTCTACCATCGGTAAGAGGTTCCTCAACCCAGTAGACACCATAGCGACCCCAACCGTCAATGCGCAAATTTGGGTTTAAGGTTTCTTAAATAGCAGCCTTACATAGTTTTATGAATGAGAGCAGCAAAATTACATTTGTAAAGGAAAAAAAGTCATTTAAAACTGCTCGTGGCTGTAATGTATTGCTGGATCCCAGCAATATACAAAAAAATCACAAAAAAAACAGCATGGGCTCCCCCCAGTCCAATACCAGGCTGCTTGGGTCTGGTATGGATAGTAAGGGTAACCCTGTGCCAAAATGTAAAAAAATATATATTTTTTTAAATTAAAGGAATTGTCCCAAACTGTCTACTGTCATTTTAAAATTGTTGACACTTTTTTTGGTGAATGTGTAGGTGTACATACCCATTCACATAGGGGGGCGGGATCCAGATTCTGATAAGCTCTCCGCCTGCAGACCCCCACAACCACCTGGCAAGGGTTGTGGGAAAGAGGCCCTTGTCCCCATCACCATGGATACAAGGTGTTTTGGGGGACCCCAAAACACCCTCCCCATGTTGAGGGCATGTGGCCTGGTATGGTTCAGAAGGGGAAGCTCCCGCCCCCCCTTTTCCTGCGGCCTGCCAGGTTGCATGCTCGGATAAGGGTCTGGTATGGATTTTGGGGGGACCCCCACACCATTTTTTTTACATTTTGGCACAGGGTTCCCCTTAAAATTCATACCAGACCTGAGGGGCCTGATATGGATTTTGGGGGGGACCCTCATGGCATTTAAAAAAAAAATCCAGCCGGATTCCCCTTAATATCCATACCAAACCTGAAGGGCCAGGTATGGATTTTGGGGGGACCCTCACGCAATTTCTTTTTACATTTTGGTGCATTTTTATGCTTAATATTCATACCAGACCCAAAGGGCCTGGTGATGAACTAGGGGGGAACCCATGCCATTTTTTTCAATGATTGTTATCTATATTGCTGGGACCCGACAATACATTACAGCTGTGAGCTGTTTTATTTGACATTTTTTTCCTTTAAAATGTAATTTTGCTGTGCTACTTTACAGGCAGACTAAGGACCCCCCCCCCCCCCCCCCCGGCACAATATTTAAAGGAATATTCAATTTTTATTGTTTCACTTTAAGCATTCTTAAAATCACTGCTGCCAAACACTTTTTAGGGCAATAACTTGCATAGAAGACTTTAAAATTAGCACTTACATTTTTTGCCTGTTCACAAGTTCTGTTGCGAACTGAACCGGGGGTGTTTGGCTCATCCCTATTGAAGATGATCCTGTTAACACAACACTATAAAACTATTTTCTCAAACCTATTGGTCCACTGCAAACATGACAAGAAGACCATGTGTTAAGTTCACAAATGACAACATTTTTATTGACATCATTCCCATTATACTTACAGATTTTTTCTGTTGCAACATCTTTGATGTTTTTTCACAAGCTTCTCACAAAGGAATAGTGTTTACAGTTGTCATTGACAGCTTTTTTTTTGTTCATTGACAGTTCCTTTGTTTAGAAAAAAAAAACACAATCCCCCTAAAGTTTTACTATATGTATTGAAGGGCCTTTGGATGGGGCTGTTTGTTTTATGCTTCACTGAGGCTCAGGGCTGAGGCTTCAGTATTTCCCCTGCAAGCCTTACCCCGGCCTGAGCCTGACCTGTTCCTGTTCTTTGTCCTGGACTCTGTATCCTGAATCCTGATCCTGAGACCTGTCCCCTGATACCTGCTTCCTGCTCCCACTACTGATTGTTCCTAGTACCTGGGTTCCTTCTTCCCCTTTTCTCTAGTCCCTGTTGTTTGCTTATGTGTATTTCCTTCACTTATATATATTAGTTAGATACTTAGGTGTTTTGGGGTTTGCTGTGTTTCATTACGTTCTTTACTTGTTTATGGTTTGCTGGTGTTGGTTTGCACGTGTATCATTATCTTTAATAAATATACCTTTTCACTTACTCATTTGTTCATGATTTTTCTAAGTGCAGCCCACTGATCTGATCACTCCTGCTGGATGCCTGTATATGGCATCCCTGACAGAGAATCTGTCCACAGGACAACTATTAGTCGTGCTCTCCACAAATCTGACCTTTATGAAAGAGAGGCAAGAAGAATGCCATTGTTGAAAGAAAGCCATAAGAAGTCATGTTTGCAGTTTGCGAGAAGCCATGTGGAGGATACAGCAAACATGTAAAAGGAGTTGCTCTGGTCAGATGAGACCAAAATTCTACTTTTTGGCCTAAAAGCAAAATGCTATGTGTGGTAGAAAACTAACAATGCACATCACCCTGAACACACCATCCCCACCGTGAAACATGCTGGTGGAAGCATCATGTTGTGGGGATGCTTTCCTTCGACAAGGAAGCTGGTCAGAGTTGATGGAACGTTGGATGGAGCCAAATACAGGGCAATTTTAAACGAAAACATGTTAGAGTCTGCAAAAGACTTTAAACTGGGGCAGAGGTTCCCCTTCCAGCAGGACAACGACCCTAAACACACAGCCAGAGCTACAATGAAATGGTTTAGATCAAAGCATATTCATGTGTTAGAATGGCCCAATCACAGTCCAGACCTAAATCCCATTGAGAATCTGTGACAAGACTTAAAAAATTGCTGTTTACAGACACTCTCCATCCAATCTAACAGGGCTTGAGATATTTTGCAAAGAAGAATGAGCAAACATGTCCCTCTCTAGATGTGCAAAGCTGGTAGCGACATCCCCAAAAAGACTTGCAGCTGTAATTGCAGCGAAAGGTGGTTCTACAAAGTATTGACTCAGGGGGGCGCCATACAAAATGCCCCCCCCCCACACTTTTTACATATATATTTGTAAAAAAAATTGAAAACCATTTATCATTATCCTTCCACTATACAATTATGTGCCACTTTGTGTTGGTCTATCACATAAAATCCCAATAAAATAGAAGAGGGTAGAAGAAATGCTTAAATTGAAAATTAGACTAAAAAAGATTATTGGGAATATGATGCTTAGTATGAAATTCCCCAAAGGGTCTTAGTTTGCGTGTTACCGGGCTCACACAATGGCATAACTGTTCTTCCATGGGATAGGGAGACTGGAATTGAAGAGTAAGCCCCCGTACACACGGTCGAAAAATTCAACCACAAAATCCGTCAGATTTTTTCCGACGGACTTTTTCTGAAACTGGTGATGCATACACACGGTCGGACAAAGTTATCGGAAAATCCGATCATGCCGAATGTGATGACATTAGTTCGTTACGACGGGACTACGTTCACATTATTAGCCAATAGCTTTGGTCTCGTAATTTGATCTGAGCATGCGTGGCACTTTGTCTGTCGGAATTCTCGACACACGATCAGAAAAAGTCCGCAAATGGGCACAGTGAGGCTGCCAATGGACATTGTTGACCCTCTTTTCCACTTACAGTAGCTGCGCATTTCTCACCCTAGGCTTATACTCAAGTCAATAAGTTTTCCCAGTTTTTTGTGGTAAAATTAGGTGCCTCGGCTTATATTCGGTTCAGCTTATACTCGAGTATATACGGCAATCAGAAATATTACAGTTGAAATAAAACTATTTCTACAACTGTAAATAAAAACTAGTATTTCCTGTATTATCGAAACGGATCAAATAAACGTTCTTCTGTATTTTGCTAATATCTACAAATAAAGAGATTATTTAGATGGATTTTGTATTGTGGTGGAGACAATCCTTCTAAAAGCATTGTGAAAAGCTGTTCTGATATCTTGGTTCCTCAGACTGTAAATCAGAGGATTGAGGAGAGGAACAATGACTGTGTAAAGGACAGACACCACTTTGTCACTAGCAAAATGTTGGTTAGTGCTTGGCCGAAAATAATTGAAAAAAATGGAGCAATAAAATATGAAGACCACTGTCAGGTGAGAGGTACATGTAGAGAAAACTTTACTCATTTTATCTTTGACCTGCATTTTTAGGATGGTTTTGAATATATAGACATAAGACAGGATGGTCAGTATCAGAGACCCACCTCCAAGAATACCACCAAAGATAAAGATGAGCAGAATGTTGATGTAGACGTCACTGCAGGAGATCCGAAACAACTGGGGAAGATCACAGAAAAAGCTTTCTATAATATCTGAATTACAAAATGTGAACTTCAAGCCACAAAGTGTGTGAATTAAGGCATCAGTACAAGCAAGGCACCATACAATGCACACCAACTGTACACACACTTTCCAATGCATGATCTGTGTGTAATGTAATGGCCGACAAATAGCGGTATATCGATCATAGGACATGACAGTCAGCAGAAAACATTCTGAAGCAGCAATGCAAAATATTAAGAAGACCTGGGTTATACAAGCTGTTAAGGTAATCCTTCTGTTCTTTGTGCGAAGATCAAATAACATTCGCGGGACGATGACTGAGGAAAAACAGAGATCCAAACCGGCCAGGTTCCCAAGAAAGAAATACATAGGAACATGGAGGTGAGAGTCACTGACTATGAGGACAATGATCAGTAAATTCCAGATTAATGTCAGAAGGTAGATGAGAAGGAAGAAGAGAAATAGAGGGAGCTGAAGAGCTGGAAGGTCAGACAATCCAGAGAGAAATAATTCATTCAATATTGTCTGATTTCTCATTGCAATATTATTTGATCTTATTTTACTTGATAATATATGTAAATAAAAATAATGAAAGCACACATATGATCACAAATCACATTAAACTACTGCAATTCTTTGACAGGCTTGGTTTAGGCCTATAATATCCTATAAAGGACTTTTCCCACAAAATCAAAAATGTTGATCCAACTTGTATGAAAAAAAACACGATCCAGTTTCTTGCTACGATCAACAACATCCTTTCATCAAAATTCTTAGGATGAAATATTCCCAGTTACTCCACGATGCATGGAGCAGAGTGTAGGGTAGTGTGTTCATTACCCAAAAAAAGACTGGGAAAAGAGAGATATAATCTAAACATTTGTAAATTTATGCCATTTTCAAAAAAATCTTAAACTGTATGTAATCCCACACCTTGTAAAACAACCCATTCAGTTTAAAATAGAAATGAAAGGCAAAACATTTGCGTTTAGATATAAAAACATTATAAACACCTTTTTCGGTTTTCTAAGTCATCTAAGCTTCTTATGCAGCTGATAACAGAGAGCTGGGGAAGGAGAAACAGCAGCACACTGGTATTCCCAGTGAAGGGCTGTGTAGGGGAAGACTGTGAGCAGAAGTCTGATCATTGGAGGAGAGCAGACTGAATTCTTGGCACAGCTACAGAACTGATCATGCTGTGTGCTCATGCCTATTGTGGTCAGTTTTTAATAGGAAAGCAGAGGGGGACTGGCAGTAACACCAGGGATTTCACACAAAGGAAGTACATGGCACATTAGCCACATATAAGGAATAGGAAACACGTTTAGATGTTCTTTAACCTGTATGATAAGGACCCCAAAATATGATTGAAATGCACTAAACGCAATATATTACAATTAGAACCCATGATTAGAGTTGAGCGGACACCTGGATGTTCGGGTTGGGCAGGTTCGGCCGAACTTCGGAAAAAAGTCCGGGTTCGGGACGGAACTTGACCCGAACTTGACCCCGAACTCCGAACCCCATTGAAGTCAATGGGGACCCGGACTTTTGAACACTAAAATGGCTGTAAAAAGGTCATGGAAAGGGCTAGAGGGCTGCAAATGGCAACACAATGTTGTTAAGAGCATGGCAAGTGATCTGCAAACAAATGTGGATAGGGAAATAACTTAAAATAACATAAAAAAAATTAAAAAAAAAAAAAATGCTGGAGGCCCCCTTCTCAGCAGAAGAGGTACAGGAAGTCATTAAGAACCTCAGAAACTCAACGGCGCGATGCCGCACATATGGTGGGAATACCCCAGAATACGCACTTTATGGAAAAAATATTCAATTTAATGGATAAGATAGTGGGAAAATAAAATACTTGGAAATTAAAAAAAATGAAAAAATTATAATCTTGACCTAGGAGTAAGGATGAGCCCGGTGTTCGATTCGAACCCATGTTCGAATCGAGCACCGGGTGTTCGCTCGCTCGGCGAGCCCAGAACTATTGGGGCCGCTCGCATCAAATTCGTGTGATGCGAGCGGCCCCGCAATGCATTGTGGCCCGCGCAGTGCAATGCTGGCTGATGATTGGCCAAGCATGCACTGTGACCCCGCATGCTTGGCCAATCACAGCGCCGGCAGCGAGGAGAGCCATAATTGGCTACAGGCAGGATGCCTGTAGCCAATTATAGCTCTGGGGCTTTAATACACGCCCCACGGTATAAGAGGCCGCCGCGGCGGCGGCCTCGCATATTATGTTTCACTCACAGTGTCAGCGTGTCAGTGTGCTGCTGACTGCTGACAAAAATATGTGCTTTATTTCTGGGGATATGTGTGTGCATGCTGTTAGAACAGCATTGCAGTATCACATCTGGGGGGTGTCTATAGGTAGCCTGTGAAGGAGGGCAGGTTTCCTGTGCTTAGAACTTTCCCTGCAAAAAAGTGTCATTTTTGCAGGAAGAAAGCTATTTAAATCACTCGCGGCTAATGAATTGATGGCTCCTGTAACACAGAGAGCTGTCATTCATTAATAAAAAACAAAAAAAAAAGCGTAGGGGTCCCCCCAAATTCAATAACCAGGCCCTTCAGGTCTGGGATGGATATTAAGGGGGATCCCAGCCAAAAAAAAAAAAAAAAAAATGGCGTAGGGTCCCCCTCAAAATCCATACCAGACCCTTGAGGTCTGGTATGGATTTTAAGGGGAACCCTAGCCAAAAAAAATGGCGTGGGGTCCCCCTCAAAATCCATACCAGACCCTTATCCGAGCACGCAACCTGGCAGGCCGCAGGAAAAGAGGGGGGGACGAGAGCGGCCCCCCCTCTCGCCTGAACCGTACCAGGCCACATGCCCTCAACATCGGGAGGATGCTTTGGGGGTCTAAGACCCCTAAAGCACCTTGTCCCCATGTTGATTAGGACAAGGGCCTCTTCCCCACAACCCTGGCCGGTGGTTGTGGGGGTCTGCGGGCGGGGGGCTTATCGGAATCTGGAAGCCCCCTTTAACAAGGGGACCCCCAGATCCCGCCCCCCCCCCGTGTGAAATGGTAAGGGGGTACAAAAGTACCCCTACCATTTCACCAAAAAAGTGGCAAAAATGGTAAAAATGACAGGAGACAGTCTTTGACAATTCCTTTATTAAAATCTTCTTTCTTCTTTCTTCATCCTTCGGATTCTTCATCTTCTCCTTCCTTCATCTTCTTCCATCTTCTTCTTCCATTTTCTTCTTCCTCCGATCCGCTTCTTCTTGCGCTGGTCTTCTCGTCCTTCTCGTCCGGCATCTTCTTCCGTCGGCGTCGGCGTCGGTGTCTCTGTCTCTTCTTGGGCCGCTCCGCGCAATGGGAGGCTCCCGCTGTGTGAGGCTCCGCTCCGTCTGACAGGTCTTTTATAATGGAGGGCACCTGGTGACCCCGCCCCCTCTGACGCACAGGGACGTCATGGGGAATTCCATGATGGCTTTCCCCATGACGTCAGAGGGGGGCGGGGTCACCAGGTGCCCTCCGTTTTAAAAGACCTGTCAGATGGAGCGGAGCCTCACACAGCGGGAGCCTCCCATTGCGCGGAGCGGCCCAAGAAGACACCGACACCGACGCCGACGGAAGAAGATGCCGACGAGAAGGACGAGAAGACCAGCGCAAGAAGAAGCGGATCGGAGGAAGAAGAAAATGGAAGAAGAAGATGGAAGAAGATGAAGGAAGGAGAAGATGAAGAATCCGAAGGATGAAGAAAGAAGAAAGAAGATTTTAATAAAGGAATTGTCAAAGACTGTCTCCTGTCATTTTTACCATTTTTGCCACTTTTTTGGTGAAATGGTAGGGGTACTTTTGTACCCCCTTACCATTTCACACAGGGGGGGGCCGGGATCTGGGGGTCCCCTTGTTAAAGGGGGCTTCCAGATTCCGATAAGCCCCCCGCCCGCAGACCCCCACAACCACCGGCCAGGGTTGTGGGGAAGAGGCCCTTGTCCTAATCAACATGGGGACAAGGTGCTTTAGGGGTCTTAGACCCCCAAAGCATCCTCCCAATGTTGAGGGCATGTGGCCTGGTACGGTTCAGGCGAGAGGGGGGGCCGCTCTCGTCCCCCCCTCTTTTCCTGCGGCCTGCCAGGTTGCGTGCTCGGATAAGGGTCTGGTATGGATTTTGAGGGGGACCCCACGCCCTTTTTTTTGGCTAGGGTTCCCCTTAAAATCCATACCAGACCTCAAGGGTCTGGTATGGATTTTGAGGGGGACCCTACGCCATTTTTTTTTTTTTTTTTTTTGGCTGGGATCCCCCTTAATATCCATCCCAGACCTGAAGGGCCTGGTTATTGAATTTGGGGGGACCCCTACGCTTTTTTTTTTTCATTTTTTTTTTTTTTTATCAATGACTTTTTTTTATGAATGAGTTTCAATGAATCACTGTTCTCTGTGTTACGGGAGCCGTGAATTAACATTAGCCGCGAGTGATTTTAAATAGCTTTTTTACTTTCAAAAATGACACTTTGCGCAGAGACAGTTCTAAACACGGGAAACATGCGCCCCTTTACAGGCATACTATAGACACCCCCAGGTACGAAATTTAAAGGAATATTACACTTTTATTGTTTCAATTTAAGCATTATTAAAATCACTGCTCCTGAAAAAACGGCCGTTTTTAAAAAAAAATTTTGCATTGATACATGTCCCCTGGGGCAGGACCCAGGTCCCCAAACACTTTTTATGACATTAACATGCATATTAGCCTTTAAAATGAGCACTTTTAATTTCGAACGTTCGCATCCATTATAACTAATAGGGTTCTAAAGCTCGCACGGACTTTAGGTCCGTTCGCGGGTTCTGGTGCGAGCCGAACGGGGGGGTGTTCGGCTCATCCCTACCTAGGAGGACGAAATTCAAATGGAGTAGGAGGTTGAGGTGGCGGTGGATGTGGCGGTGTAGGTGGAAGCGGCGGTGGAGGAGGACGAGGTAGCCAACACTGGTTCAAAAATACAACAATGGCTGAGTAAGGCTAGTGGTGAATGATGTGTCGAATTCTGTCCCCCATCGCATAGTGTCCGCCCTGTACTGCGCTTGCTCAGTACGTAGGACAAGGGGATTTTGAAACTCTCCGAAGACGATGCGCGGTGACTCCAGGTTCAAGCCACATCATCCGAGGTTGAAGCCTAGCCAAGCGAGCCCGTGAGGGGCCCTGTTACTATGTGCTACCGTATGTCCACTTGGATGGTCGGGCTTGAACCTGCACTCACTGTGCAGGCGACGTTCATCTTTGGAGATTTTGTGAATCTCCTTGTCCTCCGTACTGCGCAAGCACTGCACCTGCGCAGTAAGTGGCCGGACACTATCCAATAGCAAGACAGTTTTCGTCAGAACACGGGTATATGTGTCTATTCTGCACAAGGTACGGCCAAGTCCTGTGGGATCCATGCCTGGTTCATTTTAATGAACGTAAGCTTGTCCACATTGGCTCTGGACAGGCGGCTGTGCTTGTCTGTGATAACGCCCCCTGCTGTGCTAAATACACATTCAGATAATACACTGGTGGCAGGGCAGGCCAGCACCTCCAAGGCGTAAAGGGCAAGCTCAGGCCATGTGCCCAATTTGGAGACCCAGAAGTTGAAGGGGGCAGACCCGTCATGCAGTACGTGTACGCGTGTGCACACATACTGCTCCACCATGTTGGTGAAATGCTGCCTCCTGCTAAGACGTTCCATCTCAGCTGGTGGTGCTGGTTGTTGTGGCGTGCCGACAAAGCTTTTCCACATTCCGGCTATGCTAACCCTGCCTTGCGAGGTGCTAGCGGTGCCCCGGCTGCGTTGGCGACCTCTTCCTCCTCCTCTGCCTTCGCCTTGTGCTTCCACCGTACCCCCGCTCCAGTGAGGTAATTAAGGACGGCACATTGTCCTTGTAATGGGGATCCAGCAGGGTGGCCACCCAATAATTAGCACCAGTTAAAATGTGGGCAACTCGGCGGTCGTTGCGGAGACACTACAGCATGTAATCGCTCATGTTTGCCAGGCTGCCCAGAGGCAAGGAAAAGCTGTCCTTTGTGGGAGGTGTATCGTCTGTGTCCTCTGTATCCCCCCAGCCACGCACCAGTGATGGACATGAGCTGGTCTGGGTGCCACCCTGCTGTGAACATGGTTCCTCCTCCATCTACTCCTCATCCTCCACCTCGTCATCCTCCAGAACTGTGCCCTTGCTGCCAGACAATTGTGTACCTGGCGCTTGTTGGTGCAGGAACCCACCCTCGTAGCCACTTGTAAATGACTGCCCTGAAAGCCTTGGAAATGAACCCTCTTCCTCCTCCTCATCCTGTGCCACATCCTCTTCCATCATTGCCTTAAGAGTTTTTTCAAGGAGGCATAGAACTGGGATAGTAACGCTGAGGACGGCGTCATCGGCACTGGCCATGTTGGTGGAGTACTCGAAACAGCGCAACAAGGCACACAGGTCTCGCATGGAGGCCCAGTTATTGGCGGTGAAGTGGTGCTGTTCCGCAGAGCGACTCACGCGTGCGTGCTGCAGCTGAAACTCCACTATCGCCTGCTGCTGCTCGCACAGTCTGGCAAGCATGTGTAAGGTGGAGTTCCACCTTGTGGGCACGTCACATATGAGACGGTGAGCGGGAAGGCCGAAGTTACGCTGCAGCGCTGACAGGCGAGCAGCAGCAGGGTGAGAACGCCGAAAGTGCGCACAGACGGCCCGCACTTTCTGCAACAGCTCTGGCATATTGGGGTAATTCTTCAGGAACCTCTGGACCGCCAAGTTCAGCACATGCGCCAGGCAAGGGATGTGCGTCAAACTGGCCAGGCCCAGAGCTGCTACGAGATTTCGCCCATTATCGCACACCACCAGGCCGGGCTTGAGGCTCACTGCCACCAACCACTCATCGGTCTGTTGTTCCATGTCCCTCCACAACTCCTGCGCGGTGTGGGGTTTTTCCCCCCAAACAGGAAAGTTTTAAAACTGCCTGCTGTCGTTTAGCCCTGGCTGTGCTGAAGTTGGTGGTGAAGGTGTTACGCTGACCGGATGAGGAGGCGGTAGAGGATGAGGAGGCGGAGTAGGAGGAGTTAGCAACAGGAGGCAAACTGAAGTGCCCTGCAATCCTCGGTGGTGGAAGGACATGCGCCAAACTGCTATCCGCCTCAGGCCCAGCCGCCACTACATTTACCCAGTGTGCTGTTAGAGAGATATAACGTCCCTGACCGTGCTTACTGGTCCACGCATCCGTAGTTAGGTGGACCTTGCCACAGATGGCGTTGCGCAGTGCGCACCTGATTTTGTCCCCCACTTGGTTGTACAGGGAAGGGATAGCTCGTCTGGAAAAGTAGTGGCGGCTGGGCACGACGTACTGTGGGACAGCCAATGACATCAGCCTTTGAAAACTCTGCGTCTCCACCAGACGGAATGACAGCATTTCAAAGGCGAGCAATTTTGAAATGCTGGCATTCAGGGCCAGGGACCGCGGGTGGCTAGGGGGGTACTTCCTCTTCCGCTCCAGTGTTTGGGAAATAGAGAGCTGAAAGCTTCCATGGGACATTGTGGAGATGGTTGGTGACCCAGGTGGTAGTGTTGTTGGCAGATCCTCTGTTTGCGGGTTGGCAGGTGTCACTGTCACTACAGAGGTGGATGAAGAGGCCGAGACTGCAGCAGAAGAGGAAGCAGGAGGAGCCAGAGACCTTTCTTGGTTTTTGCGGTGTCTACTCCACTGCATCTCGTGCTTTGCACTTAGATGCCTGGTCATGCAGGTTGTGCTCAGGTTGAGAACGTTTATGCCTCGCTTCAAGCTCTGATTGCACAGTGTGCAAACCACTCGTGTCTTGTCATCAGGACATTGTCTGAAGAACTGCCACGCTAGGGAACTCCTTGCACCTGGCTTTGGTGTGCTCGGTCCCTTGCTGCGTTGGGCAGTAGCAGACGTACTGTCTAGGGGACGGACGCTCCGCTTTTGCACCCTGCTCCCTCTTCTGCTGTGCTGGTGGCTCTGTGCGACCACCGCCTCTTCCTCTGAACTACACTGGTCACCTGCATGACGTTGATTCCATGTGGGGTCAAGGACCTCATCGTCCTCCACATCATCTTCCACCCAAAATTCACCCCTGCCCTCCTTGTCGGTCTGCACAATGGCGAAAGCAGCAGCAGTTGGCACCTGTGTTTCGTCATCATCCGAGACATGCTGCGTTGGTCCTCCCATGTACTCATCATGAAACATAAGTGGTTGGGCATCGGTGCACACAATCTCTTCCACTTCTGAGGCAGGGCTAGGTGGATGGCCCTGGGAAACCCTGCTAACAGAGTCATCAAAAAGCAGAAGAGACTGCTGCATGATTTGGGGCTCAGACTGATTGGCTGATTTGCAAGGGGGTGAGGTGAAAGACTGATGGACATCGGCTGCAGGTGCCAACTCTGAACTTTCATCAGGAGACTGGGTGGGAGACAATGTGAAGGAACCGGAGGCACTGTCAGCAGCCCAATCTACTATCACCTGTACTTGTCCTGGCCTCAACATTCGTACAGCCTCATTAGGCGCGCCAAAATACCGCTGCAGGTTCTGTCGCCTACTCGCACCTGCGGAAGGTGTTTCACTAGTGCGTGTAGCTGGCACAGATCGACCACGTCCTCTCCCTGCAACAGGAGCGCCACCAGCAGCACCACGACCCAGGCCACGTCCTCTTTTTGATGATCTCCTCATATTTTCAAAATTTATGATCTCGCCCTAAATGGGTGTTTTTGTAAATAGCAGAATACACGGACAGTATGTAAAGCGTTTATGAAAACGCAGAAAATGCTATTGGGAAGAAAAAAAAAATGCAAAATTATTTTTTTTTGCAATGTTTTTGCAATATCAGAATACACGGTTAGTGTCTACAGCGTGTATATATGATCACGCAGAAAATGCTATTGGGAAGAAAAAAAAACACTGCAAAATTTTATTTTTTTGCAATGTTTTTGCAATATCAGACTACCAGGACAGTGTCTAAAGCGTTTATGAAAACGCAGAAAATGCTATTGGGAAGAAAAAAAAAACTGCAAAATTAATTTTTTTTGCAATGTTTTTGCAATATCAGACTACACGGGCAGTATGTACAGCGTTTATGTAGGAACACGCAGAAAATGCTATTGGGAAAAAAAACTAAAAAGCTAAATTCAATTTTTATGCAATGTTTTTCCAATAGCAGAATACACACAGACTGTGGTGTATCTCTTAGTATATGCAGTGCAGTAATGTTGCACTGAGCCTGCAGGTAAAACGTTTATCTTTTGTCTGGCACTGGCCTCATGGCACTGTTACTGTGACTGTGCACTGCACCCCAGCCAGGGTACAATTGATTTAGGAATCTCTTCAATAATTATGTCTGCCTCTTTCTTTTGCAACATAAATAAACTCACTCCCTACTCTAGCTATCTAGATCGCTCACTGATCTAACTAATTAAGCCCCATACACACGGTCGGACTTTTTCATGGATTCTGTCCGATCGGACAAGGTTGTTGAAAAATCAGACCGTGTGTATGCACCATCGGACAGTGTTCGTCGGTTTGTCCGACGGACAAAGTCTTATCTCCTGCTGGAAAGATTTGCCGTCAACCCGGTCCGATCACACCAAACCCGATCGTGTGTACGGTTGTCCGACCGGACAAAGTGCTACGCATGCTCAGATCACATTACAAGACCAAAGCTATTGGCTACTAGCCTCTACGTAGTCCCGTCGTAGGCAACAAACGTCACCACGTTCAAAATGATCGGATTTTCCGACAACTTTGTCTGACCGTGTGTACGCAAAACCAACATCAGACAAAGTATGACGGACATGGTCCGACGGACCTGGTCCGTGGATTGTCCGAGCGTGTGTATGGGGCTTTAGAATAGAATTCTAAGAATGTGGACTGACTTTAGCACACTAACTCCTAGAATCCTCTATCTATCTGCAGCACAGGAACCTGCCTAACAGTGTCTGTCTAACAGAATGACGCTGTGTGCTGTGTGTGTACTATTTATAGAGACTGGGTCACATGCTGCACTGGCCAATCACAGCCATGCCATTAGTAGGCATGGCTGTGATGGCTTCTAGGGCACACTAGTGAAACGATCATCCATTGGCTGCCCTGCAGCTGTTAAAAAGGCGCCAATACAGTGCCGAACACCGGACCCGAACCCGAACTTACAGCCAATAGTTTGGGTTCGGGTCCGGGTCCCGGACACCCAAAAGTCCGGTACGGACCCGAACTTTACAGTTCGGGTTCGCTCAACCCTACTCGTGACACAAGCCCAAAGTTTATTGATATAGGTCCCAGTTTGGTCTGAAGATTAGTATGTTTTGCATACCACAGAGCTGAAGTGCCAACTGCCAGAAAGTGAGACCTTACTACAGGAAATTTGAAGGACAGCCCCAAATCAACATCTGCCATTACATTCAAAGTAATGTAAATTGCGACAAAGGCATGTTATAGAGGACTTTCGAGAAAGCATACATTAAGCATTAGAATACTTTTTAGAATTATTTACTATTTAGCAATATTTGCAACTTCAAAAAAAAAATCAGGAAAAAAGTGTTATATATACCTCTAAATGTTCCTCCACAAAGATGTATAAATAGAAATACAAACTCTTGTATGATGGGAAAAGAAATTAAAAAGAAAAAAAAGAAAAGAAAAAGGTAACGAAAAAAGAAAAGAAAAGAAAGAGATTAAATGATGAACTTCTCTTTTTCAGCCACTTTCAAGGTTTTGTCTCTAATACCCCCACAAGAGGCTGATACTGAAGGAAAATAAAATAAAATAAATGATTGGGAAAGAATTGTTATATATACACCTCTAAATGTTTCTCCACAAAGATGTATGAATAGAAATATAAACTCTTGCATGATGGGAAGAGAAAAGGAAAGGAAAGGAAAAAGAAAAAGAACAGAAAAGAAAAGAAAAAGAACAGAAAAGAAAAAAAAAAAAAAATTAAATTATGAATTTCTCTTTTTCAGACACTTTCAAGGTTTTGTCTCTAATACTCCCAGCAAACGCTAATACTAATTGGAAAGAAAAGAAAAGAAAAGTAAAGAAAGGAAAAGAAAAAGATTAAATGATAAATTTCTCTTTTTCAGCCACCTTCAAGGTTTTGTCTCTAATACCCCCAGCAAACGCTAATACCGATGGAAAAAAAGGAAAAAAAAAAAAAAGATCAGGAAAAAAAAGTGTTATTTATACCTCTAAATGTTCCTCCACAACGATGTATAAATAGAAATATAACCTCTTGTATGATGGGAAAAGAAAAGAAAAGGAAAGGAATAAGAAAATAAAGAAAAGAAAAAGATTAAATGATGATTTTCTCTTTTTCAGCCACTTTCAAGGTTTTGTCTCTAATACCCCCAGCAAAGGCTAATACTGATGGAAAAAAAGAAGAAAAAAAAAAAAATATATATATATATATATATATATATACACACACAGAGTATTTCTCTATGGGGGGGGGGGAGATAGGGATAATGCTTGCTGAGAAGTACTACAATGCTGGGAAAAGAAAATATACTGGATATATATTCTGTTTGTAATTTCCATATTGTTTTATGATATTTTGTATGGGAAAATAAAATGAATAAAGAGTACATAATAAAAAAAAGGATGAATTTCTCCTTTTCAGACACTTTCAAGGTTTTGTCTCTAATACCCCCACAAGAGGCTAATACTGATGGCAAAGAAAAGAAAAGAAAAGGAACAGAAGAAAAGAAAGGAAAAATATTAAATTATGATTTTCTCTTTTTCAGCCACTTTCAAGGTTTTTACTCTAAGGCCCCTTTCACACGGACGGTCCGTTCAGGTCCGCCTGTCAGTTTTTTAGGCGGACCTAAACGGACGCTCCATAGACCCCTATGGAGGGACGGATGTCAGCGGTGACATGTCCACCGATATCCGACCCGCTCCGATCCAAAAAAGTGTGACGGAGGAAAACCCCATTTTTCCATCCGTCTGTGGATCGGATCGGGTGATGACGGGCTCCACGGTCCGTCACCATCATCCGATCCCCCATAGGGGAGAGTGCAGAGACAGACCTGTCATCTGCCTGCTCAGCGTGGAATCGATGGAGCGATCCCCTGCTGTGCAGAGCGGGCTCCGTACACGGACACGTCCATGTGAAAGAGCCCTAATACCTCCAGCAAAGGCTAATACTGATGGAGGAGAAAAGAAAAAAGAAGATCATAAAAAAAGTGTTATTTACACCTCTAAATGTTCCTCCACAAAGATGTCAAAATAGAAATACAAACTCTTATATGATGGGAAAAGAAAAGAAAAAGAAATTAAAAGAAAAGAAAAAAAGATAAAGAAAAAAGAAAAGAAAAAGATTAAATGATGAATTTCTCTTTTTCAGCCACTTTCAAGGTTGTGTCTCTAATACCTCTAAATGTTCCTCCACAAAGATTTATAAATAGAAATATAAACTCTTGTATGATGGGAAAAGAAAAGAAAAGGAAAAGAAAAGAAAGGAAAAGAAAAAAAGATAAAGAAAAAAGAAAAAAAAAAAGATTAAATGACAAATTTCTCTTTTTCAGCCACTTTCAAGGTTTTGTCTCTAATACCTCTAAATGTTCCTCCACAAAGATTTATAAAAATAAATATAAACTCTTGTATGATGGGAAAAGAAAAGAAAAGAAAAGGAAAAGAAAAGAAAGGAAAAGAAAAAAGATAAAGAAAAAAGAAAAGAAAAAGATTAAATGATGAATTTCTCTTTTTCAGCCACTTTCAAAGTCTTGTCTCTAATACCCCCAGCAGAGGCTAATACTGATGGAAAAGAAAAAAAAAAAGAACAGAACAGATTAAATGATGAATTTACATTTTTCAGCCACTTTCTTCGTTTTGTCTCAAATCCCCACATCAGAGGCTAATACTGATATAATGGAAGCAGGTCTGATGTGGAGACATTTTACTGAACAAAATGAAGTTGATGTAATAGAGAACGTGTGTCATGCAAATATTAAATGATGAATTTCTCTTTTTCAGCCACTTTCAAGGTTCTGTCACTAATATTCCTACAAGAGACTAATACTGATTAAAAAGAAAAGAAAAGAAAAGATCAGTAAAAAAGGGTTAATTATACCTCTAAATGTTCCTTCACAAAGATGTATAAGTAGAAATATAAACTCTTGTATGATGGAAAAAGAAAAGAAATGAAAAAAATAAAAGAAAGAAAGAAAAAAAAATGAAAAGTGAAGAAAAAAAGAAAAGAAAAGAAAAAGATTAAATTATGAATTTACCTTTTTCAGCAATTCTTGGTTTTGTCTCAAATCCCCCCAACAGAGCTTAAGAGGGGGGGGGGGGGGTATTCTCCTCTGGAAGGGTAATTTCAATGGAAGCAGGTCTGATATGGAGACATTGTGTGTCATAACACAGTTGTATTATCTGCACATATGTATATTTATAATGCACACATTTCCCCAGACATCTCCGGAGCACACAGGAGGGCTCATTGTTGCCTATTTCTTCTGATATTAGTCTAAAACTTTGCTCCAATGAATATCTTCAGAAAATAAAATATTCAGCTGAATTCATGTATCCTTCAGAGAGACACAACTTTGCTCTACTGATAATTAAGTAACTTTAAGAAAAAGAAAACAATTTAAGTTTGAAAAGGAAAGTTTCAAAGTGAGATTTTAAAGTGGTAAAAAGTGAAACAACTGACCAAAGAAAATGCAGAAAAATGTCAATAAAGAATGGAGAGATCTGAGGAAAGTTTATTCTCCAGCTGTCCTCTGATAACATTTAATTGGATTTTGTCAGGCTTATAGTAATGTACACTTTTTTTTAGGTAAAAAGAAAGTTATTTTTTAAACCTATGAAATTAACTTCATATAAAATTCTGTATGAATAATTTTTCCTTTTTCAAAATATGGAAAAATTAGAACAAAAATTGTATAGAACAAGTGTGTAAATTGGATAAATAAGGGAAATATTTTCTTCCATGGTAAATAATGGTGAAATAGTGATCTCCCCATATGTAAAGGGTTGAGAAGGTGATAGTGAATAATGAGACAGACAACGGTGGTGTAATGTGGACAAATGTTTACTAATGCAGAAGATCTGGATTGGGGAGTCTCATCACCAGCCAACATCCAGTCCTATGATGATCAATAATAGAGGTTCCTATCCCAGTCCAAACAAATCAGAATCTTAGATGAGGCCGGGGAATCTTGGACGGGACTCTCCCTAACTCCCTTATCTTTCTCCTATGTACCGTATTTATCGGCGTATAACACGCACCCTAAGTTTAGGAGTGCATTTTAAGGAAAAAAAGTTTTAGGAGGGAAGTTTAGGGAAAAAAAAACTTACATTTAAGCGCCATTTGCAGCTTGCCCAGCATCATTTGCAGCTTGCCCAGTGTCATCATTGTAGCTTGCCCAGTGTCATTGTAGCTTGCCAGCGTCATTTGCAGTCTTGCCCGCGTTTAAATTTCCCGCCGCCAAGACACCGCCGCCGAAAAAGACCGAAGCGCCGTCGAAAAAGACCGAAACGCCGCCGAAAAAGACCGAAACGCCGCCGAAAAAGACCGAAACGCCGCCGAAAAAGACCGAAGCGCCACCGGAAAAAGGCCGAGCCAACTGTTCGGCTCCGCTCGCGGTCCTGCCTCCCTGCTGTTTCCGGAGCGAGCGCAGGGAGGCGGCACTACGAGCGGAGCCGAACAGTCGGCTCGGTCTTTTCCGGCGGCGCTTCAGGTTTTTTCAGCAGCGATTCGGTCTTTTTCGTCGCCGCTTGACATTTTTCTCATGGTGGCGTCCATGTTGATGTCCAGTATGAAGGATTTGGTTATAGTACGAAACTGAGCTGAACCGGTTTAGCAATTTTTGTACTCCTGCCAGGGAGGAAGTCGGATTGGTAAGGATGATATCATCAGAAAATAGGCTGATTTTATGGGATGAGGTGCCAATTTGAAGGCCTGAGATGCTGGGGTGGGAGCGCATGTGTTCTGCTAGGGGTTCCATGAGCATGTTGAAAATGAGGGGGGAAAGAAGGCAGCCCTATCGCGTGCCATTAGTGATGGGGAATGGGCAAGAGAGCATGCCTTCTGTGAACACTTGGGCCTCAGGGTTGGAAAATAATGCCATAATGGCGCTTAGAATGCGGCCCTGGAACCCAAATTTTGTAGGAATACCATGAATTAGGACCAGTGGACCCTGTCAAACGCCTTCTCTGCATCCAGAGATAGGAGCAGAAAAGGCGTTCCTGTTGATTCTGCGTGGTGAAGGAGGTTAATCATTCTTCTGGTGGCATCGGATGCCTGTCTGCCTTTCGTAAACCCTGTCTGGTCTTGGTGGATAAGAGTGGGCATAATCTCAAGTAGCCTTGCTGCTATGGTTTTAGCGTATAATTTGAGGTTGAGTAGGGAAATTGGGCGAAAAATTTTGGGGGACGTTCGACTTCTTCCCTGGCTTCAGTATCGTTAAAACCAGTGCTTTTAAATATTCTTTCGCAAAAGTAGAAGAGGAGGCAGCGTGATTGAAAAGTTCAGTGAGGTGCGGGGTTAGGTGTTAAGAGAATTGTTTGTAATATTCTCCCGTCAGATAGATGTCTTAATCTCTTGTTCCATGAACGGGGCATTTAGGGTGGCTAGTTGTTTCCCAGTCAGCATGGGTAGGTCAAGATTGCAAATAAAGTTGTCAATGTCATCCTGTGTGGGTTGCGGGGTATGGGGATCTTGTTTCAGGTTGTATAGGTCACCATAACAGGTGCTAAAGGCATTGGCTATGTCTTGCGGGTTACTTAGGGGGAGTTTCGTGTGGGGGTGGAGGAGTTGGGTTATTTTAGTTTTGGCACTTCTTCTTTATTAGAGGTGGAATATGTAGTCGCTTTCAGTTTACTTTGGAAGAATTCATAGGAGTGGAGAGGTAGGGTTTTAAGTTCTTGTCTTAGGGATAGCAATTGGTTTGTCTGTGGGTCTCGAGGGTTGGTTTTTTGTTTCAGTTCTAGGGCCGCTATCTGAGCTGTTAGTTCATCTAAGCGTTGCGAGCTCTTTTGTTTATGACAAGAGTTCAATTTAATCAGCATTCCTCTCATGAAAGCTTTATGTGCGCTCCACACCATGGCAGGGTCAGACACAGAGCCCTTGTTTTATGAGAAAAAGTCAGTAATGTGATCAGAGATCTCTGGTGTGT
Source organism: Lithobates sylvaticus (assembly GCA_028564925.1). Classification (NCBI taxonomy): domain Eukaryota; kingdom Metazoa; phylum Chordata; class Amphibia; order Anura; family Ranidae; genus Lithobates; species Lithobates sylvaticus. Next base: position 298,540,124 of record CM053031.1, on the reverse strand, counting down.
ATTTGTCGTGTTGGATAATGTAGTTATTTGCTCGCCAGAGAAACGTATTATGTTGTAGATTAGAATCTTCTATTGTAATTGAGATTGGAGCGTGGTGTCATGTCATGGTGTGAATCGCAGACGTAGAGATTTTTTGTAGGATCCATTTGTCAGTTAAAAACAAGTCTATTCTCGAATATGCAATGTCTGGAGAAAAAAAAAGTGAAGTCTCGTTCAGATTCATGGTGACATGAGTTGAGTTGAGATAAAGTTTTTCAGAGGTGAGTATCCACTCTTTGCAGCCGATGTGGAGTCCATGAGCAAGTCTGGGCCCAGGTTGAAGTCTCCACAGAGTATTAGGGGGCCTTTCTGAATGGGTCCGGTGGTGCGTAGCACCTTGTGTAGAAATTTCATTTGGTGGGAATTCGGGGCATACACATTGATAAGAGTGTAGGATACGCGGTTGATAGTGCAAATAAGGATTATAAAACGACCTTCAGAGTCCGACACAACGGAGTAATTGGAAGTCCACCGTGTCTTTGATCGCAATCATGACTCCTTTAGATTTAGTGGAGTGGGAAGCATGGAAGATATGTGGGAACTGTCGATTGTTACAAAGGGAGGAGCTCAATGATAGTAAATGGGTTTCTTGAATGCAAAGAATGTCACTGTGGAGAGCCGTGGCGGTTATCCAGAGTGAGCGGCATTTGGCGGGTGGTTTAGCCCATTGGTATTTAGTGAAAGTATAGTAAGCGGCATCTTAGTCGCTGCAGTTTGGATCTGAAGGTACCTGGGAGCGAGACTTAGTAGTAGGCGTCCAAGGGCCTGAGAGTAGGGTGGACTAGGAAGCTGCGAATAAAAAAAAAAAGAGTATTCTAAAAAAAAATAAAACATGTAGAGCAAACCGTTAGTGGAAGGTTTCATGTACCTTGCAAGGCTGATACAACAAAAAGGTTCGTAGAGGGGGTGCTGAGCCTCCAATGGTGTGGGATTGCCCATTCTTCATAATGAGGAGTGTCTGGGTAACGCCATTTATATTGTATCTTGTGGTTTTGAAGGCCCTTGGTGATTGGATTCATTTGATGCCTCAGTTGGAGGGTGTAATTGGAGAGGTCAGGGAAGAATTGAATCCCTGTATAGAGAGCTGGCAAGGGAGATTTAGCTTTGACCTCATCAAAAGTTTTTCCTTAATTTTGTAGAAATGGACCCTCATCAGTACATCTCTGGGGACTGAGGCTGCCAGGTGAGATGGTTTAGCGATTCTGTGAATCCTGTCAATTATAACATCCCATGGAGACGCTTCAGGAATAATGATATTCATCAATTCCTTTGCATACTGTGGTAGGTCTGCAGGTAGTATGGTCTCAGAAATATCTCTCAGCTTGACATTGTTCCTGCGGGACCTGTCTTCTAAGTCGGCCAGCTTGGCGCGCATCCATGATTGTTCCTCTTTAATATCATCATAAGTGTCAATGACTTCATTCAGTGTGGAAGTGCAGTCAGTTAGGCCTCTCTCAACATTAGTCACTCTATCATCTAGTGAGTGGATGCCAGAGGTGATTTTAGTAAACAAGGAGGTCAGTCATGAGGGAGGTCTGCAAAGATATTAACATGTCTTTCAGGGTAGTATCCATGACTCGCTGGCCAAGGTGGGGAAGGAGGCCATGGAGGAGTGTAGGGCCTGGGTGGGGAAGAAGGGATAAAGAGCCTAGGCCTCAATTTTCAGGCGCAGCATCCACTGCGGTAGCCAGGGAGAGGGTCGCACTCCGGGGGGTGGGAGAGCATAGCAAGGGTACCTGTATCTGTGTCAGGGAAATGCTCGGAGCAGACGCAGTGCTGGGCACTCTGGCAGCAGACAGGTAGGTACAGGATCCATCCGGGTAGTCAGGAGATCAGAGGTTTCAGACGGGCAACGTGTATCAGGACACAGGGAGCTGCAGATCGGACAGCACCGGGCGCCAAGTGAGAACAACCTAAATAGGCTGATTGGCGCCGAGCGCCATGCGCGTGCGCGCGCCAACGCACACCCGCACCCGCGCGCCCGCACTGGTGCGCACACCGGCGCACAAACATGCGCACGCACATTAGCACGGGTCCATCTTCCCTGCAACAACCTGCCAGGCTCTCATAACGCTCTGCGCTCCCGCGCCACCTGTCCACACTACCAGGGGCCGTGAACCAGACACGTAAGGGAGACCTTCCCCTGCTATCTGAGGTTTTCTGGAGATCGCAGTAAATACCGGTCATTCCGCAGCGTCTGCGAACTCTACTTTGCGTTGCAACCACGCACCTTCTCATTGGAAGCGACTAAGGTGGGCTTTGTAATCTCTCTCTTGTCCGGGGATCCACAGACCTGGGCCCACCGCCTCTTGCAGCAGAAGTCAACCTCCCTTGATAACCTGGATGCCTTCTTCGCTACTATGTCCCAACTATATGAGGACCCCCAACTAAAAGCGACCGATGAGGCCGCCTTGCACGCCCTGCAGCAGGGGCATAGGGCAGTCGAAGATTATGTGGCAGAGTTCAGGCGTTGGGGTTCCGACACAGAATGGAATAATGCGGCCCTGTGTTATCAATTCCACATGGGACTGTCTGATCTGCTTAAGGACGAGCTGGCATGGGTCGGTATTCCCCAGTCCCTTGAAGAGCTGATCAACCTGTCTATTCAAATAGACCGGCGTCTCAGGGAACGCTGTTCGGAGAGGGCCACCAGCCAATATCTGCCCACCTGGGTCCTCCCCAAGGTCCCTAGTGCTACTAGCTCCTTCCGTCCGACCTCCTTTGCACCTCCTGCTCTGGTACTCGACACCCCTGAACCTATGCAGATTGGACTTATCTGTCCATTTCTCACTCCGGAAGAACGGCAACGCTGAAGAGTCAGCAACCTATGCATGTACTGTGGTGAACCGGGCCACTATGTGAGATCTTGTCCCAACAAGACACATAAGTCACCTCCTATTTCTCGAAAGCTTGCATCTGCCTTGCCTAAATCTGCCTCTCACCTTGCTCTCTCTGTCATCCTACAGCTTCCAGACAAGGATATACCAGTCCCAGTCATAATTAACTCCGGAGCCTGCAGCTGCTTTATCGACCTAACTTTCGCTACTAACCATCGCATTCCCCTTCGATTAAAACCACAGAGTCTCGCTGTACACCTGGCTGATGGCACCATCCTTAGTTCTGGCCCTGTCACACAGGAAACCGTCCCTTTGCTGGCCACCATGAGCCCTGCCCATCAGGAACTCTTACGCCTGGACGCAATCTCCTCACCTCTCTTCCCCATCATTTTGGGAATGCCCTGGTTACAGGCCCATAATCCTAGCATCAATTGGGCCACGGGGGAAATCAAGTTCCTCTCTGGATATTGTCAGCAGCACTGTCTGCAGTACTTGCAAAATATTCTCCACTCCTCTGCCTGGACACTGACTCCGAATTGCAACAAGTGATCCCGGCACCCTACCGGGATTTCCTGGATATGTTTAGCAAGAAGGGAGCAGAGACTTTACCACCGCACAGGCCCTACGACACCCGAGAGAGCTTCTGCCAGGAACCGAAGTTCCCTTTGGGAGAATCTTCCCACTTACAGAGCAGGAGCTGGCAACCTTAAAGACTTATATCGATGAGAATCTCACAAAAGGGTTTATTCGCCCGTCTACCTCCCCGGCCAGGGCTGGAATCTTCTTTGTGGAGAAAAAAGACCACTCCCTACGGCCTTGTATGGACTACCGGGAGTTAAATAAGATAACGATTAAGAATCGTTACCCGTTGCCTCTGGTGCCTGAACTTTTCCAAAGGTTGGGGTCTGCTGTCATCTCTTACTAAGCTTGACCTCGGTGGTGCCTACAATTGGTTCCACATCCGAGAGGGGGACGAGTGGAAAACTGCCTTCCGCACTCGTTTCGGGCACTTTGAATATCTCGTCATGCCCTTTGGTCTGTGCAACGCACCTGCAACGTTTCAGCACTTTGTTAATGATATTTTCCGTGACCTTGTGGACCTATATGTCATCGTGTACCTGGATGACATCCTAATCTTATCCTCTTCAGTCTCCGACCACCGCAGGCACGTACGAAATGTCTTATCTCGACTCAGGCAGCACGGACTTTACGCCAAATTGAAGAAGTGTGAATTTGAACTTCAATGTATACAGTTTCTCGGCCTAATCATTTCCGTTTATCGTTGACCGATAAAAAGGGAGTTCAACGCTTTATTGGCTTTGCCAATTTTTATCGGAAATTCATCAGGAACTTCTCTGCAATAATCTCCCCCATAATTGAACTCACTAAGCAGGGGGATCAGTTCTGTTGGTCCCCTAAGGCCCAAGTAGCCTTCAAAAAACGAAAGGAGCTGTTCACCTCCGCTTCCATCCTGAAACACCCGGACCCTGTGTTGCCCTTTGTCCTTGAGGTGGACGCATCAGAGATCGCAGTGGGAGCCGTGCTCTCTCTGCGGCAAGGCACCAAGGCTCTTCTCTTCCCAGTGGCCTTTTTCTCTCGCAAACTCTCCACTGCAGAGAAGAATTATGATGTGGGTGACCGAGAGCTCCTGGCCATCAAGGCAGCCTTTGAGGAATGGCGCTACTTGCTAGAGGGCGCTGCACACCTCATCCTGGTCTATACCGACCACAAAAACTTGGAGTATCTGAGAACAGCCAAAAGACTGAAACCACGGCAGGCAAGATGGGCTCTGTTCTTCTCCATGTTTCAGCTCCACATCACCTACAGACCTGGTTCCAAAAACACCAAACCAGACGCTCTGTCCCGCATGTTCCACGAGGCTGAAGAATCCTTACCCCCAGACACCATCCTGCCGGCTGGAAATTTCCTGTTACTCCAGGGGGACCTCCTGTCTCGTATAAGGCAAGCTTCTGAGGGATGGGCCCCATCAGTTAAAGACAACGTAAGGTCGCAGGATGGTTTGAGAGTGGAGATTTTGGGACTATGCCACGACCATAAATTGGCCGGACATTTTGGCACCCTGAAAACGGCAGAGTTGGTGCAGCATGCGTTCTGGTGGCCCCAGCTGACTAAGGATTGCAAGAACTATGTGGAAACCTGTACCACCTGTGCCCGGAGCAAGATGAGCCGGGCTAAAACTTGGGGCTTATTAAGGCCCTTACCTGTCCCAGAAAGACCCTGGAAGATGATATCAATGGATTTAATCGTGGAACTCCCTCAGGTGGAAGGCTACTCTACCATTTTTGTTGTGGTCGACAGACTGTCTAAAATGGCTCACTTTCTGCCTATGAAGGGCACACCCTCGGCCATGGAAACGGCGAAGATCTTCATCAAGGAGGTAGTGAGGCTGCATGGGGTTCCATCGAGCATTGTATCTGACTGAGGTGTTCAATTCATTTCCAGGTCCTGGAAAGCTCTCTGCAGTTCCCTGGAAATTGAGTTGGCATTCTCCTCTGCCTATCACCCCCAGACGAATGGGCAGACGGAGAGAACTAATCAAACCTTGGAACAGTATCTCCGCTGCTTCCCTGCCTTCTCGCAAAACGATTGGGCCTCTCTATTGCCTATTGCCGAGTTTGCCTACAACAACTCGTTGCATTCCGCTATTAAGCAAACACCATTCTTTGCAAACTACGGCTATCACCCAGCCTTTCTGCCTGGTTCTGTACCTGAGTGTGCCATCCCGGCAGTGTCCGAAACAATGGACTTCTTTCTGACCAATAACAAATTATTACAGGAGACTATGACCCGAACCCAGGAGTACAACAAGAGAATGTTCGACAGGAAGAGGGGCGGTGAGCTCACCCTAGTACCTGGCAACCAAGTTTGGCTCTCCACGGCTAACCTAAAGATGGCTTGCCCCTCAAGAAAGCTAGGTCCCAAGTTCTTGGGTCCCTTCTCAGTCAAGAGAAAAATGAATGAGGTGACTTACGAGCTTAACTTACCCGGTTCACTGAAGATCCACCCAGTCTTCCACGTATCCCTGCTGAAACCTGTTACTCCCAACCCTTTTACCGGCCATAATACTGGCCCACCTAAACCTGTAATCATCGATAATGAAGAGGAATTCGAGGTGGAAGCAATACTGGACTGTAGAAAAAGTGGTGATCAAGTCCAATATTTGATCAAGTGGAGGGGGTACGGACCGGAGGATAATTCGTGGGAGCCAGAAAGTAACTTACATGCGGAAGAACTCCTGAGTGCCTTTAAGAATACCCATGCTGATAGACTGGACCGGATGGGCATCCGGAGGCTGCCCTTGAGGAGGGGGCACTGTTAGGGAAATGCTCGGAGCAGACGCAGTGCTTGGTGCTCTGGGGTGCGCTGGTGCACGCCGGTGCGCGCTGGCGCTCGCGTGTGCATGCCTGTGCGCGCTAATGTGAGGGTGCACATGTTTGTGCGCCAGGGTGCACGCGCCGGTGTGCGTGCGTGGGTGCGCGTTGGTGCGCGCGCACGCATGTCGCTTGGCGCCAATCAGCCTATTTAGGTTGTTCTCACTTGGCGCCCGGTGCTGTCCGATCTGCAGCTCCCTGTATCCTGATACCCGTTGCCCGTCTGAAACCTCTGATCTCCTGACTACCCGGATGGATCCTGTACCTACCTGTCTGCTGCCTGCCTTTTGACCTCGGCCTGTCCTTGACCTTGTACCTGCCTGCTCCACTGTACCGCGCTGCCCGCCTGTTGCCAACCCTGCCTGTGACCTGGATTTTGAACTTGCCTGATCCCTTGTACCGTGCCTGTGACTGGACGTGCCTCTTCAGCTCCTGCTCTGCACCTGCCGCCAGCCTTCTGTTGTTTGGAGATTACCGACCCCACTACAGCAATCCACTGGGGCCATCTTCCCCGCAACAACCCGCCAGGCTCTCATACCGCTCTGAGCTCCCGTGCCACCTGTCCACACTACCAGGGGCCGTGAACCAGACACGTAAGGGAGGCCTTCCCCTGCTATCTCGGGCTCATCAGTCCGGTGCGTGAAGTCTGACAATCTGGTTGTTCCTCTGGTATGGCATCCGGGAGGTCTGTGTAAGAAAACCGTGGCATGGCTGGGCCAGCGCCATCTTGGAAGACACTGTCCCGCTCTGCCGGTTTTGTAGGTGAATTCAGTCAGTTTCTGGGGCTTATGGTTCGTAAATCTTTTCCTGGACGTGTTCATCTTGGTCTCCAGTGTCCTTGGAGCAACGATGGCTGTGGATGGGGTTGTGATAGCGACCTGTGTCGTTGGATCCTTTCCCCTGGCTGCCGAACTGAGAGCTTAGGCGTCCATCTCCTTCTTTGGTCGGCCACGCGCCCCAACATTTTTTTTATTTTGTTACCACAAATAGAGCTTTCTTTTGGTGCTATTTGATCACTATCAATATTGATATTGTTATTTGGTGCTATATGTTACCTTATCTTCCCTAACTACAGATGGGGATTTCCAGCTTGCCTCATAGCTAACAGAGATGGGAAAGTTGCCATCCTCCATTTTCCAGATGGTTTGGAGAAGTTCTGTTTAAATCTGAATATCATTCCACCAGAGATCCCGGGCTGGCAAGAAGATTTTCCCCAGCTCTGTCACCCTTGCCAAAGTGCACTGGCAGAAGGTTTCTCGAAAACGCTGCTCTGCCACACCGGGCTCTACTCCACAACAGGGATGAATTTCACTCTTTTGCTCATATCATCTCTGGGCCTGCACTTCGTTAACATGGCTTCTTACCTCCTAATGATTCTTTGCTAACATTTTTTATAGTTGCATATGACTGTTTCTATGTCCTAAATTATTTTTTTCACAGTTCAGAGGATGCCTTAATGATCATTCAAATCTACCGGTTGGACTCGTTATGTGACTGTTTGACCATGCTCCCTGCCATGGTGCTTTCATGTGTGCACCTTTCTAAATCTGAGGACTCCAGGTCAGATCACCATTTCCCTTTATTGAGTGGACTTTTATTATGTTGGTATGTCACTGTACACACTTTCATTTGATGTCACTTTTGAATGTTTTGTACCTCATAAGGAGCAACTGGATGGTAAAAATCTATTCAATGGGTGCACTGTCTGTCTGCCTGGAACCACCTCGCCCCCATTACAGGACACCACATGGCTCTGACCCTACGTGGCACTTTCCTTTGTCGGGTGTTGCATGTGCATGTTCCGAGCCATGCTGACCTCCTGTAGTCACACTGCAAGGCTTTGGTGCATATTTAGAATGTTTGCACACAATATGTAGATTTCTCTGCTTTTTTATTCCTATCTATTTTCCCCTCCCTCCCATTATCTCTCTTTCTCTGATCCTATCCTCCCTGCTCTCCCCCTGCCTCAACGGTAATTGTCTAGGGTTTTTTTGTGGTTCAGGACTTTCCTCTGTGATTCCAATGGCAATGGTTAACCTGATGTCCCTTAATGTTAGGGGTTTACATGCTCCTGGAAAAGACATAATCTATTCAGAGAACTTAAAAATCCCCAAGGAAACATAGGGGCTGATTTACGAACGGTTTGCGCCATGAGTTGCGGCGCACATCGATGCGCAACGGCCGTTTTCCTGTTTACAAAACATTTGCTCCTGTAACACAGCACAATTTCCCATTTACTATTATCTTGCCTGCGCGGGAGGCAGCGATCGGTGACATGGTGCATGGCATCTTTAACTCAGGGTTAAAAGAAGCTGGAAGTGTCAATATTATGGGGGTGATGTGAGGAAGTACAGATATAGCTGTCCAAGTAACAAATATGCCCAAAATAGACTGATAAAGTGACTTTCCCTGAACAAGCCTGCTGTGCCGGCAAGTACACTTAGAACTGCGTGAGGTCAATTATTGCACTGTGCATGCGTAAGCGGCATTTGCGCATTTTCAAGTTCTCTGGTGCACTGCGCCGGCAAAATCTTAGTAAATGTCAAGCCACATAAATTCATTAGCATAAGTTGAACTGGCGCACCTCTGAACTTGACTTTTTTTTTATGCTGGTTTCCTTCTATGGGTTTTTTTAAGGCTATTTGGGTCATGTTAGCATTAAGAAAAAAAAAATTAAGAAAAAAAAATTAGTGGGGGTCCCCCGAAACTCCATACCAGGCCCTTCAGGTCTGGTATGGATTTTAAGGGGAACCCCGCGCCAAAAAAAATGGCGTGGGGGTCCCCCTCAAAATCCATACCAGACCCTTATTCAAGCACACAACCTGGCAGGTCGCATGAAAAGAGGGGGGACGAGAGCGTCCCCCCCTCCTGAACCGTACCAGGCCACATGCCCTCAACATTGGGAGGGTGCTTTGGGGTCCCCCCCAAAGCACCTTGTCCCCATGTTGATAAGGACAAGGGCCTCATCCCCACAAACCTGGCCGGTGGTTGTGGGGGTCTGCAGGCGGGGGGCTTATCGGAATCTGGAAGCTCCTTTTAATAAGGGGACCCCCAGATCCCAGCCCCCTCCCCTGTGTGAAATGGTAAGGGGGTACTTACCATTTCACCAAAAAAGTGACAAAAGTGTTAAAAATGACAAGAGACAGTTTTTGACAATTCCTTTATTAAAGTATTTTTCTTTCCATCTTCTTTCCATCTTCTTCCTTCTTCTTTCCTTCATCCTTCGGTTTCTTCCTCCATCTTCTTCTTCCTCCGATCCTCCGCTTCTTGCTCCGGTGTTCTCATACGGCATCTAACTCCATGGCATCTCTTCATCCCCAATTCGTTCTCGGGCCGCTCCGCGCAATGGGAGGCTCCTGCTGTGTGACACTAATATAACGGAACCAGGCGTCAGAGGAGGGGTAGGGTCACCAGGTGGCCCCACCCTCCGTTATATAAGAACTGTCAGAAGAAGAGAAGCGTCACACAGTGGGCGCCTCCCATTACGCGGAGCGGCCCGAGAACGAAGCGGGGAAGAAGAGACGCCGCGGAGGAAGATGCCGGCTGAGAACACCAGAGCAAGAAACGGAGGATCGGAGGAAGAAGAAGATAGAGGAAGAAGAAGATGGAGTAAGAGCACAAAGCACCCTCCCAACGCTCTCTCGTCCCCCCCTCTTTTCCTGCGGCCTTCCAGGTTGTGTGCTTGGATAAGGGTCTGGTATGGATTTTGAGGGGACCCCACAACATTTTTTTTTTGTGCGGGATTCCTCTTAAAATCCATGCCAGACCTAAATGGCCTGGTATGGATTTTGAGGGGGACCCCAGCGTCATTTTTTTTTTTTCGCGCGGGGTTCCCCTTAATATCCATACCAGACCTGAAGGGCCTGGTATGGATTTTGAGGGGGACCCCGCGCCATTTTTTTTGTGGGCGCAGGGTTCCCCTTAATATCCATACCAGACCTGAAGGGCCTGGTATGCTCTTGGAGGGGAACCCATGCCATTTTTTTTTTTAAATTAAAGTCGCCTGGCCTGGGGGGTGACTTAAAGTCCTGTTGTAAAGTCGCCCCGAGTCCTGTTGTAAAGTCACCCCAAGTCCTGTTGTAAAGTCGCCCCAAGTCGTGGTGTAAGTCGCCCCAAGTCACGCTGGAAGTCGTGTTGCCCCTGTGTGAATGGACTGTTAATGATAACGGCGTGCACTATTATCAATGGCATATTATTATCACGGGGCGCCGGCATATTATGTGTTGCGCTTATTCGTGCGCCGATTCATGCGCTCAATTAATAATTTATCTGGCGCACCAATTAAGGTCTGAACCGGCGCAGCGCATTCATCTTAGTAAATGACCCCCATAGTCTTTTTACAGACCCATATCACTTCAGTTAAGCTTTTTTCACCATCTTACCCGACCTGGCATTATAGTCTTTCAGATGTGAGTAAAGTGAAGGGTGTCACCATTAGATTTCACAGGAGAGCCTCTTTCTCATACAAAACTTCTTTGGTAGATGACTGTGGCAGATATATATTCCTAAAACTCTGGGTAATTTACCATGTACTATGACAAATATCTACACTCCCAACCATGAGTATGCAGGGTTCCTATCCTCAACGCTATTCAAATTGAAAGAATTTGCACATGGATGTATTATTCCTGCAGGGGATTTCAATACCCCTCTAGAACCTAAAATTTACACATTTCAAGGAACATCCTGCCTCTCCTGTAAACATATAGCATTTAACCATAAACACCTCCATGACACACAGCTCATGGATACATGGTGTGTGATGCACCCTAAGGAAAGGGATTATTCATACTATTCGCATCTTCATCGATCCCCTTCTAGAATCGACTACATATTCATTGACCACCATCAATTAGAATATACACTTCACTCGAAATTTGAAACCTCGATGATCTTAGACCATACTCCAATCTGTCTTCATTTAAAAGTCCCCTTATGCCGTGTACACACGACTGGACTTTTCGACAGCAACGGTCCGACGGAACGAATCCGTCGGACAATTCGATCATGTGTGGGCTCCATAGGACTTTTGCTGTTGAAAAATCTGACAGACTTTAGAAATAGAACATGCTTCAAATTTTTCCGACGGAACTCCGCCAGACCCAGTTCCTATCAAGAAATCTGTTCGTCTGTATGCTAGTCCGACGGACAAACAACGACACAAGGGCAGCTATTGGCTACTGGCTACGAACTTCCTTATTGTAGTCCGGTCGTACGTCATCACGTTCGAATCCATCAGACTTTAGTGTGATTGTGTGTGTCCAAGTCCGTTCATTCAGAAAGTTCGTCAGAACTCCGTTGAAAGTCCGTCGGAAAGACCGTCGGACCTAGTCCGTCGAAAAGTCCGCTCATGTGTACGTGGCATCACTCCCTCTTAAAGCTAACAATTGGAAATTAAATAATTCCTTTATGCTCTGGGAGGCCCATAAGGCCCATATCCGAGGGAAGCTTATTGAGTTAGGTACAAGGAAGAAAAGGAAACATACTCTTCTCCAATCGGTGCTTCTCCAAGAAATTACTGCTCTAGAAAAAAAATCATAAAACTTAGCAATCCATTCTGACACTATTATATTCTTTGGCTCTAAAAAGAGAATTAAAAGCCCTTTTTCACTCAGAGCAGAAAAAAATTATTTTGTTTAATTTCTCAACGCATCTATGAGTGGGGTGACAAACCTAGTCGTTATTTAGCACGATCACTGCAACAGAAAAAATCTGCGTCATTTATAGCTAAAATTAAGTCATCCTTGGATTCTTTGGTATAGGAAACTAAAGCTATAGGGAAAGAATTCCGTTCCTTTTATCAACAACTCTGTCACATTTACAAAACAACTGAAGATAGGACTACACATTAGGCTATGATTCAAGAGTATCTTACACAAGCACACTTACCTAAACTTCCTCTTTTATCTCTTAAAGCACTAGAATGTGAGATTACTACCTCTGAAATGTGCTTAGCGCTCAAATCCATGGCCAACGGTAAGGCTCTAGGTCTGGATGGCCTAACTATAGCATATTACTGTGCGTTTCAGGACATGTTGCTACCCCGCCTAACGGCATATGCTAATACTATCTCCAAAGATGGTGCTTTACGACCAGAAACAATTCACATGAATATTAGGATTCTCACCAAACCTGGGAAAGACGCCAGTCTTTGTGGGAGCTATAAGCCGATTTCCCTTTTAAATATAGACGCAAAGTTGTACGCTAAGGTATTCGCGACTCCTTCCTGATACTACAGTGGGTCTCATGAAACCATCATGGTTTCATCCTTAGTAGAGAAGCTAGCGACAACTCTTTATGCACCCTATCCCTAATATCACACGTGTGTGGATCTTCCCAGCCCACCTTTCTACTCTCCACTGATGCTGAAAAAGCTTCAGATGGGGTGGACTGGGAATATATGATGTTGAACTTATCTTTTCTAGGCATAGGCTCTAAAATGCTAAGCAGGATCTCAGTGCTTTATAACTCCCCCACAGCCCAACTCTGCATTAACGGTACTCTAATTGATACCTTCCCTTTATACAATGATACCAGACAGGGATGCCTCTTTTCCCCTATTTGTCCTTTGCTTAGAACCCTTTCTTGCGATGGTACAACACAATACTAAAATACATGTAATCAAGGTTGGGGCTTATGAACATAAATATGCGGCTTATGCTGATGACATATTGTTTTATGTCCAACAGTCCAATGTTACTTTACCTAATCTCATGTCGTCTTTTGAGGCCTTTGGGTCCCTCTCCAGCTTCAAAATCAACGTATCTAAGTCAGAAATCTTAAATATTTCTGTACCACATAAAACTGCCTCTCTCCTGAATCCCTCCTTCCCCTTCTCCTGGCAGCCCCATAAACCACTTACAGTTGAATTGGATACATTATTTAAGAGGGATAGTAGGAAAATTATAGAATTACAAGAACTGGTGAAGGAAAACCTCATCAGTTCTAATAAAATTGCTAAAGAATTTCAGGAGCCTTGGTGGAGCATACCCAATAACACTCTTACTCACCCGCTATTGAGAACTCTTTCCATGATTTTTGTGTTTATTCAATTTATATTAATATGTTTTTTGTTTCGTTTATATTGTTGTGGTAGAAGACAACTAAGAACAATCCAGAAAAATAAGGAAAGCATAGAGATGGCCTCAATCTTAAGAGCCAGGAATGTCTGAGCAGTTTGGTTGTATATCGATTCTGATTGGAACCGATCCAGGTGGGGATATATGTAGTGTTTTTTGTGTATTTGTATATATATATATATATATATATATATATATATATATATATGTATTTATATATGTACATGAATGTATTTTATATATAGTGTCATATGTAGTCATTCTAAGACAAGTTCATTCTAGGCAGGCCACATTGGTAACTGCTAATCTAATTGTGCATAGACTCTGTTCTACACCTCAAAGGGGTGTTAAGGTGGTATCTGTTAATCTAATTGCGCATACTTGTTGATGTTAATATGCAAGAATATACATTGGGGATTCCATACAAGTCTGTTCTACACCTCAAAAGAGTGTTAAGGTGGTATCTGTTATTCTAATAGCGCATACTTGTTGATGTTAATATACAAGAATGCAGATTAGGGCAGTTTATGACTACAGCTGTTCACAGCTTGGGGGGATCTTCTGTCACTCTCAAAGACAGAAGCAGATCAAAGCATTTAATGGAAACGACCAATCAAATTGCTCAGCCATTCAGTGTGTGGGGGATATAACATGGCGTCCAGTCTGCTCAGAGGGGGTGTGGTAATGAAGACACCAAAGGTCTAGCAAATATGGGGCTCTAAATATTTACCAACACTGTCGTAATTATACTCCGTTGGATTACTATCATCTGTTGTAAGACTTTGTTCTGTTTTGGAAATCAATAAAGTGCCTCTCTCTGGAAGAATCGGGTTGCTGCGGAAGAATACTTATTAATAACTACAAATCATCTACCCATGATATATGATATCACTACATAAAGTACATAAAGCACACCCAACCCAGCGTCATTGTTCCGTGAAAATTAAATCCCCTTATTAAATTTGATATGCCAAGACCTCCATAAATGGAACCAGTTAGCTCATTCATGGTTGGGAAGAATGAGCATTGTGAAAATGAACGTTTTACCCTGACTGTTGTTTTTATTTCAAATGATTCCCTATAAGGTTCCTCCGGGTTTCTTTACAGTGGTTTTTTAACTGGCACCGTAAACATCCCCACATCTCACAAATTCAACTCTCCAAACTAAAATCCGAAGGAGGGTTAGCTCGCCCTGATTTCAAAAACTATTTCTTAGCATAGCATAGTCCAGGCTATTGGTGCAACTGGAACATGACCTCAGTGGTGCCGAGTTGTTCCCACAGCTCTCTATTCCCAGGAACTTCTGCACCCTGTCTGCAAGTACCTCACCTCTAACCAGGTCTACCATCACAATTTGGGACTCTCTCTCTGTAAATCACATACAACTCACCTTTGATGGACTTAACAGGTCACTCATTCTTCCCATCGGGGGAGCTAGATCCACAGTTCCACACTTGGATTCCCCAACTACCTGTTCTTCTTCACCATGTCATATCTTCTAGCTGACTCCTCCCAATAACCTCTCTACTAAAATCTACCAAAGTTACTGCTATGGACCAATGGAGATACCAACAACTTGCTGTTTGTCAAGTGTCTACCGAAACCACTGCGCACAATCACAGACCTAACCCCAGTGGAAAGCATATTGGCCTACACACAACCTCCGCAGAAAATCATCTCTTTGCTTTACAAAGCCTTATTATCACTGAAGCCCAAACCTTGGCCTACCTTCCTAATAAAATGGGAAATAGATTTACAACATCCTTTAATGGATAACCAACATTCCATTGTTCTTGGTAGCCACACCTGAACATGTTTAGGTAGCAGTTTCCACTCATTCGCCCCTATTGGTCATCTGTCTTATACTGGATTAAAGTGATACAAGGTTCATCTGTTGTTAATAATAACTCATACCTAGATATTGGAAACAGTGAGAGATCAGTGTTCAGGGTGTAGCCTGCACATGGCATATGCGGGCCGCTATTGGGACTAAGGTAAAAAAGACATTTCATCACAATGTTCCTTGGCATATGCACATTGACATGGACCCATCTATACCTTTGTACCTTGTGGTCTCTTCCCTTTCTGATGTTGCCCCATTTGGCTTTTTAGATTAAAAACTGTAGCTTGACACTCCATACAAGTCTTCCTGACTACTTACAACTACCTGTATACAAATGTGAGATTTTTTTTAAGTATTCTAACTTGTTATCCAATACTCTACTCCCTTTTTTTCTTTTCCCTGGATGTCTCTTTCCGGTGGACCATTTGAATGAATGAATGAATAATTTGTATAGCGCTACGACGCGAACTGAATCGCCTCAAGGCGCTGTATTCATGTTTTGTTGTCAAACTTCTTAGAAGAGGTAGGTCTTGAGTTTTTTCCTGAAGGCCTGATGGTTTTCTTCCATGCGGATGTAGGTTGGTAGAGTGTTCCATAGCCGCGGTCCTTGGACAGCTAATCTCTGTTCCCCCTTTGATTTGTAGCGGGATTTGAGAATGAGGAAGAGGTTTTGGTTAGCCGATCGAAGACTGCAATTGGGTGTGTAGTGTTTTATTTTCTCAAGAAGGTATTGGGTAGCGTCTCCATGGGTGCATTTGTGGGTGAGGCAGAGGGTCTTGAATGTGACCCGATTCTTTACGGTTAGCCAATGTAGGCTCCTCAGGGAAGGGGAGATGGATTCCCAGTTTTTTTTTCCTGTTATCAGCCTTGCCGCCGTGTTTTGGATAAGTTGTAAGCGCGCAAGTTGATATTGGGGTAATCCTATGTAAAGGGAGTTTGCGTAGTCAAGTCGTGAATTAATGACTGTTACAACTACCACTGCTTTGTCCTCCTTTGGAATGAAGGGGATGACTCCGAGACTCTTGGCCTTGGTCCTTGGGGAGATGGTCTGTCCAAAAATGGTGGGTGGTGTCCAAGGGATCTTGGTTCGGAAGTTTTGGTTTGCATGTAGAATAAGAAGTTCTGTTTTTGATTCGTTAAGTTTGAGGGAGCTAGTGGTCATCCAGTCGTCTATCAGAGTGAGGCATTTTTCTAATTGCTGATGATGGTCTTTTTGTCCGGTGATACGAAAATATAATTGCGTGTTGTCAGCGTATGAGTGGAAGCAGAGGTCTGATCTTCTGATGATTTGAGGAGTGGGCGGATGTATATGTTGAAAAGTACTGGGGACAAGGGTGATCCTTGAGGTCCAACAGTACCAGGAGACATGATTCTCCGTCATCTGCTGCTTTGAGGGCGTTGTCCCATATCTTCAGGAGTACTGTTTCTGTTCCATGGCCTGGGCGGAAGCCTGATTGTAGAGGGTCCAGGAGTTTGTGTGTGTCCAGGTGGCTTTGACCATTTATGTGTTTATACTTTATATATTTTTTCTGCCCCCCCCAGATTGACCCGTTCTTTTTGAGTGTTTCTCTGTAAACCTCATACCATCTCGGTGTCCCTGGGCTCCGGCCCCTGTGAGGAGCTTTTGTCAGTGCAAGTGCCTGGGTTTGGACCCGTCGGGCCCCATGGTGGACGTTTAGCGGGAGACCCATACCAGTGCATTTTGGGTGACCCCTCCATCTTGGTTTTAAGTTCAGTGGCATACAAATTGATGCAACCCCTCCAATTGTGATAAGAAAAAGAAAACCGCGCCACCCTTTACTGTTATTACCCAATTTTTTAAAGTGCTATGTGCTCAAAGAAAATATAAATTACTTTGTTCTCCCTAACTAGGTAAAGTAAAGTATTAAAATTCTAGTTAGTGGTGTGTTTTTACTATCCCTTCATATGAGTTCAGAGTGCTAGGTGAAAAAATGCTATGTGCTATTAGCTATTTTCAAATTTTGACAGCATCAATCATTATATCTGTATATTTTCATTTAACCCCTCCAATTGGGTCAGTTAAGTACCATGTATATATACAGTATCTCACAAACGTGAATACACCCCTCAAATTTTTGTAAATATTTTATTATATCTTTTTATGTGACAACACTGAAGAAATTACACTTTTCTACATTGTAAAGTAGTGAGTGTACAGCTTGTATAACAGTGTAAATTAACTCAACACTCAGCCACAGCCAAAATAACTCAACAAACAGCCATTAATATCTAAACCGCTGGAAACAAAAGTGAGTACACCCCCCTAAGTGAAAATTTCCAAAGTGGGCCCAAAGCGTCAATATTTAGTGTGGCCACCATTATTTTCCAGCACTGCCTTAACCCTCTTGGGCATGGAGTTCACCAGAGCTTCACAGGTTGCCACTGGAGTCCTCTTCCACTTCTCCATGATGACATCACGGAGCTGGCGGATGTTAGAGACCTTGCACTCCTCCACCTTCGGTTTGAGGATGCCCCACAGATGCTCAATATGGTTTAGGTCTGGAGACATGCTTGGCCAGTCCATAAACTTTACCCTCAGCTTCTTTAACAAGACAGTGGTCATCTTGAAGTTGTGTTTGGAGTCTTTATCATGTTGGAAAACTGCTGCCCTGCGGCCCAGTCTCTGAAGGAAGGGAATCATGCTCTGCTTCAGTATGACACAGTACTTGTTGGCCTTCATGGTTCCCTCAATGAACTGTAGCTCCCCACTCATGCAGCCCCAGACCATGACACTCCCACCACCATGCTAGACTGTAGGCAAGACACACTTGTCTTTGTACTTCTTACCTGGTTGCGCCACACATGCTTGACACCATATGAACCAAATACATTTAGCTTGGTCTCATCAGACCACAGGACATGGTTCCAGTAATCCATGTCCTTAGTCTGCTTGTCTTCAGCAAACTTTTGTGGGCTTTCTTGCATCATCAAAAAATCTTTAAAAGAGGCTTCCTTCTTGGACTACAGCTATGCAGACCAATTTGATGCAGTGTGCATTGTATGGTCTGAGCACTGACAGGCTGACCCCCCCAGGCTGCACTGATGGGCACTGGTGAGGCTGAGCTGTTGGGTACTGCTGTCCTTTGTTCACTTGTTTTTGTGAGTGTTTGCAAAATTAAAGTGGCCGGTCTGGATGAAGTCCAGGGCCAAATTTTTGTCCTAGGCCAGCCCTGCTGGGGAAGGTCACAGAAGAAACTTTCTATAATATCTGATTCACAAAATGTTAAATTTAAGGCAAAAAGTATGTGAACTACAGAATGGGTAAACGGGTAAACCCTGGGCACCACACAATAGATTTCAACTGTACACACATTTTCCATCTTATGATCTGCATGTAATGTAATGGCCTAAATGTAAAAAGAAAGATTATTCGTTTGCAAAATGTTATAACAGAAACTAAGAAAAATTAGTTTTCTTTCAAAATTGTTGATGTTTTTTAATTTATACCATAAAAAGTGGCGATTAAATACCAGCAAATGAAAGCTCTATTTGTGTGAAAAAAATATATATAAAAAATAATTTGGGTAGTGCTGCATGACCAAGCAATTGCTAGTTAAAGTAGTGCAGTGTCAAATAACAAAAAATGCCCCCCGTATATAAGAAAGGGTAAAACCTTCCGGAGGTCAAGTGGTTAAACCAGACTATCAATAAAATGTGAGTATGCAAGAAATGCCGCATACACACCGTCGGAATTCTCGTTGGAAAAAGCTCTGATGGTTTTCCTGTCGGAATTCCGATGGAATTTCGCTCAAACTGTCTTGCCTACACACGGTTACACCAAATTCCGACAGTCAGTAACACAGCGGCATAAAACACGTTTGACAGCACTATAAAAGGGAAGTTTAATGCTTCCGAGCATGCGTCGAATTGTTTCCGAGAATGCGTCGGAATTTTGCGTGTCGGAATTACATACACATGATCGGAAAATCCGCTAGAAAGGTTTTCCGTCTGAAAAATTGAGAACAGGTTCTCAATCCAAAGTCCGTCGGAAATTCCGACAGAAAAAGACCGATGGGCATACACACGGTCGGAAAATCCATTGAAAAGCTCCCATCGGACTGTTTTCATCGGAAATTCCAACCGTGTGTACGCCGCAAAACAGTTACAATTTATATATATTTGTTTTTTCTTTTTTGGTAAGGTGGGATTCTTTTCTTTAAACATTCGGAAAGATAAAGACAATAGTATTCAAAATGCATTTATTAGGGCATTATTCCACACATGTATATAAGAAACAGTACAAATTAGTTTACAATACAGTAAAAGGATAATGGAAAATGTTATTTGAATATGTGGGGAAATGTGTGAGGTTGGATGATGTGTTCCTTACATGTTTGAAGATAAAAGAGATATTTTTTTTTTTATTTGAGTGCCATAATCATTCAATATTAAACACTAAACAATTGAAATAATAATACAAGAAATGCATAATTGTCTGTGTAGGTGTTTTACTAATGAATCTTCTATTAATTTTCAAAAAATAAAAAAACACATTTACCACAATGGTACTCAATTGGTTCCCAGATCTTTTCATTTTCTGGGAAACCATCTACTTTTTTGTAATGTAATCCATTGTAGCTGCTAGAACCAACTCTTATGCAAAGATATTCCACGCATTAATCAGAAACATTACAATTAAAATAAAACGATTTCTACAGCTGGGAATAAAATATAGCTTTTCCCTGGATTATCGGCACGGGTCAAATAAAAGTTCTTCTGTATTTTGCTAATATCTACAAATGAAGAGATTATTTAGATGGATTTTTTATTGTGGTGGAGACAATCCTTCTAAAAGCATTGTGAAAAGCTGTTCTGATATCTTGGTTCCTCAGACTGTAAATCAGAGGATTGAGGAGAGGAACAATAACAGTGTAAAGGACAGACGCCACTTTGTCACCAGCAAAATGTTGGTTAGTGCTTGGCCGAAAATAATTAAAAAAAATAGAGCAATAAAATATGAAGACCACTGTCAGGTGAGAGGTACATGTAGAGAAAACTTTACTCATTTTATCTTTGACCTGCATTTTTAGGACAGTTTTGAATATATAGACATAAGACAGGATGGTCAGTATCAGAGACCCACCTCCAAGAATACCACCAAAGATAAAGATGAGCAGAATGTTGATGTAGACGTCACTGCAGGAGATCTGAAATAACTGGGGAAGATCACAGAAAAAGTTTTCTACGATATCTGAATTACAAAATGTGAACTTCAAGCCACAAAGTGTGTGGATTAAGGAAATAGTACAAGCAAGGCACCATACAATGCAGGCCAACTGTACACACACATTCCAATGCATGATCCGTGTGTATTGTAATGGCCGACATATAGCGGTATATCTATCATAGGACATGACAGTCAGCAGAAAACATTCAGAAGCAGCAAAGAATAATATTAAGAAGACCTGGGTTATACAAGCTGTTAAGGTAATCCTTCTGTTTTTTGTGCAAAGATCAAATAACATTCGCGGGACAGTGACTGAAGAACTACAGAGGTCCAAACTGGCCAGGTTCCCAAGGAAGAAATACATAGGAACATGGAGGCGAGAGTTGATGACTATGAGGCCAATGATCAGTAAATTCCAGATTAACGTCAGAAGGTAGATGAGAAGGAAGAAGAGAAAAAGAGGGAGCTGAAGAACTGGAAGGTCAGACAATCCAGAGAGAAATAATTCCTTCAATGTTGTCTGATTTCTCATTGCAATATTTTTGGATATTTTACTTGATAATATATGTAAATAAATAAAAATGAAAACACAAATATGATCAGAAATCACATTAAACATCTGCACTTCATTGATAGGCTTGGTTTAGGCCTATAATATTCAAAAAAAGGAATTCTCCCACAGAATTCAAAAATGTTGATCAACCTTGTATGAAGAAAACATGATCAATTTTCTTGTTACTATCAACAACATCCTTTCATCAAAATTCTCAGATATTGAATGAAATATTCCAGTTACTCCACAATGCTTGGAGCAAAGTGTAGGTTAGTCTGTTCATCACTCAAAAGACTGAGAAAAGAGAGATATTACCTAAAAAATGTGTTAATTTATGCCATTTTCCAAAAAATCTTAAAGCGGTTGTAAAGGTTCGTGTTTTTTTCACCCTAATGCATCCTATGCATTAAGATTAAAAAAAAAAACACCTGACAGTCACCGCCCCCCCCCAGCCCCCTATTTTACTTACCTGGACCCCTACATTCAGTCGGCGGGGATGCTCTCTCTCTCTCCACGGGCTCCCGGCTCTTGATTGGATAGATTTATAGCAGCGCAGCCATTGGCTCCCGCTGCTGTCAATCAAATCCAATGACACAGGTGCCGGGGGCGGGGCCGAGTCCTGCATTTGGCCTCTATGGACGCCGAATGCTGGACTCGGGAGCACACCCGCGCGGTTCCTAGTACAGTCCAAACAGATCAGAATCAGAGAGCGCTTCTCCCAGGGGGTTATCTGATGCAGGGAGGAGCCGCCAAGGGACCCCAGAAGAGAAGGTTCGGGGCAACTCTGTGCAAATCTAGCTGCACAGTGGAGGTAAGTATGATATGTTTATTATTTAAAAAACAAAAAAAACGACCCTTACAATCACTTTAAAGTGTATGTAAACCCACACCTTCTAAAACAACCCATTCAGTTTAAAAAAGAAATGAATGAATTATAAACACCTTTTTCTGTTTTCTAAGTGAACGCATATCATCTAAGCTTCTTATGCAGCTGATAACAGAGAGCTGGGGAAGGAGAAACAGCAGTACACTGGTATTACCAGTGAAGGGCTGTGTAGGGGAAGACTGTGAGAAGAAATCTGATCATTGGAGGAGAGCAGACTGAATTATCAGCACAGCTAGAGAACTCACCATGCTGTGTGCTCATGCCTATTCTGGTCAGTTTTTAATAGGAAAGCAGAGGGACTGGCAGTAACACCAGGGATTTCACACAAAGGAAGTACATGGTACAGCAGCAGGGCCGTTTGAAGGAATTTGGGGGCCCCAAGCAAAATGGACATGGAGCCCCCCCCCCCCCGCACGCACGCACGCACGCACGCAAAGCTTACAGGAATCACAGCATAGGAATCACAATCAAATCATTACCACAATGCTTCCATGTTGGTGTATACCAGTGTACGTAACCCTGCTATTTTGGTTGTTCCACTCTGGAACAACCAAAATAGCAGGTTTAGAACCCTTTCATACTGAGACACCCATAGCGTCGGCGGTAAAACGTTGCTATTTTTACCGCGGACGCTATGGGCAGATTTGCGGTGCTCAAGTCCTGCGGGAACGCATGGGAACGGAGTTCCTGTACTATTTCCACAACAGGAACTCAGTTCCCTTTAGCAGCCGTGTCCTGCAAGACTTTGAAGTATGCGAGCTGTGTGGCAGGTGCTACACCAACAGCTGCCGACACAGCTCACAGGCATTGCCAGTAGGGGGCCCCATGACACCTTCTGCTTCAATCTACCTGTCAATCACAGCTAGCTGATGGGTAGATCAGGTCTAGGTCTAGCTGATGGGTAGATCAGCAATTCTGCTCACAGGACATGCAGGGAGAGAGGTGAGCTGAGGGAAGAACATCAGTTTGGGGTGGTAAGCTGAGCACAATACCTGGCAAAGTTTAATGCCAGGAGGGAAGTTTATGTGGAAATATGTGAAGGGTTGGAATAGCAGCGAGTGTGTGTTGGAGCCCTGCAGAGTTTGTAGCCCCCCAAGCTAACATACATATTCCCAAGCATTCTGTCCAGATAATGTGTAGTTAGTTTATGACCTTTCCGTTTAACCCTGTGTTATCCAAACTCTGTTCAATGAAAAGTGTAAACTCACCACATAAACACTCTATATACAAAATAAAATTCCCCAATAAAGATCAGAACATGATGTTCACATTACATGGAAGCACAATTGTATGAATGCTGATTATTCAGAGAATTACCGTAATTATGTTTATTGAGGATTGTTTTTTTTTAATGTACTAACAGTTAAGCTTCATACACACAATACGAAAATTGGATGAAAAACACCACTTTTGAAGCGTTCATGCATATGAGCGTATCATTTTTTTTTTTTTTTTTTGGTTGGCGAGTGGATCTTGGGTGGGAGTTTCCACACTTTTTTCCCCAGGACTTGACCCCTGGTTAAAACTGTCCTGCAATGCGCTGCTGAAGCAGCGCATTGCGGGCGATATAGCCGCGCTGTCCCATTGATTTCAGTAAAGCAGTAAACACACGGCTCCTTCTCCGCTCCAAAGATGCGGCTAGCAGGACTTTTTTACCATCCTGCTAGCGCAACGCTCCAGTGTGAATGCCCTCATTCTTTCACACTGGAGTGAATGTGACAGTACTTTAAGGGCGGATTGCGCTATAGCACCTGCAATACGCTCCAGTGTGAAAGGGGTCTTACGTACACACCAACATGGAAGCTCTGTGGCAGTAAACAATGAGGTCTTAAAGCACCCATATGGCTGGGCATATAAATTATGGATAAGGGATAACATCTTGTACAGTGGACACAGTATAGCTAACGATATCTAATGAGGAGGGCAAAAAATAAAGGTTTACCATAGATATACCATAGAAACAATTACCATAGCTTTCTTTCCATTTTCTTTCTTTACCATCCCATTTCCATCGTATTGCTTCTTTTTTGAATCAGGTAATATGTATTAAAGCTTTTTGCAAAAATTTACAAAGCAGAGAAAAGACTTGTACTAATGTAGTGTACTGTAGAGTCTTTTCTCTGCTTTGTAAATTTTTGCAAAAAGCTTTAATAAATATTACCTGATTCAAAAAAGAAGCAATGGAAATGGGATGGTAAAGAAAGAAAATGGAAAGAAAGCTATGGTAATTGTTTTTATTATGGTCAGAAAGCTACCATATTTTTATTACTAAATGGGTCTTGATGACTGCCCCCCTCCCCCTTACTACCCCCCCCCCGTGTTCTTTTTAACCCCCTCCCTACCACGTATTGCGCAGCAGGAGATTTTGTTTTCTGTTCCCGGCCGGACTGAAAGGAAGTGAGCAGGAAACAGGAAATTGAATCTCCTGTACCGCGCGGACTGCAAGAGGAAGGAATAGGAGCTCGGCCACGCTACAGGCTGCAGCTTATAGGAAACGGCAGCCGGCGGAGCGGCTGGAGCCCCAGGCCAGCTCAGGGCCCCAAGCAATTGCTTGTTTTGCCTGTCCTGTCGCGACGGGCCTGTACAGCAGCCACATGTCAGGAATAGGAAACGTGTTGACATGTTCTTTAACCTGTATGATAAGGACCCCAAAATATGACTGAAATGCACTAAATGCACTATATTACAATTAGAACCCGTGACACAAGCCCAACGTTTATTTATCCAGCTCCCAGTTTGGTCTGAAGTTTAGTATGTTTTGCATACCACAGAGCTGAAGTGCTGGCCGCAACTGCCAGAAAGTGAGACCTTACTACAGGAAATTTGGAGGACAGCCCAGAATCAACATCTGCTATTACATTCAAAGTAATGTAAATTGTGATAAAGGCATGTTATAGATGACGTTTGATAAAGCATACATTAAGCATTAGAATACTTTAAAAATTATTAAACAATACATTTTTATTAAGAGTTTTCAAGATATTACAAACAATACAAAATGCTGTGCAGTAACAGATTGCATCAGTAAATGCGTACTACTACATATAGTGGTAGGGGGATAAACAAATCGAGGCATAGGTATTTGAGCGTATGACAAACACATCTTATATAACTCGAGAAAATAAAGCTCGTGATGACTACTAACGTCGTCGCTTAACCATTGTTTAAAATATGCACGAACATAGGTAGCGTATATGATAAAAATGATAAAAATGATAAAAAAGGGGGGGAATGTGGTATTTGTTCTGTTCGGGCACCCCTATTAGGGATCAATTCTGTACCCATGTAGAAGAGCACTTGATATAAAGTCGGAGGGGGGAAGTCTTAGTCCATCAAAGAGTGATAACCTAGCTGTATATAGGTATTAGGCTCCTTATTACGAGCTGTCAGAGAGGTCAAAATATTCTGTAAAGTGTGGGGTTTTAGTCCAGTCAGTCCAGGGAGACCAGGTTTGAGATGTGAGTTTTCGATCTTTTCTGAGTTGTAGGGTGGTTTCGTGTACAAAGTGAGTTTGTACTGTGTGTAAAACTTACTTTAAAAATTATTTAGCAATATTTGCAACTTCACAAAATCACGGAAAAAGTTTTATTTATGCCTCTCAAAGTTCCTCCACAAAGATGTATAAATAGAAATACAAACTCTTGTATGCTGGGAAAGGAAAAGAAAAAAAAAAAGAAACAAAAAAGAAAAAAAAAAGAAAAAAAGAAAAAAAAAAGATTAAATTATAAAATTCTCTTTTTCAGCCACTTTCAAGGTTTTTGTCTCGAATATCCCCACAAGAGGCTAATACTGATGGAAAATAAAAGAAACACATTTGGAAAAAAGTGTTAATTATACCTCTAAATGTTCTTGCATAAAGATGTATAAATAGAAATATAAACTCCTGTATGATGGAAAAAGAAAAGCAATAAAAAAAAGGAAAAGAAAAAAACTGAAAAAAAATGAAAAGTGAAGAAAAAAAGAAAAGATAAATAAGAGATTATTTATACCTCTAAATGTTCCTCCACAAAGATGTATACATATAAATGTAAACTATTGTATGATGGGAAAATAAAATAAAAGGAAAGGAAAGGAAAGGAAAGGAGAGGAAAGGAAAGGAAATGAGAGGAAAGGAAAAAAAGAAATAAAAAAGAAAAGAAAAAGAACAGAAAAAGAAAAGAAAAAAAAAAAAGAAAAAGATTAAATGATGAAATTCTCTTTTTCAGCCACTTTCAAGGTTTTGTCTCTAATATCCCCACAAGAGGCTAATACTGATGGAAAAGAAAATAAAAAAATTGTAAAAAAGTGTTAATTATACCTCTAAATGTTCCTACATAAAGATGTATAAATAGAAATATAAACTCCTGTATGATGGAAAAAGAAAAGCAATGAAAAAAAAGAATAGAATAGAAAAAAAACTGAAAAAAATGAAAAGTGAAGAAAAAAAAAGAAAAGATAAATAAGAAATTATTTATACCTCTAAATGTTCCTCCACAAAGATGTATACATATAAATGTAAACTATTGTATGATGGGAAAAGAAAATAAAAGGAAAGGAAAGGAAAGGAAAGGAAAGGAGAGGAAAGGAAAGGAAAAAAATAAATAAAAAAGAAAAGAAAAAGAACAGAAAAAAAAAGTAAAAAAAAAAGAATAAGATTAAATGATGGAATTCTCTTTTCCTGGTGCCTCCATGGCAGCATACATGTGATAGAGCTCCGCCTCTACTCCGCCTTCAGGACTAGTGAATAGCATAAATTAAAGGGCATAGCCCCTCCCCCAACATTCTCCTTTTTTTCCTCATTCCTCTTGACTGGTGAAGAGTAGCAGTATGTATGTCCATACCTCTGCAGTCGGCAGCGTCCGCCGGGTTAAGCCTCTCCCGTGCGCAGTCCCTGTTCTTGGGTCCGCTCAATGCACTGATAAGACTGGGAACCCCTTCTGAGGATCTTTTGGGGTCTTGCAGAGTTTCCTCATAGGAACGCAGTCTGCTGAATTTCCAGAAAAACGAATGCTGGTGATGACGGCGGGAGGATCAGATTCTCTTCCTTCTTGGTCAGGTTAGGTTTTCTTTTGCTTCCATGTCTGCACTGTTTTTGAGCCCTGGTGGTTAAAGCTTATAGGTTTTAAAAAAAATAAATAAAAAAAAATGTCCCCTTTAAGACATTTATTCCTGGTCTGCACATGTGCAGAATGGGCGTTTCCTTGCTATTTCTGATGTTTTTTCTCTAGCCTTTTTGTATTACCCTTCAGGGTTCTCACTCTCTTGCCGTGGCCTTGGTTTTGTTTCTTTTTTTTTGCCAGTAATAGGGTAGGTCCTTTTAATTAAGCTGCTCTCCCTTTTTTAGCTTTAAAGTGTTGGCTCTAAATTGGACTCAGGGCTGCTCTGCATATCAGGTGTATGCCCTGCAGTCCAGATTACTTCAGCATTACAGGTATGTGTGGAGCTGGCCATTCACCATGCAATTTTCTTGTTCGATTTCCATTAGGTTTGCCTTCAACTGTGTGGTACAGGGGCCTGCCTGATTGCATGCAAATTGGGGGTGATTAGATTTGACCACATATTGTATGGTTTTTTTATAGATCTGAGGGAGATCTATAGACGGGGGTTGGGTAGTGTATGGCCAGCCTTCTACTTTTATCTCACTCCTATTGCGTTGACTTCGTTTAAAAATTTGGTGTGCAAATAGACTCTATTTCTTTTTGCTTCTTACTTCGCCTTACTACAGCTGATCCTCCTGCCCATTATTTACCATGAGCCATTCGTCACAAAGCCAAGATCCTCTCATATTCAATAGGTATGTGGACCACCTGTACGTGAGTATTTAAAAAAAAAAAAAAGAGTGCGCCACTGACAAACTTTGTTTGTTTCAGCCCTGTTCCTTCAAAGCGGTCCAGAAAGTCCTCAAGGCGCTATGACAATGACGATAGTCCTGAGCGAAGACCGCGCTCTTCTCATCATAAATCTTCCAGAAGATCAGGATCTTATAGACGTCGTCATTCGCCTTCGCCTCCACCGCGGGCGTCAAGGAAAAAATGTTGGGCCTGTGGCGCGGTTCCACTCCCTGATAAGCTCGTCTGCAGAGACTGTCTCAGGGACTACGCAGCTAACCGGGAATTAGAAGGCCAGCAGGTGGTTGACCTTCTTAAGCAAACCATGAGAGACTCTCTTTCTGAACTGACGGCCATGATTCCAGCTCACCCGGTTTCACAAGCTGCCCAGGTGTTGGATTTGGACCCCGACATTTCGGGCCCATCAGCTGTTAGTACTCCTTTGCCTCCATCAGGAAAAACAGCTAAACAAATCCCACCGGTAGATTCATCCGAGGAGTCCTCAGATGATACAGAACAGTCTGGTTTCAATTTCTCCCTGGTTCAACCCTTTGTACAAGCGGTGAGGAGCGACATTGCCTGGGAAGACCCGGAAGGGCCTCCGCAAAAATCAAAAAACTATTTCTCATTCCTCAAGAGAAACCAAATCTTCTTCCCATTAATGGGGGAGATCATAGAGGATGAGTGGAACAAAACTGATAGAGTTTTCTGTAGCACGTTTATGCAAAATGTATCCACTGGCACTCAGTTCAGATACTCAGTTCAATGACTGTGGTTGATGCGGCTGTAGTGCGTCTTGCAAAAAATGTAACAATGCCAATGGAGGATTCAACGTCTTTCAAGGATCCCCTAGATAGCTCCATTTGAGGTCTAGATCAATACATCTATCTAGAAGCAGGGGTGGCTTGCAGACCAGCCATTGCGCTGACATCTGTTTCCAATGCCATAAGGGCTTGGACGGAAAATATTGAGACATCCCTGCACCAAGACGTTCCCAAAGATGACATAATCAAAGCTCTGGAGGAGCTTAAGTTGGCGGATTTCGTGGGAGAAGCTGCAATTGACACAATCCGGTGTTCAGCCAATTCAATGCTGCAACTCTGTTATGGGAAAGCGGGCCTTATGGCTAAAGCCTTGGACAGCCGATCTAGCATCAAAGCAGAATTGATGCAAGATTTCCCTTGATGGAAAATCTTGGTTTGTTGAGAAACTCGACAAAGTAATCTCCAGAGTAACAGGGGGCAAATCTGGCTTACTTCCTCAGGACAGGAAGGTCCGGAGAACAAAGGCCTATTTATCACGATTCCGGCAATCAAATTCTAGAGACTTCAGGCAGTCTCGCCCCTTTAGGGACAACAAGAAATCGTGGAGAGGCACCCAGACTTCTTTTCTGGGAGCCAGAAAGTACAAGTCCCTCACTGCTCCCCAGGAGGGGACAAAATCCTTTTGACGTCAGCGGGGAGGAAACGCCCCCAGTGGGAGCCCGGTTAAAAAAACGTTTTCCCCATCTGTGCCTCCAAATGTCAAGACCCATGGGTCCTAGCAACGATCCGGTACGGTCACTTCTGGACTTTCTCTCAGCAGCCTCCTCACACGTCCTTCAAAGAGACAGTTACCAGCCTCCCCACAGAAGGCACTGGCCTTAAACCAATTTTTTTTTTTGGAGTCCCTGCAGCGTCAAGGGGCAGCAATACCTGTCCCCCCATCAGATCGATTTTACAGGTTTTTCTTCCACCCTTTTCCTGGTGCAGAAAAAAACAGGTGACTGGAGACCTGTAATAGATCTGAAAAAGCTAAATCAATACATCCATCTCGAAAGCTTCAAGATGGAGTCACTCCAAACGATCATACAAACCATACAACCAGGAGATTGATTAATCTCGATAGACCTGCAGGATGCGTACCTCCACATCCCTATTCTACCATCCTTCCAAAAATACTTAAGGTTCGCAGTGGGTCATGTCCACCTGCAATTTCAAGCTCTGCCCTTAGAGCTATGCACCTACCCTCTGGTGTTCACAAAAGTGTTGATATCTATCTTGGCCCCTATGAGAGAGAGAGGGGGTTAAGAATTTATCACTACCTGGATGATATCCTCTTGCTGTCAAAAAAAAAAAAAACTCGAGCCACCTTTTAGTCCACAGGGAGATTCTTCTCTAGTCGTGGTCGGAGTTCGGGTGGCTGGTGAACCATCGGAAGAGCCAATTCGTTTCAACACAGTAGATGGTTTACTTAGGGGCAATGTTCGGTACGCTCCTAGGCACAGTCTCTTTACCCCAGATGAAGATGGAGGGCATCATTCAGAAGGTATCCAAGGTCATAGAGATCCCATCTATCAGCCTTGCAGTGTCTGAGCCTTATTGGCACGATGTCCTCGTGCATACCTCTAGTTCCATGGTCTCACTAGCATCTGAGACACTTCCAGACGGGATTCTTAATGCAATGGAGACGACAACATCTGTCTCAGACAATCCGTTTAACAACGCTAATAAGCAGTGGTCATTACACTGGTGGATGAATCCAGAGAATCTCTCCCGACTCTATCATTTGGGTTCCCACTCATGGTCCACAATTACGTCAGATGCGAGTGGCCAGGGGTGGGGTGCCCATTGCAGAGAATTCAGGGAAGATGGTCCTTGCCCACCAGAGGGACAGTGTCCAACGTCCTAGAAATGAGGGCAGCATTTCTAGCCTTAACCTCTTTTGCATCTCAGGTCAAGGGACAGAGAGTACTTCTATGTTTGGACACCAAGGTGGCGGTCTCGTACCTTCAGAAACAAGGGGGCACCCACAGCAAGACACTTCTGAGGGAAGTGGAACCTGTAATGCTCTGGGCAGAGAGGAACCTGGTAGACCTCAGGGCAATGTATCTCCCAGGCAAGATGAACACAGAGGCAGATGTCTTATCGAGGAGGTTTGGGGACAACGAGTGGTCTCTACATCCCCATGTGTTCATCCAAATCTCCAATCTAGGGCAGACCCCACTGGTGGATCTTTTGCTACGCATGAGAATTGCAAAATCAGGAGATTCTTCTCTCACCTTCCACATCCACAGGCGGAAGGAGTAGATGCGCTATCTTGTCCTTGGACCTTCAAGACAGCTTACACCTCTCCTCCTCGCCCACTCATTTCAAGGTTTCTCCTCAGACTCCTGAACGAACCAGTTAAAGTGCTAGCAGTGCTACCCTATTGGTCGAAGAGACCGTGGTTTCCACTAGCCATGCACCTCAGTGTGGATCATCCGATCAGAATTCCTCCCTTTCTGCAGTTGTTGACCCAGGGCAGGCTGGACCATCCAGACCCAAAGAAACTGGATCTTTGTGTATGGAAGTGGAAAGGAGGAGGTTTGAATCGTTAGGCTGTTCCCAAGAGGTCATATCCACCCTGTTAAAAGCTAGAAAGCCTACAACCAACACAATCTATGCAAGAATTTGGGACAAGTTCTTATCCTATGCCCCAGGAAAAGGATTTGATCCTATCTCTCTCTTTCCACTGCTGATGTTCTGAGTTTTCTGCAAACTGGTCTCGATTTGGGGCTCAGCCAGAGTTCCCTCAAGGTACAAGTTTCCGCAACTTCTGCGGCAACTAACACCAGGGGGTCAGAAGACCCTCTAGTGGTTACGTTCCTCAGGGGAGTATTGAAGATGTGTCCCCCATCCAGACGTTCCTTTCCAAAGTGGGATCCTCCTCTAATATTGGAAGTCCTATCCACTCATCCGTTTGTACCGGTTGAAGAGGTCTCAATTTGTAACTTGACTTTAAAAACAACTTTTCTGTTGGCTATTACATCCGACAGGAGGATTTCGGAAATCCTCTCCCTGGGCATTGGGGATGATCACATATCCCTTTTTTTCCAGATAGGGTAGAACTTCGCCCTCTCAGAGGTTTCACACCCAAGGTCACCTCAATGGCAAACCTATCAGAACCATGGGCGTTACCAGTTTTCATGGACTCAGAATCAAACTCCTGTTATGAGTTAGACATATCCAAAGTTCTCAGGGCCTACTTGGAAGCCACAGCAAGTTTCGGCTCAGGTGAATGCTCCTTCAACAAGAGCAGTATCGGCATCTTGGGCAGCGAGGGCAAATGTTTCTCTTGAAGCATTAGGCTTGGTCTTCCCGACACACGTTCCTCAAACATTATCGTATTGATCCCGGGGCTCTTACAACCGTAGAGTTCGGGAGTAAAGCGCTTCATGCTGCTATGTCTGTGTTTGATTAAAGTTTATTTTTTGTTAAAGCATTAAACCCACCCATGTGAGCTAGTTATTTATCACATGTATGCTGCCATGGAGGCACCAGGAAAACGGAAAATTGTATCATACTTACCGTAATTTTCCTTTCCTGGTGCCAATCCATGGCAGCATAAACTCCCACCCTCGGTATTCTATATTACGAAGAATGTTGGGGGAGGGGCTATGCCCTTTAATTTATGCTATTCACTAGTCCTGAAGGCGGAGTAGAGGCGGAGCTCTATCACATGTATGCTGCCATGGATTGGCACCAGGAAAGGAAAATTACGGTAAGTATGATACAATTTTCCGTTTTTCAGCCACTTTCAAGGTTTTGTCTCTAATATCCCCACAAGAGGCTAATACTGATGGAAAAGAAAAAAAAAATCTGGAAAAAAGTGTTAATTATACCTCTAAATGTTCCTCCACAAAGATGAATAAATAGAAATATAAACTCCTGTATGATGGACAAAAAGAAAAGCAATGAAAAAAAAAGAAAACAGAAAAACAGAAAAAAAAATGAAAAGTGAAGAAAAAAAGAAAAGATAAATAAGAAATTATTTATACCTCTAAATGTTCCTCCACAAAGATGTATACATATAAATGTAAACTATTGTATGATGGGAAAAGAAAATAAAAGGAAAGGAAAGGAGAGGAAAGGAGAGGAAAGGAAAGGAAAAAAATAAATAAAAAAGAAAAGAAAAAGAACAGAAAAAAAAAAAAAAAAGATTAAATGATGAAATTCTCTTTTTCAGCCACTTTCAAGGTTTTGTCTCTAATATCCCCACAAGAGGCTAATACTGATGGAAAAGAAAAAAAAAATCTGGAAAAAAGTGTTAATTATACCTCTAAATGTTCCTCCACAAAGATGTATAAATAGAAATATAAACTCCTGTATGATGGACAAAAAGAAAAGCAATGAAAAAAAAAAGAAAAAGAAAACAGAAAAACAGAAAAAAAATGAAAAGTGAAGAAAAAAAGAAAAGATAAATAAGAAATTATTTATACCTCTAAATGTTCCTCCACAAAGATGTATACATATAAATGTAAACTATTGTATGATGGGAAAATAAAATAAAAAAAGGAAAGGAAAGGAAAGGAGAGGAAAGGAAAGGAAAGGAAAGGAGAGGAGAGGAAAGGAAAAAGGAAAAAGAAAAGAAAAAAAAAAAGAAAAAGATTAAATGATGAAATTCTCTTTTTCAGCCACGTTCAAGGTTTTGTCTCTAATATCCCCACAAGAGGCTAATACTGATGGAAAAGAAAAGAAAAAATCTGGAAAAAAGTGTTAATTATACCTCTAAATGTTCCTCCACAAAGATGTATAAATAGAAATATAAACTCTTGTATGGTGAAAAAAGAAAAGAAATGAAAAAAAAGAAAAAAAAAGAAAAGATAAATAATAAATTATTTATACCTCTAAATGTTCCTCCACAAAGATGTTTAAATAGAAATATAAACTCTTGTATGATGGGAAAATAAAATAAAAGAAAAGAAAGGGAAAGAAAAGAAAAGGTACAAGAAAAAGAAAAAAGAAAAAGAACAGAAAAAAAGAAAAAATTTTCGGCCCTTTTTTAAGGTTTTGTCTCGAATAACCGCCAGCACGGGCTAATACTAATGGAAAAGAAAAGAAAAAGATCTGGAAAAAAGTCTTATTTATACCTCTAAATGTTTCTCAACAAAGATGTATAAATATAAACTATTGTATTATGGGAAAAGAAAAGAAAAGAAAAGGAAAGGGAAAAAAAAAAGAAAATAAAAAGAACAGAAGAAAAAAAAATAAAAAATAAAAGATTAAATGATGAATTTCTCTAGGTTCTGTCACTAATACCCCTACAAGAGGCTAATACCGATTAAAAAGAAAAGATCAGGAAAAAAGTGTTAATTATACCTCTAAATGTTCCTCCACAAAGATGTATAAATATAAACTCTTGTATTATGGAAAAAGGAAAGAAATGAAAAAAAAAAAAACAAAGAAAAAAGAAAAGAAAAAAAAAACAGAAAATTGAAGAAAAAAAAAAAGGAAAAGAAAAAGATTAAATTATGAATTTACCTTTTTCAGCATCTTTCTTGGTTTTGTCTCATATCCCCCCACCAGGGGCTAATACTGATATAAGAGGGGGGGTGGGGTATTCTCCTCTGGAAGGGTAATTTAAATGGAAGCAGGTCTGATATGGAGACATTTTACTGAACCAAATGAAGTTGATGTAATAGAGAACGTGTGTCATGCTGAGTCATAACACAGTTGTATTATCTGCACATATGTATATTTATAATGCACACATTTCCCCAGACATCTCCGGAGCACACAGGAGGGCTCATTGTTGCCTATTTCTTCTGATATTAGTCTAAAACATTGCTCCAATGAATATCTTCAGAAAATAAAATATTCAGCTGAATTCATGTATCCTTCAGAGAGACACAACTTTGCTCTACTGATAATTAAGCAACTTTAAGAAAAAGAAAACTATTCAAGTTTGAAAAGAAAAGTTTCAAAGTGAGATTCTAAAGTGGTAAAAAGTGAAACAACTGACCAAATAAAATGCAGAAATGACAATAAAGAATGGAGAGATCTGAGGAAAGTTTATTCTGTCCTCTGCTAACATTTAAGTGGATTTTGTCAGGCTA
Organism: Lithobates sylvaticus; assembly: GCA_028564925.1. Lineage (NCBI taxonomy): Eukaryota > Metazoa > Chordata > Amphibia > Anura > Ranidae > Lithobates > Lithobates sylvaticus. The sequence continues at coordinate 298,505,644 of CM053031.1, read as the reverse complement.
AAGCCTCATACACACGATCGGACCGTGGACCAACTTTCCAGTGGATTTATGTCCAAAGGGCGTTGGCCCCAAGTTGGTATTGCATACACACGGCAGGACTTTTTCAGCCAACTTTCACCAAATCACTTGTTTTTTCTGCTCTTTACCGCCACCTTTGGTCAACTTCTGTATTGTTGTCTGATCTTTTGCATTGGTTCTGCATTGGTTTGTACAAAAGTCCGTTGGTTTTGTGTACACACGGTCGGACTTTCGTCCATCGGACTTTTGTTGGCAGAAAGTTGGTCCGTTCGCACAGCCAACAAAAGTCAGATGAAACCTGGAAAAAGTTGGTCCGATGGAGCGTACACACGGTCGGATGTTGGTCCAAAACAGCTAATTGGCTAATCGTTTGTATGGGCCTTTATAGTAATGTACACTTTTTTGTAAGTAAAAAGAAAGTTCTTTTTTTAAACTTATGAAATTAACTTCAAATCCAATTCTGTAGGAATATTTTTCCCTTTTTCAAAATATGGAAAAATGAGAAGAAAAATTGTATAGAGAAAATGTGTAAATTGGATAAATATGGGGAATATTTTCTTCCATGGTAAATAATGGTGAAATAGTGATCTCCACATGCTGTATGTAAAGGGTTGAGAAAGTGATAGTGAATAATGAGACAGATACCAGGGGGGGGGGGGGGGGGGGGGGGGGGGGGGGGGGGGGGGGGGGGGGGGGGGGGGGGGGGGGGGGGGGGGGTAATGTAGACAAATGTTTAGTAATGTAGAAGATCTGGATTATGGAGTCTCATCACCAGCCAACATCCCGTCCTATGATGATCAATAACAGAGGTTCCTATCCCAGTCCAAACAGATCAGAATCTTCGATCAGGCCGGGCAATCTTGGATGGGATTCTCCCTAACATTTCCCTATGTAACTTCAAGCAATACAAATATATAAGAACCTGTACAAGAACATGAAGATGAACAATATAAATGAATATACAGTATAATCTCTAACAATGTATATTCTAAGTCCTTCTGAATCTTTAACCACTTTAATACTGGGCACTTTCCCCCCTTCCTGCCGGGCCAATTTTCATCTTTCAGCGCTGTTGCATTTTGAATGACAATTGCCCAGTCATGCTACACTGTACCCAAACACATTTTTTATAATTTTGTTCCCACAAATAGAGCTTTCTTTTGGGGCTATTTTATCACCTCTGGGTTTTTTTTTTTTTAAACAAAAAAAAAATAGACCGAAAATGTAAAAAAAATAAAAAAATGTTGTAAATAAGTAAGTTTTCTCCTTCACTGATGGGCGCTGATGAGGCTGCACTGACAGGCACTGATTATACGGCACTTATGGGCACTGGTGAGGTGGCACTAATGAGGTGGCACTGATGAGGTTGCATTGATGGGCACTGATGATGAGGCACTAATATGTAGCACTGATGGGCACTGATAGGCGGCACTGATGGGCACTAATAGGTGGCACTGACATGCAGCACTGATGGACATTGATAGGCAGCACTGATGGGCAATCATAGGTTGCACTGATGGGCACTGATACGGCACTGATGGGCACTGATAGGTGGAACTGATGCACACTGATAGATGGCTCTAATAGGCAGCACTGATGAGGAGGCACTGGCAGGCCTTACTGATGGGCAGTGATTGGCACCTCTAATGGGAACTGATTGGCAACCCTGGTGGTTATGGGTGGGCATACCTGGTGGTCCTGGGTGGCATCCCTGGTGGCCCTGGGTGGGCATCCCTGGTGGTCCTTGATGGCATCCCTAGTGGTACTGGGTGGGCACCCTTGGGGGAGCTGTGCTGATGATCAATCAGCGCAGCCCCCTGTCATGAGAGCAGTTGATTGGCTCTCCTCTACTTGCGTCTGTCAGTGCGAGTGGAGGAAAATCCGATATACGGCTCTTCCTCTTTAAGCTGTGATCAGCTGTGATTGGACAGCTGATCACATGGTAAAGAGCCTGCGTCAGAGGCTCTTTACCGAGATCGGTGATGCAGTGTTTCAGGTTGACACACCAAACCAATGATCACTGCGCTGCATGCCCCCACAGGCACGCAATCGTGGCTCATCCTGCTGGACGTCATATGATGTCCAATCAGGAGAACGTAACCACTTTGCGCACGTCATTCTGTTATATGGCGGGCGGGAAGTGGTTAAAGCCCAATATAACTGTTACTATAAATCGGCTAATGTGTTCCTGGTGCTCCAAAATAAAACCCTGAGCAGGAAAGCCTTTCCTCTGCCAGCATTGTGCAACTTATATGGACCAGTGCAATTTTTGTTATTCGTGCTATGATCCTTTATGATTCAACAACAACTTTTTCATTACTTAAGGTAACAGAGTAATATAAAGTATATATTTTTAAAACAAACAAGGCTCAGTTGCTTCATTAGCACCATCCTTTGAAACATACCGACACCGATCATCATGGGTAAGTGGACAGGAAGGTCCCTACCTGACAAAAATGTCTCTTAAGGATCAATTAAGTGATTCATGGCTATGGAGCCGTAGGATCACCTCGTTGGCAGAAGACCTTGGCCGCTCTCTGCATGGCACTAGCTCCTCCCCCCGTCACAGGCCTGTGACTAGAAACAGCTCTCAGGCTTCATCCAACTGCTCTGATGGGTACAGGATCTCTCTTTACTGTTCTGAAGTGGCAGCCTTGGTCAGTGGTCTCCCTACAAAATCAGAGCTGGCTTCTATGCTACATAGCCTGGAAAGAGCGATCAAGAAAGAGGTATTGGCTGTCCGATCGGATCTTTCACAAGTTTTAATCCGAGTTGAGGAATCAGAACAGTGCCTTGATCACCACGTGACAGACATTGTTTATTGTAGTGGACTCCTCCCAATAACCGCTCTACTAAAATCTACCAAAGTTACTACTATGGACCAATGGAGATACCAACAACCTGCTGTTTGCCTAGTCTCTACCGAAACCACTGCACACAATCGCAGACCTAAATCCAGTTGAAAGCATATTGGCCTACACACAACCTCCGCAGAAAATCATCTCTTTACTTTACAAAGCCTTATTATCACTGAATCCCAAATCTTGGCCTACCTTCCTAACAAAATGGGAAATGTATTTACAACATCTTTTAATGGATAACCAATATTCCATTGTTCTTCAACTAGCCCACACTTCCTCCATCTCTTCTAAAGTTACAGAGACCAGTTATAAACTTCTGACCAGATGGCACTATACAACTGCTGCTCTTCATAAAGCTTTTGCAGATATCTCTGCTCTTTGTTGGAGAGGTTTCAGTGAGGTAGCCACACATGCACATATTTGGTGGCAGTGTCCACTCATCTGTCTTATACTGGATTAAAGTCATACAAGGTTCATCTGTTGTTAATAATCCATGGGTTGTGCTATTCAATTGTACAGGCGAATTAGTAGGCCAATATAAAAAGTCAATTACCCCACATCTTTATAAATCACCCATACCTAGATATTGGAAACAGTGACAGATCAGTGTTCAGGGTAAAGACTGCACATAGCGTAGGCAAGCCTCTATCTGGACTAAGGTAAAGACATTTCATCACAATGTTCCTTGGCATATGCACATTGACATGGACCCCTCTATATTTGTGTAGCTTGTCCTTATGCGGTATTTTCCCTTTCTGATGTTGCCCCATTTGGCTTTTTAGATTCAAGACTGTAGCTTGACACTCCATACAAGTCTTCCTGACTACTTACAACTACCTGTATACAAATGTGAGATTTTTTAAGTATTCTAACGTGCTATCCAATACTCTACTCCCTTTTTTTTCTTTTCCCTGGATGTCTCTTTCAGGTGGACCATTTTTTTTTTCTCATAACATTTTTATTGAAAGGTAAAACAAGATATTTACAGAGATCTTGAACAACAGCAATGCAAAGAAGGTTTATATGACCACAATACACCATTATATGGAAGGAGCAATCACTTAAGCATATACTGTATCTGGTGGGGGAAACAGGGATATGGATCTGCCGTGTGGTTCTACAAGTACTAAAGTTTGCCTGACAGCAATCCCTAGCGGGACTGTCCGCTATACTTTTAGCTGGCGCTAATTGAGGTTGCGCTGGAAGGAGCAGGTTCAATAGGTGTGGAATATGGTTAAAGTATAGCTCCATGTTAATATGGGAGTAATCAGTGGCTGTGGGGTGGTTGCGAGTGTGTCCCATGCATATCGACTAGGGCGTGTGGGTGGGGAGTGAGTGAAGTGGGCATGTGATGTTGGTGATTGGGTGTCTTGAGTGGATACCTGAGTGGGGTGTGGGGGGGATGAAGCTGGAGGGGGGAGGAGAAGCAGAGTAATAGAGGAGGGGGTGGGAGAGAAGGAGGGTAAGGAGTGGTAGGGAGTAAGGGGAACGCGTGGGAGGGTGGAGGGGCTCTCTGGCTCCCTTCCCCAGGCATCAGGTGATTTTTGGGTATTCTTTTGGATACCATGTGTGTTTTGGAGGGTGGTGTCCTTGAAGGGGGAGGAATGGCAGGGAGAGAGGTGTGAAACAAAGGACGCATATTTCAGATTGTGGTTGGCATAGTCTAGCACAGTTATGGCTGTTTATTTATTTATTTTTTATTAAGTGGGTGGGTTGCATATGTTCATGTATTCAGGCATCATCTGGTAATGTGTCCAGCAAGCCCATTTTTTGTTAAATCTTGTCGGGTGTCATGTGCAATGTGAATACGTTTTTCCATTTCTGCAACTTTGCGGATTCTGGTAAGCCAATCTATGAGGTTGGGTGTCTGTAAGGAATTCCAGCAGAGGTGGATGCACTGTTTCGCTGCATTAATCATGTGCATTGCTAGAGATTTGTGGTAGGATTTGTGTGATAAGGGCGAATGATGGAGTAGGGCTTGGGCTGGGGAAAGTTCTAGGTCATAAGAGGTAACTTGGGAAGTAATGCGGCATACTTCTTTCCAGAACGCTTGTAGGGGGGTGCAGGACCACCATATATGGTGTAGGTGTGCGGTACCATCTGGATTGGATTTTGTATCCATTTTCTTATTTCTTTATTATTTCAAATATATGAGAGTATACAAAGTAACAAAACATTGAACAGGATAACAAATCTTATAACAGGACGTTGACCAGTACATAAATACATTCAGTTGGGTTCAGATAACGGTAATTATCCAAAAACATCACAGTGAACAGGGGAGACACTGTGGTTAACCATTTATCAGAAAAACTCAAGCATATCATGGTCCGGACTGCCAGGGGGCGATATCCATAGAGAATAATGTCTTGATGTGTATAGGTGTCCCAGAAAGAGGTCAAAGAAACGACCCCGAGGGCCCCATGCTCGCCACCCCATTGGGAACTAACTGTGGACAAGTTCAGGGCTCCGACCCCCCAACTGGGGTCGCTCCTTGCTGAAGGATAGTGTCATACAGACAGGGTTACATTTAGGACAAAGAGGTGTCTGCCACTAAATATATAGGGCTAGATCCCCCCCGACATTCCGACCTACAACCAGCGAGGTATCCTCTCGTTTGGACAATAACAGTTATTGTCGAAAGCACAGAGAAGTGGGGACTAGGTCGTTCCGAGAAGAGAAAGAAAGAAACGTGTGAAAATAAAGAGGTGTGTAACAGGATAGTGTCAGGGAGGGGAGGAAGTGGAGCTCTCAGATCTATTCTCCATTCCAGGTAGTAAAGGTATGTCACAATATTTCGCCCAGGGTTCCCAGGTGAGATAAAAATGCTCGACCTTGTCATTCAATTTAGCCACCATGTGTTCCTGGGACATAATCCAGGACACTTTTCTTCTACAGCACTTTAACAAAAATGTAGGCCTCTTCCATGCTTTTGCCAGTGTGGTTTTTGCCCCCAACATTATAAAGAAAGATATTTTTTGTTGATGTTTAGTCATGTTGGGGATGTAGTGGGTTAGGAGGGCAACGTTAGGGTTGGGAGTGACTGTAGTATTAATCAAAAGGCCAATAATACTGAAGGTCTTCTGCCAAAATGATCTAATGTGGGGGTAAGTCCACCATATATGCATCATTGTACCCTCTAGCTCACAGCCCCTAAAGCATAAGGACGAAGTACCTGGGAACAGTAGCGCTAGTCTAGAGGGAACATAGTACCATTGGAATAATACCTTTAGACTGGCTTCTATTAGAGAAACATTACATATACCTTTGAAAGCCTGTGTAGTGGTCTGAAACCATTCTGTTGTGGTCCATATTCTGCCCGTGTCTTCCTCCCAGGCCCGAGCATAAGTTGGTTTGTCCACATTTGATAAGAGGGCTGTATTAATCAAGGAGATGCCTCCTTTCTGATCCGTGGTGTTGACACACCAATGTTCATAGGGGGTTATCGTGTGAGGTTCCTTCTTATTGGTCCAAATGGATTTCAAATAGTGGGAAATTTGGGAAAATCTGAACAATTCTGTGTCAGGCATGTTGAGTTTCTTCCTATAGTGGGAAAGGGAAAGGGGACCCGTTGGGGGAAAGGAAGTGGCCTATGCGGTAAAGGCCTTTATCTGTCCACCACCTGAACGCCTGTATATCCAGACCTGGAGGGAAATTTGCGTTGTGAAATAAGTGGGCCAGTGGTTTCAGGGGGGAAGTCAGGGTGTGACTTGTGTCTAGTTTAGAACAAAGTGCTATGGAGTGAGAGAGGGTGGGAGACATTATGGCTGGTCTGACTTTAGGATCACACCATAGTAGGAAGTCAATAGTGTTAAGGGGGCAGCTTGTCTCTCCATAGAGAGCCAGTCTGGCTTTGGAACCCTGGAGAAAATCATTGACATTTGAGATAATAGGACCAGAGATCCGGCAGGCCCAACCCACCCTGAGTTTTCAAGCTTAGGAGAGTTCTTGATGGGCACCTGTAAACCTTTTTACCCCAAATAAAGCGTATTATCTCTGATTGGAATTTGCTGAGGAATTGCTTCCGTATTGGGATAGGTAGAGACTGAAATAAGTATAGAAGACGGGGAAGGAGGGTCATTTTTACAGCATGCACCCTACCCAGCCAGGACAGAACATATCATGACCATTGCTCTAGGTCACCTCTGCATTTGGTTAGCAAAGGAGGGTAATTCACTTTAAAGAGGTCATTGATGGCGGGTGTAAGTTTGATCCCTAGGTAAGGAAGAGCTGCAGGAGCCAAAAGTCAAGTCAAAAGTTATTAGTGAGTTGTGTAAGCCGCTCAAATGAGATATTTATGTTCAGTGCTAGTGATTTATCCATATTCACTTTAAGTCCAGAGAGTGCACTAAAAGTTCCTAGTACTTTGTATATCATCGGGATGGAGATTAGAGGAGAAGTTATTTATAGGAGGAGGTCGTTGGCATATAAAGCGCATTTGTGTTGTATCCATTTTCCTGTGTAATGACATTAGATGATCCTTTGTGGATATTTAGGAATATTTGTTCCCAATTCTCAGCTGAGAGAATGATGGAGAGGTCTTTCTCCAAATTTTCACAGGCTAGGCTCTCGTTAGCCTGTAGGTTTGCAAAAATGAGGTTATGTGTGGAGGATATCAGGTGAGATTGAGGAGTCGTCTGGATGCATAGTCTTTCGAAAGGGGTTAGCTGTCTCGAGCATTGAGAGTCTTTGTCTAGAAGTTTGAAGTGGTGGGCAAGCAGGAGATAAGTCCAGGGGGGGATGAGTCTCCTTTCTAGTCGGTTCGAGAGTTGGGAGGCTGTTAGGAGTTTCTCTTTATGGAAGAACTAGTAAGTTCTAATTCCATCCTGTGGCCAGTGGTCATTGAGGTAATGTCAGTGCATTCCTGGAGGGAATTCAGGGTTTAGTTTTACTGGGGTCATGGGTCCAGGAATAGAGGATATGGTGGATTGGGAAAACGTTTTTTGGAAACATTGTATGGTGGGTTCTATCAGCGGGCGGAGACGTATTGCAGAGGGGATGTGACTTGGGGTTGTTTATGGTAGGAAGTCCAGGGGTAGGGTCGCAAAGGATGTAAGGTCCAGTCCACTATCCTAGTAAGGTGGGTAGCAGTGTGGCAATTGAAAAGATCTGGGAGGCCTATTCCTCCTAGTAGTTTTGGTCTGGTGAGTCGCTTGAAGCTAATTCTAGGTTTACGTTCTCCCCAAAGGAATCTGGAGCAGATGTGTTTGAATGCTTTGAAGAAGGATGGTGGGATTTATACTGGAACAGTTTGCAGGATATATAGCATTCTCAATAGGGTGTTTATCTTTCGTATAGCCGCTCTACCAAGCCATGAAAATATTGGTTTGTTCCAGTGTTTAAGATCAGAAGTGATTTTTTTTTAGGAGAGGTTTGTAATATTTCGCATAGAGGTCAGGGAGTTTGGAGGGGAGTTGTATACTTGTATACCTAAATATGTGATTGACCCCTGTTTCCACTGAAATGGAAAGTTCTCTTTGCATTGATCTACTAAGCGTTGTGGCAAGGATATGTTGAGGACAAAGGACTTTGAGAAGTTGATTTTGAGGTTGGAAAGAAGTTGGAAATGCTTGACTTCTGCTAGCAACGCCAGCAGGGTGGTCAGTGGTTTAGTTAAAAACAGTAGTATGTCGCCTGCTTAGGGAGCATATTGATATTCTCTGTTGGGTGCTTGAAAACCCTGAATATGTGGATTTAGTCTCAATTTATGGAGGAATGGTTAGTAAGAACAAAAAGGATAGGGGATAGGCGACAGCCCTGCCTCATACCATTTCGGATGGGGAAGGCATTCGACAGAGTGTTGTTGACCCACACTTTGGATGATGGACTGGCGTATAAGGAGAGAATCAGGCCGCACATGTATGGGCCTATGCCTATAGTTTGTAAGACCGCTTCCATGTAGTCCCATGCCACTCTGCCAAATGCCTTCTCAGCGTCTAGGGACAAAAAAGCCTTTTTGATTTGTTTGTGTTATCAGGTGTTGTAGATTAATTGCCTTAATGATGTTATCCCTAGCCTCATGACCAGGGATAAAGCCTACTTGGTTTTGGGAGATGAGAGAGGGGAAGAGTGGTAATAGTCTGTTTGCTAGTATCTTGGAGAATATTTTGATGTTCACATTTAGTAATGAGATCGGTCTGTAATTTCCTGTGGGATCTTTTTTGTCTTTAGGGATGACTACTATGTGAGCTTCCAGCATGTCACATGTAATAGGGTTTGAGGGAGAGAAGGAGTTGAATGCTTTTAAGAAGGGGGTTCGGAGGGTGCATAATATACTGTGGGGAGGCCATCTGGGCCTGAGCTCTTACCAGGTTTTAATTGTTTTATGGTAATTGGTGATTCAAAATTGGTGGTGGCGTCTTTTTGGATTTTCCCTGGGGCAAATTGGTCCAGGAACGATTTGATCTCTTTAGATCTTTTGGAGGACGAAAGAGTGGGGTGGGGGGCTGGATGTATTGAGGTTGTATAGGGAGGAGTAGTATTTTTCAAATTCCCATGCTATGTCACTTTTTTTGTGAGTGTCTGTCCTGTAAAGGACAGACACCTTTTTGTTCTTACACTCAAACCATTACACCGTAAATTGAGACTAAATCCAGATATCCAGTGTATTCAAGCGCCCAACAGAGAATATCAATATGCTGTCTACGCAGACGACATACTACTGTTTTTAATTAAATTGGTGTATTGTGTTACCAGTTTTTTTTTTTTTTTAGCGTAGAGCCTGAGCAAGGAGGTTGCCACTTTTATTAGAAGAGTTTTTGTGATAAAGCTATTTTTTTTTCCTAAAGGGTTATGGCCCAGTGCTTCCTGTATGCATGTACAAGTTTCAACGAGTTCTAAGTGGGATTGCTGTGCTAAGTTGCTTTTGTGTAATGCTTCAAGATTTTTAAGTTTAGTGAATAAGACAGCAAGTTCGGCTCTCTTTTCGCTTTTAAGCGCCGTCGTCAAGGATATCAATTTGCCCCTCATCACACATTTACATGCCTCCCATTGTGTCAGTTTAGATGTGTCTGGCATGTCATTGTCGGTGAATTAATTGGTTAGACATTGACAAATCTCTTGTTCCTTTAATTTATCTGTCAGGATGGTTGAGTCTAGCCTCCATATGTGCGTGTGAGTAAGTTTGTTAGGCAAGGGGAGGGTGACTGAGATAGGGTGGTGGTCAGAAAATGTCATTGATTCTATAGTTGCCGCTGTCAGATTTGGGAGGTCTTGTGTGGGGAAGAAGTAGTCCAGGCGTGAGTATCTGTTGTGTGGAGTAGAAAAGAAGATAAAGTCTTTGTCTTTCGGGTGAAGGGTGCACCAAGTGTCATAAAGTAGTAGGTCTTGAAGGCATCATCTGATTTGTTTGATTGCTCTGTATGATAGATGAGATTTACCCGAGGAAGTATCTAGAAGGGGGTCCAAGGGGACATCCCCCTAATAACAGAATTCCTTCTTGGAAGCTTGAGAGCAGACATGTAGTGGCAAGAAAAAAGGGTATCTGGGATGTGTTTAGGCTGTATATGTTTGCTAGGGTGATCAGGTTGTTCCTGAAGGTGCCCTTAAGAAAGACAAATCTGCCTTGATCGTTAATGAGGGTATCAGAGATTTGGATGGGTACATTTTTGGAGAGGAGTATGGAGACTTCTTTGGATTTTGAGACCGGGGAGGTGGCGTGGAAACTATGGGGTAGAAGTGATTAGTCAGTCTAGGTATTTTCTTGGCACAAAAGTGGGTTTCCTATAGAAAGATTACATCAGGCTTCATACACCGCATGTCAGAAAGTAATTGTGAGTGCTTTTCTGGGGTATTCAGGCCTTTAGCGTTAAGGGAGAGTAGCTTCAGGGAAAGGTTGGATGATTGTGGTTTGGGTGATGGCATTCTGGTTGTGGATTGGGGGTCAGTTGAGTAGTACCCAGGAGGGGGAGTCAGAGGGGGGGGTGGAGTGAGGAGGTGAGGTGGGAAGGGCAGAGGGAAGGGGGGTAGGAGGATGGGGGGTGGTAAGGGAATGCTAGGTAGTGGTGGATTAGTAAAGCATAGGGGGGTGGGAGTCTGAGGTGTGTGGGATGATCAGACAGGGGAGGAGGGAGGGCTATACCGGATGTGGACCATTTATATGTTTATACTTTATATAATTTTTCTGTCCCCCCCCCAGATTGTCCAATTCTTTTTTGAGTGTTTCTCTGTAAGCCTCATACCAACTCGGTGTCCCTGGGCTCTGGCCCCTGTGAGGAGCTTCTGTCAGTGCAAGTGCCTGGGTTTGGACCTGTCGGGCGCTGTGGTGGTAGTTTAGCGGGAGACCCTTACTAGTGCATTTCGGTGACCCCTCCATCTTGGTTTTAAGTTCAGTGGCATACAAATTGATGCAACCCATCCAATTGGGTCAGTTATGTATATGTACCATGTATATATACAGTATATCACAAACGTGAGTACACCCCTCACATTTTTGTAAATATTTTATTATATCTTTTCATGTGACAACACTGAAATTACACTTTGCTACAATGTAAAGTAGTGATTGTACAACTTGTATAACAGTGTAAATGAACTCAACACACAGCCACAGACAAAATAACTCAACAATCAGCCATTAATGTATAAACCGCTGGAAACAAAAGTGAGTACACCCCTAAGTGAAAATTTCCAAAGTGGGCCCAAAGTGTCAATATTTTGTGTGGCCACCATTATTTTCCAGCACTGCTTTAACCCTCTTGGGCATGGAGTTCACCAGAGCCTCACAGGTTGCCACTGGAGTCTTCTTCCACTTCTCCATGATCACATCACGGAGCTGGTGGATGTTAGAGACCTTGCACTCTTCCACCTTCCATTTGAGGATGCCCCACAGATGCTCAATAGGGTTTAGGTCTGGAGACATGCTTGGCCAGTCAATCAACTTTACCCTCAGCTTCTTTAACAAGACAGTGGTCATCTTGAAGTTGTGTTTGGAGTCTTTATCATGTCGGAATGCTGCCCAGCGGCCCAGTCTCTGAAGGGAGGGAGTCATGCTCTGCTTCAGTATGACACAGTACATGTTGGCATTCATGGTTCCCTCAATGATCTGTAGCTCCCCAGTGCCGGCGGCACTCATGCAGCCCCAGACCATGACACTCCCACCACCATGCTAGACTGTAGGCAATACACACTTGTCTTTGTACTTCTCACCTGGTTGCCGCCACACACGCTTGTCACCATATGAACCAAATACATTTACCTTGGTCTCATCAGACCACAGGACATCTTTCCAGTAATCCATGTCCTTAGTCTGCTTGTCTTCAGCAAACTTTTTGTGGGCGTTCTTGCATCATCAATAAATCTTTAAAAGAGGCTTACTTCTCGAACGACAGCTATGCAGACCAATTTGATGCAGTGTGCATTGTATGGTCTGAGCTAGGGATGGGCCCGGTGTTCGATTCCAACCCATGTTCGAATCGAACATCGGGCGTTCGCCCGTTTGGCGAGCCCAGAACTATTTGGGCCATTCGCATCAAATTTGTGTGATGCGAACGGCCCGCAATGCACTGCGCCAGTCACAGTGCATTGCTGGCTGATGATTGGCCAAGCATGCACTGTGACCCTGCATGCTTGGCCAATCATAGAGCCAGCGGCAAGGAGAGCAATAATTGGCCACAGGCAGGATGCCTGTGGCCAATTATAGCTCAGGGGGTTTAGTACACGCCCCACATTATATAAGGCCACCGCGCCGGCGGCCTCGTATATTGTGTTCCAGTATCATTATGTGCTGCTGACTGCTGACATTATCTACTGTGATTCTGGGGATTAGTGTGTGCGTGCTGTTAGTACAGCATTGCAGTATCACATCTGGGGGGGTGTCTATAGTATGCCTATGAAGGGGCGCAAATTTCCTGTGCTTAGAACTGTCCCTGCACAAAGTGTAATTTTTGCAGGAAAAAAAGCTATTTAAAATCACTTGCGGCTAATGAATTGACGGCTCTCGTAACACAGAGAACAGTCATTCATTGAAAGTCATTGATAAAAAAAAAGTAATTGATAAAAAAAAAAAAAAAAGCGTGGGGGTCCCCCCAAATTCAACTACCAGGCCCTTCAGGTCTGCTATGGATACTAAGGGGAACCCCGGCCAAAAAAAAAAAAAAAATGGTGTGGGGTCCCCCTCAAAATCCATACCAGACCCTTGAGGTCTGGGATGGATTTTAAGCGGAACCCCGGCCAAAAAAAAATGGCGCCCCCCCTCCCTCCTGAACCGTTCCAGGCCACATGCCCTCAATATTGGTAGGGTGCTTTGGGGTCACCCCCAAAGCACCTTGTCCCCATGTTGAGGGGGACAAGGGCCTCTTCCCCCCTCCCTCCTGAACCGTTCCAGGCCCCTTTTAACAAGGGGACCCCAATATCCCGCCCCCCCTGTGTGAAATGGTAAGGGGTCCCAAAAAAGTGTCAAAAATGGTAAAAATTACAGGAGACGGTCTTTGACAATTCCTTTATTAAAATCTTCTTTCTTCTGGTCTTCTTCCTTTCTCCATCCTTCGGTTTCTTCATCTTCTCCTTCCGGCATCTTCTTCCATCTTCTTCTTCCATCTTCTTCTTCCTCCGATCCGCTTCTTCTTGCTCTGGTCTTCTCATCCGGAATCTTCTTCCATGGCGTCTGCGTCTCTTCTGGGCCACTCCGCGCAGTGGGAGGCTCCCGCTGTGTGAGGCTTCGCTGCGTCTGACAGGTCTTTTATAAATGACGCACAGGGATGTCATGGGGAATTCCCTATGGCTTTCCCCATGACGTCAGAGGGGGGCGGGGTCACCAGGTGGCCCTTGTCCTCATCAACATGGGGACAAGGTGCTTTGGGGGGGACCCCAAAGCACCCTCCCAATGTTGAGGGCATGTGGTCTGGTACGGTTCAGGAGGGAGGGGGGGCACTCTCGTCCCCCCTCGTTTCCTGCGGCCTGCCAGGTTGCGTGCTCGGATAAGGGTCTGGTATGGATTTTGAGGGGGACCCCATGCCATTTTTTTTTGGCCAGGGTTCCCCTTAATATCCATAGCAGACCTGAAGGGCCTGGTAATTGAATTTGGTGGGAGCCCCACGCTTTTTTTTTTTTTTTTATTTTTTTTTTTTTTTTCTTATCAATGACTTTTTTTTATCAATGACTTTCAATGAACGACTGTTCTCTGTGTTACGGGAGCCGTCAATTCATTAGCCGTGAGTGATTTTAAATAGCTTTTTTTCCTGCAAAAATTACACTTTGTGCAGGGACAGTTCTAAGCACGGGAAACATGCGCCCCTTCACAGGCATACTATAGACACCTTTTCAAAAAGTGGGTGGATACTGACCGTGATTATACTATAGACACCCCCCAGGTACGAAATTTAAAGGAATATTACACTTTTATTGTTTCACTTTAAGCATTATTAAAATCACTGCTCCTGAAAAAACGGCCGTTTAAAAAAAAAAAAAAAAATTGCATCGATACATGTCCCCTTGGGCAGGACCCGGGTCCCCAAACACTTTTTATGACAATAACATGCACATTAGCCTTTAAAATTAGCACTTTTGATTTAGAACGTTCACATCCATTGTAATTAATAGGGTTCTAATGTTTGCACGAACTTTAGGTCCGTTTGCGGGTTCTGGTGTGAACCGAACCCGGGGGTGTTCGGCTCATCCCTAGTGTGAGCACTGACAGGCTGACCCCCCCAGGCTGCACTGATGGGCACTGGTGAGGCTGAGCTGTTGGGTACTGCTGTCCTTTGTTCACTTGTTTTTGTGAGTGTTTGCAAAATTAAAGTGGCCAGTCTGGATGAAGTCAAGTGCCAAATTTTTGTCCTAGGCCAGCCCTGCTGGGGAAGGTCACAGAAGAAACTTTCTATAATATCTGATTCACAAAATGTTAAATTTAAGGCAAAAAGTATGTGAACTAAAGAACAAGTAAACCCTGGGCACCACACAATAGATGTCAACTGTACACACATTTTCCATCTTATGATCTGCATGTAATATAATGGCCTAAATGTAAAAAGACAGATTATTCGTTTGCAAAATTTTATAACAGAAACTAAGAAAAATTAGTTTTCTTTCAAAATTTTTGATGTTTTTTAATTTATACCATAAAAAGTGGCGATTAAATACCAGCAAATGAAAGCTCTATTTGTGTGAAAAAAATATATATAAAAAATAATTTGGGTAAGTGTTGCATGACCAAGCAATTGCTAGTTAAAGTAGTGCAGTGTCAAATAACAAAAAATGCCCTGTATATAAGAAAGGGTAAAACCTTCCGGAGGTCCAGTGGTTAAACCAGACTATCAATGAAATGTGAGTATGCAAGAAACAGTTACAATTTATATATATATTTGTTTTTTTCTTTTTTGGTAAGGTGGGATTCTTTTCTTTAAACATTCGGAAAGACAAAGACAATAGTATTCAAAATGCATTTATTAGGCCATTATTCCACACATGTATATAAGAAACAGTACAAATTAGTTTACAATACAGTAAAAGGATAATGGAAAATGTTATTTGAATATGTGGGGAAATGTGTGAGGTTGGATGATCCTTACATGTTTGAAGATAAAAGAGATTTTTTTTTTATTTGAGTGCCATAATCATTCAATATTAAACACTAAACAATTGAAATAATAATACAATAAATGCATAATTGTCTGTGTAGGTGTTTTACTAATGAATCTTCTATTAATTTTCAAAAAATAAAAAAACACATTTACCACAATGGTACTCAATTGGTTCCCAGATCTTTTCATTTTCTGGGAAACCATCTACTTTTTTGTAATGTAATCCATTGTAGCTGCTAGAACCAACTCTTATGCAAAGATATTCCACGTATTAATCTGAAACATTACAATTAAAATACAACAATTTCTACAGCTGGGAATAAAATATAGCTTTTCCCTGGATTATCGGCACGGGTCAAATAAAAGTTCTTCTGTATTTTGCTAATACCTACAAATGAAGAGTTTATTTAGATGGGTTTTCTGTTGTGGTGGAGACAATCCTTTTAAAAGCAATGTGAAAAGCTGTTCTGATATCTTGGTTCCTCAGGCTGTAAATCAGAGGATTGAGGAGAGGAACAATAACAGTGTAAAGGACAGACACCACTTTGTCTCCAGCAAAATGTTGGTTAACGCTTGGCCGAAAATAATTAAAAAAAATGGAGCAATAAAATATGAGGACCACTGTCAGGTGAGAGGTACATGTAGAGAAAACTTTACTCATTTTATCTTTGACTTGAATTTTTAGGACAGTTTTGAATATATAGACATAGGACAGGATGGTCAGTATCAGAGACCCACCTCCAAGAATACCACCAAAGATAAAGATGAGCAGAATGTTGATGTAGACGTCACTGCAGGAGATCTGAAATAACTGGGGAAGATCACAGAAAAAGTTTTCTATAATATCTGAATTACAAAATGTGAACGTCAAGCCACAGAGTGTGTGGATTAAGGAATTAGTACAAGCAAGGCCCCATACAATGCACACCAACTGTACACACACTTTCCAATGCATGATCTGTGAGTAATGTAATGGCTGACATATAGCGGTATATCTATCATAGGACATGACAGTCAACAGAAAACATTCAGAAGCAGCAAAGAATAATATTAGGAAGACCTGAGTTATACAAGCTGTTAAGGTAATCCTTCTGTTCTTTGTGCAAAGATCAAATAACATTCGTGGGACGATAACTGAGGAACTACAGAGGTCCAAACCGGCCAGGTTCCCAAGGAAGAAATACATAGGAACATGGAGGTGAGAGTTGGTGACTATGAGGACAATGATCAGTAAATTCCAGATTAACGTCAGAAGGTAGATGAGAAGGAAGAAGAGAAAAAGAGGGAGCTGAAGAACGGGAAGGTCAGACAATCCAGAGAGAAATAATTCCTTCAATATTGTCTGATTTCTCATTGAAATACTTTTGGATCCGAAATATATTAAAATCGGATTAATATAGATAGACAAGACAAACATCCCTATATGCTCAAATGGGAACAAGAATGTGATATCTCCCTAACCACAAAAAAATGGGCCGACTGTATCAACAATTTACTTAAATGCACAAGATCACTCACAATCAGAGAGACAGCAATAAAGTTGTTCACAAGATGGTATTATACACCAGTAAATCTCCATTCCATTTCCCCTCAGTCATTCAAATATGTTTTAGAGGTTGTATTTCAACAGATTAATTTTCACACATTTTTGGGGAATTTTCTCAGATATGGAAGCTACTTGAGAAATTTGCATCTAAAATCTCAGAAAATATCATACGCCTCACTCTCTCCAACTGTCTATTATTCACCCCAATCTATCACATGAGACTGGTATGTGTTTCTATTCACTGGCTTATTGCATACCACTGGAAATCTTCTTCACTACCTTTAACCCAACTGAAAACAAGAATTAACAATATCATCCTCATGGAAAAAAAATATTTAATACCCTAAACAATACAAAACATCTATTTGACAAAAAAATGGAACCCTTGGTTTATTCATGCAGAACACTTCTTAAACCCTGAATAAATAGTTTTCATAACCACAAACTAATTAAAAAAAACGAACTAACTAAAAAAAAAAAAGAAAAAAAGATTAAATGATGAAATTCTCTTTTCCGGACACTTTCAAGGTTTTGTCTTTAATACCCCCACAAGAGGCTAATACTGATGGAAAATAAAAGAAACAAATCTGGAAAAATTATACCTCTAAATGTTCCTCCACAAAGATGTATAAATAGAAATATAAACTCTTGCATGATGGAAAAAGAAAAGAAATGAAAAAAAAAAGAAAAGAAAAAGATAAGAAAAAAAAATGAAAATTGAAGAAAAAAAGAAAAGATGAATATGAAATTATGTATACCTCTAAATGTCCCTCCACAAAGATGTATACATAGAAATATAAACTCTTGTATGATGGGAAAAAAAGAAAAGAAGAGGAAAGGAAAAAGAAAAAGAAAAAAAGAAAAGAAAAAGAACAGAAAAAAAAAAAAAAGAAAAAGATTAAATGATGCATACTTCCAAGGTTTGTCTCTAATACCCTCAGCATGGGCTAATAATGGAAAATAAAAGAAAAGATTACAATTAGGAAAAAAGTCTTATTTATACCTCTAAATGTTCCTCCACAAAGATGTATAAATATAAACTATTGTATGATGGGAAAAGAAAAGGAAAGTGATATTAGAAATTACAAAAGAGTTGCCTCTATATTTCCAGATGAATAGAACTCCGGATAGTAGCCCAGGCATGGTATGGGAGGCTCATAAGACCATCATACGAGGTATTTTTTATCAAACACGGTTCTAGACTTAAAAGAGACAGAGAAAGACAATTAAATTTGCTCTTGACCAAACTCCAAGATACAGAGTCTTAACATAAACACGCCCCCTCCCCTGATATAGAACGGGATTTGGCTGGGATCCGGGTAAGAATTAATGATCTTCTACAATATAGGGCTAAGGCGACTCTACAGAAATGCAGGAAAATCAGTTATGCACACGGTAATAAGTGTGGGAAAACATTAGCCAGGTCGATCAAGGAACACAAACTCCGAACATATATACCATATATTATGTCCTTAAAAGACCAGAAGACAACCCTTCCCTCAAAGATCTCTGAAGTTTTCCGGGATTTTTATGCGTCCCTTTATAACATATCAACGGCTACAAACTCCCAGTCGTTGATAGATGAATTTGTACAATCAGCTAAGATGCCCACTATTACATCTGAAATCAAAGTTGAACTAGATAAGCCGATAAGCTTGGAGGAATTGACATCAGTGGTGAACTCTACCAAACTGGGAAAAGCACCGGGTCCGGATGGACTTACCCTGCAGTATTATAGAACCTTGCTTCCTACTCTAGGACCCTATATGGTAGATTTATTCAATGAGCTGGGCAAGGAAAAACCCCTTCCTAGGGATACCTTAAAAGCCTACATATCCGTTATTCCGAAGGAAGGTAAATACCCGACCTTATGTGGCAGCTATCGGCCAATCTCTTTATTGAATGCAGATCTTAAATTGTTTACTAAAATTCTAGCGAACCGCCTAGCAACTTATTTACCAGATCTGGTGCATTTGGACCAAGTAGGCTTTGTCCCTACTAGGGAAGCTAGGGATAACACGATTAAAGCCCCAAATTTGCTTCATGTAGCCAGAACTTCCTCTACCCCCTGCCTTTTCCTTAGCACAGATGCGGAAAAAGCATTTAATCGAGTGAATTGGCATTATATGTTCTCAGTCCTTCAACATCTGGGACTAGGGGACACTATTATTCAATGGATTTGGGCAATTTACTCAAAACCTACGGCCCAGGTCAAAGTTAATGGGGTTCTTTCTGACTCTTTCTCTATACAGAATGGTACTAGACAGGGATGTCCGTTATCCCCCCTGTTATTTACCTTATCCCTGGAACCATTTTTAAATAGAATCAGATTGAACCCAGATATCCAAGGCATAAGGGTGGGAGGAGAACAACATAAAATATCAGCCTATGCGGACAATATGCTCTTTTCCTTGATAAATCCTGCCATCTCGCTCCCTAATTTATTACGGGAGTTCGAGATATATGGAGCACTTTCCAATCTGAAAATTAACTTCCATAAATCAGAAGCCATGGGGATAGGGATACCTCTTCGCATGCTAACTACACTTAAATCTAGCTTTACATTTAAATGGACAGAGACAGCCCTGCAGTACCTAGGTACTTATATACCTATTGATATGTCACGTATACTCGAACTTAATTTCTCCCCGCTTTTGACTAAGATCCGTATGCTGCTAGAGACCTGGAATAGGGGCTTGCATTCATGGTTTGGTAGAATTAACTTATTGAAAATGTGTATTCTACCTAAATTTCTTTACTTACTCCAAGCACTACCAATCGGACTTCCTTTATCTTACTTTAAACAAGTTAATTCGCTCTTTATTAAGTTTGTGTGGGCCCATAAGAAACCAAGACTGTCTTTTCATTTAATGACCTTACCTAAGCAACATGGTGGCTTGGCTCTTCCGAATATCTTAGTGTACTACCAGGCAATACACATAGGTAGAATCATTGATTGGTGCCAGCATGGTCAATTAAAACTATGGACTCAGATAGAACAAGCTCAAGCACCCATTCCTCTATCAAGGGCTCCGTGGTGCTATGAACATCTTCAGTCATTGTTGAAAAGCCATGCTTTAATAGGTACGACGCTCCGAATAGGCTCCGTAGCTATTAAAAGACACTCCATTTCCTCTGTGGACTCTCCTTTGCTCCCTATCTTGGGGAACCCACAGTTCTCTCCAGGTATGTGCCTACATAAGTTTGGCCATTTATATTCCTCAGGTATGACCCAGGCATCCCACTTCTCTATAAATGGCAGATGGCCCTCAATTGAGGAATTAGTGATGGAGGAAGGCCTTTTTAAACTAAACTTTTGGCCAGCACTTCAGTTAAGACATTTTTTGGACACTATACCTAACCCAGGAAACATACTCTATGCTGAACTGCCCGGTAGTCTTATCACATCCGCCGTTCTTGGATAAATGGGAACAGGATTTACAACAAAAATTTACACCGGCTCAAATCCAGAATATACTAACCCTGGCTTTGAAGTCTTCAGTTTGTTCAAAAACTCAAGAATTTAACTATAAACTACTGACACGATGGTAGCTCACTCCACACCTTTTACATCAATATTACCCGGAGACTACTGATCGTTGTTGGAGATGTGAGGGAGATAGAGGTATGTTACTCCACATATTTTGGTCATGCCCTAAATTGAATCACTTCTGGACGACAGTCCAAGCGGTGACTCAAAAATGCACGGAGTATAAGATTCCTGGTGATCCGGCATTTTTCTTACTTCAGGTCTCGAATATTCCGGTTAAATGTTATCAAAAATCAATTTTAAGACATCTTCTTAGTGCTGCAAAGTCCTGCATCCCACTCTATTGGAAAAAACAAATACCGCCAACAGTGGCTGATTGGCTGCGTAAGGTAGTAGATATCTGTGGAATGGAGGACTTGTTAGCAGTGGAGAAACATGAATGGGACAAATACTCCTTGACTTGGAATGCCTGGACACAGTTCATTGTATCCGAGGAGGGGATAGCCCTCCTTAGATAGGAGAGTTATAAAAGAGTGCTGTGCCCTATGGTTTAGGGCTGTCCAGAACCAGTGACACCTAATTTTTCCCCTCCTTTTTTGGGGAGGGGGGGGTTTAATTTATCTATTTAATTATTTAATTATTTATTTGTTTATTTTTTTGTTTGTTTGTTTGTGTTTTTTTTATTTTTTTATGTGGTCTGTGTGTTGATGTTGTTTATTTAGTTTTATTTTATTTTAGTGTTTTTTGGTAAATAAGAAAAAGGAAAACGAGCGAGGTTGGGTCTGGTACTTGAACTTATTCTTTCTGTGTTTTTTTTTTTTCTTTCTCCTTCTCTTCTCTCCATATGTTTAAATAGGAAATAACAGGGCGATGACGGTAGGCGTGTAGCTGTTTAAGCGGCCTCGCTGATCTGTACCATTATATATGAGAAGAATAAGATTTTAGTTTTGATTTGAATGTTGTTTTATCTTGGAAATGTATTGTATCAACCTGATCTCACACGTGTGAGGCGTTAATAAAGATTATATTTGAAAAAAAAAAAAAAGAAAAAAAAAGGAAAGGAAAAAAATTGAAAAAAGAATAGAAAAAGAAAAACAACAGAAAAAGAAAAGAAAAAAAAAAAGTAAAAGATTAAATTATGAATTTCTCTTTTTCAGCCACTTTCAAGGTTTTGTCTCTAATATCCCCACAAGAGGCTAATACTGATGGAAAAGAAAAGAAAAGAAAATCTGGAAAAAATTATACCTCTAAATGTTCCTCCACAAAGATGTATAAATAGAAATATAAACGGAAAATTTATATCAAATACTTACCGTAATTTTCCTTTCCTGATAGGCTCCATGGCAGCATACGTGTGGGTTGGCCCCGCCTCCATAACTACCCAATAGGACCCCTCTCCCATAATCTTTGCTCCTGGCTGCTATCCGTGTTCCGTAACTAGCCTACTCCAGACATTTGGGAGGGAACTCCTGCTGCCATGGAGCCTATCAGGAAAGGAAAATTACGGTAAGTATTTGATATAAATTTTCCGTTTTCCTGACAGGCTCCATGGCAGCATACGTGTGGGAAATAACTCGCCAAAACACACTCGGGTGGGCAAAATGTTGAGCAAAGAAAACCAAATTTTATTTAACATTGTCCAACGACAATACTTGTAAACCAAAATTAATAGAAGACAGCGCAGCTGGTTCAACGCAATAATGAGAAAGAAAAGTATTAATTGTAGACCAAGAGGCCGCTCTACAAATAACATCAGGCGCCACATGCCGAGAAGCTGCCCACGAAGTCGAGATGCTCCGTGTTGAATGAGCCGTCACTGCCTCAGGAGGAGCCAAGCCCTTAGCTCTGTATGCCCTTTGAATCGTCTGCACAATCCACGCGGAAATTGACCTAATTGACGCACGCATTCCTTTATTCTTGCCATGAAGAAGGACAAAGAGGAATTCCGTTTGCCTGAATGGAGCTGTTACCTCCAGATATTGTTTTAAGGTGTGGCCTACATCAAGAGGATGGATCTCTTGGACATCTGGTGTTTTGAAAGTAGGGAGTACAATCTCCTGATTCTCATGGAAGACTGTGGTCACTTTAGGGTTTGACCCTAACATAGGAATCAGCACTACTCTGTCTTCAAAAAAGGTCAGAAAAGGTTCCTCTGAACCCAGATTCCTGATCTCTGATACCCTTTTCGCTGACGTTATCGCCACTAGGAAGATAGTCTTTAGAGTAAGATCCTTAACAGACAAAGGTTGAGATGAATCTTTCCCAAGATTTGACAGGAAATCCAAAACTAATGGAAGGTCCCATTTGGGAAACCTGGGTCTTCTTTGTGGTCTGAGCCTGATGGCACCCTTAAAGAATTGACGAACTAAGGCGTGATTCGCCCGTGAGACTCCCGTGAAGGCTGAGATGGCCGACACTTGCACCCTTAATGAACCGACCGCCAGGGATAAATCTAGTCCAGACTGAAGAAAGCTCAGGATATCATGAACCTCTGGAGAGTTACACGAGTTGAAGTTGCACGGGGAAGCGAACATGTCGACTTCCGGAGACACACCCAGTGTTAGGAGCCACTCGAAAACTTCTCTGTGGAGGGACCACTCGTTGTTGTCCAACTCGACCCGGGACAAGAAGTCTGCTTGCACATTCTGGACCCCCGGAATGTATACTGCCGAGATGTTGGCTAAGTTCTTTTGTGCCCAACTCATTAAAGGCTCCACTTCTTGTAACAGGGACCAGCTGTGAGTCCCGCCTTGTTTCCTTATGTATGCCACTGCTGTTGTGTTGTCCAACCTTAGCATGACGGAAGAGTTCAACACTAGATGGCGAAAGGATAGGAGTGCCTGAAAGGCTGCCCTCAGTTCCAGGATGTTGGAAACGACTCCTTGAGACTGGCATGTCCACCTGCCCTGAGCTACCTCCGAAAGGCAATGAGCGCCCCAACCCTGGTTGCTGGCATCTGAGGTCACCGTGATCCATGAGATGGGGACAATCGAATGATGGTTGCGCAGATTCTTCCCCTGAAGCCACCAGAGGAGAGATGTCCTCATAGATGGGGTAAGGAAGATGCGCTGATTCTGGTCGACAGAGTTCCACTGATGCAAACCAATATTTTCTCCTCTGGGAAGATGGAACCCTCCACGGTGTTGAAAAGAGCTTTTCTAAGTTCAGGAGCCACCCGAACTCTTGCAGGTCGTCCAAGTAATGGTGGAGACGCACACCCTTGACCCTGAGAAGAGCACCTTGGAAAAAACCCGGGGTGACGTGGTTAAACCGAAGGGTAGACAAATGAACTGAAGGTGTTGGTTGCCTACTTTGTCACAGGACGTGAAAATATGCGTCTTTCAGGTCGATTGATATTAACCAGTCTCCCAAATGTACTGACTGTTGTATGGTAAGTAGGGACTCCATCTTGAATTTCTCCTTGCGGATAAATGAGTTGAGGTGAGTCAGGTCTATTACTGGCCTCCATGTGCCGTTCTTCTTCTGCACCAAAAACAGGGGTGGAAAAGAAAGGACCTGTCTTTTCTCTTTTCTGAGCTTGGAAGCAGGGTCTGCGAGCCACGTACGGAGCCACAACGCACGTCGCGCCGAAACGGCTGCCAGCATATCCCGAGACATCAGGCGAATGACATCAATGGATGCCTCCCCCAAGAAGGCTGAAGCCATCCTAATCTCTTGAATAGGTGAGTCTTTAGCTGTGTCTATTGAAATGCCTCTCAGGTATTCTTCAATGCTGTCAGCCCAGAATTCTATGGCCTTTGACACTGAAAAAAAGAAAAATAGATTTTCTTTAGATCTGAATCGATCCGTCTCTCTAAAGGATCCTTGAATGACACAGTGTCTTCTAAGGGGAGAGTCACATATCTCACCAGACGCATAAGTGCTGCATCTACCATTGGAGCTGACTCCAGGTGTTTCACATCTTCTTCCTTAAAGGGGTAAAGTTTAAGGATTTTGGATTGAAATAATATCACCCAATTCAGACAGAAACGGAAAAAATTGACGCTCCTTATTGAGCTGTTTAAAAAATTTCCTCTGCTTCGGGGGGGAAGTGATAGGATCTTCCCACTTCAGAGCCTCTCTCACTGCTTTAACCAGGGAGGGAACCAAACCATAGTCGAACCCCAAACCTGGATCTTCTGGATCCGATTCACTGTCTGAGACAAGGGCAGAATGGCGGCTAGGTTGGGATGAATCCCATGTTTCTTGTAGTACCCCCTCTCCTACTATAGGATCTAGCGGGTCTGCCGGGGATTCACAGGGCTGTTGAGCTTCCCTTTCCTGCAGGGATTCTTTTACCACTCGTCTCACCATTGATTCTAGGCGCTGGTCAGCGCCGTCTCTCTCATCCGCTGCCTTAGTGAAACAATGGTCACATAAGGATTTGTCTGCTGGAACAGGCATTTTGCACCCCCAACATGCTTTCTCTGGCCTCTTGCTGGAGTGAGCCACAGGGGGGCGGGAATAATCCCTGTCATGCTGTTCCGACCTGGCGGACCTATGGTGGCTGGATTTTGAGGAGGATTTGTGGTGGTGCGATTTTGACGATCCACTGCGTCTATAGGCACTAGGTTGTGGATCAGATTTTGAAGGGCTGTGAACACAGAGAGACAGACAGAAGGGACAGGTCATATTTGCTGCCTATGCTTACTCTCTTCAATATTAGAAATATAACAAATGTACTTTAGGACCTACCTAACATGAGCGGGCTGGCCACTAGGGGGCAGTGAAGCATCCATAATGTCCAAAACACCAAGCCTGACACTGCAGTAAAAAATACAATCTTCAGACAAAATACAGCAATAATCCAACAAAGCCCAGCATAAAGGACTGTTCCTACCTTGAACCGCCGAAATACTAGCCCCGGGAAGTCGCTGTGGCGTCCGCAATCATTCCCAGGGCTCTGTCAGCTTTGCAAGGTTTTTAAATTTGCCGCCCGTGACGTCATCGGCGTCATCCGACGCCGGGATCCTCAGCGCGCATGCGCGAGAACCAAGCCTCGCTCTCACATCGGGTCCGCGCATGCGCAGAACGCCCGCGGACCCGGAAATCGAAGAGAGTAGTTTGCTGGAACGCAGAAGCGTCCAGCAAACAGCATAGAAATAGCAACAGATAGAGGAAAAGAATACAATCAATGGGCACACACATAAACACTGCTGCCATGGACAGATACAGACTCACCACTCCACCAACGATCACCTGGCCGAACGATCCAAGGCACGCACACACCGGACCTCCCAGCAGATAAGGGCCACCTGTGACAGCAGGTAAACAGGCCGGCGCACTTTTAAGGTAAGATAACCTTTCTTCAGCGCTACTCTGCAATTACTCTCCATACCCTGCTTAACAGTCAAGGCCTATCGGAGGAAACAATTCAGTCATTCGGCCGACCCCAAAAAAAAAAAGGAACAGGGGTCCTATTGGGTAGTTATGGAGGCGGGGCCAACCCACACATATGCTGCCATGGAGCCTGTCAGGAAAACTCTTTTATGATGGCAAAAGAAAAGAAATGGAAAAAAAAACCCCAGTAAAAAAGAAAAAAAAGAAAAGTTAAATAAGAAATTATTTATACCTCTAAATGTTCCTCCACAAAGATGTAAAAAAAAATATATAAACTCTTGTATGATGGGAAAAGAAAAGAAAAGAAAAGAAAAGGAAAAAGAAAAAGAAAAAGAAAAAGAAAAAAGAAAAAGAACAGAAAAAAAAAGAAAAAAAAAGAAAAATTTCTCATTTTCAGCCACTTTCAAGGCTTTGTTTCGAATACCCCCAGCATGGGCTAATACTAATGAAAAAGAAAAGACAATAAAAAATCAGGAAAAAACTCTTATTTATACCTCTAAATGTTCCTCCACAAAGATGTATAAATATAAACTATTGTATGATGGGAAAAGGAAAGGAAAGGAAAGGAAAAAAAAAAGAAAAGAAAAAGAACAGAAAAAGAAAAAAAAAAAGAAAAGAAAAAAAAAAAAAAAAAAAAAAAAGAAAAGAAAAAAAAAAGAAAAGAAAAAAAAAGAAAAGAAAAAGATTAAATGATGAATTTAACTTTCAAGGTTCTGTCACTAATACCCCTACCTCTAAATGTTCCTTCACAAAGATGTATAAACAGAAATAAATAGAAATATAAACTCTTGTATGATGGAAAAAGAAAATAAATGAAAAAAAAGAAAGAAAAAGGGAAAGAAAAAAAAAACTGAAAAGTGAAGAGAAAAAAAAAGAAAAGAAAAAGATTACATTTTGAATTTACCTTTTTCAGCAACTTTCTTGGTTTTGTCTCAAATCCCCCCACCAGAGACTAATACTGATATAAGAGGGGGGGTGGGGTATTCTCCTCTGGAAGGGTAATTTCAATGGAAGCAGGTCTGATGTGGAGACATTTTACTGAACAAAATGAAGTTGATGTAATAGAGAACGTGTGTCATGCTGAGTCATAACACAGTTGTACTATCTGCACATATGTATATTTATAATGCACACATTTCCCCAGACATCTCCGGAGCACACAGGAGGGCTCATTGTTGCCTATTTCTTCTGATATTAGTCTAAAACTTTGCTCCAATGAATAGCTTCAGAAAATAAAATATTTAGCTGAATTCATGTATCCTTCAGAGAGACACAACTTTGCTCTACTGATAATTAAGTAACTTTAAGAAAAAGAAAACGATTCAAGTTTGAAAAGGAAAGTTTCAAAGTGAGATTTTAAAGTGGTAAAAAGTTAAACAACTGACCAAATAAAATGCAGAAACATGACAATAAAGAATGGAGAGATCTGAGGAAAGTTTATTCTGTCCTCTGATAACATTTAATTGGATTTTGTCAGGCTTATAGTAATGTACACTTTTTTGTAAGTAAAAAGAAAGTTATTTTTTTAAACTTATGAAATTAACTTCAAATCTAATTCTGTAGGAATATTTTTCCCTTTTTCAAAATATGGAAAAATGAGAAGAAAAATTATATGGAGAAAATGTATAAATTGGATAAATATGGGGAATATTTTCTCCCATGGTAAATAATGGTGAAATAGTGATCTCCACATACTGTATGTAAATGGTTGAGAATGTGATAGTGAATAATGAGACAGATACCGGGGGTGTAATGAAGACAAATGTTTAGTAATGTAGAAGATCTGGATTATGGAGTCTCATCACCAGCCAACATCACGTCCTATGATGATCAATAATAGAGGTTCCTATCCCAGTCCAAACAGATCAGAATTAGGGATGAGCCGAACACCCCCCCCGTTCGGCTCGCACCAGAACCCGCGAACGGACCTAAAGTCCGTGCGAGCTTTAGAACCCTATTAGTTATAATGGATGCGAACGTTCGAAATTAAAAGTGCTCATTTTAAAGGCTAATATGCATGTTAATGTCATAAAAAGTGTTTGGGGACCCGGGTCCTGCCCCAGGGGACATGTATCAATGCAAATTTTTTTTTTTTAAAACGGACGTTTTTTCAGGAGCAGTGATTTTAATAATGCTTAAATTGAAACAATAAAAGTGTAATATTCCTTTAAATTTCGTACCTGGGGGGTGTCTATAGTATGCCTGTGAAGGGGCGCATGTTTCCCGTGCTTAGAACTGTCTCTGCGCAAAGTGTCATTTTTTGAAAGTAAAAAAGCTATTTAAAATCACTCGCGGCTAATGTTAATTCACGGCTCCCGTAACACAGAGAACAGTGATTCATTGAAACTCATTCATAAAAAAGTCATTGATAAAAAAAAAAAAAAAAAAAAAAAAAAAAAGCGTAGGGGTCCCCCCAAATTCAATAACCAGGCCCTTCAGGTCTGGGATGGATATTAAGGGAAACCCCAGCCAAAAAAAAAAAAAAAATGGCGTAGGGTCCCCCTCAAAATCCATACCAGACCCTTGAGGTCTGGTATGGATTTTAAGGGGAACCCTAGCAAAAAAAAATGGCGTGGGGTCCCCCTCAAAATCCATACCAGACCCTTATCCGAGCATGCAACCTGGCAGGCCGCAGGAAAAGAGGGGGGGACGAGAGCGCCCCCCCCCCTCTCGCCTGAACCGTACCAGGCCACAGGCCCTCAACATTGGGAGGATGCTTTGGGGGTCTAAGACCCCCAAAGCACCTTGTCCCCATGTTGATGAGGACAAGGGCCTCTTCCCCACAACCGTGCCTGGTGGTTGTGGGGGTCTGTGGGCGGGGGGCTTATCGGAATCTGGAAACCCCCATTAACAAGGGGACCCCCAGATCCCGCCCCCCCCCCCCCTGTGTGAAATGGTAAGGGGGTACAAAAGTACCCCTACCATTTCACAAAAAAAGTGGAAAAAATTGTAAAAATGACAGGAGACAGTCTTTAACAATTCCTTTATTAAAATCTTCTTTCTTCTTTCTTCATCCTTCGGTTTCTTCATCTTCTCCTTCCTTCATCTTCTTCCATCTTCTTCTTCCATTTTCTTCTTCCTCCGATCCGCTTCTTCTTGCGCTGGTCTTCTCGTCCTTCTCGTCCGGCATCTTCTTCCGTCGGCGTTGGTGTTGGTGTCGGTGTCTTCTTGGGCCGCTCCGCGCAATGGGAGGCTCCCGCTGTGTGAGGCTCCGCTCCATCTGACAGGTCTTTTAAAACGGAGGGCACCTGGTGACCCCGCCCCCCCTCTGACGTCATGGGGAAAGCCATCATGGAATTCCCCATGACGTCCCTGTGCGTCAGAGGGGGCGGGGTCACCAGGTGCCCTCCATTATAAAAGACCTGTCAGACGGAGCGGAGCCTCACACAGCGGGAGCCTCCCATTGCGCGGAGCGGCCCAAGAAGAGACAGAGACACCGATACCGACGCCGTTAAAGACTGTCTCCTGTCATTTTTACAATTTTTTCCACTTTTTTTGTGAAATGGTAGGGGTACTTTTGTACCCCCTTACCATTTCACACGGGGCGGGCCGGGATCTGGGGGTTATAAAATTTTGTAAATAAGTACGTTTTCTCCTTCACTGATGGGCGCTGATGAGGCTTCACTGACAGGCACTGATAATGTGGCACTTATGGGCACTGGTGAGGTGGCACTAATGAGGTGGCACTGATGAGGTTGCATTAATGGGCACTGATGATGAGGCACTAATATGTGGCACAGATGGGCACTGATATGTGGGAATAATGGGCACTGATTGGTGCCACTGATATGCAGCACTGATGGACATTGATAGGCAGCACTGATGGGCACTCATAGGTTGCACTGATGGGCACTGACAGGTGACACTGATGGGCACTGATAGGTGGCACTGATGGGCACTAATAGATGGTTTTAATAGGTAGCACTGATGAGGAGGCACTGGCAGGCCTTACTGATGGGCACTGATTGGCACCTCTAATGGGAACTGATTCGAACCCTGGTGGTCATGGGTGGGCATACCTAGTGGTCCTGGGTGGCATCCCTGGTGGCCCTGGGTGGGCATCCCTGGTTTGCATCCCTGGTGGTCCTTAGTGGCATCCCTGGTGGTACTGGGCGGGCATCCTTGGGGGAGCTGTGCTGATAATCAATCAGCGCATCCCCCTGTCATGAGAGCAGCCGATTGGCTCTCCTCTACTTGCGTCTGTCAGTGCGAGTGGAGGAAAATCTGATACACGGCTCTTCCTCTTTAAGATGTGATCAGCTGTGATTGGACAGCTGATCACATGGTAAAAAGCCTGTGTCAGAGGCTCTTTACCGAGATCAGTGATGCAGTGTTTCAGGTTGACACACCAAACCAACAATCAACGCGATGCATGCCCCCACGTGACGCAATCATGGCTTATCCTGCTGGACGCTATATATGATGTCCAATCAGGAAAACGTAACCACTTTGCGCATGTCATTCTGTTATATGGCGGGCGGGAAGTGGTTAAAGCCCAATAGAACTGTTACTATAAATCGGCTAATGTGTTCCTGGTGCTCCAAAAAAAAAAAACCCTGAGCAGCAAAGCCTCTGCCAGCATTGTGCAACTTATATGGACCAGAGCAATTTTTTTATTCCTGCCATGAGCCTTTATGAATTAGCAACAACTTTTTCATTACTTAAGGTAACAGAGTAATATAAAGTGTATATATATATATATATATATATATATATATATATATATATATATATATATTATATATATTAAAACAAACAAGGCTCAGTTGCTTCATTAGCACAATTTTTTGAAACATACCAACACCGATAATCATGCGTAAGCGGGCGGGAAGGTCTCTACCTGCCAAAAATGTCTCTTCAGGATCAAATAAGAGATTCCTGGCTATGGAGCCGTAGGATCACCTCGAGGCGGATGACCTAGGTCGCTCTCTGCATGGCACTAGCTCCACCCCGTCACAGGCCTGTGACTAGAAACAGCTCTCTGGCTTCATCCAACTGCTCTGATGGGTACAGGATCTCTCCTTACTGTTCTGAAGTGGCAGCCTTGGTCAGGGGTCTCCCTACAAAATCAGAGCTGGCTTCTATGCTTCATAGCCTGGAAAGAGCGATCAAGAAAGAGGTATTGACTGTCCGATCGGATCTTTCACAAGTTTTAATCTGAGTTGAGGAGTCAGAACAGTGCCTTGATCACCACGTGGCAGACATTGTTTATTCTAGCAGACTCCTCCCAATAACCGCTCTACTAAAATCTACCAAAGTTACTACTATAGACCAATGGAGATACCAACAACTTGCTGTTTTTCAAGTCTCTATCGAAACCACTGCGCACAATCACTGACCTAAATCCAGTGGAAAGCATATTGGCCTACACACAACCTCCGCAGAAAATCATCTCTTTACTTTACAAAGCCTTATTATCACTGAATCCCAAATCTTGGCCTACCTTCCTAACAAAATGGGAAATGTATTTACAACATCTTTTAATGGATAACCAATATTCCATTGTTCTTCAACTAGCCCACACTTCCTCCATCTCTTCTAAAGTTACAGAGACCAGTTATAAACTTCTGACCAGATGGCACTATACAACTGCTGCTCTTCATAAAGCTTTTGCAGATATCTCTGCTCTTTGTTGGAGAGGTTTCAGTGAGGTAGCCACACATGCACATATTTGGTGGCAGTGTCCACTCATTCGCCCCTATTGGTCATCTGTCTTCTACTGGATTAAAGTGATACAAGGTTCATCTGTTGTTAATAATCCATGGGTTGTGCTATTCAATTGTACAGGCGAATTAGTAGGCCAATATAAAAAGTTAATTACCCCACATCTTTATAAATCAACCATACCTAGATATTGGAAACAGTGACAGATCAGTGTTCAGGGTGTAGACTGCACATAGCGTAGGCGAGCCTCTATCTGGACTAAGGTAAAGACATTTCATCACAATGTTCCTTGGCATATGCACATTGACATGGACCCCTCTATATTTGTGTAGCTTGTCCTTATGCGGTCTTTTCCCTTTCTGATGTTGCCCCATTTGGCTTATTAGATTCAAGACTGTAGCTTGACACCCCATACAAGTCTTCCTGACTACTTACAACTACCTGTATACATATGTGAGATTTTTAAGTATTCTAACGTGCTATCCAATACTCTACTCCCTTTTTTTTCTTTTCCCTGGATGTCTCTTTCAGGTGGACCATTTTTTTTCTCATAACATTTTTATTGAAAGGTAAAACAAGATATTTACAGAGATCTTGAACAACAGCAATGCAAAGAAGGTTTATATGACCACAATACACCATTATATGGAAGGAGCAATCACTTAAGCATATACAGTACCTGGTGGGGGAAACAGGGATATGGATCTGCTGTGTGGTTCTACAAGTACTAAAGTTTGCCTGAGAGCAATCCCTAGCGGGACTGTCCGCTATACTTTTGGCTGTAGCTGGGGCTAATTGAGGTTGCGCTGGAAGGAGCAGGTTCAATAGGTGTGGAATATGGTTAAAGTATAGCTCCATGTTAATATGGGAGTAATCAGTGGCTGTGTGGTGGTTGCGAGTGTGTCCCATGCATATCGACTAGGGCGTGTGGGTGGGGAGTGAGTGAAGTGGGCGTCTGATGTTGGTGATTGGGTGTCTTGAGTGGATACCTGAGTGGGGTGTGGGGGGGATGAAGCTGGAGGGGGAGGAGAAGCGGAGTAATAGAGGAGGGGGTGGGAGAGAGGGAGGGTAAGGAGTGGTAGGGAGTAAGGGGAATGTGTGGGAGGGTGGAGGGGCTCTCTGGCTCCCTTCCCCAGGCATCAGGTGATTTTTGGGTATTCTTTTGGATACCATGTGTGTTTTGGATGGTGGTGTCCTTGAAGGGGGAGGAATGGCAGGGAGAGAGGTGTGAAACAGTGGACGCATATTTCAGATTGTGGTTGGCATAGTCTAGCACAGTTATGGCTGTTTATTTATTATTAAGTGGGTGGCTTGCATATGTTCATGTATTCAGGCGTCATCTGGTAATGTGTTCAGCAAGCCCATTTTTTGTTAAATCTTGTCAGGTGTCACGTGCAATGTGAATACGTTTTTCCATTTCTGCAACTTTGCGGATTCTGGTAAGCCAATCTATGAGGTTGGGTGTCTGTAAGGAATTCCAGTAGAGGTGGATGCACTGTTTCGCTGCATTAATCATGCATTAATCATGTGCATTGCTAGAGATTTGTGGTAGGATTTGTGGGTGAATGGTGGAGTAGGGCTTGGGCTGGGGAAAGTTCTAGGTCATAAGAGGTAACTTGGGAAGTAATGCGGCATACTTCTTTCCAGAACGCTTGTAGGGGGGTGCAGGACCACCATATATGGTGTAGGTGTGCAGTACCATCTGGATTGGATTTTGTATCCATTTTCTTATTTCTTTATTATTTCAAATATATGAGAGTATACATAGTAACAAAACATTGAACAAGATAACAAATCTTATAACAGGACGTTGACCAGTACATAAATACATTCAGTTGGGTTCAGATAACGGTAATTATCCAAAAACATCACAGTGAACAGGGGAGACACTGTGGTTAACCATTTATCAGAAAAACTCAAGCATATGATGGTCCGGACTGCCAGGGGGCGATATCCATAGAGAATAATGTCTTGATGTGTATAGGTGTCCCAGAAAGAGGTCAACGAACGACCCGAGGGCCCCATGCTCGCCACCCCATTGGGAAATAACTGTGGACAAGCTCAGGGCTCCTGCGGAGCCAATCCCCGACCCCCCAACTGGGGTCGCTCCTTGCTGAAGGATAGTGTCATACAGACAAGGTACTCATTTACCAGGGGTTACAGTTAGGACAAAGAGGTGTATGCCACTAAATATATAGGGCTAGATCCCCCCGACATTCCGACCTACAACCAGCGAGGTATCCTCTCGTTTGGACAATAACAGTTATTGTCGAAAGCGCAGAGAAGTGGGGACTAGGTCGTTCCGAGAACAGAAAGAAAGAAACGTGTGAAAATAAAGAGGTGTGTAACAGGATAGTGTCAGGGAGGGGAGGAAGTGGAGCTCTCAGATCTATTCCCCATTCCAGGTAGTAAAGGTTTGTCACAATATTTCGCCCAGGGTTCCCAGGTGAGATAAAACTGCTCGACCTTGTCATTCAATTTAGCCACCATGTGTTCCTGGGACATAATCCTGGACACTTTTCTTCTACAGCACTTTAACAAAAATGTAGGCCTCTTCCAGGCTTTTGCCAGTGTGGTTTTTGCCCCCAACATTATAAAGAAAGATAATTTTTGTTGACGTTTAGTCATGTTGGGGATGTAGTGGGTAAGGAGGGCAACGTTAGGGTTGGGAGTGACTGTAGTATTAATCAAAAGGCCAATAATACTGAAGGTCTTCTGCCAAAATGATCTAATGTGGGGGTAAGTCCACCAAATATGCATCATTGTACCCTCTAGCTCACAGCCCCTAAAGCATAAGGACAAAGTACCTGGGAACAGTAGCGCTAGTCTAGAGGGAACATAGTACCATTGGAATAATACCTTTAGACTGGCTTCTATTAGAGAAACATTACATATACCTTTGAAAGCCTGTGTAGTGGTCTGAAACCATTCTGTTGTGGTCCATGTTCTGCCCGTGTCTTCCTCCCAGACCCGAGCATAAGTTGGTTTGTCCACATTCGATAAGAGGGCTGTATTAATCAAGGAGATGCCTCCTTTCTGATCCATGGTGTTGACACACCAATGTTCATAGGGGGTTATCGTGTGAGGTTCCTTCTTATTGGTCCAAATGGATTTTAAATAGTGGGAAATTTGGGAAAATCTGAACAATTCTGTGCCAGGCATGTTGAGTTTCTTCCTATAGTGGGAAAGGGGACCCGTCGGGGGAAAGGAAGTGGCCTATGTGGTAAAGGCCTTTATCTGTCCACCACCTGAATGCCTGTATATCCAGACCTGGAGGGAAATTTGCGTTGTGAAATAAGTGGGCCAGTGGTTTCAGGGGGGAAGTCAGGGTGTGACTTGTGTATAGTTTAGAACAAAGTGCTATGGAGTGAGAGAGGGTGGGAGACATTATGGCTGGTCTGACTTTAGGATCACACCATAGTAGGAAGTCAATAGTGTTAAGGGGGGCAGCTTGTCTCTCCATAGAGAGCCAGTCTAGCTTTGGACCCCTGGAGAAAATCATTGACATTTGAGTAAATTGCGCTGCCAGATAATAGGACCAGAGATCCGGCAGGCCCAACCAACCCTGAGTTTTCAAGCGTAGGAGAGTTCTTTATGGGCACCTGTAAACCTTTTTACCCCAAATAAAGCGTATTATCTCTGATTGGAATTTGCTGAGGAATTGCTTCCGAATTGGGATAGGTAGAGACTGAAATAAGTATAGAAGACGGGGAAGGAGGGTCATTTTTACAACATGCACCCTACCCAGCCAGGACAGACCATATCATGACCATTGCTCTAGATCACCTCTGCATGACCTCTGCATGATTCACTTTAAAGAGGTCATTGATGGCGGGTGTAAGTTTGATCCCTAGGTAAGGAAGAGCTGCAGGAGCCAAAAGTCAAGTCAAAAGTTATTAGTGAGTTGTGTAAGCCGCTCAGGTGAGATATTTATGTTCAGTGCTAGTGATTTATCCATATTCACTTTAAGTCCAGAGAGTGCACTAAAAGTTCCTAGTACTTTGTATATCATCGGGATGGAGATTAGAGGAGAAGTTATTTATAGGAGGAGGTCGTTGGCATATAAAGCGCATTTGTGTTGTATCCATTTTCCTGTGTAATGACATTAGATGATCCTTTGTGGATATTTAGGAATATTTGTTCTCAATTCTCAGCTGAGAGTGTGATGGAGAGGTCTTTCTCCAAATTTTCACAGGCTAGGCTCTCGTTAGCCTGTAGGTTTGCAAAAATGAGGTTATGTGTGGAGGGTTTCAGGTGAGATTGAGGAGTCGTCTGGATGCATAGTCTTTTGAAAGGGGTTAGCTGTCTCGAGCATTGAGAGTCTTTGTCTAGAAGTTTGAAGTGGTGGGCATGCAGGAGATAAGTCCAGGGGGGGATGGGTTTCCTTTCTAGTCGGTTCAAGAGTTGGGAGGCTGTTAGGAGTTTCTCTTTATGGAAGAACTAGTAAGTTCTAATTCCATCCTGTGGCCAGTGGTCATTGAGGTAATGTCAGTGCATTCAGGGTTTCGTTTTACTGGGGTCATGGGTCCAGAAATAGAGGATATGGTGGATTGGGAACACGTTTTTTGGAAACATTGTATGGTAGGTTCTATCAGAGGGTGGAGACGTATTGCAGAGGGGATGTGACTTGGGGTTGTTCATGGTAGGAAGTCCAGGGGTAGGGTCGCAAAGGATGTAAGGGGGGTGGACATTCCAGTCCACTATCCTAGTGAGGTGGGTAGCAGTGTGGCAAAAAAAGATCTGGGAGGCCTATTCCTCCTAGTAGTTTTGGTCTGGTGAGTCGCTTGAAGCTAATTCTAGGTTTACGTTCTCCCCAAAGGAATCTAGAGCAGATGTGTTTGAATGCTTTGAAGAAGGATGGTGGGATTTATACTGGAACAGTTTGCAGGATATATAGCATTCTCAATAGGGTGTTTATCTTTCGTATAGCCGCTCTACCAAACCATCAAAATATTGGTTTGTTCCAGTGTTTAAGATCAGAAGTGATTTTTTTTAGGAGAGGTTTGTAATATTTTGCATAGAGGTCAGGGAGTTTGGAGGGGAGTTGTATACTTGTATACCTAAATATGTGATTGACCCGTGTTTCCACTGAAATGAAAAGTTCTCTTTGCATTGATCTACTAAGCGTTGTGGCAAGGATATGTTAAGGACAAAGGACTTTGAGAAGTTGATTTTGAGGTTGGAAAGAAGTTGGAAATGCTTGACTTCTGCTAGCAACGCCAGCAGGGTGGTCAGTGGTTTAGTTAAAAACAGTAGTATGTCGCCTGCTTAGGGAGCATATTGATATTCTCTGTTGGTCACTTGAAAACCCTGAATATCTGGATTTAGTCTCAATTTATGGAGGAATGGTTAGAGTGTAACAACAAAAAGGATAGGGGATAGGGGACAGCCCGGCCTCATACCATTTCGGATGGGGAAGGCATTCAACAGAGTGTTGTTGACCCACACTTTGGATGATGGACTGGCGTATAAGGAGAGAATCAGGCTGCATACAACACTCTTCTCACTCAGTTCTTAGGAATGCACTTTGCCAGTAATCCAACCTCCAGCACAAAATTAATCAGCTGATTGGACTGTAAGATTTACTTTCAGTTGACCTTTTGTTTCATTAGATCTTTAACGAATTACCGAATCATGTCAAATTCATTTGTTATACTCGCTATAATTTCTTTCATATTAGTTGAAATTCGTTATTATATAAATTCGATGCATCTGAATGTCCGAATAAAAAAATAATGAATTTCAACTAATATGAAAGAAATTATAGCGAATATAACGAGATGCAAAATTAGGCCGAATTTCGATTGGTTACGAAACAAATTGCACATGTCTAGTGGCCTTGATTAACCTTTTTCTACCATCATGTTTCTATGTTTGTAATGCAGTCACTACATCTAGGGGCTTTAATATTAAAAAAAAATTATTTGAGGTTAAAGTAAATTTGACACTTTTATGCCGCGTACACCTGGCCCGGAATTTCCAATGGAAACAGTCCGACGGGAGCATTTCATCATATTTTCTGACAGTGTGTATGCCCATTGGTCTTTTGCTGTCTGCATTTCCGACGGACTTTAGATTGATGCCGCCTACACATGGCTGTAATTTCCGATTGAAACAGTCCGATGGGAGCTTTTCATCGGATTTTCGACCATGTGTATGCCCATTGGTCTTTTTCTGTCTGCATTTCCAATGGACTTTAGATTGATGCCGCGTACACACGGCTGTAATTTCCGATGGAAACAGTCTGATGGGAGCTTTTCATCGGATTTTTCGACCATGTGTATGCCCATCGTTTTTTTTTTTTTGTCTGCATTTCCGATGGACTTTAGATTGATGCCGCGTACACACGGCTGTAATTTCCGATGGAAACAGTCCGATGGGAGCTTTTCATCGGATTTTTCGACCATGTGTATGCCCATCGGTCTTTTTTTGTTGGCTTTTCCGACGGACTTTAGATTGATGCTGCGTACACACAGCTGGACTTTCCGATGGAAACAGTCCGATGGGACCATTTCTTTGGATTTTCGACCATGTGTATGCCCATCAGTCTTTTTCTGTCGGCATTTCTGACGGACTTTAGATTGATGCCGCGTACACACGGCTGTAATTTCCGATGGAAACAGTCCGATGGGAGCTTTTCATCTGATTATTCGACCGTGTGTATGCCCATCGGTCTTTATTTGTCTGCATTTCCGACGGACTTTAGATTGATGCCGCGTACACACAGCTGGAATTTCCGATGGAAACAGTCCGATGGGAGCAGTTCTTGAGATTTTCGACCATGTGTATGCCCATCAGTCTTTTTCTGTTGGCATTTCTGACAGACTTTAGATTGAGAACCTGTTCTTAATTTTTCAGACAGAAATTTCGATAGCGTATATGCAATTCCGACACGCAAAATTCTGACGCATGCTCTGAAACAATTTGATGCATGCTCAGAAGCATTAAACATCCCATTTATAGTTCCGTTGAATGTGTTGTATGTCGCTGTGTTATTGACCATCGGAATTTGGTGTGACCGTGTGTAGGCAAGACAGTTTGAGCGGAATTCCGTCGGAATTCCGACGGGAAAACCATCAGAGCTTTTTCCGCCGAGAATTCCGATCGTGTGTACGTGGCATAACACAGATTGCAAGTAGGCAAGACAGTTTGAGTGGAATTCCGACGCGAAAATCATCAGAGCTTTTTCCAACGAGAATTCCGATCGTGTGTACGCGGCATGAGAGCCTGTTCTTAATGTTTCCAACGGAAAAACTTTCTATCGAAAATTCTGATCGCGTGTATGCAATTCCGACGTGCAAAATTCTGACGCATGCTCTGAAACAATTTGACGCATGCTCGGCAGCATTAAACTTCCCTTTTATAGTGCCATCGAATGTGTTGTATGTTGCGGTGTTATTGACCGTCGGAATTTGGTGTGACCGTGTGTAGGCAAGACAGTTTGAGCGAAATTCCGTTGGAATTCCGACGGGAAAACCATCAGAGCTTTTTCCGCCGAGAATTCCGATCGTGTGTACGCGGCATAAGACAGATTGCACATTGATGAATGAAAGCCTTTACTTTATTTCATAAAGTTAAGATTTCACTTGTTGGCAGATGGCACTGCCAATTGAACTCTATAATGTGGCGTTCTAATCATACAGACTGAACTGAATGATAGTTTTTGTTTCTGAAGCTATAGGAAAAACAGTTTTTTAGTCTATTTAATGATGATCAGTCTAAATTACACTCTTTCCTTATACATCCTACAGTAACATTGATGCTTCAGCCAATATCTGAGAATTTTGGTAAAGAATTATAATAATTAACTTTGTTAACAGTAGCAACAATATTTTTCACGTTTTTGCATATCAAGTATTTTGCATGGGAAATCAGACATTTTTAAATGACTTTGTTCTTTCCGGATTGTCTGACTTTCCGTCTCTTCAGCTCCCTCTTTTTGTCTTCTTCCTTCTCATCTACTTTCTGACATTGTTCTGTAATTTGCTGATCATCGTCCTCATAGTCACCGACTCTCGCCTCCATGTTCCTATGTATTTCTTCCTTGGGAACCTGGCCGGTTCGGACCTCTGTTGTTCCTCGGTCACCGTCCCAAGAATGTTATTCGACCTTCACACCAAGAAAAGAAAAATGACAACAACAGCTTGTATAACCCAAATCTTCTT
This sequence comes from Lithobates sylvaticus, assembly GCA_028564925.1. NCBI lineage: Eukaryota > Metazoa > Chordata > Amphibia > Anura > Ranidae > Lithobates > Lithobates sylvaticus. The sequence continues at coordinate 298,466,042 of CM053031.1, read as the reverse complement.
CTTTATGTTCTTTGATGCCTTTGAGGTGATTTTGTTGGCTGTCATGTCCTACGATCGATATACAGCTATTTGCAAGCCCCTGCATTATGTGCAGATTATGAGTTGGAAAGCGTGTGTACAGTTGATGTCCTTTGTGTTCTCTCTCAGTGTTATGAATTCTTTAGTTCACACACTTTTTGCCTTCAGATTAACGTTTTGTGCATCACATATTATAGAAAATTTCTTCTGTGACCTGCCCCAGTTGCTTCAGATCTCCTGCAGTGACATCTACATGAATATTTTGCTCATCTTTCTCTTTGGCTGTTTCCTTGGGGGAGGGACTCTAATGCTGACCTTCCTACCCTATGTCTCTATATTTCAAACTGTTCTGAAAATGCAAGTTAAAGGCAGCAGAAGTAAAGTGTTCTCTACGTGTACCCCTCATCTGACAGTAGTCTTCATATTTTATTTCTCAGTTGTGTATAATTATTTTCGGCCAAGCGCTAACCATCAATTTGTTGGAGACAAAGTGATGTCTGTCTTTTACTCCGTGATCTCTCCTCTCCTCAATCCCCTGATTTACTGTTTGAGGAACCAAGATTTCCAAACAGCATTTAACTATGTTTTAACCCCTGCACGCCTAAGGCTAAAACAAATCTAAATGCCTAAGCACAATTGTGCAACTTTGTTATTAACCTCCCTGGCGGTATGATTCTGTCTGGAATTTTGTGCTGAAGGGAGAAGGGGAAATCTTAGGAATAACTCACTTAAATCTGTCCAAACCAGAGTCTAGTAGACATCCCGGGTATGATAAAGTTTAACAACACAAAATCATAAATTATAATATAATAAATAACTATAAAAATGATTCAATAATGTAATAACACTGAAATTTGCTCAGTTGCAGAATCGTCGCTGTCATTAGATTTAGTGTTTGATGAAAACCACTTTTGACATAAAGGGACACTTTTTGGTTGCTATGGACAATCTCCAAATTCCAGGCAGAAAAAAACTGTATTTATAATATAAAGCTACATGCAGGGCACTGGACAGACCACTAGGGACAAAGGGGATGTGTACTTTTTTATACAGTACTGTAATCTGTAAGATTACAGTACTGTATGTGTTTTGTGTGTTTTTACTTTTTTGAATTTGGTGCCGATCTCCGCTCCCGTGCGTTGTAACGTTGCAGGGAACGGAGCTCAGCGGCACTCGGGCACTGTGTGAATCGAGCGGAGGAGCTCGCACACACAACGGGGAGGACATCACAGGATCCAGGGGACAAGGTAAGTAACTTCCCCTGTATCCTGCAATGCGGCCCCGAGTCTGGCTTGGGGTTACCGCTTATGGTACTGAAATTCCAACCCAAGCCAAACTCGGGAATACCGACAGGGGGGTTAAAACCATACATATCACCACAACTACTTTGTGCATCCAGGTGGATTATACCTTGTTGATTTTCAGAACAAATTATGCTTTTATATGGTGGTAAATAGTAATGGATAGTTTCTGATTTTGGGCAATCTCGCCCAAAATAGTAAAAAAAAAAAAAAAATTGAAATGTATTTATATATTATATATGTATATTTCTTGGCAATACCATAACCTTCCACCAAAGAACAACCCAAAATAAATTATCCTGCTCCTGATGATTGCAGCAATACCCAAAAACAATAGTGTGCATTTTGCTTTTTTTATCCTACGTAAAACACACTGAAACTGACACTAATGCCGCATACACACGAACGGAAATTCCCCCAGCAAAAGTCCGATGTGAGCTTTTGTTCAGAAATTCCGACCTTCTGTATGCTCTATCGGACTTTTGCTGGCGGAATTCCTGCCAGCAAAAGATTGAGCGCAGGTTCTCTATTTTTCGGTCGGAAAAATTTCAGATCGGAAATTCCGATCGTCTGTAGCAGTTCCGATGCGCAAAATTTCTACGCATGCTTGGAAACAATTTGACGCATGTTGGGAAGCATTGAACTTCATTTTCTTGGCTCTTCATAGTGTTGTACGTCACCGCGTTCTTGAAGGTCGAAAGTTCAGAGAACTTTTGTGTGACCATGTATATGCAAGCCAGGCTTGAGCGGAATTCCGTCGGAAAACCATCCAAGATTTTTTCTGACGAAATTTCTGATCGTGTGTACGGGGCATTAGACTATTTTCACACTTTACAGGCATTTGAGAGCTAAAAATAGCGCTTACAAAGTGCCTCTCCTGTCACTCCAGTGTGAAAGCCTGAGTGCTTTCACACTGGAGCAATGCGCTTGCGGGATGTTAAAAAAAGTCATGCAAGCAGCATCTTTGGGGGCGCTTTAGGAGTAGTGTATACACCGCTCCTAAAGCACCCCTGCCCATTGAAGTCAATGGGCAGTGCCACCAAAGCGCCTGCAAAGCGATTCGGCAGCGGCACTACATTGGCTTTACCGTCGACGCCCCCACCGCCTCAGTGTGAAAGTGCCCTAACTGACACTGATAATAATTTAAAAAAAAATTTGTCCAAAAAAAAATACTGACCCTGACATTTGACCCTTGACTTTGACCCAAACCCTACCTCTGGCATTGACCTGGATAAAACCTTGATCTAGGTATTTTTTTGTATTATTATTATTTAATCATTTTTTTCACACACTTTTTTTTCTCTGCAAGGAAAGAGAGAGAGAGAGAGAGATGATTTATCTATCGCCTCAATTCAGAGAGAAAGAACATATGGGGGGCTTCACAGTGACTGATCACTGTGATAGCCAATCAGACTGTCATGAAGATCCTGCCAGTAACCGGCGCATGGGATTCCCTGGCACACGTCCGCGGGTACCACTGCACATGCGCGCGAGTGCGCGCACACACCCGCGCACGAGAGCGCGCGCGGAAAGACGGGTGCGCGCCGCTGTCTGCTCTATAGCGTTCTGTGCCCTGATACCTGATCTGAGTTCCTAACTGTGATGGACCCGGCTTTCCTGTGACCTTTCTGCCTTCCGCCTGTACCCGACCTCAGCTTGTCAGTGACCATTCTACCGTTTGCCCCATCTGTACCTTGCTGCCAGCTTGATACCTGACCCGGCCTGTTTGACTGCCCAGCCTGACTATAGTGTTCAAGTTTGCCTTACTGATCCAGTCTGCATTGCTGATCCAGTCTGCTTTGCTGATCCAGTCTGCTTTGCTGATCCAGTCTGCTGTGCTGTTCCAGTCTGCTTTGCTGATCCAGTCTGCTGTGCTGATCCAGGCTGCTGTGCTGTTCCAGTCTGCTGTGCTGATCCAGGCTGCTGTGCTGTTCCAGTCTGCTTTGCTGATCCAGTCTGCTGTGCTGATCCAGTCTGCTGTGCTGATCCAGTCTGCTGTGCTGTTCCAGTCTGCTTTGCTGATCCAGTCTGCTGTGCTGTTCCAGTCTGCTTGCTGATCCAGTTTGCTGTACCTACCTCGTCCGCTGAGCTGATCCAGGGATCTCTCTCTACCGGTCAGACGATCCTGCCAGGCACCCGTGCCCCTCCTTACTCCTGGGTCTCCTGTCACCTTACCAGGGTGTCGGGAGTGGGAGCCGCAAGGGAGGCTCTCCTCTGCAAATCCAGACTCAATACCACCAGGTGCGTGACACAGAGGCTATCACAGTGATTAAGTGACCTGGAACCTTGAGTTCCAGGTCCCGATCAATAGTACCAGGCCCGGGGCTCACAGTGACACCCCGGTCTTTGTGCTGGGAGTAAGCCATGCAGCGTACTTGTCTTGTCTTGCAAAACGCTCTCAAACCAAGGTTTTACTGTATATACACTACAAAAATATCATCTACATACTGTACTGTAAGGGCTATCCTGCTTCTCCTCTTATTTTTCTGGGTTACACCTTAGATCTCCTTGTTTTTTCTTTTTTTTCACCTTATAGCTCTCTGAGGACCACTACCTACAAAAACTATAAAGTGCTGCAGTAGTACACACCCTTGCAAAACTCACTCTCCCTAGAAGCACTGTTATCTGCCAAAACCATCAAAAACAATCAATGACCATCAATGCAGATGAAACACTTTCAGATATTCACAGGTGTAGGTTTAAATGTCAATGCAGGTGGCTGTAAAGATGCAATTTAGGGGAGGGGGGGTATTTGGGTATATCGTATATATACTCGAGTATAAGCCTAGTTTTTCAGCACATTTTTTTGTGCTGAAATTTTCTGACCCGATTTGGGGCTCCGTATCTCAGGGAAACTTGGTGCTAGGAACCCCAAATGTGCTGTGCAAACCCAGTGGAAATAGCACTACAACATATCCAAAGAGATACGGGGCCCCAAATCCGATGTCATTCTCTGCTGTAGAAAAGTGCTTGACATTTTCCGAACCGATTTTGGGGCCCCCGTATATCAGGGCCACTTGGTGCTAGGAACCCCATCTTTGATATGTTGTATTGCTAGTTCCACTGGGTTTGCACACCAAATATGGGGTTCCTAGCACTAAGTGGGCCTGAGATACGGGGCCCCAAACTCAGTCAAAGTGGCCCTTTGACTGCAGCTAGGGGGCATCTATGAACCCTTAATTACCAAGTTTGAAGTTCGGGGGACCTATGGCTGCAAAATGGGCACAGTGAGGCATTCAAATGGACACAGTGAGGCTGCAAATGGGCCTTGTTGACCCTCTTTTCCACTTACAGTAGCTGCGCATTTCTCACCCTAGGCTTATACTCGAGTCAATACGTTTTTCCCAGTTTTTTGTGGTAAAATTAGGTGCCTCTGCTTATATTCGGTTTGGTGTGGAGGAACGTGTCTGGCCTGACCTCAACCTTATTGAACATATCTTGCATACTTCTCCCATGACAAGTAAAATTCCCAGCAGATTTATTTTTAACAAAACAGATTGGTTCCTGGTTTTCCTGATGCCTGATAAAGTACATTTCACATTATTCACATATTAACCACTAGGTACCCAAGGTGCGTCATAGAACATCCTGGGCTTTCCGGGGGGTATATCTGAATGATGGGTGCAGCTACAGACATCATTTAGATATTGCCTTTTTCAGCCTGCGATTCCCTGAACCATAAGAATTATCATAGTGGCTGTTCCACCGCTTGATCATTCTTACAGATCCCCTCCCGCCGCCCTCCGGTGCTTCTACCGACTCACCGCTTCAATCAGTGAGTCGGACACAGGATCCGCTGGCCCCCGGATGATGATCATGAAGATTTCCGGCGGACCAGATTGTCGCCTGAGTCTCTATGATCGTTCGGAGGCCGGGCGCGATGTTATGACGTCACGCCCGGCCTCTGCATTCAATTAACGGCGCTGTCTCCGCTGGGAAGCTGTGATCGTTTTTTTATTTTTTTTATTTTAGGCTTCGCAGGCTAGAGGTGAGAGGTGGGGTCTTATTTACCCCATATCTCACTGTAAATAGGTCCGATCGTGCCATATTCCTATTACAAGGGATGTTTACATTCCTTGTAATAGGAATAAAAGTAATCAATTTTTTTTTTTAAAGTGTCAAACTAAAAAAATAAAAGTAAAGTTAACAATAAAAAGAAAAAAAAATTGAATCGCCCCTGTCTCCGTGAGCTCGTACGCAGAAGCAAATGCATACGTAAGTCCTGCCCACATATGAAAACGGTGTTCAAACCACACATGTGAGGTATTACCGCGAACGTTAGAGTGAGAGCAATAATTCTAGCACTATATCTCCTCTGTAACTCAAAACATCTAACCAGTAAAAAATGTTAAAGCGTTGCCTATGGGGATTTTTAACGCCATTCCACGAGCGCGTGCGACATGTTGGGTATCTATTTACTCAGCATATCTACATCTTTCACATTATGCAAAAAAATTGGGCTAACTTTACTGTTTTTTTTTTTAAAGCATGAAACTTTATTTTCAGAAAAAAACGTGTTTGAAAAATTGCTGCGCAAATACAGTGCGAGATAAAAAGTTGCAACGACCGCCATTGTATTCTCTAGGGTCTTTGCTAAAAAAAAACATATATAATGTCTGGGGGTTCTATGTAATTTTTTAGGAAAAAAAATATGAATTTTACATGTAGGAGAGAAATGTCAGAATTGGCCTGGATGCGAAGTGGTTAATAAGAACAAAGGAGAAGGAGAACTTTATAAAGAAACACAAATGTATTTTTTGGATCATCTGTGGCCCCAGTGAGATCTCAGCAGTGTAATGGGACCCTGGAGGGATATGGCTAAAGATCTCAGGAGGCTTCTATTTGCTTTTATACATGGTGAGATAGTGCAGGGTGGGGGGAGAACCTGTGTGTCCTCTCTACCCAACACTCCCATCTCCTGTATAGAACTGGCTGAAGGAACCCGACCAACACAAGATCTGATAACAAGACCTCTACATGACACATTTTATCTGTCTAGACCAGGAAGGTGTTGGCTGTTTTATACATGAAATATTGTTCTACAAGGTGATCGATCATTCCTGACAATTATACAATGTTGTATATTCCTCATCTCCATCCCCAGTATTCCCATACATAGACCCCATCCATCTTTGATAATTGATTCTGAATATACAGGTGAGTGGTTACAATGTGTCTTATCACACTTCCCTGGTATGTTCTGCTCGGCCTCCTACATTAATTTGGGATGGTGAAAGAGAATTCCAAAAATTCTGATGACCCCAGTCTGTGTATTTCTCAGAAAAGGGGCCCCTGTAATGATGAGATGTTCTGGAGTTTAATTTTTTTACTATACGATTCATAAAATCAATCACACACAGCTTTACACTGACACCCCCCTGATAATTGCTGATATTCCTTCTTATCATTGTACAGATGAGACAATTCTGCATTCATTTCTTAAGGAGTTCACAGAATTCACAAACTCCAATTCACAGACTTTGTACACAGCTACTAAACCTGACATATTATAATAATACTCGGGGGGGGGAATTTATATCACACAAAGGCTTTTTTCTCTTTCTGTATTGTTCATTGCTGTGCAGGGGCAGACTGACAACTCATGGGGCCCCCGGGCAATGGGAGATTATGGGGCCCCCAGGCAATGGGAGATTATGGGGCCACACAGTATACAATCACACAGTATACACAGACATGTACACACAGTATACACATACACAGTATACAACCACACAGTATACACAGACATGTTTCTATTGGCTGAGAAGGTACTGGAGAGGTGGGGCAGCTATAATCTCAGGATTTTTAGACCAAAAGGATGTCGGTAAGGGACATTTCAGAAACAGATGTAAAAAAAAACACAGATTTTTACATACTCTCCCTGGTTTTACTTAGGCTGGCAACCCTGATGGGGCCCCCTAGTGGTTGAATGGTCAGTCCGCCCCTGTTGCTTTGTCTTTACCATAACGTTGTCTGTTGTACCTACTTTTAAGGACAATTAATGTATTTACCAATAAATAAGCAAATTAATTTATCAATGTATACATTCCTACTTTCCCCGTCAGCTTTTTTATTACTGAATGTGAGGTATACTTGAGGGGTTATTTACTAAAGGAAAATCCACTTTGCGCTGCAAGTGCACTTGGATGTGCAGTCGCTGTAGATTCGAGGGGGACACGCAAGGAAAATAAAAAACAGCATTTTAGCTTGCACATGATTGGATGATAAAATCAGCAGTGCTTCCCCTCATTTAAGATCTTCCCCTTAGATTTACAGCGACTGCACTTTCAAGGGCACCTTCAGTGCAAAGTGGATTTGCCTTTCGTAAATATCCCCCAGAGACTGATGTGACTGGCTCAGTGTTCTTTGTACAACACTGCAGTATAAGTCAGAGCTATATAAATGTATACTAATAATAGTGGGTGAGTGTGGGAGGGCATTAGAATGTATTAGAATGTATATGTCAGAGCTGTAAAAATGTATAATAAGAATAATAATAGAGAGTGACTGTGGGGGGTACATTAGAGTGTAAGCTCCTCTGGTACAGAGACTGATGTGACTGGCTCTGTGCTCTCTGTACAGCACTATGGTATATGTCAGAGCCATATAAAATGTATAATAAAAATAATAGTGTGTGACTTTGTGTGTGTGTGTGTGGGGGGGGGGGGCATTAGAGTGTAAGCTCCTCTGGTACAGAGACTGATATACATGACTCATTATTATCTGTACTGTGCTGCGGTATATGTCAGAGCTGTAAAAATGTATAATAAGAATAATAATAGTGTGTGACTGTGGGGGGTACATTACAGTGTAAGCTCCTCTGGTACAGAGACTGATGTGACTGGCTCTGTGCTCTCTGTACAGCACTATGGTATATGTCAGAGATATATAAATGTACAATAATAATTATAATAGTGTGTGACTGGGGGAGGGGGGCATTACAGTGTAAGCTCCTCTGGTACAGAGACTGATGTGACTGGCTCTGTGCTCTCTGTACAGCAGTATGGTATATGTTAGAGCTATATATTTGTATAATGACAGCAGCACTGCAAAACACGTCAGAGAAATGTATGAGTAAAATAAATATATTTAATAACCTCCTAATTGTATTTAGAATATATGATTTGTATGTCTAATTAGTTCCACCTATTACAGAAATATTACTGTGTGAAGTTATCATGACTCCTCTGGGAACTGATTATTATGAAGCATAGACTTGTATTAGATTCTGTGGAAAAATATAAACTAAATATATAAACTTGCACTAAATGATGTAAAACAAATATATATAAAAAAAAAAAAAAAGTAAATCCAATAAAAATGCAGCTGCTACAAAATAAGTGCTAATCACTTGAAAGTCATAAAAAATAATAAATATTATAAATATAATAAATAATAATAAATATTTATTATTTTTTATTTGTATTAGGTTCTGATCACCTCCTGCCCATTTTATGTAAACATACAGTAAATAATAATTGTGAGCTGTAGCCAATCACAGATCACAACCAAAAGCAAGCTGTTCATAAAACTAATTTCTGACAGCAAAAAATCACTTATTTACTGTAGAAGCAATAGTAGTGTAAAAAAAAAAAAAAAATCCCTGATCACTCCTCCAGAGTTCCAGAGCACTACAGTGTTACTATAAGATCCATAGAAAATACAGGCCGGCAACTTGACAGCTTCTCCATAGAAAAACATTATTTAAGCATTACAGCAATAACATCATCCAAAAATGTTGACGTGTTTCGGCCTTAGGCCTTCATCAAAAGCATGATGAAGAAGATTGCCATGACCCTGAAACTGAGCTGCAATATGGTGACCAAGACCATACAGAGGTTTAACAGGACAGGTTACACTCAGAACAGGCCTCGCCATGGTGGACCAAAGAAGTTGAGGTCACATGCTCAGCGTCATATCCAGAGGTTGTCTTTGGGAAATAGATGTATGAGTGCTGCCAGCATTGCTGCAGAGGTTGTAGGGGTGGGGGGTCAGCCTGTCAGTGCTCAGATCATACAACGCACACTGCATCAAATTAGTCTGCATGGATGTTATCCCAGAAGGAAGCCTCTTCTAAAGATGATGCACAAGAAAGCCCGCAAACAGTTTGCTGAAGACAAGCAGACTAAGGACATGGATTACTGGAACCATGTCCTGTGGTCTGATAAAACAGAGATAAACTTATTTGGTTCAGATGGTGTCAAGCGTGTGTGGTGGCAACCAGGTGAGGAGTACAAAGACAAGTGTGTCTGCATACAGTCAAGCATGGTGGTGGGAGTGTCATGGTCTGGGGCTGCACGAGTGCTGCCGGCACTGGGGAGCTACAGTTCATTGAGGGAACCATAAATGCCAACATGTACTGTGACATACTGAAGCAGAGCATGATCCCCTCCCTTCGGAGACTGGGCCGCAGGGCAGTATTCCAACATGATAACGATCCCAAACACACCTCCAAGATGACCACTGCCTTGCTAACTAAGCTGAGGGTAAAGATGATGGACTGGCCAAGCATGTCTCCAGACCTAAACCCTATTGAGCATCTGTGGGGCATCCTCAAATGGAAGGTGGAAGAACGCAAGGTCTCTAACATCCACCAGCTCAGTGATGTCATCATGGAGGAGTGGAAGAGGACTCCAGTGGCAACCTGTGAAGCTCTGGTGACCTCCATGCCCAAGAGGGTTAAGGCAGTTCTGGAAAATAATGGTGGCCACACAAAATATTGACACTTTGGGCCCAATTGGGACATTTTCACTTAGGGGTGTACTCATTTTGTTGCCAGCGGTTTAAACATTAATGGCTGTGTGTTTAGTAGGGATGAGCACGATGTTCGAGTCGAACGTAGTTACGTGATGTCATGTAACGTCAGAGGGGGCAGGGAGCAGTGTCGGCACTACAAAACAATGACAGCTTGATCCTCTGCACTACAAACCCCCCACCCACACCTTCTACAGACACCACACCTCCTACTAACACCACCGTTACTCTCACCAACAGCCCGATCCAAGTCTAGTCGCATCATCGGTGCAACGATTTGGATCTACGGCACTACAAACCTCACTGTTATTCACACCTACAACCAATCCGAGTCTTGTCGCATCATTGACACAACGATTCGGATCCTCGGCACTACAAAACACTGACAGCCCAATTCAAGTCTAGTCGCATCATGGGCACAACGATTCGGATCCTCGGCATTAAAACCCCACCGTTACTCACACCAACAGCCCGATCCAAGTCTAGTGGCATCATCGGCACTATGATTCAAATTCTCAGCGCTACAAACCTCACCATTACTAACGGGTGGCATTAAGCAGTTAAATACATCATGACTAGGCCGCATGCATGTCGGGTGGCTCGGGTTCTACCTATCCTCCCACCCAACTCCCTCTCTGGCGGCCTTCCTCGTGCAGGGATGCACCTCAGGATTCCACAACGGCCTCATTACGATGCCCCACATGACCACAAGAACCCACTCTCAGCTGCCATCGATGAGTCAGCCATCGGCATCTTGTTACAAAACAAACTGGACCAGGGGTACATGATCGCCCCTTTTTCCCAGTCACCTTTAACCATCTGGAGAGTCAGCCCTATTGGACTTGCCGAGTGCATGTATTCTAATAAACTTTGTTAGTGTATGATTTGTCCATGCCTCATTGTCCTCACATTCCAAGTTTGAACTCCCTAATACCCTCAGAAGAATTTTGCCTTAAGCATTTGTCAGTCAACCTAGCCATTCAAGCCATCATTAGTATAGGAGTAGGCGCTTGGCGGTCCAAAGCGGGCATCTCAAATGCATTCCATCCCTCTAGCAATGGCATAGGAATCAAGTGGAAAGGCTTATATTGTCATTTGGTACTAGAAAAAACATTCAATACTTTTGCCCAGTCCCTTTCCTGGACCCTGTCGCACCAGGCATGTTGCCAGAAAGTCATCCACTATCTCGATGACTTCCTGTGCATCAAAATACCCGGTGAGCCCCCAGGAGACATTGACAGCTTAAGAGGGGTATTTGGTAATTTAATGTGCCCATGGGAGAGAATAAAGTGGAATGCCCGGCACAGTCCATCACCTTCTTTGGTGTCATGCTCGATGCACGGTCCATGCAGGCCAGCCTGCCTCCCGACAAGTTGAACCGCATCAGATCGGTCATTCACACCTTTACCCTTACTCGAGGGTGTACCAAGTGAATTCCTACGGCAGGTTCCTAGCCCCATACCCGGGGGCAGTGTCAGGAGATCTTAAAACACATCCTGGCTTTAATATAATACTACAACACGCAGCTGGCTCTTTCACATAATGCCATCAGACTCTACTTAGCTGGCATCCAGCATTTTGTCTCCTTACAGGAACCTACCAAGCCATCCTTGTTCTCTGCCCATGCAGTCAAAACCATCCTACACGGTATCCACAGGCAGCAACCCCAAAACTAGTAGCAAGCGCCTACCAGGCACTAGCGCCATCTTCAGAGACATGTCTACCATCCTGTCTTGTTCCCCCTTCGGGTAACTGCCCAGCCTGGTCCTCCAAGCAGCCATCTACCTGGCCTTTTATGGCATCTTACGTCCGAGTTTACCGTCACTGGCCCCGGCTGTCAGGTACTAAGCAGACGCCATTTGATACGCCTTTAGAATCACATCATCGCAACAGTCCGGTCCTGGGCTATATATCAAGCTATTCCAGACTGACAATGCCTGGTGCCCAGTGGCCATTCTAGATCAGGTGTTAGCTAATCTGTCCTACCTCTCGGAGTCTAGCCCATTGCTACCTTTCCCTACTAACCCTTTAAGTGGTAATCAGTTCACCAGACACGTTAGAATCATCTTGCTTAACTTAGGCCTCGACCCCAGCCAATATTCTGGACATTCCTTTCGCATTGGAGCGGCATCAGCAGCGTTACGAAATGGGGTCCCAGACCACGTCATCAAGAAGATGGTCAGGTGGAAATCTGCTTGATTTGCTCGATACATGCCCAATCTGCAAGCAGAAATGTCACAAGCCTTCAGCAAGCTTGCCCTGTAGGACATTGTCAGTTCAAATAAATAATTACCTCTCTAACCAAGTGTTTGCCCCCTTCTTATGGCATACTGTCCTGCAGACCAGGGCACACTTCAGGTCTACTTTATGTTGTTAGTCTTGTTACGTGTTTTTGTGTTTCACATCACTCCAGGACATAGGGCTCCGACCATAAATAGGAAGGCCAGTATGGTGGCCTGCATTAATGGGAGGAGGGGGGGTATTTAAAGCGGAGTTCCAGGCGTTTTATGTTTATTAAAGTCAGCATCTACAAAAAGTGTTGTTGCTGACTTTTAATAAACAAACACTCACCTGTTCCACGGTCCAGCTATGCTGCTCCTCTCCCCCTCCACTCTGGGCACCCAGCCGTGACAGCTTTCGACTTCACGGCTGGGCACGCACGGCGCGTGCGCGAGTCGGGCTGTCATCCCGGAGTTGACAGGCGATCTCCTGGGACCTGTCAGGTATCCCAGGAGATCGCCTAGAGGGAGGTGCCGCCTAAGGCGAAAGGAGGAGTTGCCTTGGCAGTCCCTGGACGGAAGGAGGAAGTGGGACAGGAAGTCCCTTTTCTAACAAAGCCCCCCACTCCCCCCCCAAAAAAAATGACATGCCAAATGTGGCATGTATGGGGGCGAGGAGTGCTTAAAGTGGAAGTTCCATTTTTGGGTGGAACTTTGCTTTAAGCAGACCACACACACTGGTCTGTGTCAGTTCCAGTGCATGGTACCCACCCACCCATTCTCCTTCTTAGGGCACTTCTCTTCAAACACTTTCTCTACAAAACCATCTACTCACTTATCTTGGGTATGCCCCCTTCTCTTGGCATACTGCCCTGCAGACCAGGGCACACTTCAGGTCTACTTTATGTTGTTAGTCTTGTGATGTGTTTATGTGGTCCACATCTCTCCTGGACATATGGCTCCAACAATATATATATATATATATATATATATATATATATATAAATCTATAACCATTTGGTTTGAATACTGAATTGGATTTATACTGTGTTTTTTTTTTTTTTTTTGTAGGTTTACACATGTATTCACTGGATATCTTCCTTCATTGAATGTGAGAGTATCGCAGCAACCGTCAGTGTTAACTCACTGCTTTCTACTCTTTGTTATCTTGTTTCATGTGACTTGTATTAATTCATGATTGCCTGACTGTTTATAATTGTAAAAGGGGATCTGCCTGAAACTGTCACCATTATGTATTGCTATTTTTGAACTTTTATAAACTTTTATACTTTAAACCTCTTATAGTTTATATACTGCAACCCCTCGGTTGGACTTTCTAATACATATTGAGCCTGGAGGGCAGGGCTCTGGTTGCTGGCACTCATCCTGCTGTATACCTTTTGCTCTACATACAATATATTACATTTATACAATACATATATATATATATATATATATATATATATATATATATATATATCAAAGCAAACAGGTGTATGGAGGCCTACAAATAAAACCAACTCAGCACCAGTTCTGACCTCTAACATATATATATATATATATATATATATATATATATATATATATACACACACACTTTTTTTTTTGCATTGGTGTGAATGATCCTTTACAGTCTAGTGAATGGTGTCTTCTCCAGTACTTCTCCAGGCTTCCTGAACCTTCACATTATCACTCTCTCTTTTAGTGAATTATTTGGTTATAATGGGAAATCAAACTTCTCAGCCTGAATTAATTTTGCTTGGCCTGTCAGACCTCAAAGATTTTCAGATCCCGATATTTCTTCTGCTCCTCCTCATCTATGTGGCCACACTGGTTGGGAATTTCCTCATCATTTTCTTGGTGGCCTCAGACTTGCACCTGCACAACCCCATGTATTTATTCTTGGGAAACCTCTCAGTTTTAGACATCCTCATCCCCTCTGTGTCTTCATCTCAATTTTTTTTTGCTATCTGTACTGGAAAAAATCAGATTTCATACTCATCTTGTATCACCCAGGTCTTCTTCTTCACCTGGTTTGCCAGCACCGAGTCCTCCATACTTACAGTGATGTCCTTCGATCGCTATGTTGCCATCTGTCATCCTTTGCAGTATAGGACCATGATAAACATTCCCTTGTGTGTTCAGATTGCGTTCATTTTCTGGGTCTACAGATTTATCTTTATCTTGGTACACACACTTTGTTTGCTAAGACTTGCCTTCCCTGACCCTGCCACCATCCCAGGCTTATTCTGTGAACTATATCAGATGATTCAACTCTCATGTTCTGACACATTCCTAAATTTTTTGATTTTTTATTTAGAATCTATAATTCTTGGAGTCACTAGCTTTCTCGTTACTTTCCTCTCCTACGTCTACATTTTTAAAGCCATCCTGAAAATTACACTGAAGGATGGAAGACGGAAAGCCTACTCCACCTGCAGTTCTCATCTCACGGTGGTCTTCATTTTTTATGGGGCTGGTTTTTTCAACTACTTTCAACTCAAAACGAAGGATTTTCTGTCAGGAAGACTGATTTCTGTATTTTACACAGTTATCACTCCTCTCTTAAACCCGATTATATACAGCTTGAGAAACAATGACCTGAAAGGAGCTCTTCGAAAAACTCTGTCCAGAATCAGTTCCATGCCATAAACTTTTACTAAAGGAGAACTGTACATCAATATTGTTAGTCTCAGGACTGCTTGTGTTTTAAATTCATTTGCTGGGTTTTCATTTTAGATAGGTAAGACATGTTTAACTTTTGATATGTAGAAACAAGGTCGAAAGATCCAACTATTGAGATATGATAGCAGCACAGAAAATCCTAACCACAAGACATCTTCATACTTAACCACTTGAAGACCGAGCCGTTTTCTGAGATTTGTTGTTTACAAGTTAAAAACTTTTTGTTTTGCTAGAAAATTACTTAGAACCCCCAAAAATTATATATTTATTTTTAGCAAAGACCATAGAGAATACAATGGCGGTCGTTGCAACTTTTTATCTCGCACAGTATTTGCGCAGCAATTTTTAAAACACATTTTTTTGGGAAAAGAAAACAGTTTTATGCTTTTAAAAAAAAAAAAAAACATTAAAGTTAGCCTATTTTTTTTGCATAATGTGAAAGATGAAGTTCCACTGAGTAAATAGATACCCAACATATCATGCTTAAAAATTGCACGCGCGCGTGGAAGGGCGCCAAACTTCTCTACTTAAAAATCCCCATAGGCGACACTGGTTTTACTGGTTACACATCTTTAGTTACAGAGGAGGTCTGGGGCTATAATTATTGCTCTCGCTCTAACGTTTGCGGCGATACCTCACATGTGTGGTTTGAACATTGTTTACATATGTGGGCGGGACTTAGGTTTACATTCGCTTCTGCGTGCAAACTCATGGGGACAGGGGCGCTTTAAAGTTATTCTATTTTTTTTATTGTTAATTTGACTTTTATTTTTTTAGTTTGACACTTTAAAAAAATAAATAACATTTTTGATCACTTTTATTCCTATTACAAGGAATGTAAACATCCCTTGTAATAGGAATATGGCACGATCAGTCTTTTTTACAGTAAGATATGGGGTCAATAAGACCCCACATCTCACCTCTAGGCTGGGAAGCCTAAAATAAAAAAAAAAAAAACGATCACGGCTTCCCACCAGAGGCGGCGCTGTTTTTTTAAATGTAGAGGCCGGGCGTGATGTCATAAAATCGCGCCTGGTCTCCAAACGATCATAGAGACTCTGGAAACCATCTGGTCCACCAGAAATCTCTTTGATCACCATCCGGGGCCGGTGGATCCATTCTCTGACTCACTGATGGAAGCGGTGAGTCTGTGGAAGCACCAGAGGGCGGCGGGAAGGGGGGGACATTCCTTCCCGCCACCCGTAAGAACAATCAATCGGTGGAACAGCCACTATGATCATTCTTATGGTGTAGGGAATCACCCGCTGAAAAAGGCGATATCTGAATGATGTCTGTAGCTGCTGGCATCATTCAGATATAGCCCCGCAAAGTCAAGGATGTCCCTGGACGAACCTTGGGCGGGAAGTGGTTAATAAAGTAAGAAAAACAAAGAGGACAATGCAATCAGGTATAGCATGTTTGTAAAAATGTTGTGTATCTTTTTGCATCATTATCATCAATAAATCTAAAGAAAGCCTATGCTCTGGTGTCTTATCCTTCTTTACTCTCTTGGTTTGTACAAACTTTACTTGTTTCCAGTCATTTAAAGTGGAAATAAAGGCAAAACCTGATTAACTTTAAACCTACTCTCAGCCACATTCTAAGCCTAAGCTATCAAGCCCTATAAAGAAAGAATTGCTATACTTACCTGTTCTGCAACTGCAGCTGTGCCCTCTTTGTGCAGGAAACAACAGACAACAGCTGGGAAATGCCTGGGAATTGATGTCACTCATATGCCCCATACACACGAGCAGATTTTCCGTCAGAAAAATCTTGGATGGTTTTTCCGACGGAATTCCGCTCAAGCTTGTCTTGCATATACACGGTCACACAAAAGTTTGCTGAACTTTTGACGGTCAAGTTCTCGGTGACGTACAACACTACGACGAGCCGAGAAAATGAAGTTCAATCCTTCCGAGCATGCGTCAAATTGTTTCCGAGCATGCGTATGAATTTTTGTGCGTCGGAATTGCTACAGAAGATCGGTATTTCCGATCTGAACTTTTTCCAACTGAAAAATTAAGAACCTGCTCTCAATCTTTTGCTGGCTGGAATTCAGCCGGCAAAAGTCTGATGGAGCATACACACGGTCGCATTTTCCGAACAAAAGCTCTCATTGGTCTTTTGCTGGACGAATTTCTGATCGTGTGTACGCAACATTAGAGTTACTATGGAGCTTCTGTTGCCAGCTGCCTCTCTTACTACACATTGAAGCTGCCGCTGACAGCACAGCTTGAGACCGGACCGGATCATCTGAAGAACAGGTAAGTATAGTGATTTTTTTTTTACACACATACACACGTACTTAATAAGATCTTTCCAGAGGTAGCAGATAGCTGTTGGAGATGTCAGAAAGAGCGAGGTACTCATTTTCATATCTTCTGGACATGTCCCAAGATTGATGAATGCTGGTTGGAGGTACAGAGGATAATACAAACATTTACGGAATGCCCAATACGGAAAGATCCAGCATTATTTCTATTACATTGCTCACAATTGTCAAATCAGAAATATAGGGAATCAGTTTTGTGCCATTTGGTTAATGCCGCTAAAGCATGTATCACCCTATGTTGGAAAAATCCTAACCCCCCCCCCCCACAATTGCAATGTGGCTTAACAAGGTAAGGAATATTGAAGTAATGGAAGACTAATGCCGCGTACATACGATCGGAATTCTCGTCGGAAAAAATTCTGATGGAATTCCGCTCAGGCTGTGTTGCCTACACACGATCACACCAAATTCCGACGGTCAATAACACAGCGGCATAAAACACATTCGACAGCACTATAAAAGGGAAGTTTAATGCTTCCGAGCATGCGTCGAATTGTTTCCGAGCATGCGTCGGAATTTTGCGTGTCGGAAATGCATACACACGATCGGAAAATCCGATAGAAAGGTTTTCCTTTGGAAAAATTGAGAACAGGTTCTCAATTCAAAGTCCGTCGGAAATTCCGACAGAAAAAGACCGTTGGGCATACACACGGTTGGAAAATCCGATGAAAAGCTTCCATCGGACTGTTTCCATTGGAAATTCCGACCATATGTACGCCGCATTAGTGTTCTCATCCCCAGAAAAAAGAGAAAGATATAGGGATACATGGTCACACTGGGCAAGATTTATATATTTAGAGGAGGGGAAGTCACTCAGGGGAAGTTAAAGAAGAAGATAAGGTACTTGACCTTCCAGATTGGGCTGTGTTCACTCCTATGGGGGGGAGATGCAGGAGGAGGGAGAAGAGGGTGGGAAGGGAGGTGGGAGGGTATCCCTTTTTTTTTTTCTTTGGGAAAAGGGTGGAAAAGGGGAACGTAGGAATTGGTCGAGCGGGCCAGGACGTAGGGATTTATTATATAATGGCATTGGGATACAAATTAAGGATATAGATACCTATGTTATGGAACATTTAAGTTGAAAATTAAAATGTATCTAATGGACTGTTGTTACGAATAAGGTGGTACAAATAAAAAGAAAATAAATAAAAGGATGTGGAAACCTTGGGTAGATTATTACTAGACTGATACCTGGACATGGGATTATATTTTCTTTTCTTTTTTTTTTCTCTTTTCTTTTTTTGAGCTTTGACAGGATTATGGAAATATGGGTTTCATATTTGGGCATTTGTGTCTTAAAGCTTTTTTTTTTTTTAGTAGGGATAAATAGGGAAATAGGTATTATGTAATGTACTGTTTGTATTCATATGGAAACATATGAAATTAATGGATTTAGGGAGGAGTGTGTGGTATTTGGATTGATTTGTTAGATGATGATTGGGACATCAGGTGAGATCAGGGAGTGGGTATGC
Organism: Lithobates sylvaticus; assembly: GCA_028564925.1. Classification (NCBI taxonomy): domain Eukaryota; kingdom Metazoa; phylum Chordata; class Amphibia; order Anura; family Ranidae; genus Lithobates; species Lithobates sylvaticus. The sequence continues at coordinate 298,447,264 of CM053031.1, read as the reverse complement.
CCCCCTCCCTTCCAACGAAACAAAAATAGATAAAATCCAAGCTGAGGCCTCATGCGGAGAAGTGAAGAAGTGAACTGACTCTCCATCTTGGACCCTTAAGCGAGCGAAGAACAGGACACTGTACAGAATGTTGCGGGCCCGCAATGCTGCATTCACCTGATGAAAGGACTTCCTGAGTTTCTGCATCTCAATGGAGTAACTGGAGTAATGGATGAGGGATGGGCCGAACAGACCCCTGTTCAGTTTGCACCAGAACTTCCAAACACTGCAAAAGTTTGAAAAATCAAAAATGCCCATTTTGAAGGATTATATGCAAGTAATTGGGCATACAATGATTATAGGGGTCTGGGTCCTGCCCCGGGGGGGACATGTATCAATATTTTTTTTTTTTTTAAATGAGCAGTGATTTTTAATGTCAAAGCCTAAAAATGAAAAATTCCTTCCAATATAGTACCTGGGGGGTTCCCTTAGTCTACCTGTAAAGTGACAGATCTGTGCCATATGTAGAAGCTGCTGCAGCAATAATTGCATTTATAAAGCTAAAAAAAATGAATTTTTCCCTGCAAGCTGCCTTTATTTTGCTCAGCAACAGCTGGGGAGCCAGTGTGTATGATGAGGCCACAATGTAGTGCACTGGAAACAAGATTAGAGATTTTTTGGATACATTCTGGTGTCACTTTGACTTTGTATAGAAGTAACGGGTGCGTAAAAATTGGTCTTTGGATGTCGGTGGCGCCTTCCCCCGTAACCCTATAGAGGTACTCTTAAAGAAAGCAAGAATTGGCCTCGCTGTAAAAAATTGCAATGATATGCACCTGTCAAACAGGTGCAGAAAAATTACTCTTTGGGTTTTGGGGCACCTTCCCACCATAACCCCATAGAGCTCTTGATGAAGGCAAAAAAATGCAATGATATGCATACGGTTGGTGTTTTTGCCACGTTTGATGTGCCTGAGACACAGTTTGCAGATAGCAACAGTGCGATCTGCTGAAGATGTGCTGAAAAAGGCCCAGCTGAGCTTTGGGGAGTGGGCCGGGAGATAACAGCTGCAGAATGTGATGGAATAGGGTAGCTGCTCTCTACTCTTTCTTGATGTTGGCCTCCTTGGGGTTGTACCGCCTCGCCTTCAGTTTCATCCTCTGCTCTATCTGGCAACCAAGTCACATCAGTGACCTCATCATCATCATCATCATCTCCATCTCCTCCATCTTCATCATTACCACTGGAGACAACTTGGCAATACGCTACTGCTTGGGGAACATGAATGCCAATTTGTCTACCAGTGTTCCTCCCTCTCTCTAGGCTCATGTTCCTGTTATCCTCAACCTCAGAACCAACATCTGAATCCAGTGGCTGGGCATCATCAAGGAGCAAGTGGATGACACTGTGGTCAAATAACTCAGCTGACTCCTCAATGGCTGATGTTAGGGCTATGGCAGGAATAGATGTGGACAAGGAGGCCGGTTTATCCACTCTGGTAACTGCAGGGGACTGCACACTTGTCTCTGCTTGCATGACAGAGGATGAGAAAGGTTTAGTACCTCCTCTGCATGCTGTGGCTGGATAGCATGGGCAAACTCACTAAACAGAGGAAATGATACCCTGCCTGAGGACTGACCACCATGTCCACCTTTGCCTGTGGACACATTTGTTGCTGGTCCCCTTACAGTGCCATGGGAACATCTGCCTCTCCTTGTTGTCTTCCCAGACATTATTGGGAGGGAGTGGGCGGTGCCTATAAGCAAATGTAAAGAAGAAGTTGAAATCTGTATGTGGATGCACTTTAATCAATGTAAAGAGGTGTTTGGTGCACTTTAATATGAGTACTCAAACTACACAGACACGCTCAACTGATACATTATAATATACTGCAATATAATGTGCCAAATGTACAGTGACACACAGAACTATATGGCGTTAAACTGGCAGTAATGCACACAGAAGTAAATGGCGTTAAACTGGCAGTAACGCACAAAACTATATGGCGTTAAACTGGCAGTAACGCACACAGAAGTATATGGCGTTAACCTCAGCCAATCAGGGCTTGCAATGCACTGTTCAGTGCCGCACCGCATTGTGGTTGGTTTGAGGGGGGGTGAATGATTGGTTGAACGACCAGTTTGTTTGGCTGTTTATAGAACGTCCGAACAGCTAAAGTTCGGCCTGAACTTATGCTCGGGCCGAACTGTTCGCCCATCCCTATAATGGAGTAATCAGGGAATATGAGGCGTTTGCCATTTTGATAGTGAACTTCTCCCCAAGCGGCACTAAGGACCTCATCTCTGTCCTGGAAATTCAGAAGCCGCATGATGAAAGTGCGTGGTGGGGCCACTGAAATGCCCGGCATGGGTGGAACACGTATGCTCTCTCTACAGTAAATTAGGGGGAGAAGTGAGCATTGGACGGCAGAGTATGCAGTAGGTCCTCCACAAACAATGCAGGATTTGAGCCCTCTACTCCCTCGGCCAAGCCCACAATACAGAGATTATTTCTTCAGTTATGGTTCTCTGCGTCGTCTGCTTTATATTCCAATGCTTTCATCTTTGTTTGCAGGCTTCGGAGGGCAGACGAGTGCTCGGTCACAGTGTCTTCCGTGAGCACTTGTATCTTTTTTGGTGACCTCAATGAAGGCGGGTTTAGTTTGGATGAATTCTATCTTTTGGTTGGAAAATCTTCCTAAAAAATGAAACACTTGCGGTTTTGAATTCCTGGTTCCTCAGACTGTATATCAGAGGATTGAAGAGAGGAGAAATCAATCACAGTGTAAAAGACGGACACCACTTTATCAGCAGTAAAATGATTATTAGTGCTTGGGCGAAAATAATTAAATGAAATGGAGAAATAAAATATAAAGACCACTGCCAGGTGAGAGGAACATGTAGAGAAAACTTTACCTCCTTTCCCTTTAACTTGCATTTTTAGGACAGTTTTGATTATGTAAGTGTAAGACATGAACATCACAATCAAAGACCCACCACCAAGAAAGCTACTAAGAAGAAAAACAAGCACAATGTTCATGTAGATGTCATTGCAGGAGATCTGAAACAGCTGGGGGAGGTCACAGAAGAAACTTTTTATAATATCGGATGCACAAAATGATAAATTTAAGGCAAAAAGTGTGTGAACCACAGCATTGGTAAAAGCAAGGGACCACACAATTGACATTAACTGTACACACACTTTCCAACACATAATCTGTGTGTAATGCAATGGCTGACATATAGCGGTATATCGATCATAGGACATGGCAGTCAACAGAAGAGCCTCTGAAGTGGTAAATAATAAAAAGAAGAAGACTTGGGTATTACAAGCTGTTATGGTAATATTTCTTCTTTTGGTGGGAAGGTCAAATAACATTCGTGGGACAGTGACCGTAGAACAACAGAGATCTAAACCAGCCAAATTCCCAAGGAAGAAATACATAGGAACATGGAGGTGAGAGTCACTGACTATGAGGACAATGATCAGCAAATTCCAGATTAATGTCAGAAGGTAGATGAGAAGGAAGAAGAGAAATAGAGGGAGCTGAAGAGCTGGAAGGTCAGACAGTCCAGAGAGAAAAAATTCATTTACAATTGTCTGATTTCCCATTGCAATGTTTTTATTTATATATTTTTTTATGATGAGGCAAATAAATATATAAACATACATATAAATGCTTGATTCACATCTTCATTTCATTGTATGACTTGGTTTATGACAATAAAAAAAAAAAATAGAATACAAAAATCTAAAAATTTGACGCTGGAAACATGGGGCAGCTCACAAATTGGTTAATCCTTTACTGCAGAATACAAAGAAAATAGGGGAATTTCAGTTGTCCTTTATCCAAGATACAGAGAAACAGCGTTTTTGCTTGCACATGATTGGATGATATAGGTCAGCAGAGCTTCCCCTCATTTACTAAGCTCTGAAGCAACTGTACTTGCAGTGTGTAAACTCTATTTGCCTTAAGTAAATCAACCCCATAGACTTTTTTTAAGTTTTGTATAGGGAAGAGAAACATAAGAACCATGTTCAACAATGTGTTACCCAGTGATACGCAAAGAAAAATAATATAATTATTTTTAGTCCTGGTGACAATGTTTTTTTTTACACTCACAAAGTGAGGGAAAATATGCAACAGAGAAACAGACAAAAATAAAAATCTGAAAGATGAACTAAATATTTAATTTAGGGGAATCCATCTTGTATGTCTAATGCTGCAGTAAAAACGTACCTTTTTTTTATTGTTCTTACATGTGATTGGGTATTTTTTGAAACGTTAAGCTTTACCTCATATACTAAGCTTTAGAGCAAATTCCCTTGCAAAGTGAAAATTTGTTTGCAAAATACAAAGTCTGTTTGTCTTTAGTAAATCAACTTCTTTGACTTGATATTCACTTTGAGGAATAATTAAGTATACTTTAGGCACTCATTGCAGAGTAGAAAAAAATCAGGGCAAAAAAAAAAAAAAAAAATGATTTCCTAATGTTCAGAAAAAAAGGAAAAAAAAAACAACTTTAAAAAATTTGCATTGCCTCTAACTAAATACATTGGACTGTCCTGGCATTTTAGGGTCACCAAATTTAAATAGGCAGTGACTATATCAGGACTGATCAATTTTTAATTATCTACAGCACACCACATTTGTAGAGTCTATAACTTTCACATAGACTAAATAATATACACTTATTTGGGTAATGCCGCGTACACACGAAGGGACTATCCCGCGGGATTATCCGCTGGACCGAAGTCCAGCGGATAATCCCCTCGTGTGTGGGCGCCGGCGGACTTTTTTTGGCCAAAGTACGGCGGACTAAAGTTTCAGGTTTTGTTTTCAAATTATCCGCTGGACTTGGCAGTCCAGCGGATAATCCGGTCGTGTGTAGTATGGTCCGGCGTACCAAAAAGGACGCATGCTCAGTAGCAAGTATTTTTCTAGTATTTTTCGTTTTCTAGTCCCGTCGTACGTGCTGTACGTCATCGCGTGAACCGTCGGACTTTTTGCGTGATCGTGTGTGGTCAAGTCCGTTCGCTTTTTAGTCCAGCGTACCCAGCTGGAAAGTCCAGCGGATTGTCCGCTGGACTTAGGTCCGCCGGGAAAAGTCCGTACGTGTGTACGCGGCATTACTTTTACCAAAGAAATATAGCAGAATACATATGCTCTAAAGTTATGAAGAAAGATTATTTGTTTGCAAAACTTTATAACAGAAACAGATTTTATTTTCAGAATTTTTGATATTTTTTCATTTACTGTATATACTCAAGTATAAGATGAGTTTTTCAGCACATTTTTTTATGCTGAAAATGCCCCCCTCGGCTTATACTCGAGTCAAGCATTTTTCTGAAGCAGAGAATGACATTTTCCGAACCGACTTTGGGGCCCTGTATCTCGGGGCCACTTGGTGCTAGGAACCCCAAATTTGGTGTGCAAACCCAGCGGAACTAGCACTACAACATAGGTGGGGTTCCTAGCATCTCAGGGCCACTTGGTGATAGGAACCCCATCTTGGATATAGTGTAGTGCTAGTTCCACTTGGTTTGCAGACCAAATTTGGGGTTCCTAGCACCAAGTGGCACCGAGATACGGGGCCCCAAAGTCGGTCAACTGTGTCCATCTACAGCAATGTAATTTCGGAACCCTTTGGCTGACCCAGTTTGGCTTCAGCTAGGGGGCCTCTAGGAACCCTTAACTACCGAGTTTGAAGTTTGGGGGACCTATGGCTGCAAATGGGCACAGTGAGGCTGCAAATGGGCTTTGTTGACCCTCTTTTCCACTTACAGTAGCTGCGCATTTCTCACCCTAGGCTTATACTCGAGTCAATACGTTTTCCCAGTTTTTTGTGGTAAAATTAGGTGCCTTGGCTTATATTCGGGTCAGCTTATACTCGAGTATATATGGTATATAGGTAAAAAGAAAAGAAAAGTGATGATCAAATACCACCAAAAGGATGCTTTATTTGTGTGAAATAAAATGATATAAATGTAAGTTAGGTCCAGTGTTGCATGACCGAGCAATTACCAGTTAAAGAAGCGCAGTGCGGAATTTCGTATAGGAAACAATAAACAGTGACTAAGGAAGTGATATGATCTCTTTAATATTGCAATATATATTCATCTCTTTAAAATATGAACACTTTGTTTTCTATTAACATGAGGAGTAAAATATACAATTCAGGAAATAACTTTGATAAAACATAAAATAGATTATTAGGTTACATTTCTCTCAACTCAGGGCACAGATGGACATATAACATGAGTGTAAGATGTGACAATGTAATTGAACTTATCAATTTGGACCTGATATAAAATGTGTTTGTTTCACACAATGTAATAATTTACATAATGTGTCTGTTTATCTGCACAGTATCCTGAAGGAGAAAAGACATGTTAATAAATGGCTAAAATCTGACCTTTTATAAAGTATAAATATAATACTCTATTTTTTTTTTTTTTGTTGTTTCAACCTGAACATACATGAAAAACAAATTCTGAAAACTTATATACTGTATATCAGCCAAGCTTTATAATTGACTAATGCCAATAAAGGATTAAAAAAAAAATTACCTGTGAATTTCCAGGCTGGTAAAATGTTACATTTTCTTTGTTTTAGCCTGTTCCTCAAATGATGTCCTTGATACCTCCAGCAGAGGTAAATTCTGAAGGAAGAGGGGTTGCCGGAGTCTCCTCTGTAGAGTCCTGCTCAGTGGCAGCAGGTCTACCATGGAGACGCTTTACAGATACATTCCATTAATATTAGAGAAAATAGGAAATATACAGTAATAGAACATCTGTGTGGCATTTCTTGTTATAATGTCATTTTATTAGCTGCACATACATACATTTATGATACAGAAACCCCCCCTGACAGCAACATGGCACACAGGAGAGTACATTGGGTCTGTATTCATCTGAGATTAATCTAAAACATAGGTCCTCTGGAAAAATAATCTCTAAGGAAAACGAAGCATCTCTTTAAATTATTGCATTCTTGATTAACACTCACATTGGACCTAATTATAAAGAACAGCAAAAATAACTGCTTTTATTGTGTTGTACTTTACCCTTTAAATTGTATTTTTCCATTAAATGTTTTTGCAGTTTAATATTTCAGTTATTTATTAAAGTTTAAAATGGTAACTTTTAATGCTGAAGTAAAATATAGAATTTTAAGAATTGCAATATAAGAACCAAAAACATCAGAATAAGTAAAAAATGTCAATGGGCATTTCATGGCCTTGTAAACTGTAATAGGTAGTGAGGAGTGAAATCAAAAATGTACGGGGTCCTGTACATGGCTAGGCTCCCAAAAAGCCTCACACGTGATATCTCCATACTCAGCAGAAGCAACAAAATGCATTTTGTGGTGTAATTTCCCATATACCCATGCCATCGGTGAGAAATATATAATTTAGTAACTAAAAAAAAAAACAAATTCCTGAAACTTGTGGGAAAATATAAAATATTCCACGGACTCAACATGCCTCTCAGCAAATAGCTTGGGGTGTCTACTTTCCAAAAAAAGGGTTCATTTGGGGGGATTTGAACTGTCCTGGAATTTTATGCACAACATTAAAAGCTTTTGCCACACATCACCCTAAAAAATTACTTTGAACCCCCAAACATTATATATGAATATATATATTTATAAAAAAAAAATAATATATATATATATATATATATATATATATATATATATATATATATATATATATATTATTTTTTTTTTTTTTTAAAGCAACAGCCCTACAGATTCAAATGGTGGATGTTGCAATTTTTTTTCACACAGTATTTGTGCAGCAATTTTTCAAAAGCAATTTTTTTTGGAAAAAAAAAATACTTTTTTGAATTTTAATACACTAAAACACACTATATTGCCCAAATGTTTGGTAAAAGATGATCGTATGCCGAGTACATAGATACCATACACAACATGCTTTAAAATTGCAAACAACTGTGCAGCGGCGACAAACTGCATACATTTTTAAAAGTCTTTAAAAGCCTTCACAGGTTACCATTTTAGATTTACAGAGTTCTACTGCTAGAATTATTGCCCTCGATCTGACATTTGGGGTGATACTTCACATGCATGGTGCAATTGCTGTTTACATACGACACAAGACCGACGCAAGCACAGGGGGGCAGGGGTGCTTTATTTATTTATTTATTTTGATTTATTTTGATTTTTTATTTTGATTTTTACACAGTTCCATTCATTTTTAATTAATTTTTTTATCATTTTTATTGTTCTCACAGGGAATGTAAATATCCCCATGATAGCAATACGTAGTGACAGGTACTCTTTTTTGAAAAAAAATGTGGTTTATTAGACTCTAGATCTCTCCTCTGCCCTCAAAGCATCTGACCACACCAAGATCAGTGTGATAAGATGCTTTCCCAATTTCCCAATGGCGCTGTTTATATCCGGCGAAACTAAAGTCCTGAAATGCTTGTAGCTTCCGGTTTCTTAGACCATAGAGAGGATTGGAGCCATTCTGGTCTCTGATCAGCTCTATGGTCAGCTGGCAGAACCACCGGCTGCATTCTCGGGTTCCCCCGATGGGACAGGAGAGCCCGAGAAAACCAAGGAAGACCACGGGAGAGGGGGGATGTTCCCTCCCACTACTTGCAAAAGCAGTCTAGCGGCAAATTAGCCCCTAGGATTGCTCTTACATTAAATCTGACCGCCTGCTGAAAAGAATGATACCAAGATGATACCTAAACCTTCAGGCGTAATTCTAGTATAACCACTCAAAGTCCAGCAACATACCAGTAAGTCGCTGGTCCTTGTTGGGCATATATTGTAAAGACAGGGAGTGAAGGGGTTAACTGGGGGGGGCGATCAGGGGGTGATGGGGGGTGAAAAGTGTGCCTACGTGTACTGGTGTTAGTGTAGTGCTTGGTGTACTCACAGTAGATGTCCTCTACTCTTGCTCTGGAACCGAAAGGGGCTCCACAAGGGGAGGTGACATCACTTCCTCTGCCTGTGTTTACATTTCACAGGCAGAGGAGGCATTTAATTTTCCAGAACCAATCAGCAGGTCCAGGCCAGATTGGCCTGGACCTGTAGACTGATCTGTAGACTGATCCGTTCTGTAATGAATCCGATCGCCGCGGGTACAGGTACGTCAATTTGCGCAGCCACTTTGTAAATGTACGTGAGCTGGTCGGCAAGTGGTTAAAGGGACGAACCTGTGCGCCCATGTGCCTGTCCGTATCTCGGGGCCACTTGGTGCTAGGAACCCCAAATTTGGTGTGCAAACCCAGCAGAACTAGCACTACAACATAGGTGGGGTTCCTAGCATCTCGGGGCCACTTGGTGCTAGGAACCCCATCTTGGATATAGTGTAGTGCTAGTTCCACTTGGTTTGCAGACCAAATTTGGGGTTCCTAGCACCAAGTGGCACCGAGATACGGGGCCCCAAAGTCGGTCAACTGTGTCCATCTACAGCAATGTAATTTCGGAACCCTTTGGCTGACCCAGTTTGGCTGCAGCTAGGGGGCCTCTAGGAACCCTTAACTACCGAGTTTGAAGTTTGGGGGACCTATGGCTGTAAATGGGCACAGTGAGGCTGCAAATGGGCACAGTGAGGCTGCAAATGGGCTTTGTTGACCCTCTTTTCCACTTACAGTAGCTGCGCATTTCTCACCCTAGGCTTATACTCAAGTCAATAAGTTTTCCCAGTTTTTTTGTGGTAAAATTAGGTGCCTTGGCTTATATTCGGGTCGGCTTATACTCGAGTATATACGGTATATAGGTAAAAAGAAAAGAAAAGTGATGATCAAATACCACCAAAAGGATGCTTTATTTGTGTGAAATAAAATGATATAAATGTAAGTTAGGTACAGTGTTGCATGACCGAGCAATTACCAGTTAAAGAAGCGCAGTGCGGAATTTCGTATAGGAAACAATAAACAGTGACTAAGGAAGTGATATGATCTCTTTAATATTGCAATATATATTCATCTCTTTAAAATATTAACACTTTGTTTTCTATTAACATGAGGAGTAAAATATACAATTCAGGAAATCCCTTTGATAAAACATAAAATAGATTATTAGGTTACATTTCTCTCAACTCAGGGCACAGATGGACATATAACATGAGTGTAAGATGTGACAATGTAATTGAACTTATCAATTTGGACCTGATATAAAATGTGTTTGTTTCACACAATGTAATAATTTACATAATGTGTCTGTTTATCTGCACAGTATCCTGAAGGAGAAAAGACATGTTAATAAATGGCTAAAATCTGACCTTTTATAAAGTATAAATATAATACTCTATTTTTTTTTTTTTTGTTGTTTCAACCTGAACATACATGAAAAACAAATTCTGAAAACTTATATACTGTATATCAGCCAAGCTTTATAATTGACTAATGCCAATAAAGGATTAAAAAAAAAAATTACCTGTGAATTTCCAGGCTGGTAAAATGTTACATTTTCTTTGTTTTAGCCTGTTCCTCAAATGATGTCCTTGATACCTCCAGCAGAGGTAAATTCTGAAGGAAGAGGGGTTGCCGGAGTCTCCTCTGTAGAGTCCTGCTCAGTGGCAGCAGGTCTACCATGGAGACGCTTTACAGATACATTCCATTAATATTAGAGAAAATAGGAAATATACAGTAATAGAACATCTGTGTGGCATTTCTTATTACAATGTCATTTTATTAGCTGCACATACATACATTTATGATACAGAAACCCCCCTGACAGCAACATGGCACACAGGAGAGTACATTGGGTCTGTATTCATCTGAGATTAATCTAAAACATAGGTCCTCTGGAAAAATAATCTCTAAGGAAAACGAAGCATCTCTTTAAATTATTGCATTCTTGATTAACACTCACATTGGACCTAATTATAAAGAACAGCAAAAATAACTGCTTTTATTGTGTTGTACTTTACCCTTTAAATTGTATTTTTCCATTAAATGTTTTTGCAGTTTAATATTTCAGTTATTTATTAAAGTTTAAAATGGTAACTTTTAATGCTGAAGTAAAATATAGAATTTTAATAATTGCAATATAAGAACCAAAAACATCAGAATAAGTAAAAAATGTCAATGGGCATTTCATGGCCTTGTAAACTGTAATAGGTAGTGAGGAGTGAAATCAAAAATGTACGGGGTCCTGTACATGGCTAGGCTCCCAAAAAGCCTCACACGTGATATCTCCATACTCAGCAGAAGCAACAAAATGCATTTTGTGGTGTAATTTCCCATATACCCATGCCATCGGTGAGAAATATATAATTTAGTAACTAAAAAAAAAAACAAATTCCTGAAACTTGTGGGAAAATATAAAATATTCCACGGACTCAACATGCCTCTCAGCAAATAGCTTGGGGTGTCTACTTTCCAAAAAAAGGGTTCATTTGGGGGGATTTGAACTGTCCTGGAATTTTATGCACAACATTAAAAGCTTTTGCCACACATCACCCTAAAAAATTACTTTGAACCCCCAAACATTATATATGAATATATATATATTATATATATATATATATATATATATATATATATATATATATATATATATATATATATATATATATATATTATTTTTTTTTTTTTTTAAAGCAACAGCCCTACAGATTCAAATGGTGGATGTTGCAATTTTTTTTCACACAGTATTTGTGCAGCAATTTTTCAAAAGCAATTTTTTTGGAAAAAAAAATACTTTTTTGAATTTTAATACACTAAAACACACTATATTGCCCAAATGTTTGGTAAAAGATGATCGTATGCCGAGTACATAGATACCATACACAACATGCTTTAAAATTGCAAACAACTGTGCAGCGGCGACAAACTGCATACATTTTTAAAAGTCTTTAAAAGCCTTCACAGGTTACCATTTTAGATTTACAGAGTTCTACTGCTAGAATTATTGCCCTCGATCTGACATTTGGGGTGATACTTCACATGCATGGTGCAATTGCTGTTTACATACGACACAAGACCGACGCAAGCACAGGGGGGCAGGGGTGCTTTATTTATTTATTTATTTTGATTTATTTTGATTTTTTATTTTGATTTTTACACAGTTCCATTCAATTTTTAATTAATTTTTTTATCATTTTTATTGTTCTCACAGGGAATGTAAATATCCCCATGATAGCAATACGTAGTGACAGGTACTCTTTTTTGAAAAAAAATGTGGTTTATTAGACTCTAGATCTCTCCTCTGCCCTCAAAGCATCTGACCACACCAAGATCAGTGTGATAAGATGCTTTCCCAATTTCCCAATGGCGCTGTTTATATCCGGCGAAACTAAAGTCCTGAAATGCTTGTAGCTTCCGGTTTCTTAGACCATAGAGAGGATTGGAGCCATTCTGGTCTCTGATCAGCTCTATGGTCAGCTGGCAGAACCACCGGCTGCATTCTCGGGTTCCCCCGATGGGACAGGAGAGCCCGAGAAAACCAAGGAAGACCACGGGAGAGGGGGGATGTTCCCTCCCACTACTTGCAAAAGCAGTCTAGCGGCAAATTAGCCCCTAGGATTGCTCTTACATTAAATCTGACCGCCTGCTGAAAAGAATGATACCAAGATGATACCTAAACCTTCAGGCGTAATTCTAGTATAACCACTCAAAGTCCAGCAACATACCAGTAAGTCGCTGGTCCTTGTTGGGCATATATTGTAAAGACAGGGAGTGAAGGGGTTAACTGGGGGGGGGCGATCAGGGGGTGATGGGGGGTGAAAAGTGTGCCTACGTGTACTGGTGTTAGTGTAGTGCTTGGTGTACTCACAGTAGATGTCCTCTACTCTTGCTCTGGAACCGAAAGGGGCTCCACAAGGGGAGGTGACATCACTTCCTCTGCCTGTGTTTACATTTCACAGGCAGAGGAGGCATTTAATTTTCCAGAACCAATCAGCAGGTCCAGGCCAGATTGGCCTGGACCTGTAGACTGATCCGTTCTGTAATGAATCCGATCGCAGCGGGTACAGGTACGTCGATTTGCGCAGCCACTTTGTAAATGTACGTGAGCTGGTCGGCAAGTGGTTAAAGGGACGAACCTGTGCGCCCATGTGCCTGTCCGTGCCATTCTGCCGACGTATATGTGTGTGCGCCGGTCGGGAAGCGGTTAAGCCTATTCTGGCAAATCAAAAACATGGCTCCTAAGAAAAATTATTCTCTACAGAAAATAAAGCATCGACTGAATTCATTCATCCCCCCACCGACATACAACTTTGCCTTACTGATAATTAAAGGATAAGTTCACCTTTCTACAACAAATAATAAATGCACATCTTTTTACAGGTATAAAAATGTGCATTTATTATTTTTTTTAAATAGGAGCCTGTAATGTATTGCACGAGTGATCAATAGATCACTGATGCCATGCAGGAATACTCAATGAACTACCTCAGCACTCCACAGCACCGTGGTAGTTCATTGAGAACCCCAAGCTGACAGCCGCTAACGATGTTGGGGCTTGTAGTTCATGTGGATACACAGAGCTGTGTATGAATGAATTAGTGACAGCTCATACAGGGAACTTCTCCCCGTCCTGCTGCCAAAGGAATGGGGGGGGGGCAGTGGGAGCCAGCTGCAGCACTGGGAACATGTTACATGTTCCACCATAAAATCAGGTGAACTTTACCTTTAACCCTTTCAAGTTAAAATCCATATTTTTTTGCTAGAAAATTACTTAGCTCCCCAAACATATATATATATATATATATATATATATATATATATATATATACACAGTATGTGTTTTTTTAGCAGAGACCCTAGGGAATAAAAGGGTGATTGTTACAGTATTTTATGCTACACAGTATTTGTGCAGCGGTCTTTCAAATGCATTTTTCGGGGAAACAAGATACTTTCACAAATTAAAAAAAAAACTAAACAGTAAAGTTAGCCCAATTTTTATATATAATATAAAAGATGATGTAACACCGAGTAAATACATGTCATGCTTTGAAATTGCTCGTGGAAGGGCGACAAACTATGGTACCTAAAAATCTCCATAGACGAGGCTTGAATTTTTTTTTTTGCGGTTACCAGGTTAGAGTTAAGGCCCATACACACGATGGGACTTTTTGACAACAAATATGCAAATTAGCTGTTTCAAGGCAACATCCGACCGTCTGTCCCCTTATCAGACAAACATTTTCGGTTTTCATCTGACTTTTGTTGGCTGTGCGAACGGACAAACTTTCCGGCAACAAAAGTCCGATCGTGTGTACAGAAAACCATAGGACTTTTGTACAAAGTACAAAGACGCATGCTCAGAACCAATGCAAAAGATCAGGCAACAATACAGAATTTGACCAAAGGTGGCAGTAAAGAGGTACGGAAGGGCAGCCCGCTTGGTAATAAGCTGAGGCTATAGCTTCTTCAGGTTGACTCTCATCTTCCCCCTTATTAAGTGGGGGACCAAAATCTGGCCCACTGCGGCATACTCATCCCAGTTAGGGGTTAGCATCCCGCTATGGTGAGCAGGGTCTCCACCCTCTTACTGTTGTATCACCTGAGGCTCTGGTCCTTGACCCTCCCACGCACAGCAAGATCCCTCTGGGGGTGCGTGGGGTGTTGGAGATCAGACGCTGATTCTTTCTCTTCTGATGTTTATCTAGGAGTAACCTAATTCAGCCCAGTGGAAACAGAGTTTAGGCTAATAGAATATGCATCACCCTCCTTTTCACTCTACGAGCGACCTGACTGTGGAACACACACCCCTAAGCAAACTACCAAATGCTTTTGCCTGTAAACTGTCCTCTGTACTGACCCTCTAGGGGGTATATTGTTCTCATGTTCACCTTTTATACCTTTGTACTGTTATTATTTACAGTAAAATTTCTTAAAAATCAAAAAAAAAAGGTGGCGGTAAAGAGCAGAAAAACCACGTGATTTGGTGAAAGTTGGCTGAAAAAGTCCTGCTGTGTGTATGCAATACAAGTTCATGACCGACACCCTTTGTACAAAAAATCACAGGAAAGTTTGTACAAAGTCCGATCGTGTGTATGGCCTTAACAGAGGAGGTCAGGCACAATAATCATTGCTCTCACTCTGACAATTGTGGCGATACCTCACATGTGTGATTTGAACACCGTTTACATTTTTCGGCGTGACTTACGTATGCATTTTCTTTGCTGCGCGAGCATGTGGGGACAGGGGGCACTTAAATTATTTTTTTTTATTATTTTTTTTATTTTATTTTTTACATTGTTCCTTTTAAAAAAAATCTGATCACTTTTATTGCTGTCACAAGGAATGTAAGCATCCCTTGTGACAGTAATAGGCAGTGACAGGTATTCTTTATGGAGAGATCGGGGGGTCTAAAAGACCCCAAATTCCTCCTTTGCACTTAAAAGTACTCAGATCGCCAAAAACTGCGATTCTGAATACTGTCATGTTTTTTAAATCGGCGCCATTGGCAGCCGAGTAAACAGGAAGTGACGTCTCTTCCGGGATTTTACATCGGAGACCCGATCGGAGCCGAATCCGGCTTTGTTCAGGTCTCAGCATAGTCAGCTGGTGGCTTGGCTCTCCCGCTGGGACGGGAAGCCCAGGAAGGGCGTTGGAAGGTGGCAGAAGGGGGGGAAGTCCCCTTCCGCTCCTTTAGGATAACAGCCGAGCGGCTTTTGTCCACATCCATTGTTATCACTATAGAGCCAAACGCCCACTCTAAAAAACGGTTTAACCCCTTCAAGCCATAAAAGCAAATTTTGTACGGTCGGCATGAAGGGGTTAAAGCGGACCTTCAGTACTTTCAACTTTCCATCTATTAAATCTTCTGCCCTTGTTGTTGTTTTAACTTTGGATAGTAAATTATTTTTTTCTGCCAGTAGAAAACCTAATACAGCCCACTTCCTGTTTATTGTCTGGTCATCAGCCTAAGCTTATGACATCATGCACAGCTCTCTCTAACTCTCATGAGAGTTTGCCAGGAAAGGAGGGGGGGTGAGTCATAAGAGGGCCAATGAGAGCTGAAGAGCTGGAGGTGTGTCTCTGTGTGTCTGTGTAAATCCAGGAAGTGAACAGACAGCAGCTTCAGCTGCCCACAGTTAAAATGGCTGCAGCCAGACTCAGTGGAGGGATATTTCTGCAGCATATTTGGCAAGTACAGAATCGCAGTATATATAAAATAATATGCAAAGTGGTTGGAGGGATGCTTTAGAATGGCAAAGATGTTTTTATTACAAATAATGTGAGCGGACGGCAGTTCCTTTTTAAGTTAAGACCAGAGCCCTGGTCTGTTCTGCTCAGATGAGTGTTCCTCTAGATTCACTACAGTGCCTTGCAAAAGTATATACCCCCTTGGCATTTTTTGTGTTTTGTTGCCTCACAACCTGGAATTAACATGGATTGTTTGAGGATTTGCATCATTTAATTTACAGAACATGTGAAGCAAACAACAAATAGGACAAAATAACAGAAAAAGTCAATGTGCATAACTATTCACCCCCCTAAAGTCACTACTCTGTAGAGCCACTTTGTGTGGCTAGCACAGCTCCAAGTCACTTTGAATAAGTCTCTATGAGTCTTGCCACATCTTACCACTGGGATTTTTGCCCATTCCTCCTTGCAAAACTGCTCCAGCTCCTTCAAGTTGGATGGTTTGCGCTTGTGAACAGCAATCTTTAAGTCTGACCACAGATTTTCTATTGGATTGAGTTCTGGGCTTTGACTAGGCCGTTCCAACACATTTACATGTTTCCCCTTAAAACCCTCAAGTGTTGCTTTAGCAGTGTGTTTGGGGTCATTGTCCTGCTGGAAGGTCAACTTCCGTCCTAGCCTCAAATCACACACAGAGTGCTACAGGTTTTGCTAAAGAATATCCCTGTATTTAGCACCATCCATCTTTCCCTCAACTCTGACCAGTTTCCCAGTCCCGACTTCTGAAAAACATCCCCACAGCATGATGCTGCCACCACCATGTTTCACGGTGGGGACAATGTTCTTTAGGTGATGAACACAAATGCCAAAACGAAAAAACGAAAATAGTTATTACCACATAATATTTGTGATCGGAATTTGAATTATGGGAAAAATAAAAATGATATATATGATACAGTCTATTCGTATTTACTCCTGTAACAACGTTTTTTATTACTAGTTCATTAAGTTATTTTGTTTCCGACATTTACAGAAATACCTCAAATGTGTGGTGCGATCGTCCATCTAGTTCAACCAATAAAGGGGAAAAAATATATAATCCTATATCCACAGGCGATCCAGAGGAAGGCAAAAATCCCAGCAAAGCATGAACCAATTTGCTCCAGCATGGTAAACAATGCTTTCCTGATCCCTTGATTCTGATTTATAACTTGACGATTGGATAGAGCAGTCACATCTCTAAGAACAAATTGACAACCATTGGATATATTTTTCACTCCATTGAGGTATAACTTTTTTACTTTCTTGACACCTATTGGGTTTGTTACATTGTCTTTATACACATGTAATACTTATATCATTTCTATATTGCCCCGTAGTCTCGCTCTTTGTTTGTTCCACCCCCTCAGCTCCTGAGCTGGATGCACTACATGATATCCAGCGTTTGGTGATTTATCTCAGAACTTCGGTAAGTATGAGGTCCCTGTTTCAGACCTCTCTTGACAACTATTCCGCCTTTCATCTAAAGTCCCAGGGCTATTTTCTTGTTTTTTGTGCATTATTAGGGATGGAGGTGTCAGAGGGGTCACACCAGACCTTAATCTCCTTTCCTGATCCCTTGATAGGCATTAGGATATTCCCTGTATCAACTTCACCTATAAATGTTAACATTCAGTTATATTATGTATATTTAAGAAAGAAGTCAGGCCCTTTTTCAAACAATCTACTGAGCTGGACAGAACCAGAGAAAGCATATTCCACATTTCCACAGCTTTTACTGTGAAGAAATCTTTCCATATTTTGAGATTTAATATTTTTTTCCTACAGGCATAAAGAGTGCCCCCTTGTCACCTGTGATGACTATGTAAATAACTCAACACCAAGTTTACTGTATGGACCGCTTATGTATTTTTTA
Source organism: Lithobates sylvaticus (assembly GCA_028564925.1). Classification (NCBI taxonomy): domain Eukaryota; kingdom Metazoa; phylum Chordata; class Amphibia; order Anura; family Ranidae; genus Lithobates; species Lithobates sylvaticus. The sequence continues at coordinate 298,429,287 of CM053031.1, read as the reverse complement.
CATGGTGATCATATCCCCCCTTATGTATTTATACATGGTGATCATCTCCCCCCTTATGTATTTATACATGGAGATCATATCCCCCCTGATGTATTTATACATGGAGATCATATCCCCCTTATGTATTTATACATGGAGATCATATCCCCCTTATGTATTTATACATGGACATCATATCCCCCTTATGTATTTATACATGGACATCATATCCCCCCCAATCTCTATTATTTATTTACACTTGTTACCTAAAATGTTTATCATTTGTCACTATGCCCAATGTTTTTTGACACTGTACACTGTGACAAATGTTGACGAGACACTAGTACAAATGTTGATGTGCACTGTGGACAGGGACAGATGGTGTTTTGTGTACTGGAGTGGGATGACTGCAGTCTGTGTGATCTGTGTGTAGCTAAACATCAGCTACACAGAGATTACTGTCAGGCTGCATCACCCGGGGGGTGATGCAGCCTGACAGTAATCTCTGTGTAGCTGATGTTTAGCTACACAGTGTAGGGCCCCCCTACACTCCACTGAGCTGAGGAGGAGAGCCGATACAGAGACACATGCCTCTGTTTACATTGAATGATGGCTGTGACTGGACACAGCCATCACATGATTGGGAGGGCCAATCAGAGGGCCCATATCCTTATCTGTTATGTGTTGTGTCTGAGGAACACAGCCATCATGGGATTGTGCCGCGGCAAAACAGAGGTACCTGTCCATATAGGTACCTGTCCCAGCTGGCCATTCACATTTAAAAACATATATTAAATGCAAAGTTTTTTGCAGGTTAAAAAATTAACATTTATTATACTTTATTAGGAGCCTGAAAAGCATTGCAGAAGTATCAGGCTCCTGCAGACTCTCGGTGTAGCTGTATGGGAAGGCAGTTACTGAATGCAGGGTAAATTAATGAACTACTAGAGCACTTACTAGTGCCCCCATAGTTCTTTGAGAATTACAAGCCGCAATGGTTCAGCCACAATAGTTATATTCCTCTCATTCACAGAACTATGTGAATGAGTGACGTGTCTGAGTGGGGAGCAGAGCTGTGCTCCAGTTAAATTGTGACAGTGGGTGTTGGGAGAAGATTCCCCTCCTGCCATCACAATGGTGGCTCAGGGGGTGTGGGGACTGCTGATTTAGTAGCATGTTGCACCCTGAATACCTGTTATGTACGCGTACACACAAGCGGATTTTCCATCAGAACATTTTTGGATGTTTTTTCTGACGAAATTCAGCTCAAACTTGGCTTGCATAGTTTGCTGAACTTTTGACCGTCAAGAACCCAGTGACGTACAACACTAAGACGAGCCGTTCAATGCTTCCGAGCATGCGTTAAAATGTTTCCGAGCATGCGTTGGAATTTTGCGCGTTGGAATTACAGACTACAGACTATCAGAATTTTTTCCGACCGAAAAATTGAGAACCTGCTCTCAATCTTTTGCTATCTGGAATTCGGCCAGCAAAAGTCTGATGGAGCATACACACGGTCGGAATTTCCGACCAAAAGCTCTCATCAGTCTTTTGCTGGCCGAATTTCCGATTGTGTGTACGCGGCATTACAAGTTATGAAAAGTGAATTATTCCTTGAATTAGTTCCCAGATTACGGTATTTTAACTTCTAGGAAACTGTCAGGCCAATCTACTATAGCTGCTAGAACAATTTCTGATGGGGAAAAAAACTTTGGCTAGAGATAAATTATAAACAAAAATGTGTTATTATCTACAAATGAGGATTCCATTTAAATTAATTTTCTATTGTAGCGGGAATAATCTTCCTAAACACATTGTGAAATGCTGTTCTGATATCTTGGTTCCTCAGACTGTAAATTAGAGGATTGAGGAGAGGAACAATGACTGTGTAAAAGACAGGCACCACTTTGTCACCAGCAAGATGATGACTAGGACTTGGCCGAAAATAATTTATCATAATAGAGAAATAAAATATGAAGACCACTGTCAGGTGAGAGGTACATGTAGAGAAAACTTTACTCCTTTTACCCTTAACTTGCATTTTCAGGACTGTTTTGAATATTGAAACATAGGGAAGGAAGGTCAGGATCAAAGACCCAACTCCAAGGAAAACACCAAGGATAAAGATGAGCAGAATGTTGATGTAGGCATCACTGCAGGAGATCTGAAACAACTGCGGAAGGTCACAGAAGAAACTTTCTATAACATTCAATTCACAAAATGTTAAATTCAAGACAAAAAGTGTGTGGATTAAAGAGTTAGCAAAACCAACACACCATACAATGGAGGCCAACTGGATGCACACTTTCCAAGGCATGATTTGAGTGTAATGCAATGGTTGACAAATGGCAGTATATCTATCATAGGACATGGCAGCCAACAGTAAAACCTCAGAAGTGGCAAATAATATGAAGGAGAAAACTTGTGTTATGCACGCTATCATAGTAATCTGTCTGCACTTGGTGTGAAGGTCAAATAACATTCGTGGAACAGTGACTGAGGAACAACAGAGGTCCAAACTGGCAAGGTTTCCAAGGTAGAAATACATAGGTATATGGAGGTGAGTGTCAAACACTATGAGTGTGATGATTAGCAAATTCCAGATTAATGTCAAAAGGTAGACAAGAAGGAAGAAGACAAAGAGAGGGAGTTGTAGAGCTGGAAGGTCAGCTAAGCCCAAGAGAATAAATTCATTAAATATTGTCTTATTTCTCATTGCAACATTTTGAAACAAAATGCAAATTTAAATAAAAAATGCATAGATATTAATAAAAAATCGGTAAAAACAAATTACAATAATAAAATGTTAATGTAAATAAAAGGAAAATACAAATAAATAAATCACAATTGACTTCTACAACTCATTAGGGAACTTCATTTATGTTAATCTTGAATATCCAATAAAGGATTTCTTTAACACATTCCAAAAATGATAACCAGTATTGTATGCAGAAAAAGTAAGCCAATTCTTGTTACTATCAGCAACATGAAAATATAAAATGTCTTTTGCTGCAGGGTGTGTGGATCAGAGTGTAAGGTAGTTGATCATCGTGCACAAGACAGTTTATTCCTGAAAAATGTATTATAAATAAAATAGTTATTTGCATGCAATTGTTCAGAATCCCCAACCTGTATGGTCAGGACCCTAAATAGGTAAAAAATGTTATTAGAATACTTGCAAATATAAGACAATTAAAACCTGTGTCGGTGGGCTGCTTATCTTTCCATATAGATAAATAAATAATAAATAAAATAAATAAGAAATGCAAAAGGAGCTTGGAGCAGGTTGATGAAGTTTAGAACGAGATGTCGGTCAGCAGGAGGTCAACTATTGGCAAATGCACCTGTCAATGAATTCTGAATAATCTCTGAGGCAAAGCAAACTGATGCTAAATGCAAGTGGAAAGCACCCAGAAACACATTGCATTTTCTCATAACAGAAGCCCAAAGCTCATTGACACAGGCCCCAAATCAGTCTGGAGTTTAATATATTTTTTCTTTCAAACCACAGAGCTGAAGTGATTGCAACAGCTGACAGAAAGTGAGACGATCCTACAGGAAAATCCCCAAATCAGCAATCTATAATAGATTTTAAGGCACCTTAAATTGCACTTTAAATGTGCTGTAGAGGTAAAAGTGTTAACTATGCCTTGTACCTTCACAAAGATGTACCAATAGAAATGCAATCCCTCTGTATTATTATGTATATAAGTAGCTAGTCGAATATATACAAATTGTTTTATCAATCATGCAGCTTGTACAGTATTTAAATATTTAAATTAATAATGATTTAAATAAATAATTTCAAATTAGTATTGAGAGAAGAGAAGGGAAGAGAAGAGAAGAGAAGGGAAGGGAAGAGAAGAAAAGGGAAGGGCAGGGTCTTAGTAAATCTTAGTATCTAATATAACATGGGAATATTGTTCTATCAATCATACGGTTCATATTTAAATATTTACATTAATAATGATTTAAATAACTAATTTCAAATTAGTATTGAGAGAAGAGAAGGGAAGGGAAGGGCAGGACAGGGTCTTAGTAAATCTAAGTATCGAATTTAACATGGGCATATTGTTCTATCAATCATACGGTTCATATTTAAATATTTACATTAATAATGATTTAAATAACTAATTTCTAATTAGTATTGAGAGAAGAGAAGAGAAGGGAAGAGAAGGGAAGGGCAGGGTCTTAGTAAATTTAAGTATCTAATATAACATGGGCATATTGTTCTATCAATCATACGGTTCATATTTAAATATTTACATTAATAATGATTTAAATAACTAATTTCAAATTAGTATTGAGAGAAGAGAAGAGAAGGGAAGAGAAGGGCAGGACAGGGTCTTAGTAAATCTTAGTATCTAATATAACATGGGCATATTGTTCTATCAATCATACGGTTCATATTTAAATATTTACATTAATAATGATTAAAATAACTAATTACAAATTAGTATTGAGAAAAGAGAAGAGAAGGGAAGGGTCTTAGTAAATCTAAGTATCTAATATAACATGGGAATATTGTTCTATCAATCATATGGTTCATATTTAAATATTTACATTAATAATGATTTAAATACGATAACTAATTTCAAATTAGTATTGAGAGAAGAGAAGGGAAGGGCAGGGTCTTAGTAAATCTTACTATCTAATATAACATGGGAATATTGTTCTATCAATCATACGGTTCATATTTAAATATTTACATTAATAATGATTTAAATAACTAATTTCAAATTAGTATTGAGAGAAGAGAAGGGAAGGGAAGGGCAGGACAGGGTCTTAGTAAATCTAAGTATCTAATTTAACATGGGCATATTGTTCTATCAATCATACGGTTCATATTTAAATATTTACATTAATAATGATTTAAATAACTAATTTCAAATTAGTATTGAGAGAAGAGAAGGGAAGAGAAGGGAAGGGCAGGGCCTTAGTAAATCTAAGTATCTAATATAACATGGGAATATTGTTCTATCAATCATACGGTTCATATTTAAATATTTACATTAATAAAGATTTAAATAACTAATTTCAAATTAGTATTGAGAGAAGAGAAGAGAAGAGAAGGGAAGGGAAGGGCAGGGTCTTAGTAAATCGTAGTATCTAATATAACATGGGCATATTGTTCTATCAATCATACGGTTCATATTTAAATATTTACATTAATAATGATTTAAATAACTCATTTCAAATTAGTATTGAGAGAAGAGAAGAGAAGAGAAGGGAAAGGCAGGGTCGTAGTAAATCTAAGTATCTAATATAACATGGGCATATTGTTATATCAATCATAAGGTTCATATTTAAATATTTACATTAATAATGATTTAAATAAATCATTTCAAATTAGTATTGAGAGAAGAGAAGAGAAGAGAAGGGAAGGGCAGGGTCTTAGTAAATCTAAGTATCTAATATAACATGGGCATATTGTTCTATCAATCATACGGTTCATATTTAAATATTTACATTAATAAAGATTTAAATAACTAATTTCAAATTAGTATTGAGAGAAGAGAAGAGAAGAGAAGGGAAGGGCAGGGTCTTAGTAAATCTTAGTATCTAATATAACATGGGCATATTGTTCTATCAATCATACGGTTCATATTTAAATATTTACATTAATAATGATTTAAATAAATCATTTCAAATTAGTATTGAGAGAAGAGAAGAGAAGGGAAAGGAAGGGCCTTAGTAAATCTAAGTATCTAATATAACATGGGAATATTGTTCTATCAATCATACGGTTCATATTTAAATATTTACTTTAATAATGATTTAAATAACTAATTCATATTAGTATCGAGAGAAGAGAAGAGAAGAGAAGGGAAGGGAAGGGAAGGGCAGGGTCTTAGTAAATCTAAGTATCTAATATAACATGGGCATATTGTTCTATCAATCATACGGTTCATATTTAAATATTTACATTAATAATGATTTAAATAACTAATTTCAAATTAGTATTGAGAGAAGAGAAGGGAAGAGAAGGGAAGGGCAGGGTCTTAGTAAATCTAAGTATCTAATATAACATGGACGCATTGTTCTATCAATCATACGGTTCATTTTTAAATATTTAAATGAATTATGATTTAAATAAATAATTTCAAATTAGTATTGAGAGAAGAGAAGGGAAAGGAGGGGCCTTAGTAAATCTAAGTATCTAATATAACATGGGAATATTGTTCTATCAATCATACGGTTCATATTTAAATATTTACATTAATAAAGATTTAAATAACTAATTTCAAATTAGTATTGAGAGAAGAGAAGAGAAGAGAAGGGAAGGGAAGGGCAGGGTCTTAGTAAATCGTAGTATCTAATATAACATGGGCATATTGTTCTATCAATCATACGGTTCATATTTAAATATTTACATTAATAATGATTTAAATAAATCATTTCAAATTAGTATTGAGAGAAAAGAAGAGAAGAGAAGGGAAGGGCAGGGTCTTAGTAAATCTAAGTATCTAATATAACATGGGAATATTGTTCTATCAATCATACGGTTCATATTTAAATATTTACATTAATAAAGATTTAAATAACTAATTTCAAATTAGTATTGAGAGAAGAGAAGAGAAGAGAAGGGAAGGGCAGGGTCTTAGTAAATCTTAGTATCTAATATAACATGGGCATATTGTTCTATCAATCATACGATTCATATTTAAATATTTACATTAATAATGATTTAAATAAATCATTTCAAATTAGTATTGAGAGAAGAGAAGAGAAGGGAAAGGAAGGGCCTTAGTAAATCTAAGTATCTAATATAACATGGGAATATTGTTCTATCAATCATACGGTTCATATTTAAATATTTACTTTAATAATGATTTAAATAACTAATTCATATTAGTATCGAGAGAAGAGAAGAGAAGAGAAGGGAAGGGCAGGGTCTTAGTAAATCTAAGTATCTAATATAACATGGGCATATTGTTCTATCAATCATACGGTTCATATTTAAATATTTACATTAAGAATGATTTAAATAACTAATTTCAAATTAGTATTGAGAGAAGAGAAGAGAAGAGAAGGGAAGGGCAGGGTCTTAGTAAATCTAAGTATCTAATATAACAAGGGAATATTGTTCTATCAATCATACGGTTCATATTTAAATATTTACATAGACAATTAATTAAAAACAAACGGATATCAAATATTATTGATTAATATGTTCTTTTATTTCAGTCTATCTATCTACTGTATTCATTTATCTAAACACAGTTGAGGAAATAAAGTATCTTCAATGAGTAGCAAAGCATAATTTTATAATAAAATAAAATCAAGTCAAATAAAAGATCTAAGTAAATCTAAATATCAAATATATTATACAGTATACGCATTATTTATCAACCATACAGTTCTTAATAAAATATTTTAAAATAATTATTTAAATAACTAATTTCAAAGATTATTGACTGATATCTATCTATCTATCTATCTATCTATCTATCTATCTATCTATCTATCTATCTATCTATCTAAACACAGTTTAGGAAATAATGTGTCTTTAATGAGTAGCAAAGCATAATTTTTATGAGAATAAAAATAAAAATAAAAAATAAAAAAAATATATAACCTGTGAAATGCAATATTGTAAAATATTACATTTTAATTTTTCAGGCTCTTTCCAAACTTTGTCTCTGATACCCTTGTCAGAGGTAAATACTAATGCAAGAGAGGAGTCAGTTCACTGGAAGCAGGTCGGCTGTTTAATTAAGCGATTATAATAGAAAATATGTGTGATGTGTTGGTCATCATAATGCCATTGTATTACTGTAGCAGAACATGCATATATTTATAATACAAACATTTCCCCTGACATCTCCGGTGCACACATAAGTTATCATTGGCAACGTTTTCATCTGAGATTAATCTAAAACTTATTTTTAATCATTAAAGTAAAGTAAGTAACCTTTGAATAAATGTATCCTTTAGAGACACACAACTTTGTCCTACTAATAATTAGGTAACTTAAAGCAATAAAAAAGTTTTAAATATAAAGTTTTAAAGGGAAATTTAAAAGTAATACAAAGTTAAGAAATTTGATAGAACAATGCAGGTCAGAGAGTTGAGTAATCTAAGGAAACTTTATTCTCTAACTTGCCCTCTGTTGAATTTTTAATTTTTTTTTATTAGGAGTTAACAATTGACAAGGAGCAAAAAAAAACATTGACATCTTTCAGGGTTTGACAACAGAAAAGCAATTTTTAACATTACATTTTAAATACTAATAAACTTTTATAGCTTGAATATGTTTACATAATACATATTAGTGAAAGAGTATTAATTTTTGTTTGGTTAAAGTCTAAGCCCCCGTACACACGGTCGGACATTCCGACGACAAAATCCGTTGGATTTTTTCCAACGGATTTTGTCCGAAACTGATGTTGCATACACACGGTCGGACAAAGTTGTCGGAAAATCCGATCGTTCGGAATGTGATGACGTTCATTCAGACAGGACTATGTTCAGGCTAGTAGCCAATAGCTTTGGTCTCGTAATTTTTTTTTTTTTTTTTTTCCACTTCAGACAACCAAGAGAAAGAAATGTTCAGATTAAAATTCATTCATGTTTCTTGTGTTATATTCATCATTGTGGAGGATTTCCTTTTATCACATAGAAAAAACATACATATAACCTATTCCTCTACATTGACTTCATGTTCACTTTAATTATCTTTAATCTCTTTCTTAAATTTAAAACAAACTATATACCCACCCCTTCCCACCCCGGCTCACCCCTCCCCCCCTGTGCCTCTCCTTTTAATCCTCTGCTTTTACCTTTCTATGTTTAGGTATCTACTTCTACCCTGCTTGCATTAGTATTTCTGCATACCTCCAGGTTTGTTTAAAATCTTGCCACCTCTTCCATTTACCCATATCTTCCTCTTCCTCCTCGTCCCCATTGTATCTAAGGTTTTCCAGGTGAAATATCTCTTCCATCTTTCCTATCCAATCTAGATCAGAGGGTGGTTGAACTTGTTGCCACCTCCTGGGGATCACTGCCTTAGCGGCGTTTAACATATGGGGAATTAAGGTATTCATATATGTTTTTATTGGGTCTGGAGTATTATGAAATAGACATGTCCAAGGGTCATCTTTTATTTTAATCCCTGTAATTTCCTTTACTAGGTCTAGGATCGTTTTCCAATATTCCCTGATTTTTGGACACTTCCACCAAATATGGGCCATATTCCCCCGTTCCCCACACCCTCTCCAACATTCCTGTGGAGTCCCGGGCTGAAATTTATTCATTCTGTTCGGTGTAATATACCATCTTGCGAGACATTTATAGTTCATTTCTGCGGTTCTACTGTCTGTCGCTGAATTGTGTGCTAACTTCAAAAAAATTTTTATATTGTGTTTGTATCCGTGTGAGTCCAGTTCGTTTCCCCATTTTATGAGGAATGGGGGTACCTCCGGCCGGCCCTCTTCGATGAGCATTTTATATAGATAGGATGTGTCTCTTTTTTTCCCTTTTAATCCTTTTGTTCCACATATTTTTTTCCAAGAAGGTATAGTTATCTTTGGTTCTATAGTTATCTGTGGCTCCCCACGAAGTTCGTCAGCTGGCGGTAGCGCCATTCGTTTACATTTATGTGTGCTGTGTTCTGTTGTATTTCTGCCAGTGACTTTATTTTTCCTTTCTCTATTATCTCACCCAATTGTGTATTTTCTTCTATCCAGTGTCCCCCCCCCATTCTATCTTTCCTGGTGGGAAATAATCATTGTTTTTCAGTGGCATTAATAGTGAATTATAGCTCCACCCGTGTTGTTTGTGTATTAAGTCCCATATTTTAAAAACGTGCCTGGTGATCCTCTGTGTCTTTACTCCTAAATCCCTAAGTTTCGGTGCGCACCATATCACACTTCTTAACTTTACTTCACTGATGTCGTTTTCTATGTGCACCCATTGTTTTTGAGTATCCTTCCGTGTCCACTCTACCGCTCTTGAGAGTATTACCGCATGATAATATTTTTTTATATCGGGGACCCCCAGGCCCCCCTTTTCTTTGCTTTGTTTTAGCGTGTCTCTTGATATCCTGGTTTTCTTACTTAGCCATATAAAATTATTTATAATTGATTTTAGACTCTGAAAATAATAGTCAGGAAGGGGGATAGGGATCATGTGAAATTTATATGTAATTTTTGGAAGAATCACCATTTTCACCGCATTTATTCGGCCTATCCAAGATAGAGGCCTATACTGGATCTTCTTAATTTCATTCCTTATTTCTTCCAACAGCGGAAGGAAGTTCTCACTGTATAGCTTTTCCATAGAATTTGCAAGTTTAATCCCTAGATATTTTAGGCCCTTTTGTTTCCATGGGAACTGATATTCTCTTTGTAGCACAAGGGCTTCTTTTTTTCCAATATTGATGTTTAACATTTCTGACTTGTTGATGTTTATTTTAAAGTTCGATATGCCTCCGTATATTTTTAGGGTCTCCAATAATTTTGGCATTGATTTTTTAGGTTCCGTCATATAGAACAATAGATCGTCAGCAAACGCAGCTACTTTATGTTCGGTCTGCCCTATCTTAATTCCTTTTATATTATTATCTCGTCTGACCGTGGCTAGTAATGGTTCCAATGAAAGAACGAACAGCAACGGGGACAGGGGACAACCCTGTCTCGTCCCGTTGCTCATAGTGAAGGGGGATGAATGGTCTCCATTGATCTTTATTATTGCAGTTGGTTTTTCATATAAAATTCCAATTCTCTGTAACATCCTGGGGCCAAGGCCTATATATTTTAATGTTTCCATCATGAGCCCCCAGTCTACCCTGTCGAAGGCCTTCTCGGCATCTATCGACAGGAATAGACCTGGGGGCCCCTCTGTCTTTAATTTTTGTAATAATAATAGGGTTATGATTCCATTATCCCGTCCCTCTCTAGAGGCCACAAAGCCCACCTGATCTACTTCTAAATCTATTTGCAAGGATTTTTGCATAAAGCTTGGTGTCAAAATTAAGGAGGGATATTGGTCTAAAACTTGAGCAGCAGCTGTCATCTTTTCCTTCTTCCTTCTTTAGAAATAAGGGTTATTAAGGCATTTTGTGCCTCTCGGCTTAGTCCATAATCTGCTCCCAGTCCATTGAAATATTTACACATTCTAGGCACCAGGATTTTACTAAATTTTTTAAGGTAAAGGATCGGGAAGCCATCCGGTCCCGGGCTTTTCCCTACTTTTGTGTCTGCCATCGCTTGGAGAAGCTCACTTTCCGAGATAGGTAATTCCAAGTCTGACTTGTCTTCCATAGATATCTGGGTAAGTCCTGAATTCTTTAAAAATTCTCTGATTTTTTTTTTTTTTTTTTTTTTCCGGGTCCTTATTCTCTTTATCCACATTATATAGGGCTTTATAATAATACTGAAAGACCTCTGCAATCTCGTTGGACTTGAAGACTAGATCACCCTGTCTATTGCGAATTTTTTCGATGAAGTTTCTGGCTTTATTCTTCTTCAGGGTTTTAGCTAAATGTTTTCCAATTTTATTACCTCCTACATATTTCTGTATTTGAGTCGCATTAAAAACGTTTTTTGTATCCTGGGTCATTATGTCCTTTAATTCTTCTCTTTTCATTATAAGGTTATGATATATCTCTTGCCGATGGCCCCCTGGTTTCTTATGCAATTGCTCTAGGCTATATATATCTTCAGTTATCTTTTTAATTTTTTTTGTTCTTTCTTTTATTTTCCCTGAACCCATCGCAATAAAGATACCCCTGATATATGCCTTGTGTGTTTCCCATAATATTGAGTCTGAAATGTCGACTGATTCGTTATTTTCAAAAAACACACTTAGTTCTTCCTGTATTTTTTCAATGGCTTCTCAGAGAGCAAAGCTTCATTTAATCGCCAGTTCGAGAGGGGTTTTAATATATTAATTTCTTCTATTGTCATCATGACTGGTGCATGGTCTGATAAGGTAGCTATCTCTATATGGGCGTCCGTGACCCTAGATAACGTATTATGATCCACAAAAAAATAGTCAATGCGTGTGTACGTCCCGTGTACGGGGGAAAAGAAAGTATAATCTCGTGTTTTTGGGTTCATAATTCGCCACACATCCATCAGTTGATTTCGGTGGGTTTTCTTCAATTTTTTTAAAGGTAGCTTTCCCGTCTCCCGCACTCTTGACGTACTATCCTCATCTGGATTCATGCATAGGTTCAAGTCCCCTGCCAGTATAGTCATCCCCTGTCCAAAACTGGCTAGCATACGTATCATTTTCTTGACATATTCTGTTGGATTTTTATTTGGTACATAGATGTTTGCTAAAGTAACTTGTATCCCATTCATATGACCACGTAAAAGAAGAAACCGCCCTTCTGGGTCTACTACTCTCTCCTCTTCTCTGAACTGAATTCCCTCGGAGAAACCTATCGCGACTCCTTTAGCTTTCCTGGTAGTTGAATCTGCATATACCCAAGTAGGGAATTTTTTGGAATATAGTTTTATATTAGCTACCTGAAAGAGGTGGGTTTCCTGGAGGAACACTATATCTGTCTGATAGCGTTTAAGCTCTGTTAATATTTTGTGCCTTTTAGCAGGGTTGTCCAGGCCTCGGACATTATATGTTAAAAACCTAATCTGGGACTTTTATTTTGTTTTTGTTTTTTACGGAGAGGCACCTCCCTTCTTTTACCCACCCTCCCTCCCTCCCCCTCCCTGCCCCCCTCCCAACCCCCCCCCCCCCCTCCTTTCTTATGGTCACTATTGACCTCCAGACCATTGGCCGATCAGAAATATTCTTCTCCGCCTTTGGGCTTCTTACTCAGAGGTTTAGGCTCAGACCCCATTCCCCCTTCTACCCCTCTCCCCCTGTTGATACAGGTGGGGGGGGGGGGTAAAATGGTCCCTCGGCCAAAGAGGATTTCCACCCAGGTCTCACCCTCTCCCCTTCCTCTCCTTCCCCCCCTCCCCCCTACCTCACCCCATATGGACGACTAACTGCATCTTATGAGAATTTCAAGAGCTACCCCCTTCCTGGTCTCCCCCATAGGAAGGGAGGGCCCTGATCCTCTCAAGGTTGTCACTTCCCCTTCCCTCCTTCTCACTCCAGACCTTCCCTTTCTGACCATTCTGGGATTTCTACTACTTGTAGATTTAATTTTTTACAGAACTCTGTTACATCTTCAGGGAATCTTAGCTTTGCCGATCTGCCTTCTCTATACCCTATCAGGCATGCCGGGAAACCCCAGCTGTATTTTACATTGTCCAGACGCATTTGGTTTAACAATGGCCTAAGCATCCGTCTCCTAGCCAGTGTTTCTGGGGACAGGTCCAAGAAGATTTGGAGATCTATTCCCCTGATTTGCAGGGGGGGTTTTCCTCTCAAGTTAGACCATATCTTATTTTTATCACTATAGTTCTGGAATCTAACCAGGATATCTCTTGGGGTGTTTTTTTTATATATGTTGTGGTTTCCTGACTCTATGTATCCTTTCAATTTTCAAATCCCATTCTGGGGTTTTATTTAGTAGAGGGTTAAATATTTCCTTTATGGTTTTTATAAGATCTTCCCCATTCTCCTCTAGGAGTGATCGTATTCTGAGGTTCTGCCTTCTACTTTGGTTTTCCTGTTCCTCCAGTTTATACAGAGTCCTCCTTTGATTTATCTTAACCGTTCTGAGCTGGTCTTTAAGATCCGATATTTCATGTGTATGTTTGTCTGTATTGTGTTCCACTTCCTCTACTCGGGTCAACACCTGTGTTAAATCTGTTCGTAGTGCCACTATTTCGTTTTTAATTGATTTTTCCATTTTCGTCAGCATTTCTGCCAGGATTGTCTTGGTTAACACTTGGGTATTCTCCCTCTGTTCCTCAGTCCTGCTACTATCTGTTTCACTTTGGGTACTAATATTTCCTCTTGCAGCCTCAGGAGTTTCCTCCTTCTTTTTGTTCACCTCCTTCTTTTTTCCCTGTTTCGTTGATTGTTTTTCCATAACTGGACTCTTGGGGCTCAGTCCCTGGACCAAGTATTGCTTAATTGTACTTATATTTGCTTTTTCTTTTGGTGTTTTGGGTTCCGTTCCTTTGGTGGCTCTGCTAGTCATACTAAAATTTTTATTTATTTAGGGCCCACCTCTTCTCTATGCTTACGGAGTCTTGTGGCGCAGGGGGAGGGCGCGGAGGAAAGAGAGAAGAGTACAACCACCACGTAGCCCTTGGTAGTTCAGCGTATATGCGGCCCAATTGCCCTGACCGCCACTTTGGCCTGGTCAATAATACTATATTAAAGAGAATGTGTGTGTCCAATACGCTGCTCTCATATATAGTCCCCTAGCCGTTTTCCAGCTAGTAATCCTTAAGCATATGTAGGCCCTACTGGCATAAAACACATATTGGGCATATAGCTTTCCAGGTCAATTATTGCTCCTTCTTTCCCAGGCCACTTACACCAAGCAATTTCCAGCTAGAAGACTGAAGGAGAAAAAAAAAAAAAAAGGCAAGAGAAGCAGGCATGTACCACACCATGAGGAGCCCGGGAGGTTGGAATATGAAAAAAACGGGCACAAAAACAAAAGGGCAAGCATCCTAAGGTACATAATTTAGGACCAGGGATGAGAGGATCATCAGTGGGGGGTAGACAGGGGTATCCCTCCCTCCACCGTCCCTTATTTCTGGCCCTTATATAAAAGTGCACCTCTTCTCATACAGTTAGTTGAAGCATTTGGGAAACCATCGGGGATAGGTATTTCAGGTGGATATGTTTTGATTCAGAATTTATAGCCCCCTTATAAACCGATATTGCGTTTTCTGTCGTTGTCCTATGGGGGGGGGGGTTTAGCCCTCCTTTCTCACCTGATATATCTACCACACACCTTCCCCTTTTTCCTCCATACAGCAATGTTATCTGCTTTCCTTCTTGTATCGCTGCTATTGTCTATTATAGTCCACCTTTAAACAATCCTCTTGCAGATACACACCACCAGCATTTTATGAGGTCTGTTCACTTACCCCGTCCAGGAGAGATCCTTAGTATTGATTTTTTTTTCCCCTTAACATGGGGTCTTACCCTTCCACGCCGTTTTTTTTTTTTTTTTTTTCGTGCTGGGGTGATGAGGTGGTTTCACTTTTGCTTTGAGTTTATCCAGCGCTTTACCGTACATCAGGTACGGGGTGGGGAGTTGATGGCAGCTATTGGGGGGGGGAACGGGGGCTCACTCCCATCTGTACGGCTGCTTCCTTGCTGTCATCAGTAGCGGGTGTCCCGCTTACGCTAGCCAGCTCCTATGGATCTCCTGAGCACTGGGCTTCATCCGCGTGTGTCGCGCCGCTCATCCCCCGGCGTGCACCTCCTCCTCTCCGTCCGGCCGTCACTCCCTAGGTCCAGCCCCTCCCTCTGTGGTGCATCACCGCCCTACGTCCTCACGTCTACCTCCATCCCGCATGTGTGGTCTCGTAATTTGATCTGAGCATGCATGGCACTTTGTCCGATCGGAATTCTCTACTAACGATCGGCCAAAGTCCGATTGGATTTTGTTGTCGGAAAATTTGAGATCCTGCTTTCAAATTTTTTCCGTCTGAGTTTCCGACGGAAAAAGTCTGACAGAGCCCACACATGATCGGATTTTCTGACAATAAAATCCGATCGGACCTTATCCCTCGGATTTTCTGACCGTGTGTACAGGGCATAAGAAATGGTGAACATTCCATAGATGGAGAAATAGGAATGAAAGGCTTTAAAGTGGAAGTAAACCCCCCTATCATTTTCAGCCAAGGAAGCTGCCATCTTTGCCTCTGTTTAATCTTCAACTGCCACGGTGCTGCACATGTGATCCGTTATGACACCAGCCATTGGATGGTTTGACTGTTTGGTTGAGAGCACAGGTTGAGTGTGCAGTTAGCATTCCTGGCATGTTTTTTTTTTTTTTATGTTAAATCGATGAGTTTACTTCCACTTTAATCTAGAAGCCAGAACAGAAGAAACAAAGGAATTAAAGAAATGAAGAAGTAAGAGAGAAAATAGAACTAACATTACCACCATTTTATTTGTTTTGTCATCATTAATCCATATACTGAACAAAAATTCAGTGATTTACTGAGAGAATATTGGGAATTTGGATACCCATGTTTGCCATCTGACTAAAAATTTTGGAATGGAGTTAGAGGAATGCACAAAAAACTTTGCGTAGATATATTGACTTTTAACTCTAGTTATCACATCTGAAACGTTGGGTGCATTTGAGGTCTTCCATTTTTGACGTGATGGTCAAGCGAGCTGCTATAAGCATATGGGTGACCACACATCTATATTGTGTAGGAATATTTTCAATGTTCAAGTTTAAAAGAGCTATTAATGGTTCGGGGGTGAGAGCACTCCTGTGACAGATGCTATCAGAGAGAACACTGATTTCCAAAAACTTCTCAGGCATTTGCATTCCCATATTAAGTGTATTAATGTACCTTTGGAGCCGCAATCCCTCCAGCAAAGATTAGGTGTGTCCTTGAATATTTGTGATAACCTCACAGGGGTTAAATAGCTCCTGTGTAGGAGTTTCAGGGCTCAATCCTAACAGTTTACACAATAAGGAGGTTCATAGCTAGACTGTAAAGCCTTGTTCCATTTAGATAAGGCAAATGTAGAATTAAGGTCCTTTTCCCAGTTTAGCATACTGGATGTCTTTGTGGGAGTGTGGGTGTTTTGTAGGTTCGAATAGAACCAGGAAAACCTTTAAGTTTGTGGTATGAAGTAGTCAGGTAATCCCATATGTCGGCCCGTAAAGTGCAGTGGGAGTCTGGGTTGTTAATGTGGTAATGGTGTAGTTGGAGTTCGGTATAAGAGGTAGCTATTGGGCGGGATGAAACTAAAGCCCCATACACACGGTCGGACAATCCGCGGACCAGGTCGGTCGGATCCTGTCCGTCATACTTTGTCCGATGTTGGTTTTACGTACACACGGTCGGACAAAGTTGTCGGAAAATCCGATCATTCTGAACGTGGTGACGTTTGTTGCCTACGACGGGACTACGTAGAGGCTAGTAGCCAATAGCTTTGGTCTTGTAATGTGATCTGAGCATGCGTAGCACTTTGTCCGGTCGGACAACCGTACACACGATCGGATTTGGTGTGATCGGACCGTGTTGTCGGCAAATCTTTCCAGCAGGAGATAAGACTTTGTCCGTCGGACAATCCGACGTACACTGTCCGATGGTGCATACACACGGTCTGATTTTTCAACAACATTGTCCGATCGGACAGAATCCATGAAAAAGTCCGACCGTGTGTATGGGGCTTTAGTCTGTATAAGTGGCATCTTTGTTAAAAGAGTCACTTTGCAGTCTTATATAAGGAATAAGGAATTCATATGTTCCTAGTGAAAGGTTTTTATAGATTAAAAACACGTACACACGATCAGATTTTCCGACAACAAATGTTGGATGTAATTTTTGCCCAACATTTGTGTGACCGTGTGTATGCAAGACAACTTGGAGCCAACAACCTACAAACAAAATTCCACAGTTCTGTTGTCGGAAAGTCCGATAGATAGTGTGTACGGGGCATAAGGATAGGTCTCTATGTGATACTATCGCCTAGACATGTGCAATTCATTTCGTTTTTTTTCGTTTTTCGTTTTTTTTCGTTATTTTCGTTCGTTCGTTTTCGTACGAATGAACGAATCATTCGAATCGTACGAATCAGAATAACGAATCGTAACGAATCGTTCGAATCGTACAAATCCGAATAACGAATCATTTGAATCCGAAAAACAACGAAAATCCGAAAAAAACTAATTAGAAACAACGAATGTACTAATGAAGAAAATCCGAAAAACGTAAACGAACGAAAAAATTCGTACATTTGTAACTTTTTTTTGTTGAATTGGTCATTTTCCATGTCCCTTACAATGGTGCTGCTAAACGTGCTTCGAATGGATTGAACAAAAAAATTTGTACATTCGTAACTTTTTTTCGATTCGTAACTTTTTTTATGATTCGTAACTTATTTTTTTCGATTCGTAACTTATTTTTTTCGATTTGTAATTTTCCGTGTCTCTATTGAACCAAAAAATTCGTACATTTGTAACTTTTTTTTTCGATTCGTAACTTTTTTTTTCGATTCGTAACTTTTTTTTCAATTCGTAACTTTTTTTATTTTTTTGTAATTTTCCGTGTCTCTATTGAACAAAAAAATTTGTACATTCGTAACTTTTTTTTTCGATTCGTAACTTTTTTTTTCGATTCGTAACTTTTTTTTTTTTTTTTTTTTCGATTTGTAATTTTCCGTGTCTCTATTGAACAAAACAATTCGTACATTCGTAACTTTTTTTTCGATTCGTAACTTTTTTTTTCGATTCATAACTTTTTTTTTCGATTCGTAAATTATTAAAATGTAATAATAGCATACACATTACATCAAATTATGAATTATGCTCCGATTACGAATCTACGAATGTTCCGAATGTACGAATAAATACGAATGCGTCCGAAAATTAAACTAACGAAAAAACGAATCAACGAAAAAATAACTCTTACGAATGTACGAATCGTTCCGAATCCGAACAACGATGACTTACGAATGTACAAATCGTTACGAATCGACGGAAACGAAAAAAACGAAACAAAAAAAAACAAATTTTTTTCGGAAACGAAAAAAAAAACGAAACGAAAATAAACAAATTTTTTTGTTGTGCACATGTCTACTATCGCCCTTTCGATATGAACCCATAGTTTGTAGGTCTCTATGTGATACTATCGCCCTTTCGATATGAACCCATAGTTTGTCGGTCTTCTGGTGAAACCTTGCTTTTGATTGGTCTAGTAAGGCTGCGTAATGGTATGTACGTATTTGTTTGGAAACCCTGCTGCACCCAATCAACGTTTTCTGAGTAGGAGAGGAAATGAGAGTTTGGCCATATTACCTTTCCATAGAAACTTTCTAAAAATTTTGTCTACTGTGGAGAAGAAGGTGTCTGGTAGCCTAATGGGGATGGTATGGAAATAGTAGATTATCTTTGGCAATAGTCCTTTTTAGGGCAGCCAATTTCGGAAGGGAGTTCATGCGTGGAGATGTGCTCTAGGTCTTTTTTTATTGTATTTCTTTTAGAGACGGGTAATTATTGTCGTACGTGATATAAGTGGGCAATGAAAGGGTAACCCCTAAATATTTAAAGTTCTTTGTAGCCCATTGAAACAGAAATTTTGCTTTTAGAGCATTCGGGGTAGCTGTAGCTAAAAACATAGGCAGAATGGTAGATTTAGTTACATTGAGTTTATAATACAATACAGAGCAAAAAGACTCCAGTATTTGTCAAAGTTAGTATCACATCATCGGTGAAAAGGCAGATCCTGTGGTATCTACCAGCAAGGCTAATGCCTTTGATAAGATTGTCTGCTCTGATGGTCTCCGAGAGAGGATCCATCACTAAGGAGAAAATCAGGGGAAATAGGGGGCATCCCTGTCGGGTGCCATTTGTGATGTAGAATTTCTTAAACATAGAGTTAGATGTATACACATGTGCAGTTGGCACTGTATAGAGCACCAAAAGCACTGAGAAGATGGGGCCATTGAATCCCAACATATTAAGTGTTGCTCCTAGGTATTTCTACCATTTCCTACCATTTCACAAAAAAAGTGTCAAAATAGTAAAAAAGACAGGAGACACTTAAGCCCCATACACACGGTCGGACTTTTTCATGGATTCTGTCCGATCGGACAATGTTGTTGAAAAATCAGACCGTGTGTATGCACCATCGGACAGTGTACGTCGGATTGTCCGACGGACAAAGTCTTATCTCCTGCTGGAAAGATTTGCCGACAACACGGTCCGATCACACCAAATCCGATCGTGTGTACGGTTGTCCGACCGGACAAAGTGCTACGCATGCTCAGATCACATTACAAGACCAAAGCTATTGGCTACTAGCCTCTACGTAGTCCCGTCGTAGGCAACAAACGTCACCACGTTCAGAATGATCGGATTTTCCGACAACTTTGTCCGACCCTGTGTACGCAAAACCAACATCAGACAAAGTATGACGGACAGGATCCGACCAACCTGGTCCGCGGATTGTCCGACCGTGTGTATGGGGCTTTAGGGACAAGTCCTTTATTAAAAGATAAAAAAAAATGCCCATTATACCTTATATCAGAAGGGCTCCTGCCGCTCACGTGACTCCTCAGCTCTCTCCTCTGACAACTGCAGTGGGCAGGGTAGAACACTGCCACTGACGTCAGGAAGAAGGGGGAGAGAGGAGAGAGAGCCAAGAGTTACACGAGTGACAGGAGATGCTCTGATATATGGTATAAACAGCATATTTTTTTATACAGCACAGGGACACATAGTGTTATAGAACGGGGGGATGGCATACTTATATTATAGATTTGATTGCACCAGAAGGGGATAATAGTGGAGTGGATGCAGCTGAGAGGCAGGGAGGGGAGGGGGGAGAGGATGGAGGAGAGCAGAGAGCATGACTGCAGATAACGGAGGCACGTAAACTGACCACGATGTCAAGGCTCAGCAGTCATGATAAACCGTGGTCAGTTTACCCGGGGGGGGTATAGCCAGGCAGGATTAGCCAGGTATTTCAGGTGATACAGATGGCCAAGTTACGGAGCACAAGTACTGTGCTGTATAACATTCTTTAAGGGAACAGGATCCATTTTTTTTGTTAGGGTAACAAACAGGTAGTCGGCAGTTAGCCTTCGTTGTGGGTGGACCATTTTTATTTTTCCTCACCCATGTCTTTATGGACCTTGCTTTATGCACTGGCCCAAACCATTTGGCAGAGGGGGCATTAGAGTGTGTTGTTGTTTCTCAGGGGTTGAGCTTGGCCCCTTAGTTCCAGTGAAGGAAACTCTTAAAGTGTCAGCATACCAAGACATTTTGAACAATTTCATGCTCCCAACATTGTGGGAACAGTTTGGGGTTGGTCCTTCCTGTTCCAACATGTCTGCGAACCAGTGCAGAAAGCAAGGTCCATAAAGAGTGAGTTTGGTGTGGAGGAACTGGACTGGCCTGCACATTTTGGTCAATTTGGTTGTTTTGCAAGCTGGCTGGTAAGTTTACTGGGAAATATGTTGTTTGTTTTTCATGTAGAGTCTTGCCATTCCCCAACCAACACAGGGTAAAGCCCTTCCTTGCAAGAAGGCAAAGAATTATGTTGATTGAACCAGGCCTTACCTACTTTCCCTACTTGGGTAGTTTTAAGGGTAACGGGTAGGTGACAGCACTATATCACAAGCTATCCTGATCAAATAGAGTTTTCCACTCTTCTGCACCGCATCATATTTGCCTCCAACTTTCCCCTCCAATCACATAAAGATACATCCTCTTCACATCATGCGTTCCACAGTAGCACAGTGAATCCTGACACCTACGCCAAGTGTAAGCAGGCTGCCCAGCTTTGACTTACTTGGCCAAACATGCAGGTGGAGCACCACTTACAAAGAGGTTTGACAGAGCTATGTGTATAGTTTTAACCTTCCAAGCCCACACATGTGTACAGATGCTGATACGAGACTACCTTCTGCAGCCTTATGATCATAGTCCACGTTAACCCCATTCACCCATGGGACTACTCATGCAGGCCTGTCATTTTTGTTGGTCCAGATTAGGGCTCCAGGAGTCAAACTGAACACTCAGGGCATGTGTCACATGAGGGCCCAGGTCACCTGGCACATTTTCTTTGAGGGGTTGCTCTCATCACCTGGAGGGTGACTCCTTTTCCCTAATTACCACCTGGTCATGAGCTGATCAGATTTGCACAAAGATGCACATTTGCTCTTCTCCCCAGGTAATGGCTGTGCACACTAGTTCACAACTATAATCTCTTTTAGTACATCACACAGAGGCTGCTTGTTGCAATAGAATATTCTTTACTTTTAAAATAACTGTGAACATTCCATAACAGTGGCATAGTACAGCCCAGATAATGGGTAACATTCCAAGAAGAGAAGCACCACACATGACAGGGAAGGTGAAACGAGGGAGTATTGTTTTCAAGGTTGCTAATAGAAATCACAGGGGCCCTGTACAGCCTACCTGACAGGACCCTCCGAAAATATCAAATGCTATTTTTGCTAAAAAGCAATGCTATGCTTTGCAGTCATTGCAGAAATTATTCCCCCTTCGGACAAGACCTATTCAAGTGAATAGCAGCATGGAGGCAACATCTGCACCCCCACAGTGAGCGATCAGTACCAATCACTCACTGTGTTCATCCAGGGTGGTGTGTTCATTCAGGATGGTGAGACACTTGTCTGCTCTCAGCAGCTGCCGGCAGGCGAAGAGAGAAAAGAGCAGCACTGCAGAGGAAAGGGGCACACAGGGGTCCCAGACAGCAGGGGGAAGGAGGTGCAGATACTAGAACTGATCCCCCTGCAGTGCATCCGGAGGAAGAAAAGAAAAGTAGAAGCCGGCAGCACTGCACACAACTCACAAGTGTCGGCAATAAGGCAGTACTGCTGGCCCTCCAGCTTGGCAGGTGCCTAGGCCCCACATTTGAACTGATGAGGCCTGGCCCAGTACAGGAGGGCTTGCTGTACTGACTTATCAGTGGCCCTGATTGTGATACTGACAGATAGATACATAGTTTGGGAAAAAACAATATACAGTTGTGCTACTTGCAAGTCAAAGGTGAAACAAAGCAGCCAGCATCAACAATGATACAATTGTGACAATAAAATAAAAAAAAAAATGCAGTGCTAGTAAACAACTAATTAAAGTGATATATCCAAAAATATATATAATAATAAACCAGTGATAAAAGTGTCCACTGTGTAGTAATGATAAAGTCCAATTCAACACAATGAAGGTGAAAAAATGAACGTGATAAACACAATAAAAAATAAATATATAAACAAAGTCCATATAACAGTGGTGTGGATGTAGATTGTATAGCTCAATGCCCGTTCACAAAGCAATATGGGATTTCCACCATAGGGGCATCACCAGATTTCATGCAGGGGAATCCAAGTATGTGAAATGCCTTAGAGATGTGTATACCTTCTCTTCCAACACACAGCAAAGAGAAAAACAGACTGTAAAGTGAAAGTAATGGATACTCTTACCAAAAGATGTGGACCCACACACCGTAGCGGTGAGTCAATCAGGCATGAAGAGTAATCCACGGCAACCGTTCCTCCCCTTGAGGTAATATGGCATCAGTTCATGTAACCACGGTGCATGTAGGCTAGATGTCAAATATGCGATCGCCGCGTCCAAACTCCAACTGGCACCTAGATGTTGGTGTTGGCCAACATTTGTTAGGGGCCCTTCCACAGTGGATGTGTCAGTGTTGAGATAAGCACAGATGTTCAGCCCCCCGGTACACAGGGATCAGATCAACATCACCTGGTGGTTTGCAGTCTTCTGAAGTTAGGTCCCAATGGCTCAGCCTCAGCTCTCAACTCTGGTGGCACTCACAGCAGAAGGTCTCTCAGCTCTGTTACCAAGGCACAGCAAGCCCCCTCTGTGGCTCAGTCCTTATGGACACAGCAAGAGCACCTGGTTTCTGTACAGGCTCAGCAAAGGCAACACATCTGCGCAGCTTTACCAGATACATAGTTCCCTTAGTCCTGATGTCACATTCAAAAGGTCCTCCATTCCTACAAGGCCTCTCCCTAAAAAGGAGAGAACATGCAAAGCTCTCCTGCTATATACTAGCTTACTGTCTGACTTCTCACTCGGACTAAGCTTCTCTCATGTCTTAGTAAAGAGGACTACCTCACTCCCCACCTACTGGGTGGGTTCCCAATAAAAGGGGAAGTAATCCCTGCCTACCCATATCTAGTAAATTATCTACATAAGAAAAGTACTAGTATATCTTTTTAAATTCTACCTGTAAGGGTTTAGTTTTGGTTAATTCTATATAGCATTGGAGATGATCTTCCTTGAAATATCTCGGAATGCTTTTCTGAAATCCTGGTTCCTCAAATTATAAATCAGGGGATTGAGGAGTGGAAGTATCACGGTGTAAAACATGGACAACACTTTGTTATCAGAGAACTGATGACTTGAATTTGCTTGAAAATAATTAAAGAAAAACGAGCCATAGTATATAATTACCACTGTGAGATGAGGGGTACATGTAGAGAAAACTTTACTTCTCTTGCCCGTCACTTTTATATTTAGGACAGTTTTGAATATATAGACATAGGGGAAGAAGGTCAATATTAGAGTCCCAACTCCAAAAAGGCCACCCAAGAAAAAGACGATCACAATATTGATGTAGGTGTCACTGCAGGAGATTGGAAACAACTGAGGCAAGTCACAAAAGAAGCTTTCTATAATGTCAGATTGACAAAATACTAATTTAGAAGCATAAAACGTGTGAATGAAAGAACAGATAAAACCGAGACACCACACGCTGGACACCAACCACAGACACACTTTCCAACTCATGATCTCTATGTAATGCAATGGCTTACAAATAGCGATATATCGATCATAGGACATGACGGCCAGCAGAAAACTCTGAGAAGCAACAAAAAATATAAAGAAGAAGACTTGGGTCAAACAAGCTGTTGTTGTAATCTTTCTTTTCTTGGTGTGAAGGTCGAATAACATTCTTGGGACGATGACCGAGGAACAGCAGAGGTCCAAACTGGCCAGATTCCCAAGAAAGAAATACATAGGCACATGAAGGTGAGAGTCGGTGACTATAAGGAAGATAATCAACAAGTTCCAGGTGACTGTTAGAAGGTAGATTAGAAGGAAGAAGAGAAATAGTGGGATCTGATAAGCTGGAAGGTCAGACAGGCCAGAGAGAGATAATTCATTCAAAATGGTCTGATTCCCCATTATGCAACATGTCTAACTTTTAATAATTATATTTAAAATATTTAAGAAATGATGAACAGTAATAATATATAAATAATAATATTATATAAAGTAATTTTTGCTGCAGTTCATGGAATACATTTTTTATTGCAAATCACAACATCAAATGTAAAAATTCCAAAACAAATCTGCAATTGTAGATTGAAAGTTCAAAGTTTTTTGCAGAAAACATGAGCCAGTCCCAACAATAGCAAACGGCCAAAATCTCCGATGATGATGAATACATCAAATTCACTGCCCGGTGAAGGAAGATCAGAGTCTTATGTTTTGGATCATGAAAGATACTGAAAAAAAATGTCACAGTTATTCCTACATCCTTCCAAAATTTATTTACTTTTCCTAAAAAAATGTTTTTCTTTTTTTTATGGAATTTGGAGAATCCAACCTGTAGACCAAGACCGCAAACTAGGTTCCCAGAAACTGACTGAAAAGTTTTATTTATTATGTGCCAATAAAACTTTCTGTAATATCCGATTTACAAAATATTAATTTAAAAGCGTAAAATGTGTGAAATAAACAACAGATAAAACTGAGAGACCACTCACCAGACACCAACAGGACGGTTAACAGCTTCCCTCCATTCTCTACACCAGTCATCCCCAACCAGGGTTCTGTGGAACACTAGGGTTCTTCCAGAGACTAATAGGGGTACCTTCAGCTGTGACTTTATTGACCTACCTAGGATGGGGCTTTCCTAGTTCTGGGGCCAACACCACGTGGCATAAACAACAGCATGATATCAATAATCCGTTTAGCTAGCCCTGTAAGGGTAGAATTCTGACCATTACTGTAGGCCCCCGTACACACGGTTTAAAATTCCGACCACAAAATCACACACAGTCGGACAAAGTTGTCAGAAAATCAGATCGTTCCAAACGTGGTGACGTTCGTTGCGTTCGACGGAACTACGTAGAGGCTAGTAGCCAATAGCTTTGGTCTCGCAATTTGATCTGAGCATGCGTGGCACTTTGTCCGTCGGAATTCTCTACACACGATCGGAAAAAGTCTGATCGGATTTTGTTGTCGGAAAATTTGAGAGCAGGATCTCAAATGTTTTCCGTCGGAAATTCCGACGGAAAAAGTCAGATGGAGCCCACACACGGGCGGATTTTCCGACAAACATGGTCCAATCGGACATTTTCCATTGGAATTTCTGACCGTGTGTAAGGGGGCTAATGGTGGCTTGCTTCCCACTGCTGACCAATGTAATAGACATTTTTTTCCCACTGACCCAAGTTCTGAAACGATCTGAAAGTTATTTCAAGGTTTCCTTGTGGGTAAAAAGGTTGAGAATGGCTGGTGCCCACAGAGCTTAGATCAATGTGATAAAAGACAAGGAGAGAGGCGCCTCTGAATATATATCATATAGACATTTATTAATAAAAACAATATCCACTCACATCTAGGTAAGGAGTGTTGCATCCAGGAGGATCTCAGTAGATGGAGGGCTGGTAGAACTGCAAGTCACAGGAATTTTTCCAGGAGGCTGTCATCCTTTTCAAGTCCTGAAGAGAGGAGGATGGGTGCAGCAAATGGAATAGGTATCCTTGCAATAGTCCTCCAGTACAGTGGTAGCGTCAATCCAGGGGGGAGGGTCCAATGGATATCGCTCCTTTAAATGTATCACAAGTGGGGTCCAGGTGGTACAGGAGGAGTGTAGGCAAAAAAACCAACAGGTAAGTCTCTATGGCAATTATAAAAGTTTTAAATGAATGAAAAAGGGGAAGAAGGGTGGTAGGTGTGGTGACGTTCTGCGCCCTGTAGCACACTGTATCGTTCTGTGCAGCCTGGTTCTAGGGCAAGATGTTGTGTCAGGCACGGCCGTGTCTCAGGTGCGGGAACGAGGCTTGCACCGCAAACAATGCTGGGCGCCGGGGCGTGACGTCATATAAGTGCGACGCGTTTCCGAGCTTGCAGCGCTATCGATGGAATGGGTAGCGGCGCTCCTTTCTCAAGCAGGGGGAGTGTGGGGGCAAGGAAGGGGGCTGAATTAATAGGATCGGAAGGGGTTTGGCTGAGGGGCGGAGTACAATTGTGTAGAAGGAAAGACGGGGGAAGGCAGAGGAAAACGGAGGAAAAAGAAGGGGAAAAGAAGAGGAAAGACAGAAAACAAAGGAAAGGGACGAGAAAAAAAGAAAGAAAAATATGACAGTAGAAGATATGTATATATATGTAAGGGTGGAATTGAGAGGAAAAATAAGTATAAATAAATGAAGTAAAATGAAAATAAAAATAAAAATAAAAATAAAAATAAAATAAAAATAATAATAATAATAAATAAAAATAAAAAATAAAAATAAATATAAAAAAATGAATGAATGAAATAAAAATAAAATTAAAATAAAAATAAAATTAAAAATAAAATAAAATAAATTAAATAAAAATAAAAAATAATAATAATAATAAATTATTGTTGATTCAGTGTAAGCGGTATATAGCGTGAATGGGGGATTAGTGAAGAGCGTAACAGAGGACTATTAATAAAATAACGTTGGGAAAAAAGGGGATATGATATTGCTGCACAAAGGAGCAACGGGGAAAGAAACACGCAGGGCAAGGGTATGTGTATGGAAAGCTATTGTAAGATAGGGTAGCAGAAATGGTACTATATTAACGGTGTATAGCAGGTTAGATAGTAATATAGTGCTATACAAACAGGGGCCAGGACTGTGTGGTAAAGATGATGTGGAGGGGGATAGGTAAATTATATAGAGGAAAAATACATGGAGGTGACGTGAAATGTAGGATTTAAAATGTATATATTGTAAATGAACTATATTTTTGGAAGGAAGGGTATGGTAATAGATGACAACATGCCATCTGTCATCAGGTGAGGAGGAGATATAATACAGCAGATGTACACTCGAGATAGAGATGTCAAAATATGTATATATGGACAGATGCAAGTGTATGCATACAGAGGTAGAAGAGGGTGGTAAAGGCTGTATATCTGTTACGCTCTTCACTAATCCCCCATTCACGCTATATACCGCTTACACTGAATCAACAATAATTTATTATTATTATTATTTTTATTTTTATTTAATTTATTTTATTTTATTTTTAATTTTATTTTTATTTTAATTTTATTTTTTATTTCATTCATTCATTTTTTTATATTTATTTTTATTTTTTATTTTTATTTATTATTATTATTATTTTTATTTTTATTTTTATTTTTATTTTCATTTTACTTCATTTATTTATACTTATTTTTCCTCTCAATTCCACCCTTACATATATATATACATATCTTCTACTGTCATATTTTTCTTTCTTTTTTTCTCGTCCCTTTCCTTTGTTTTCTGTCTTTCCTCTTCTTTTCCCCTTCTTTTTCCTCCGTTTTCCTCTGCCTTCCCCCGTCTTTCCTTCTACACAATTGTACTCCGCCCCTCAGCCAAACCCCTTCCGATCCTATTAATTCAGCCCCCTTCCTTGCCCCCACACTCCCCCTGCTTGAGAAAGGAGCGCCGCTACCCATTCCATCGATAGCGCTGCAAGCTCGGAAACGCGTCGCACTTATATGACGTCACGCCCCGGCGCCCAGCATTGTTTGCGGTGCAAGCCTCGTTCCCGCACCTGAGACACGGCCGTGCCTGACACAACATCTTGCCCTAGAACCAGGCTGCACAGAACGATACAGTGAGCTACAGGGCGCAGAACGTCACCACACCTACCACCCTTCTTCCCCTTTTTCATTCATTTAAAACTTTTATAATTGCCATAGAGACTTACCTGTTGGTTTTTTTGCCTACACTCCTCCTGTACCACCTGGACCCCACTTGTGATACATTTAAAGGAGCGATATCCATTGGACCCTCCTCCCTGGATTGACGCTACCACTGTACTGGAGGACTATTGCAAGGATACCTATTCCATTTGCTGCACCCATCCTCCTCTCTTCAGGACTTGAAAAGGATGACAGCCTCCTGGAAAAATTCCTGTGACTTGCAGTTCTACCAGCCCTCCATCTACTGAGATCCTCCTGGATGCAACACTCCTTACCTAGATGTGAGTGGATATTGTTTTTATTAATAAATGTCTATATGATATATATTCAGAGGTGCCTCTCTCCTTGTCTTTTTTCTCCAGCTTTTATTGGACCTGGCTTCAGGCCTCTTCGGTGGCAGCCCTGACAACTACATATGCCTTGCTGTGTATACCATATATACACATTCAGCCGCAAAAAAACCCCCCCCCCCCCCAATCCCCCCCCCCCCCCCCCCCCCCTTGTGTTTTTTTTTTTCCTGGACTATTGGGAACCTCTGCATAATAACGAGGTACTGTGACTTTGCGCCTTTGTACTAGTTATAGATCAATGTGATGGCTGCCAGAATGGCAGACCTTATTACAGTAGATTGCAAGTGTTCCTTCTGCCTCTAAATGGAATAAAAATTGTGCTACAATTATATATATATTGTCTGTCCTATCATGGAAACAAAACCTGAGGAACACAAAATATATATATATACATATATATATATATATATATATATATAGAGAGAGAGAGAGAGAGAGAGAGAGAGGATATCCTATCTCTTCGGCTAGGTTGAGGTTTCTAAGTAATAATAATACAAGAAATAAAAAATACAATTCTAATACTTGGATGTTGGCAAGGTGGGGGTCCTCCCTTTTGTGTTAAGTCATAATAATGTCTAATAGACCCAGTACCTATAAAGTCAATTCAATTTTGTTATTTTATTGTTTTGGCTTCTTCCCAGATTTTGCTCCTGATACATGCATAGATACATTCAGTTCAGTGGCAGCAGGTCCGATGTGGAGACTTTTCTCTGAAAAAAATTAAAGTAATGTCACGGAATATCAGTGTGATATTTTTAATCACAAAACAGCTCCACACACATATATTTATAATGCTTAAATTCCCCCCGACATCTCCAGAGCACACAAGAGTGTATATTAGCTGTAAACTCATCAGAGGCTAATCTGCTGAGAAGAAATTAATCTCGATGGAAAATGAAGCAATTTCTGAATTATTTTATCCCTCAATGACACACAACCCAGGCCAAACTATGAATATTTTTATTTTTTTTATCATTACCAGAATTTAATCTATATATATACAGTATCTCACAAAAGTGAGTACACCCCTCACATTTTTGTAAATATTTTCTTCTATCTTTTCATGTGACAACACTGAAGAAATGACACTTGTCTACAATGTACAGTAGTGAGTGTACAGCTTGTATAACAGTGTAAATTTGATGTTTCCTCAAAATAACTCAACACACAACCAAAAACTCGCAATATGGATCTGGAAGGTATAGTCAGAAAGTTGGGACACCATATGGAGAAAAAAGTCAACCTATGGTGGGACACCAACACATTTGAAAGATACATAAGGGAAAGCATAGTCCCTAGAAGACTTTGCTGGGAACTACCACCCAATGATGGACTAATAGACAAAGAATCTATGGAAGAGTGGTTCGAATTTTTCAATAACAAAGGTGTAGATGGTTTAAAATTCCTACTACAAAGGAAATTAAAAAAGACAAGACTTTTGGAAACACAAATTGAAGACCTCAAACAAAAATTGGAACCATATAAAGAGTCAGTAGATTTTAAAAAACTAGCAACACAACTTAACAAAGACCTCATCGCCAAAGACCTAGAAGCACAACAGAGAAAAATGAAAAAATACCAAAGAGATATAACAGATTACAAGACGGATCAAGTCTTCAAATGGCAAAGTAGAATAGAACAGACACAACCCGCATCCACCAATTCAAGACCGTAAAAATAAGTCAGAATCCAGGATCCCACAACATCCCACACATACAATCCACCAAGATGGGAAGATAGAGATAGACATGTAGAAACACCTAGATACCAAAACGATCAAAGATATAACAATGGATATGGACAACAGACCCCAAAGAAAACTGGAAAGAAACCTTTTAAAAAAAAGTTTAAGAAACCATACAACAACTGGCATCAAAATGAAAGAAATCCACGAGATAATAGAGGACCTCCACCACAACATGAATATTATGGAGGATACAACAGAGCACCCATACCTACCTATAACAGATATGACCCCATTAGAGAGTACCACGACCAATATGACAACCAACGAAATTATGGGAACCAATATGATTACAACACACAACGTTCTTTTTTAGACAGGGAAAGGAGAGATCACTCTCCGAGGAGACAAACGCAAGAGACAAACTACTCATCAAGGAGACACCAACAAGAAGATCGAAGAAACAGCCCAGGACGAAGAGAGGACATAGAGCGGGAAAGAGACTCCAAGCGAAAAAGAGAATAGTTGGAGAAAACATGGTCAACCTGAGTAATATATTCATCACTACAGAAGAACTGGCGGTGCTAGATAAAGGATTAAAACATGCACCAGTCAGAAATTTGGATAAATTCAACACTTACATTGGAATACAGAAATACATCAGAAAAATAAATATTAAAAAATGTATCCTCAACAACCCATGGAGACCAAAAAACGAAAGAAGAGATACGACACCTACAATAATACATAGCACACTACGAAATAATTCGGTTTACAACCCCCAAGTGTCCAACAATCAACACATAGAGGTATTCAAGAATTTGGTTCTACAAGACCTTGAGGCATTAAAACTAAAGAAAATATCAGACCCCATACACATGAAGAAAGGTATCAAACAACTAACGGAAAGGAAAGATTTAGTAATACGACCCGCGGACAAGGGAGGAGCCATCGTATTACAATCCAAAGAACAATACCAGAATGAACTGAATCTCCAACTACACGATGAAGTCACATATCAAACTCCTAGGAAACTCAACATCCAAATACAAAAAAGAACTGGAACTCCTGGTTAACCTAAGAATCAAGAAAGAAATATTGAACGCTAAAGAATCAAAATATTTAATACCAGAAACTTGCAGAATCCCAATAATATACACTGTCCCGAAAATCCATAAATGTAAAGAAAACCCCCCAGGGAGACCAATAGTTAAAGGGATAGATTCCCTAACATCGCGAATGGGACAATATATAGACTACTATATTCAACCAGCGGTACAACAAACACAAGCCTACCTCAAAGACAAGAAAAATATACTACAGCTGTTGGAAAACACACCAGTATTAGAAGGTAGAACTCTACTAGCAATGGCAGATGTCGCATCACTTTACACTATAGTACAACACCATGACGCATGTTCAGCGACCAAATGGCTACTCAGAAATTATAGCACCTATATATGTAAACAGAGAAAATACCTCATTAAGTGCCTAGATTTTTGCCTTAAGTATAATTACTTCTGGCATAATCAGACTTTTTACAAACAATAGCTATGGGTGCTAAATTCGCACCAGGAGTAGCCAATGCGTTTATGGCCCAATGGGAGGAGAATGCAGTGTACAAAGACATACCAGCAGAATTAACACTATATAAACGGTATATCGATGATGTCATAATCGTATGGAATGGAGATAGAAACTCCTTGGAAAATTTCCTAAACAAATTAAAAGAGAACGAAAACAACATCAAATTAGTGTGGAAAATTGATGCGAAAGAGGTAGACTTCCTTGATCTAAACATCAGCCTAGAAGGAAACACAGTGGTAACAAAAACCTATTTCAAGAATGTGGACACTAACAGTTATCTAGCTATTAACAGTTGCCATCATAAACCCTGGCTTTATAATATCCCAAAGGGACAATTAATAAGAATTAAACGGAACTGCACAAGGAAAGAAGACTTCCAAACACAAGCTAAACAAATAGGAGAAAGGTTCATAACAAAAGGATACGATGACCAATGGATTGAACAACAAATACAATCAGTCAATCAAATGGATAGAAGCAACATGCTCAAAAGTAATCCAAAAAAAACATACCAAAATGAAGCACCGTGCCTAATACTTGATTATAACATACAACATAAAGATGTAGCCAAAATGATCGAAAAACACTGGCACATCCTAAAGAAAGATAAAGACCTCAAAACTATATTACCTCCAAAACCGAATATCATCTACAAAAGAGCCCCCACAATCAGGGACCTCATAGTAAAAACAGTAGTAGAACCACCATCCAAACCTACCTACTCTTTCTTCTCAGGAAAGGGCTTTTACCCCTGCCGTAACTGCTATGCATGTAAACATGCGCAGAAGTTTCAAAATAAAAGAACAGAGTTCACTGCCACAAGTACAGGCCATACCTATAAAATAAAAGATTTTATTGGTTGCCACACTGAAGGAGTAGTGTACGTATTACAGTGTAGTTGCAACCTGCAATATGTAGGAAGGACAAAAAGGGCACTAAAAGTCAGACTAGAAGAACATGTCCAAAACATTAAAAACGGATTCCCCAAACATAATGTGTCAAGGCATTTTGCTTTAAAGCATAATCAGGATCCCTCCACACTTCAATTTTGGGGGATCGAAAAATATAAAAAATCATGGAGAGGGAGCCACAAAATCAGAAGCATAAGTCAAAAAGAATCCAAATGGATCCATACTATGCGGACCCTCGTACCAGGAGGCATGAACGTAGAGTTTGACCTCAATTGTTTTTTAAGCAATTTAAAAAAAAATGATTTATTATTCTATCATTTTACATTGTGAATAGCTTTTATTATAAGCCTTCCCTCAAATGCCTTGACACCATGACTAACCTACAGTTGTTTCCTAATATTATCACTATTTTATGGGGGCAGAACACCTATAGGCCAAAATAACAGATATACCCTATATAGACCTGAGTATTTTTTACCATATATGTGTACTTACAACCATACTGTAATTAACACCGGATATCTCAAGGCCTCTTCCTGCTCCATTAGGATCATAGGCATCAAGCCATATCCCAAATAAAATTTCATTACCATTACAGATTGGCACTGCTCAAGCCACCTCTTGTTATCTATTCATTCATTATAAATTATAAAATATTAAATATTTATTATAATTTTATATATATTTTTTACCCATTCTTGTATAACCCCCTTTTTTTTTTTTTTTTACATTAATATATTATATGTATTTTTACATTAATATATTATGAGTATTTCCCTCACTGATCTATACATACCATGACGAGAATTAAATATTAATACAAAGACGTCAGTTAACCATGGATAGACGTAATAATTAATTTATTTTAAAATGATCCTTTTAATATAATTGTTTTTATCACTCATTTGACATAGACCAAACTATATTAGCAATCCTGCACTATAGCTTTGTATGTCCTACCCATTGTAGCCACATTATTTTACCCATCTCTTCTGGATTTTAATAAATTGTCCTTATTAAACTTTAATATTTCTACACACACACAGACACATCGCACTGACCCTTCAGAATCGGCAATTAATCTACTATTTAAGCATCTCTATATATATATATAGGCATCTCACTATATATGGACTTATTTCCCCCCTTTTTACATTCATTATCTGTCACATAAGTTTTTACTCCGCCTCCTCTATTGGGGATCGCAAACTGAGACATACATTGCTGACAGCAGTAATATTAGTGCTTTGGATAACCCTTAAAATGGTGGCGCACATATCAGAACACATAAATAACAAGCACATCCAGGAAAATGGCCACCGTTCAATAACATAAGGATCACACACAATATGGCCGCCATAGCCTTACACTCGACCACAACAAAGATGGCCGACGATAGACTTCCGGGTTTAATGACACTTAAACCACCAATGCCTGACCAATCCGGTTCCCCAGATGAAGACATGTGACCTGTCGTAATGCATAGGGAGTGGCCGTAGGCAAACCAACAGTGAACAGGACGCGAGGAGGCGCTGAGAACGCCGGTGATGTTCAAAAATTTTAACTCTTCATGCCATGTTTTAATTTCTTTAATGTACGAGTACATCTTACTATTTAAATAAATTCAACTAATTGTTTACAAACTTACTACACTAGTGGAGGCTTCTCTGTTCCCCTTTCTACCTCCCCTGGTGTTATGTCATTTTTGAGCCAGTGACATTAAGCACTGTAGGTACTTAGCACAGAGGCATTAAAGGGAGAAGGATCTCACCGGAGCATTCACTAGACTCTGCAGACTTTGGATACTCCAGCAGTGCGGACAGGAGATACCCCTTAAAGGCACATACCCAACAGGCTTGAGGCTCTGCAAATCTCCAGATACCGCTATATTGGGGATACAGGACACCCCAGAAAGGCGTATGTTAATCAGACCTGAGGTGAGAGGCTAGAGAGACCAGTCAAGGATACCCCACAAATAGATGAAACCTAATTGCAAAAAATTTAAAAACAGAGCATAATGATACAAAATAATGGACCACATATACACTGTAGTATGGGAGCAAATAGGTGATCTGTTGGCCTAGGAAATGGTGATGACAGATCAATTCTTTCCTACTAGTTTCACCAAAACATTGGCTTCATCAGGGGAATAGAATATATCAAAAAAACATATAAAGCTCTGAAAAGGAAAAAAGTAATAAAATTTGATAAACTTTCTACAATTTATACTGTGTACTGTTTTGTAACTGGCACCGTTATAATCCCCTCTCCCTTTGCTCCTCCTATTGTAATCAATCATTTAGCATCACAGCGTTTCCTTTCCAACATTGGAAAAACATTTATCATCAAAATGTAGCACGTATTTATTTATAACATTGATTGGCTTGTGTGTGGTGGAGAGATCAAATAATTCAGACAAAGCTTCTTTCTCTGTAGAGATTCATTTACCCCTAGGAGCCGGATCAGAAGATTAGTCTCATATGAATTCAGAGCAAATTTACGTTTCTGTGTGGTCGGGAGATGTCAGGGGAAATTTTTGCATTATAAATATATGTGTGTGGAGCAAATAATACTGTATTGTGACTTAAAATGTTGCACCAATATTCAATTTTTTTTACTTACATTTTCTCTACATCAGACTTGCTGTCAACGAACTGATGTTCCAAAGAGGACCCCCCCATGGATAACTACAGAATTTATCTCTGCTGGAGCTATCAGGGGCAAAATCTGGGAAGAGGCTGAGACAATAAAATAACAAAATAGTCACCAACGATAATCTGCGCTGTTCTCAGGAAGGCACACTATCACATATTATGGAGCTGCTCACATATAAAATGCTACTGAAATTCGATATTCAGGCTCATATCTATTATCCTGTGCCGCATTTATAGACCTAACCCGGCCATGTCTCTTCTAAGTATTGATGTGGATGGTCTCCCCCACAAGTTCAGACCCGTGAGTATGCATATTCTCTTTTTACGGCCATATTGAATATTCTTTGAAAGTGGAAAGTTATCCAGCCCCTAAAGTTTCTGAAGTATTACAACAACTCAATCTGATTCTACAATACGAAAAACACAAAAAGTCCACAAAATGGGCAGACAAAAAAAAATTCATGCAGCATGGGACATATGAGCAACGTATTGTGATCATACTAAATTATGCTAAAATCACATTTATATCTTCATAATAAACACGTGCATTTGTTTTCATCCGAATGCATTTTTTGTCCGAATTTTGGGTATTTTCGTTACGAATGTAACAAACGTTTACGAATGTGCAGAATCCGAAAACCAAAAGATCCGACATGAACCAATGCTTAATTTTAATTTTCGTTGTGACAACAGTTCGATATAGATAGGAGATTTGACATGACACTGACAATAGTGATCTGTGTCCATTGAACCTGTGGTCGAATGTGCCTAACCTTAGCTCTATTAGTCCAAGATTATTCTACATAGAGAGAAAAGATTCAACATAGAGAGAAAATATTTGACATTATAGAGACAATAGCAAAAAAGGTTGAATGTGCCTAACCTAACTGTATTAGTCCAAGATTATTTGACATAGAGAGAAAAGATTCCACATGAAGATTTGACGAAGCAGTCGGCGTGAGCGGACATTTATGGTCAAATGCTCTGCCCATAGGCTATAGAAGAATTCTAATGTTGGTTGACTAGTAATAATAATTAATAAATATAATTATTACTAGTGCCATACAACATTAGAATTCTACTATAGCTTGTAGGTGGAACATTCGACCGGAAATTTACGATTGCGGCGTCGTACAGTTTAGCTGCTCCGTCTAATCTTCTTAGAACATTCGAAAGACACTATAAGCCTTCAATGACAGATTCAACCTTAAGCATTTCGGATTTTCAGACAAATGCATTTTTTAACGAAAAAAAAATAAATAAAAACGAATTTCGGGAGTAACTAAATAAATTTTTTATTTTTTGGACGAAAACGAAATTCCGAAACAAAATATTTTAGTGCGCACATGTCTACTTCATAATTGATAAATACATTATCACGGACTTTCTTACCATACCATTTTTAAAACCTGAACAGATTTTTTTTTGTGCATGTGGTCTGGGGGGCGCACGCGCCACTGGCAACCCATTCCCACTGTGATTGGACACAGCGGGAGCCAATCAGCAGGTTCAGCGGGTCCAGCAGGTGCGATGCTTGCCGGGACCCGCCAATCGTTCACAGGAAAAGGAAAACATCAGTCTGCCTATCCAAACAAGGCAGATTGCCGTTCTGTGAGAGGGAAAGAGAGAGATCTTGTGTTTCTGACAAGCAGAAACATGGATCTCTTTCGTTCCCCAGTCAAAGCACATCCCCCATTGTGGAGGCTTCCATTTGTGGATGGACATTTTATGGTTACACAACCTGGTCACATTGCTATAATCTTTTTATATGGACTATAAACTGAAGGACCTATGAATAAATGGTTGTGGAAGGAATCACTTGAGTTTCCAATATTTCTTATGGGGAAATCTTTGATATACAAGTGCTTTGGATTACAAGCATGCTTCTGGAATGAATTATGCTCGCAATCCAAGGTTTTACTGCATATCTAATTGTTGAAAATACTTTGCTATATACGGAAACTAATTTTGGTGACCTTTAAAACTTGCTAATTGCTTGCATATTTTGTCTTTAAATGTGATGAAATAAAATATATCTTTTTAATAATGTCTGAATTGCCTTAAAAAAAAAAATGAAGATGCAAGTTGTTACAATGCATTTACAATGGAATATACGGTTGTAAAGTTTTTGACCTTATTGCCTTTTTCTTGTAAAGATATGTTTCCTTTCTAAACCACATTTTAAATTCTGTAATTACTTCATTGTATTCTGGATGTTCTACACAGAAGCCCAGTTTCTACTGTTATACTACACCAGTGTTTTTAAACCTTACTAGTGCTGTGACCTAATTTCCTAAGTTGTGGGGACCCCTAACAGTAAAATTATTTTCATAGTGTGGGTTGTCAGCACCCAAAGGCAAGACAAGTAACCTGTGCCCCTAACACGTGGACATTTAGCGCTCCCTGAGTCCCTTCCACTCGTACAGTATTAAAACCCCTTATGATACATTTTAGGATGTACAACTCTTTCTATTTGTTCTTTCTTTCTTTTTTATCTCTCTCTATCCTAATTTCTTGTTCCCCCCACCCCTCTCTCTTGCCGTCTTTCTTGTTCTTTCTCTTATTCTTTCTCTCCCTTTTTCCTTGTGTCCCCCCCTCTTTTCCTCTCCCTTCCATTTATTCTCTATTTTTATTTTCTTTCTCTTACTCCCTGGTGGGGGGTGGGATGAGTTGCAGTGCTGGCAGGGAGTTGGGATGAGTGGCAGTGCTGGCGAGGAGTTGGGATCAGTGGCAATGTTGGAGGAAGTTCTGATCAGCCAACTTAAGTGCTCTTGATCAAGGTAATCTGCTGATCTGAGAACTGTAGTGGGGACTTTTGATGGCAGCTATAATCACAGGTAGTGTTACTCACTGTGTCTCCGGCTTCACTTTGTCTCCGACTTTGTTGTGTCTCGCAGCAGTAACACCTATGCCGAAATCAGGAGATAGGGTCTCCTCCAGCCCCTCCCACATCACATATCTCACCAGTCAGCGGACCTCTAGTCTCTGCCCCCCAGCCATGCCATGAACTGAATGGGTGGCTGTGAAGAGGCTGAGTGGGTGGCCGGGGGCTCCAGGAAAATCCCAGCTGGGTGGCCACAGGCTCCAGGGACAGCCCTGCTGGGCGACTGTGAAAAGGCTGGGAGAGCTGTTTGGGCTTCAGGAACAACCCAGGATGCGATGGCCCCTGGCACATTGTCATTCGACCCCCAGGTTGAGAACCACTGTACTAGACACTTAACACAAATTTTATGCTTTAGATAAACAAAATAGTATTTAATTTAAGGTACTGTGTCATACTTTCTGGCAGCTGTTGCAGCTATCTGAGCTCTGCGTGGAGAAAAGAGAAAAGTATATTATTCTCCCACAGAGAATCCTTGCCACATAATTACAATTTCAGTCAGTTTCTGGGAACCTATTTAGGGGTCCTGGTATACAGGTTGAGCTCCTTGGATTCCATAAAAAAATTATATTATTATGGGAAAGACTTCAAAGTAAATGATTTTTTGGAAGGATGCAGAACTAATTGTAATACCGCGTACACACAATCAGACTTTGACGGACTAGGTCCGGCGGACCGGAATCCGTCAGACAATTTGATCATGTGTGGGCTCCAGCGGACTTTTCTTTCCCAA
Source organism: Lithobates sylvaticus (assembly GCA_028564925.1). Lineage (NCBI taxonomy): Eukaryota > Metazoa > Chordata > Amphibia > Anura > Ranidae > Lithobates > Lithobates sylvaticus. Next base: position 298,389,979 of record CM053031.1, on the reverse strand, counting down.
AAGTCCGATGGACCTAGAAATAAAACATGTTTCAAATCTTTCCGATGGACTTGAGTCCGGTCGAAAAATCCAGTCGTCTATGTGTGCTAGTCTGACGGACAAAAACCGACGCTAGGTCAGCTTTTGGCTACTGGCTATGAACTTCCTTATTCTAGTCCAGTCGTACGTCATCACGTTCAAATATGTCAGACTTTTGGAGTGATAGTGTGTTTGAAAATCCGGCGGACCTCCACTGCAAAGTCCATCGGATAGTCCACCGGACCAAGTCTGCCGGAAAGTCCGATCGTGTGTACGCGGCATAACCCTTTTTTCAGTGTCTTTTCCAAAACATAAGTAAGACACCAATCCTCCATCATTGGGCAGTACATATGACGTTTATACAAGCATCTTAGATTTTGGGTTACGAAATTCTTTCATCTGCCAATGTCGGTTCATGTATTCTGCAGAAACTTTCAATTTTAAATCAACAATTGCAAATTTGTTTTAGAATTTCTACATTTGATGTTGTGATTTTAAAATAAATCAATATATTTGGTGAATTGAAGCAAAAAGTTAATTCCATATTATTACTGTGCATGTTTTTTTAAATGTTTTAATTACAATTAATTAGGGGCGTTACTGATTAAAATTTTCGTGTTCGATTAATTGATTTTTTTAAATCGATTAATCGACTAATTTTGATTAATTATAACGCACATACAGATCCAACTACTTTTAGCTAATCTCCTTGCATTGCAACTCTGCATTAGTCAGTGGTAAATGTGGTATACACTATATACAATCACCCGACACTAGTTAGTTTCCACAATCCATGACTTAACTTCACAGTTCACACAAATACGTTTTAAATTCAAACTGTAGCACTGATGTAAGTCATTTTTTTTCCACAGTAGCGTGACAATCCCTCCACCCCCGAACTAATCACTCTCACCTTATGGCAGGGACCCCTGTGCAAACAGGTGGTCATGCAAGCGGGTATCAAAAGGGTTAACACGGACCATAAACTTCTCTCACGTCTCCTTAGATCTCAGCAAGGACGCCAGGTCATGGGTAGAAAGAAAAGATCTAAGTGCTCACCGCTTAAGTATAAGATTTTTGTGTTTGAACACAATCTACTCACATAAAGATGATAAAATGACAGCATGTAAAGCCGACAATCATGTTAGTTCCATAGGGCAGCAGCGGGTGACGTCATGCGTAGCTCCTCCCCATATGCGTTATGTTCAATCAGAACTTCAACATCACCGGACTCCTCCCCCCTTCCCTTCGTTAGCAGACAGAGGCACTTGGGGAAGGGGGGAGGAGTACAGTGACGTCGATGTCCGTGACGTCACTGGATCTCTGACGGAACTCCCTGAAGACCCGGAAGCCGATGGAGAGGTGAGTACCGATCAAAAGAATTTTGATCAATCAAAAAAATGTATCGATTTATCGAGGAATTAATCTTTATTTTCCACAGCCCTACAATTAATAAATGTGAGCTATATTGTTGCAATGGAGAATCAGACTATTTTGAATGAATTTTTTCTCTCTGGATTGTCGGACCTTCCTGCTCTTCAGCTACCTCTATTTTTCTTCTCCTTTCTAATCTATCTTCTGACATTATTCTGTAATTTGTTGATCATCTCCCTTACAGTCACCAACTCTCGCCTCCATGTTCCTATGTATTTTTTTCTTGGGAACCTGGCCGGTTTGGACCTTTGTAGTTCCTCAGTCATCGTCCCACGAATGTTATTTGACCTTCACACCAAGAGCAGAAAAATTACAATATCAGCTTGTATGACCCAAGTCTTCTTCTTTATATTTTTGGTTTCCTCTGAAACTATTCTCTTGTCCGTCATGTCTTATGATCGCTACATCGCCATTTGTCAACCACTGCATTACATAGAGATCATGAAATGGAAAATGTGTCTACAGCTGGTGTCTAGTGTGTGGTGTCTCGGTTTTACCTATTCTTTAGTACACACAATTTATGCCTTCAAATTAACATTTTGTGAATCAGATATTATAGAAAGTTTTTTTTGTGACCTTCCCCAGTTGTTTCATATCTCCTGCAGCGACATCTTCGTCAACATTCTGCTCATCTTTTTTGTAGGTGGACTTCTTGGAGCTGGGACTCTAGTAATGACCTTTTTCCCCTATGTCTATATATTCAAAACTGTCCTTAAAATAAAAGTGAAGGGCAACAGAAGTAAAGTTTTCTCTACATGTACCCCTCATCTCACCGTGGTGATTATATATTATGGATCCATTTTTTTCAATTATTTTCAACCAAATGCGAGTCATCTGTTTTCCGGTAACAAAGTGGTGTCCATGTTTTACACCATGATACTTCCACTTCTTAATCCCCTGATTTACAGTTTGAGGAACCAGGATTTTAGAACAGCTTTTCAAAATGTCTTAATGAAGATTATCCCCAATGCAATATACAGTAGAATTCACCGAAGCTAAACCAGTTTGACTAGATTTTCCAATACTTTTCTTATGTAGAAAATTCAATAGATAGATATTAACCAATACAAGTTTCATATAGCTAAAAGTATCAGATGTGACAAAGATCAGTAGATTAATCGATCGGCATGGATGTTTCATACTGTTCCACTGATGTAAAGCATATCCAATTTTTTTTATTCATTCACTAACTTACTAACATACATAAAAGTATGGTTCCACCAATGGGGGTTGTGGGTTGCTAATCCCAAGGTAAGTATAGAAGGACAAATACCCCCTGACAAAAGTATCCGGGACTTTTTAGGCAACAGGAGTTATCCGTGTACTATAGTCTAAATGTATGCCTCGTTCTTATTCTGACATTCTTTGCATATTATTTGCTTATGGAAATGGTTTAATCTCTTGGTATTTTTTTTTTCTCTTTTTCTCATTGATACATATCAATGTCTAAATCTATTGGATCTCTAGACTTTGATTACTACTATGAATATATACGCCCATAAAAACGCCCATAAAAAAATGGGGTTTTAATAATAAGCATATACCTACAACAAGAATAAGAATGTTTGGTAAAAATAATGGTTGCTTTTAGTAAGGGCTTTATCTAAATACTATAATATATTTTCCCCTTCTTTTGTAGAATCTATGTTGCCAGGAGCTTTATGTTCACCATTAGTGTTATATTTTTTATACTTATGGTTTTGAACTACTCCTCATTTAATTACGTAACATTCTAGTCATTTTGAGTTAAGTAGCAATTAACTTCCCATATTCTGCACGGCATCTGGTGCGATTCTACGGCCGTACTGCGCCAGTCGGTATTCCATCTGGAGGTGTATGCAATATTGACTTTCAAGAATCGGTAGGTGATTTTTCAATCATGGCCTCAACGATGCTCCCATTTTTCTGCCCTTGTTCATTTTTTTAGTTTTTTATTTTAGTTTTTTAATGCGTTTTTTATGTGTTTTGGTCTACTTTGTTGTATATATATATATATATATATATATATATATATATTTATTATTATTATTTGTCTTTTTTGATTTTTAGAATATGCTATGATAGTCTTATCCTGCTCTGAATGCCCCTGATGAAAGTACTGCATTATTGTCCTGAACCGCGTCGGGCTAAATATCTACAAATGCATCAATGATTCATGATTGTAACCTGTTGTTTTTATCAACTATACCTTTGGTGATGTTTGCACCATAACAATTTTATATATTAAAATAAAATATCATTTATATAATTTCTGTTTATATCTCCTCTCTTGTTGCCTAAAAAGTCCCTGATACTTTTGTTGGGGGGTATGTGTCCTTCTATACTAACAGACATATTTTCCTGGATTTCACACCACTTCCTCAAACTCAACTTATCCAAAACCGAGCTCATAACATTTCCTCCCCCATGTGCCTCTTCCCCTGACTTCTCTGTCAAGAGCAATGGCACAACCATCCACCCATCCCCACATGCCAGGGTGCTAGGTGTTATCCTGGACTCTGAACTCTCCTTTTAACCCCACATCCAATCCTTTTCCAAAGTTTTCCAAGTTTTCCACCTCAACCTCTGCAACATATCCAAACTACGTCCCTTCCTAACCAATAAAACCACAAAGCTCCTGATTCACTCCCTGGTTATCTCTCGCCTTACCTACTGCAACTCCCTCCTCATTGATTTACCTTCAATAGACTATCCCCCCTTCAGTCCATCATGAATACTGCTGCCAGACAAACCACCTTACAAACCACTCAGCGTCTGCTACCCATCTCTGCCAACCCCTAAATTGGCTGCCACTCACCCAACAAATGAAATTAAAAATACTAACAATAACTTACAAAGCCATCCACAAGTCTGCCCCCAGCTACATCACTAGCCTAGTATCAAAATACCAACCTAATGGTTCCCTTTGTTCCTCCAAAGACCTCCTGTTCTCTAGCTCCCCCCGTCGCCTCCTCCCATATTGTGTCTTTGATAAACCCCTGTGGGAGGGGCGAAATGCATCAGACGCAGACTACGGCACTGCAGTGACATCACGTCCGATGTACGTTGGAACGCAGATATGGTTGTAAGAGAACCTGCTGCTTCCTGGAACTAGCAGACTGTCTTTTGATGCTACATCCTCTTTCTTTTACTATGGAACTTTGTAAGCTTAATATCTACCGAATAAACAAGACAATCTATACTATGTGGGTCCTTTCTCCTTATGTCCAAGTTTGAAACATCACCAGAAGGATTTAATCCTGGAGTTGGCGTCTCATCATCCTGCTCACCAGACTAAGCCTGTTTGACCCACAACGCAGTATTGCTTGAGGGGTCCATTGGATCTGGTGAGTCTAACCACAAAGTTGGGGTTTGGAGTACATTGTCACCTGTGTGGATATCAATCATCTCAGCACTTTATGAATTGTCAGCACAGCAGCACTTGGGAAAGAAAGTTTGCAATTTGAACTTTATATATGCATTTTTGCACATTTATTTGAACTCTCACTGACTACATGCTGGTTTATGAATCTTCACTTGTTTCTTGTACACATTTAGTTTAAGCACAAAACTTGCAAAATAAATGTTGCAATTGGAAATGTAAAATTAGATTTTTTGCACATTTATTTGAACTGTCACTGGCTACATGCTTATTTATGAACTCCATCTTTTTATTGTTTTTTTTTTTTTTGGCACATTTAGTTCAAGCCTAACACTTGGTAAAGCAATATCTTAATAGGAGTTGTATATATATATTTTTGCACATTCTGAATTTTCATTGGCTACATGCCTGTTTATGAAATTTAACTTATTTATTGTGTTTTTTTGCACATTTAGTCTATATTAGCACAAGCACTTTACTATTACCCAATTAACCTTGTTTTCACTGTGGTGTTCCCATTTTTTAAATTTTTTTGACTCATGTCATGAACAGCAGCAGCAAGTTTATCATTAATTACCGTATATAGTGTGGGTGATTTACTGTATAATTACTCCTCCCATATACGCCTCCAGGACTTCTCCCGAGCCTCTCCCATCCTCTGGAATACCCTACCCCAATCTGTCAGACTATCTCCAAATCTATCTACTTTTAGGTGATCCCTGAAAACTTTTCTCTTTGGAGAAGCCTACCCTGCCTCCACCTAACAACTGTTCTTTTATTTTCTTCATCAGCTCATCCCCCACAGTGATTACCCTTTTATATCACTTGACCCTCCCTCCTAGATTGTAAGCTCTAACGAGCAGTGCCCTCTGATTCTTCCTGTATGGATATGTATTGTAATTGTACTGTCTGCACTACTGCTGTAAAGTGCTGAGCAAACTGTTGGCGCTATATACATTCTGTACAATAATAATATAATAATTGAAAATAAATAAATAAATTGCCCTGACAGTGAAAACCCCCCTACGCTCTCTGAACAACACTGCAACAAGCCGAGAAAATGAAGTTCAATGCTTCCGAGCATGCGTCAAATTGTTTCCGAGCATGTGTAGGACTTTTGCGCGTCGGAATTTGTACAGACAATCAGAATTTTTCCCGGCTAAAAAATTGAGAACATGCTCTCAATCTTTTGCTGGCCAAAATTCGGCCAGCAAAAGTCCTATGGAGCGTACACACGGTCGCATTTTCTGACCAAAAGCTATCATCAGACTTTTGCTGGCGGAATTTCCGATCGTGTGTACAGGGCATTACCGTATTTTTCAGACTATAAGATGCAATTTTTCACACAAAAAATATGGGGGGAAATGTCTCTGCGTCTTATGGAGTGAATATACACCAGGCACCGCCCCTCGCCGCCGCCGGCACTGCCCATCGCCGTCATGCTAGTACCGGAAGAGAGGCAGGAGAGCAGAAGACAGACATCCAAAGCCCCCATGAGCACTGGGCGATCTCCCGGCTGGGCCTGACACTTGCTGAGACAGAAGACAGAGCAGTACGAGCATTGGCATTGGTAAGGCTACATTAATGTCAATAGTCAAGCTGCATTAATGGCAATGGTCAGGCTGGATTAATGGCACAGGTCAGGCTGCATTCATGGAAATAGTCAGGCTGCATTAATGGCAATGGTTAGGCTGCAATTGTGGCACTGGCCAGGCTGCATTTTATTGGAACTGGTAAGTTTGCATTTCTTTGGCACAGGTCAGGCTGCATTTCATGGGCACTGGTAAATATTTTAGTACACCATTTGGTTCACAATCATTTTTTTTCTTGTTTTCCTCCCCTAAAACCTAGGTGTGTCTTATGGTCAGGTGCGTCTTATGGAGCAAAAAATATGGTACATTTGTACAGCTCACTAGTGGGGTAAACCACATTGTTCCCCCAACTCTCGGCGTGCATTCCACCACTTAAGAGATAGGAACCAGGTGTACCGGAAGTGACGTCAGTGCAAAAGAGCGTGCAGCCTCAATGCATTTCGTGGGTTCACGTCTTCAGGAAGCTTGCCTGATTACAATTGTTGATTTAGAAAATTGCTGTTTGGTGAGTATTTTCTCTCACACGAGTGTTGGTGAAGCACAGACTTTTCATTATCACTTATTTCACAATTTTGAACACTTCCTATGAGGTTATGTGCACTTTTCTTCTCTTTTGTTAATGATTCATGAGAAGTTGAATTAGAGCCGTCCTTTTATTTACTTACTTTTCATTATTATTAATTTGTTACGGTCCATTCGTTTAAATACGGAATTCGTGGGGGTGCATTCGTCCACGGGTTTAGAGCCCTGTATCATTGCCCACGCACTAACATTAAGATCCCAGGTTGTAATTCTGAATATTTCCCCCTAGAGAGGGGTACTAGACAGGGGTGCCCTCTTTCCCCCCTCCTGTTCGCCCTCGCCATGGAACCCCTTACCAAATCTATACTAGGCAATCCCAATATAAAGGGCTATCTCAAGGGTGACCAGGAGTTTAAGATTAGCCTTTATGCCGACGACGTTTTATTATTCCTTTCAGACCCTTTAGTCTCCCTTCCTAACATTTTCGCCTCCTTGACCCACTTCCAGCAAGTCTCAGGTCTAGGGGTTAACCCGACCAAGTGCTCGGCCTTACCCATCTATCTACCTAATACGGTCCTAAGTGCCCTTAAAGACTCCTTCAAATTTTCCTGGGACCCTGCCTCCCTACAATACCTGGGGGTTAAACTCGCTCCAACGCTTAAACAACTATATACCCAAAATTACCCACAAGCTTTTATCTCTGTTAGGAACCTGCTCCTCCAATGGTCCAATTATAAAATCTCCTTTTTAGGCCGTATCCAAGCTGTTAAAATGACCATATTGCCCAAACTGCTCTTTTTTTCTGCTCCCTACCATTATATATCCCACGGGCCATCCTTGACAGACTACAATCAGATCTACTCTCTTTTATCTGGCAAAAGAAAAAGCCCAGATTGGGGCGTCCGGTGATGTACGGGGCCCGCTCGGGGGGTGGTCTGGGATGCCTGGACTTATGGAAGTATTTTCTTGCGCCCCGCTTGGTGCAAACCCCCCAATGGCACGCTAATCCGACCTCCATTCCATGGCTACGATTTGAGATAGTCTCGGTTGCCCCATACCACCTCCCGGGACTTTTGTGGTCTTGCTCCATCACCCATAGGGTGATTGCCCCACTGAATGCTATTGTGGGACAGTCCCTCTATCTTTGGTCTCTTTATGAGAAAAAATTCCAATTGAAATCAAGAGCCCCACCTTTGGCCTCTTACCTGGGAGAACCCCTTTTCAACCCAGCGTTCCACAGACACTCCACTTTTGCTGAATGGACAGATATAGGCCTTACTTCACTGAAGGCTTTCATGCGTGACGCCTCCTTCTGCTCATTCTCACACCTGCAACAGCATTATGCTATGGACCAGAATGTATTTTACCAGTTCCTCCAGATCAGGCACTTTTACACTAGCAATTTTCAAGAGCTCTCTAGGACAACAAGCACTCATTTTGAGGGTTTATGTGGAGAGGCCTCCAGAGAAAGGGGCACTATTTCTAGTTTATACGGGTACTTGAATGACCACAACTCAGCCCCCAAAACGGCGGTGATGCTGGGCTGGGAGGCAGAGGTTGAACAGGAGTTTGCGGTGGGGGACTGGCGGGACATGGTAGACAATATGCACAAATGTACATGCTCCATCTCGGTGAAGGAAACTGTCCTCAAGTTGCACACCAGATGGTACTACACCCCGGATCGTCTGCATAGGATGTTTCCTCTGGTTCCCGACACATGCTTTAGAGGATGTCGGGCCAGGGGCACATTGCTGCACACATTTTGGGCATGTGGTTCCCTGACACATATTTGGACCAAAGCCGCCGCCTTAATCCCAAGGTCTCAGTGACCCTTACCTTTCAAATGTGCATCCTGTATGCTGATATACCTGGGGCTATTCCCCCTCAACAGAAACGGATACACACTCTTTTTAGTGCCATCCAATGGGCGATAGCGCTGAACTGGAAGAGTCCTTTGGTGCCATGGTCGCAAGTGCTGTCCCGCATGGAATCCATCAGATTGATGGAAAGGATCCATCACACCCTTATGGACACCATACATATTTTTGATGGCAAGTGGAATAAATGGTCTGCCTTCCAGCTTAGTAATGCATCTCAGGACCACTAAAACACTATGTGCTGGATTATAATATTTCCCCCTCATCTCTAATCAGAAGCAGTACACCTTATGAATGTCAAGCTGTGTTACTTATTATTTTGGTTTTTGTCTTTTTCTTTTCCCCCTTTTCTCACTTCCTTGGTTTCCTTATGTGAACTGTTCCAGGCCTGTCTATGGACCTTGTTGATAAGCTGCTGAATTGGACGCACTATCTTTGCATTTGTTCGATTCTCCATTTTTTGAGTTGTACTTAAACTTGCTGATGTTACGCTCAACATGTGAAACTTCCTCTTGTACAAGATCTGTTGATTACCTGTACACTCTGTATTTGCACTGTTCTTTGAAAATAATAAAAACGTTTGTAAACAAAAAAATACGGAATTCGTTATTTCGGATAATTTGTAACGTCAGATAAATTTGTATTCGTTATGTTCACAGTCAAATTTAAAAGAAAATTCCAATACCTATAATTTAATAGTTAGTAATGGATTTTGACGGTGCTTTATGTTTAATGGTTCCAAAAAATATAATGGGAGAAAGGAAAAAAGTATTCATTTTATATAAATTTTATTAAAGTCGATATTTAAAAATGTTTATACATAAACATAACAGTGGTTTACATAGGTGGTCTTTATGATCAGAAGTACGTTGAACAAAGGTGTTTATTGCACATTAGCCCGACATGTTTCGCAGATACGCTTCCTCAGGGGATGTGCAATTCATCAACAAATTCAGCTGGAGGGTATGACTGTATTTTAAACCACACAAGTATTTGTGTTGTTTTTCCCGAACTTAAATACTGTTTGGCTATGTCAGACTTTACATCCTCAGTCACCCCTTTATCCGCCATCTGCCATATTGATTTTTAACTTGGCCTTTCCTGCCCTCTATGACCCTTTTGTGACACTAGATTCTGGGGTCATTTGGTAGGTGTGCACTATCAGGCAGTGGTGGGAAATAGGTGGACATGGCTGGGGTGTCTTTGTTGATGAATTGCACATCTCCTGAGGAAGCATATCTGCGAAAAATGTCAGGCTAATGTGCAATAAACACCTTTGTTCAACGTGCTTCAGAACATAAACACCACCTATGTAAACCACTGTTATGTTTATGTATAAACATTTTTAAATATCGACTTTAGAGAGGACGGCCACCTTAACAAAAAATATTAAAAGTCAGCAGCTACAAATACTGCAGCTGCTGACTTTTAATAAATGGACACTTACCGGTTCCAGGTTCCAGAGATGTCGGCAGCCGATAGCTCACTAAGTCCACTCTTTTCTTGGGCGATGTTGAAAGGAGAGTCTTCCGCATAACAGGGTAGCATAAATGGTAACCAGGCAATTCATTTTGCTTTTTAATAGAAACATTTTTATTTGGGGATAGAGAAAAGACAATACAGTTCAGATATATAGAACACATCACATGTTGGGATGCATCCCAAGTGGTAAGAGGATAGGATAAAGATAGGATAAAGGCTCCATTTCCAGATTTGGAGTCTTACGTTGTATCAATTTCACTCATAGAGGAAAAGAACAAAATGATAGGAAAGAAAATAGTATAAAATAACCAAACAAAAAGAGAGAGATAAAGAAAAACAAAAACTCTGTATAACAACAGCGTTATGTTGATGTAAAAGGCCAGGGGACAAACGATTCCAAATGTCACAGCTACAGTAGTAATATACTGGCAGGGCCTATGAGAGTCTCTGGGAATCATATAGGGGAGGCAGAGGGTAATATAATGTAGAGGGACATAGGTTACAATGTACCACCGTAGGAAGTCCAACCGGACCATTTGTTATGAAAAACATGCAAGGTGTCCAGTATAGTGTGATGGATCCTTTCCATTAGTTTAATAGATTCCATTCTTTGGAGCACCTGGGCCCAAAGTACAATCGGGGAGCGCCAATTCAAGGCTATGGCCCACAGGATAGCACAGAACAATGTATTTACCAGTTTTTGAGTTGGGGGGGCACATCTGGGATAGGTGTGAAGAGCAAACACAGACAATGCTTTTTGGAGCTACCGATACCGTTTTTTTTACGCGAGTATGAGTACCGATACTTTCGGTCAAGTACTCAGCGTTACCGAGTACTAATACCTTTGCGGTGCGATTTGAGCTCATACAAAATTAATGGGCTCATATTACACTGCATAGAATCACTTGCAATTTGAACAGGAATATGGAATTCCTGTCTGAATCACATGCGGTTTCCCGCACCACTCCTGTGTGAACCCAGGCTGAAATTACTATGAAAAGCCTGGGTTCACACAGAAGGAGTGGGGGAAACTGCATGCGTTTCGGACAGGAATCACAACATATTCCAGTTCAAATTGCATGCAATTTTTGCAGTATGATTTGAACCCATGAAAAAAATAAAAAAAAGGTTAGTACACAGAGGAATTCAATACCCTCATTAGGACTGTGGGGGGGGGGGGGGGTGAGGAGGGGATCCTGTGTAATTTCACCTTACAGATTTTTCTGTAAAGGTAAACTTACGCTTTAAAGGATAACTAAAGGTTTGTGTCTCTAAAAAGCAAACTCCTCTGTGCAGTTTTTGCATAGAGTGGCCTCCTCTTCTGGGGTCCCTCAACGGCGCTCCCGGCTCCTCCACTTCTCAAGTGCTCTCCCTCGGGGCACTTGTGTGGGCGCGTTCCCGTGTCCTGCTGCTGCGTCTTTTGACACAGACAGCAGGACTCGGCCCGGCCCCGCCGGCGCCATTGTCATTGGATTTGATAGACAGCAGCGGGAGCCAATGGCTGCGCTGCTATCAATCTATCCAATCAGGACCCGAGACACCGGCTGGAGCTGGTGGGCTTGTCCCCGTCACGGGAAAGACCAGGTAAAGTTAAGTAAAAGGGGGGGGTCTGGGGGGCAGCTGCATTACAGGAGGTTTTTCACCTTAGGATGCATTAAGGTGGAAAACCATGAGGGTTTACAACCCCTTAAAGTGGACAGATACTAACAGAATATTCTCACAATAGACTTTCTGGACAATAGAGCTATTCAGCCATTCTCAAGTTGCGCTAAGGCACGGGTGTCAAACTGGTGGCCCTCCAGCTGTTGCGAAAAGTCCCATGAGGCATTGCAAGGCTGACAGTTACAAGCATGACTCCCACAGGCAGAGGCATGATGGGACTTGTAGTTTTGCAACAGCTGGAGGGCCGCCAGTTTGAGACCCCTGTGCTAAGGGTTTATATTGTTTCGATTTGAACCCATTAATTTAGTATGGGCTCAAATCGCACTACAAAAGTATCGGTTTCAGGTATCAAGAGCATTTAAAATAATAAAAAATAAATGTATGCAGCGCTAGTAAAATAACATTAAAATTAAAAGTAATAGTCCATAGTGTTTAAAATAAAGTCCTTGCTCAGGGAAAAAAGCTGGAACCACCCACGGTGTAGACAAAGGTACAATTAGGTGAGCACAAACTTATCCTCCACCGAACATCAGCACACCAGTCCTCTTACCAAAGAAAATGGACCACTGAATTACAGGTGGTCAAACAAGCATGATACATCCACAGCACCATGAAACCACTTCACTTGAATCATAGATGACTGGGTCTTGTAGTCTGGCCAGATGGAGGTGCATGCATAGAACACAAGAAAGCCAGGAGCATTTGCATGAGTATGCGTGCAAATGATACGGGTATCGGTATCAGTGCAACCCTATAACAAAAATATATTGGCAGAGGGCAGTGGTTTCATAATGGTACAACACCTGGGATAAATAGCTACAATTGAGCCAATGAGCAGAGAGCAGGTGGTTCCTAAAGTGCTAATTTCTCTACCAAATACACGTGAGTCATATATACAACAAGGTGAGCAATACCATAATGTACAATACCAACACAAACCCTAAAATTTGCTTTTATGCTGTGTACACAGGATCGCACATTCCAACAACAAAATCCATGTTTTTTTTTTCCGACGGATGTTGGCTCAAACTTGTCTTGCATACACACGAATCTTGTTGGAAATTCTGATCGCCAAGAACGTGGTGACGTACAACACGTAAAATGAGCCAAGAAAAAGTGCTGCTCTTCTGCTTTATTCTGAGCATGCGTGGAACTTTGTGTGTCGGAATTGTGTACCCACGATTGGATTTTGTTGTCGGAAAATTTGAGATCCAGATCTCAAATTTTTATTTGTCGGAAATTCCGATGGAAAATGTCCAATGCTCCATTGGACATTTTCCATCGGAATTTCCGACAAATAAAAATTTGAGATTCCTGGCTTTTGAGATTCGGAGATTCGGAATTTCCATCTGAAAATCTGACCGTGTGTACGGGGCATTAAGCTGGGTTCACACTTGGGTTGCCCGCATCCAATTCGCAATAGCAGGAGATTTTGACCGGTCCTTTTACGGGGCCAGTTCACATATCTCCACTGTGGCTCCAATGCAAATTTGCACAGGAGTCCTTTGCGTCTTTTGCTCCGTTTCAGGTCTGAATTCAGCCCAAAATTGGGGATGAAATCGGACCTGAAATGGTGTACAAGGAAGTATATGACTCCTGCTGTGAGCCTCATGCGAAGATAGTGTGAACCCAGCCTCAGAATTGCATTGCTTCTTGTTGTATGCTTTTAGATATCTGACATGTTTACTGATAAACATCAAGTTATTACCTATCCACCAATTTTTCTACATAAGAAAAGTGGTTTATCTTTTTTAAGAGCTAGGTATAAGAGCTTCGTCTAGATAAAACTTTCTAAACAAAGGCTCATTATACTGTCTTTCAGAGTTTAGGGGGGCCTGGACTGTGACCAGTGAGTAGGACATATCCCAATGTCAGTGGGAGAAAACAATGACTCATCTTTGGTGTCAGTGGGAGGAATTGTGCTTCATTGTTGGTGTCAGTAGATGGCATAGTGCCCCAAGGGCCCACAGTTTGGGGACCACTGGTTTCGATGAATTCTATTGTGCATTGGGGATAATCTTCCTTAAAACATCTTGGAATGCTTTTAGGAAATCTTGGTTCCTTAAAGTATATATCAGAGGATTGAGGAATGGAAATAGCACGGTATAAAACATGGAAACCACTTTGTTACTAGTAAACTGATGACTTCCATTTTCTTGAAAATAATTAAAAAAAACAGAGCCATAATACATAATCACCACTGCGAGATGAGGGGTACATGTAGAGAAAACTTTACTTCTATTTCCCTTCACATTTATTTTAAGGACAGTTTTGAATATATAGACATAGGGGAAGAAGGTCATTATTAGATTCCCAACTATGAAGGAGCCACCCAAGAAAAAGATGAGCAGAAGGTTGTTGGAAATGTCACTGCAGGATATGTGAAACAACTGGGGCAGGTCACAGAAGAAGCTTTCTATAATATCTGATTCACAAAATATTAATTTAGAAGCATAAAATGTGTGAAATGAAGAATAAATCAAACCGAGACACCCCATACCGAACACCAACCATAGACACACTTTCCAACTCATGATCTCTATGTAATGCAATGGCTTACATATAGCAATATATCGATCATAAGACATGATGGACAACAGAACATTCTCAGAAGCAAAAAAAGCTATATAAAAGAAGACTTGGATCATACAAGCTGGTACGGCAATCTTTCTTCTCTTGGTGTGAAGGTCAAATAACATTCGTGGAATGATGACCGAGGAAAAACAGAGGTCCAGACTGGCCAGGTTCCCAAGGAAGAAATACATAGGAACATGGAGGTGAGAGTCAGTGACTATGAGGGAGATGATTAACATGTTCCAGATGAAGGTCAGAAGGTAGATGAGAAGGAAGAAGCTAAAGAGAGGGAGCTGAAGACCTGGAAGGTCAGACAATCCAGAGAGAAATAATTCATGTAAAATTGTCTGATTCCGCATTAAGCAACAGTATGACTCTTGTTTTTTTAATTGTATATAAGTATGTATAGTAGGTGTATGTAAGTATTTAGAAAAACAACCACAGCAACAATATACAATCCACGTTTTGCTTCAATTCAGGGAATCAATTGATTACAAAGAACAATATCAAATGTGGAAACTCTAAAACCAATTTGTAATTGGAGATCTAAAATTCTATTTTTTTGCAGAAAGCATGAGCAGTTTTAACAATGACAAATTAAAAAAAAACAATTTACCCAAAATCTTAGATGTTGGAAAAAAAAACATTACTTTTACGGCCTGATGAAGGATCTAAGTCTTACTTTTTGGAAGGCTTAAAGTGGTTGTAAACGATCACCTTGTAAAACAACCCATTCAGTTTAAAATAGAAATGAAAGGCAAAACATTTGTGTATAGATATAAAAAACTAAAATTAAAAATACCCTTTGTCTCTTTTTTTCCCTCTGTTCTCAGCTGTATAAGAGCTGGGGGGAGGAAAAGCAGCAGCACACTGAGCTTCCCAGTGAATGGCTGTGCATTGAGGGTGTGCCAGGGCAAGTCTGATCATAGGAGGAGAACAGGCTGAGTTCCCAGCATAGCTAGAGATCTGACCAATGGTGCGCTATCCTGCTTAGTGTGGTCAGTTTTTAATAGGACAGCAGAGGGACTGGCAGGAGCACCAGTGATTTCACACAAAGGAAGCAATAGCTTTGGTAGGTTAATTGGCTTCTGTCCAAAATTGGCCCTAGTGTATGATTGGGAGTTGGGGATTGTGGGCTCCTTGAGGGTAGGAACCAATGTGAGTGTGCAATGTACGTGTGGATCGCTGCGTAAATTGACGAAGCTATATGGGTACCTTAAATAAAAATTGGGATAATTGTAGACATGCACTCACACTCTCTCAGGTTGAACTGGATGGACTGGTGTCTTTATTCAACCTTACTAACTATGTAATACAAAGAGAACAGGAGACTTTCCTCATACATGGTACAGCAATCACATATCAGCAATATGAAATGTTGGGGTAACAAACGCTTTAAAAAAGGTTACAGGTATTTATGTATCCTTCCAAATCAATTTAGTTGTATAGCTTTTTATTATTGTTATTTTTTATTTTTATTTTTTGCATATATGGTAAATACAAACATTGCCTTTAAGGTAAAGTAAAGCATACTCATACTGTAGGTTTATAAAAAGAGAAGAAACAACAGAACGCAGCACTTAGAGACCCTAGGAAGACAGAATACCAAAGTATGAAAAAAATAAGACTTGACTTGTCTACTGAATCCATGGTTTCCAAGAATTCTTAAAAACTGAATATTGCTGAGGGCCAGCAATTTTTCACATACCAAAAGGGTTTTTTCCATCTCAACAGCTTCCGAAGGATTAGATTTGGATTTGGCTTCCAGTGTCTGGTTATCAACACCTTAGCAGTGAATGGAATATGGGTGACAACTGTGTGGAACTGAGTGAGGAAGTTGTCTATCCCCAATTTTTATACTTTTTTTATAGGGTCTGTGGAGCCCATCCTGTAGACCAGGACTCCAAATTGAGCTCCCAGAAATTGATCAAAATGTTTGAATTATGTGTCAATGATTACCTGTGTGAGATTAATGTATTTTCTCCATCATCTACACAGAGCTCAGATAATGTAGCAGACTATCTGTCAGAAAGCAAGAAATTGTGAGGGTTACTTCTGCCTCTAAATGGAATAAAGATGATGCCACCACTAAAATATATATATATATATATATATATATATATATATATATACATACAGTGGTGTGAAAAAGTGTTTGCCCCCTTCCTCATTTCCTGTTCCTTTGCATGTTTGTCACACTTAAGTGTTTCGGAACATCAAACCAATTTAAACAATAGTCAAGGACAACACAAGTAAACACAAAATGCAATTTGTAAATGAAGGTGTTTATTATTAAAGGTGAAAAAAAATCCAAACCATCATGGCCCTGTGTGAAAAAGTGATTGCCCCCTAAACCTAATAACTGGTTGGGCCACCCTTAGCAGCAACAACTGCAACCAAGCGTTTGCGATAACGTGCAATGAGGCTTTTACAGCGTCCTGGAGGAATTTTGCCCCACTCATCTTTGCAGAATTGTCATAATTCAGTTACATTAGAGGGTTTTCGAGCATGAACGGCCTTTTTAAGGTCATATATATATATAAATAAATAATAATAATATATATATACTGTAACTGTAACCTTTTTAAAAGCGTCTGTTACCCCAACATTTCATATATATATAAAATCTGAGGAATACAAAATGTTCATATACAATATCTATTAAGTTAATCAAATGTTTCTATGTAATAATAATTTCAAATTGCACAGTACCTAGTAAATACATAATACTATGTTACTTTATTGTTTTAGCCTTTCCCCAGATTTTGATACCTCTGGCAGAGATGAATGCTGATTGGAAGATGGGTGAGGGTACTTTCCTCTGAAAGGATCAGATCAGTGGCAGCATCTCTGATGTGGAGACATTTTACTGAAGAAGGTTAAAGGAATGCAATAGAATCGGTGTGACATTCTGGGTCACAATACAGTTGTATTTGATTCACACACATATATTTATAATGCAAAAATTCCCCATGATATCTCCGAAGCACACAGGAGAGTAAATTAGCTTGAATTCTCATCTAATACTAATCTTCTAAGTAAAAATTAATCTCTACAGAAAACGAAGCATTGCCTGAATTAGTATATCCCTTAGTGACACACAAGCTAGGTCAATGTATAAATACATAAAGGCTTTTTGTATTACTACATTTAAATAATAAAATTTCTCCAAAGTTTAGAAAGGAAAAGTTGTGTAAGTGCAATTAAATAGGTTAAAGTATAACTAAAGGCAAAACGTATTTTTTTAGTTTTGCATAGAGTGGAGAGGGCATGTATGGAAGAGCTCTGGAGCCATCATAAAAAAAAAAAAATACAGAATTATGAGTTTTTTTTTTTTTTACAGAATTCTGAGTTTGAAAGTCAGAATTCTGAGATAGTCCTGCTCCCTTCCAGCCATTCACAATTCCCTCATGTAGAGGTAATAGTGCAATATTTCCGACAAGTTGGGGTGCAGAGCTGTGCTGGCCATTGTGTTCTGTTATTTTTGGAATCTGTGCCACCCACACTCACACACACTACTCACGTTTTCAGCATGGCTCTTTATGTTGGAGCAGATGACAGAGAAGAAGGATATGACAGCAAACCGAGGAACTATTAATACAGTAGAGGAACCAGAGAACCCAGCATGGCCTGCTTCCCTATACTGCGTGCTGTAACTAAAATAAATTGACATATCCATATACAGAGCAGAAGACATGTATGTCTGCAGAATGATGGTCTGTGGGTGTTACTACATTATTGCTCATTGGTCCTAAAATCTTCCTAATAGAGACCACTATATTTATAAACTCAGAATTCTGACTTTGAATCTCAGAATTCTGACTTTGAAACTCATAATTCTGACTTTAAAACTCAGAATTCTGACTTTGAAACTCAGAATTCTGACTTTTAATCTCAGAATTCTGACTTTGAAACTTAGAATTCTGACTTTGAAACTCAGAATTATGACTTTGAAACTCAGAGTTCTGACTTTGAAACTCAGAATTATGATTTTTGAATCTCATAATTCTGACTTTTAATCTCAGAATTCTGACTTTGACTCAGAATTTTGTAGAAAAAAAAAATTAAACTCAAAATTCAGTAAAAAAAAAAACCCCCTCATAATTCTGTGTTTTTTATGATGGCCCCCAGGGCTCTTTCATAGAGAGGGATTAGAACACCTATTAGTTTTTTTTATTGTTGTCTGTGCCCCCATTAGGGAGATTCTCCATCTCTATTTGTCCTGTTTACCATTGGGAAGGAGGACCCTCACCTTGCCAACATCCAATATATACCAAAAGAAAACTAGCAGCAATCTCATGAATCATGTCCAACTTTGACTTAATTGGTGGACTCCAACATACCCTACAGACATACCTTGACTTCTTGTAGATAGAGGGTGCTTTTTTTAATATTTTTCCCTTTTTATGATTGTTATATTTTAATGTATATCCAATAAAATTTGTAATTTTTTTTTTTTATACTTTACTGCCTCATGCTGTGCCTACAAAGTCCATGGTTGGATAAGCTGAGATAGCTTCTCTTTTTCTTTTGGTCCTGTTTACCATTATCATCGAAAGTGAAAGTAAAAGAAAACCCTACATTTTGGGTTGTCCCCAGAAAAGTAATAGAGGTGAAATCCTCAAGGAATTTCCCTTAATTTTCAAAGTTTTCCTCACATCCTGTTTGGCTCCAGAACAGGAAGTGAAGGTAAATCTCCCCAATGGGACACAGATGGCAAAAAATAAACTGACAGGGGTTATAACCCTCCCTTACGCTATTCAAAATGAAAAAAAAATAACTTTGCCTTTAGTTCTACTTTAACAGTAGAGTGAATATATAAAAAAGGAAAAAAAAGTTCACTAAAATTAGATAAGTATCGTTTCTTTGGCGTATAACACGCACTTGTTTCCCCTTAAAATCAGGGGAAAATCGTGGGTGTGCGTTATACGCCAATCCCCGCCGATCTCTGCTGATTGTGAGCAGAGCGAGTGCCGCCGATATACACATAGCCAAGTGTACTCGGCTAGGCTCGGCTCCTCTCGGCTTCACTCACAGTCACGCCCAGTCCTATGATGGACATAACACAGGTCCAATGGCGGGACTGGGCGTGACTGTGAGCGGAGCTGAGAGGAGCAAAGCCTAGCCAAGTAAACTCGGCTATGTGTATATTGGCGGCGCTCGGCTCCGCTCACAGTCACACCCAGTCCCGCCATTGGACCTGTGTTATGTTCATCATAGGGCGGGACTGGACTGCAAGAGGAGCCGAGAGGAGCCAAGATACACAGGACATCTGGCTCTGTGTATCTCGGTGGCGCCATATTTAAACTGCAAGGCTGCGATGACACTGGGGCAAGGCTGCGATGACACTGGGGCAAGGCTGCAATGACACTGGGGCAAGGCTGCAATGACACTGGGGCAAGGCTGCAATGACACTGGGGCAAGGCTGCAATGACACTGACAAGGCTGCAAATGACACTGGACAAGGCTGCATTGATCAGCATTTAAATGTACGTTTTTTTCCTTAAACTTCCCTCCTAAAAGTATTTGTCCTTAAAATTCCCTCATAAACTTGGGGTGCGTGTTATATGCCGGCGCATGTTATACGCCGATAAATATGGTAACTAACTTTATAACTTTATGTTATTGTCAATTATTGTTGGAATTTCCACTATAAACTCTGAACCTTTTTATATATACTAAACGGACTGCACTATAAACTCTGACATATATTATATACTGTATACTATACGGACTGCACTATATACTCTGAACTGTATTATATATACTATACGGACTGCATTATATACTCTGAACTGTATTATATATATACTACACTAACTGACTGCACACTACCTGCCTAATATCTATTCATTCACTATATACGGCTGCCGTGTAAGCAGCAGCCTTATGTCGTGTGGGGCATGGACTTAGCCCCTAAACCATGATTGGCCAAAAGCACCCTGCCTTTGGCCAATCATGGCTCTCACAGCACATTGCGCTGTGATTGGCTAAAGCATGCAGGTCAGATGCATGCTTTGGCCAATCAGCATCAGTCAATGCACTGAGATCTCGCAGTGCATTATGGGGCGCTCGGCAGTGGGCAAACTTGCCCGCCTTTGTTCTACAAACAAACAAACACTCAATGTTCGAATCAAACTTACATTTGACTCGAACATCGGGTTCATCCCTACTTGTGACTACATATTTTTGGGGGGTCATGTCAGTCTGGTAAGAAGTATATGTAGGTCATCTTGTCCCAAGTAGAGATGTGTAAGACCAAGAAACTGTGTTTTCTGCACTGATGAATCGGGGTGAACAGCACTTGTTTTCACATGTTTAATATTGGATGTATTCTTGGGCACATTGTGATTGCTTACAGACTGTTGTGTTACACGGATTGCTCATTGTCTGTTTGTTGTCAGAAAATCCGACCGTTTGTCCGCTCCATCGGACAATTGTTGTCGGATTTTCTGCGGACAAATGTTGGATGACAGGCTTTCAAATTTTCTGCGGACAAATGTCTGTTGTCGGATTTTCCGAGCGTGTGTACACAAGTCCATTGGCAATAGTCCAAACACGCATGCTCAGAAGCAAGGACGAGTCAGAAGCGGCCGGTCTTGTAAACTAACGTTCGTAATGGAGAATTAACATTTGTGACGTGGCAAATTATGAAATCTCCAAATTCAGCGCACAATTCTCTTCTTCTATAATGGGATAATAATGAAGCTGCTTTGCTGGTGATACTGATGGAGTTATTGCAAATGAATTTTCAAAGGCTTTTTTTTTCTAGTGAAATCAAGAATAATATTATTATGCTTTTCTTTCTTTTTTTTTGGTGCAAGTTACCACAACACCATTATCCCGTAGTTTTTAAGATCAAAGATACAACTATGTTGGTGCCCCTTGTTAATTTTACATTGTATTTTTTTAAAGTAACTGCCTACTCCCAAACTGTCATTTGAAGTAAAAACACATAGCCAAGTATTATTCTACACAATTTTTTAATTGTGCATTAAAAAAGAAAACAAATAAAATAAGACATGATATCTGCCAATAGAACTTGATCAGAAAGTGCATTATATGCATCCAAAAATATAGAAAATATACAAAATCAAATCATTATTATTCAACCAAAAAATAAAAGCCTCATGCATGTGTCCTGCTTCTTAAAATAGGGGGGCAATAGCAGGGGTCCATCATCTGGAGATAATTTCGAAAATCATCTGGATTATTCTCCTGGAGCTCCCGCAGCAAAGGCATATGACATAATTGGTCACGATTAATAAAGCAACCAATTTTTGGTCCAAGAAATCCTCCTCCTCCGGTTCCTGGACCGGACTTGTATCAAAGTAATGACTCCAAGGCGAATAATAAATAACAAGTTATCTCCTCCAATTCCGCAACATGGCTGGTTGACGAACGGCCATTCAGAAATGAACTGAAACGTATGAAATTAAAAGCACAAAATCAAAATCGCGAGATGAAAAGCATGAATCAACACTTACCAAACTTCTACTAACATGAAATTAGCAGAAAGAGCACATAGGGTGGCGCCTGACAATTGAACTTCCTCTTTTTCGACTCGTAGTACTCTACGTTCGTATTTGTTGGCAGACAATTTTGTACCTTTTGTATGCAAGACAAAATCCAAGCACATGCTTTCAGACAAAAGTCTGAGGTTTTGTCTGAGGAAAATCTGATCGTGTGTACGAGGCTTAACTTTATGTATATTTATTTATATATGAAGTCTCACTTCTCAATTTTATTTTTTTAGTGCTGGACTTTTTGGATTTATTGCATGTTAAAATTTGATATCAATAAATTGTTGTGCTGGCTACTTCGGCTATTAGCAACCTGAGTGCAGGAAAAAAAATCGTTTTATATAAGGAATTAATTTAGGTGAAAACTATATTGTATTGTGGATAATCTTCCTTACAACATTTCGTAATGCTGTTTTTAAATCCTGGTTCCTCAAACTATAAATCAGAGGATTGATGAGTGGAAGTATCACGGTGTAAAACATGGACACCACTTTGTTACCACCAAACTGATGACTTCCATTTGGCTGAAAATAATTAAAGCACACAGAGCCATAATATAAAATCACCACTGTGAGATGAGGGGTACATGTAGAGAAAACTTTACTTCTATTGACCTTCACCTTTGTTTTCAGGACAGTTTTGAATATATAGACATAGGGGAAGAAGGTCATTATAAGATTCACAACTGTAAGGATGCCACTCAAGAAAAAGATGAGCAGGATGTTGATGTAGATGTCACTGCAGGAGATCTGAAACAACTGGATCAGGTCACAGAAGAAAGTTTCTACGATATCCGATTCACAAAATGTTAATTTTAAAGCATAAAATGTGTGAGCCGAAGAATAGAAAAAACTGAGACACCACACACTGCATACCAACTGTACACACACTTTCCAACTCATGATCTCTATGTAATGCAATGGCTTACATATAGCAATATATCGATCATAGGACATGAAGGACAACAGAAAAGTCTCAGAAGAAACAAAAAATATAAAGAAAAAGACTTGGGTCATACAAGCTGTTGTTGTTATCTTTCTCCTCTTGGTGAGAAGGTCAAATAACATTCGTGGTACGATGACTGAGGAACTGCAGAGATCCAAACCGGCCAGGTTCCCAAGGAAGAAATACATAGGAACATGAAGGTGAGAGTCGGTGACTATGAGGACAATGATCAGCAAATTCCAGATTAACGTCAGAAGGTAGATGAGAAGGAAGAAGAGGAAGAGAGGAAGTTGAAGAACTGGAAGCTCAGACAGTCCAGTGAGAAATAATTCCTTCAAAATTGTTTGATTCCCCATTGCAATAAAACTCTCTGATAAAGACTGGCATAGAAAAAATATTTAGAAAAAGGGCATTAATAACATTCAATATGCAATATATACTGATATACAATTCAATTTTTTCATTCAATTCATCAAATAAATAGATTTATTGCAAATCACAACATCAAATGTAGAAATTCTAAAGCAAATTTGCGATCGTAGATATGCTTGAAGTTATTGTAGACATATTAGTGCACTTGCGACAGAAACAATTGAGTACTGTCTGTGATACTTTTTTTATAGTATTAGTATTATACACATACTAAATGAGGAAGAGCATCTAGTATGAGGAGTGAGGGATACTTGCCTCAACTTTGCTTGTCTACAACTTTGTGTTAAATCTAAGGGAGTGAAAGCCAGGGCCTCTGAATCAAACCTGTTAAAAGATGGTTCAGAAAGTTGTGCGGAGTGCACAGTGGTGTTCTAATGGTAAGGTTCCCAGTGACCCAAGTCCCGCAAGGTACCGTATATACTCGAGTATAAGCCAAGTTTTTCAGCACATTTTTTTGTGCTGAAAATGCCCCCCTCGGCTTATATGGAGTCAAGCACAGATAATGACATTTTCCGGCCCAACTTTGGGGCCCCGTATCTCAGGGCCACTTGGTGATATGTTGTAGTGATAGTTCCACTGGGTTTGCATACCAAATTTGGGGTTCCTAGCACCAAGTGGCCCCGAGATACGGAGCCCCAAATATCATGAATGTATTCACAATTTTTTTAAACATTACAAATAAATCACAATTTCTCTAACCATGGTCTATTTTATAACATTAAAGGCTAACTCCACTTTCGGGGGGGATAGCAAATCAAGAAAAAATAATATAGCGTATACAATTATGACACAAGTCATATTGTAATTGAATGTTATTAAAAATTACCTTTCCTTTTCAATCTGCAGCTGCTGTACTTTTCTAAAAATTCACTATGGCTACCTGGAGTTGTTCTGTACACAGCATGTATACAGAACTCCAATCAGAAACATAATTTCCTGCTTGTGTGATTGGCTCACCGATTTCCCCAGAAGTCTGCACTAAGATACAAGTCAGATTTCAGGACTCCCCTGCAACAAAAATTTTATTTTTGGTGACATACTCTCAATACGAATACGTCTAAATGGATGCAGACCCTGCGTATTTCCTAATTAGTGCTCTGCAGGTGCCACAGCTGATTGATAATTATGAAACCACTCCCATTAGACTCACTTGGATACAGACAAACACACAGGGATTTCTTCAGAACACCAAAAGGTAGGAATCTGCCACAAAGGTTGTTATGATACTTGCAATGTATATCGATCACCCAGAGGGGGATGTTTTTTTTCCTCAACAAAAGTGGAGTTATGCTTTAAAAATATTTTTTTTTTTCAGTAAGCATTGTTGACTTTCCCACCTTACTATGAAAATATTTATATATTTTTTTGTGCTCATGCCAAGTGATTTCCAAAGTTTTGAATGGCAGTAGCAAGGGGGATTGCAAAGGACACTTTTTGTTGGTTCCAAATATCCCACTTCCTCAGACTCTGTGAAGAACTTGGAAGGATCTCACGGAATATCCCACAACATAAAAGAAAGTTCAAACCAATCTGCTGGCCCTCATTTGTTATGCCACAAAAGGTTATACTTAACTCCTATAAGGGAAAAATCTCTGGACAGATATAGAAAAACCTTTAGCCAAATAGCGGAATAGCTTGCTGCCTATCTATGTCTCCAAAGGAACAAGGGGCAGCCATTCTCCACCAGGTTTCCATGGAACCATAGGGTTCCATCGGAGATTTCTAGGCATTCCTAGAGCTATGGCTGATTGGTCTGCCCATTTAATGGTGTCTGCTTAGTTCTGGGGCCAACGTAATTTGGCAGAGTCAGTGGCATGACCTCAATGATCCTTTTAGCTAATCCTGTAAGGGGATATTCTTCCTACTGCTGACTAATGTAATATACATTTTTAATAGACCCCAATAAATTGGTTTTAGTAGAGGTTCACTAAGACCTAAAAAATTATTTGTGGAGTTCCTCATGGGTAAAAAGGTTGAGAATGGCTGCTGTGAATATAAAAAATAATACAAAAGTTCTGGCGTATCCAATGGTGTGTGCCTTTAAGAAAATTATGTTGAGGAGTCCATTAGTCTAAATAAGAACATACTTAGGGGATACAGTATAGGAGGCAGCCATCCCAAGAGTGTCCAAGACTCTGTAAAATAGCAGAAAAGGTGTGCAGTATTAAAATGTCAGCATTTATTGCACAAGTTAAAACACTCACAGGAAAGAAGTGATATTCATGCTTGTAGACATAAAACACACACAGGAAAGAAGTGATATTCATGCTTGTAGACATAAAACACTCACAGGAAAGAAGTGATATTCATGCTTGTAGACATAAAACACTCACAGGAAAAAAGTGATATCCATACTTGTAGACATAAAACACTCACAGGAAATAAGTGATATTCATGCTTGTAGACATAAAACACTCACAGAAAAGAAGTGATATTCATGCTTGTAGACATAAAACACTCACAGGAAAGAAGTGCTATTCATGCTTGTAGACATAAAACACTCACAGGAAAGAAGTGATATTCATGCTTGTAGACATAAAACACTCACAGGAAAGAAATTATATTCATGCTTGTAGACAAGGGATTGAAGCGTTCTCACAAAGGTAGCCCCTAGATGTAAAATGAAGTCCAGGATAGGGTGTTCTGGCTGCTGTGTTGTCCGAACAACACTTAGACAATAGTAGAAGAGAGAAGAGCCAGAAATTCCATTTCCATTTCAAATGTAAATACTTTTATTGGCACATGTTAATAAATACAAACACAATTGATATTCATGCTTATCAAAGGTATCAGTCTTGTGGTCTCTACCATCCCGCAGGCTCCACTGGCAATCCAAGAAGGTTGGAAGGAGATGTGGAAAGGATGGAACGCCAGGTCTATACAAGGAAGTCCACGATAACCGGCGTGGACCGCGGAAGTGACAGGAGTCGGGATCAAGGCTGTCCAAGTAACAGGCTACGCGCTTGGAGATCACAGCTTCTTCTACTGGTCACTAGACCAGAAGCCAGTAGCTTCGAGCACATAGCTTGTTATTTGGACAGCATCAATCCTGACTCCTGCCTCTTCCAGTGACCTCACTTCTGCTTCTGCCGTCCTTGCTGGTTAGCGTGGACATCCTTGTATACACCTGGCGTTCCAGCCTCTCCAAATCGTCCAGCCTTCTTGGACTGCCTGTTGAGCATGCAGGATGGCAGAGACCGCAAGGCTGGTACTTTCGATAAGCAATAATATCACTTTTTTGCTGTGTATTTTTAACTTGTGCAATAAATGCTGATGTTTTAATACTGCCCTTGCAGGTGGTGCCTCCCTTGCTCTCCTTTGCTGAATGGCTGCTGTATAGACATGTGCACAATAGAAAAATTTGTTTAGTTTAGTTTTGTTTCTGTTCGTTTCTGTTGATTCGTAACGATTCGTAATTTCGTAAGTCGTCGGTGTTCGTATTCATAACGATTCGTATTTTCGTAAGAGTTATTTTTTCGTTGATTCGTTTTTCCATTCGTTTAATTTTCGTTTATTCGAAATTCGGACACATTCGTATTTTCGTAGATTTAGTTACATTCATACTTTCGTTAGATTGATTTATTCGTACTTTCGTAACATTGTTTTTGTAGATTCTTAATCGGAGCATAATTCATAATTTTATGTAATGTTTATGCTATTATTACATTGTAAGAGACATGGAAAATTACGAATCGGAAAAAAAAAAGTTACGAATGTACGAATTTTTTCGTTCAATCCATTCGAAGCATGTTAAGCAGCGCCATTGTAAGAGACACGGAAAATTACGAATCAAAAAAATAAAAAAGTTACGAATGTACGAATTTTTTCGTTCAATCCATTTGAAGCACGTTAAGCAGCGCCATTGTAAGAGACACGGAATATTACCAATTCAACAAAAAAAAAAAAAGTTACGAATGTACGAATTTTTTTATTCATTTTGATTTTCGTTGTTCCTGTTTTCGTTTTTCGGATTTTCTTCTTTCGTAGTTTCGTTGTTTCTAATTTGGTTATTTCGGATTTTCGTTGTTTTTCATATTCGTTCGATTCGATAAATCGTTAAAATTTTTAGCGAATCATTTGTTCATTAGTACAATAACGAATGAACGAATATAACGAATTTTAACGGAAAACGAATTAAAACGAAACAAATTGCACATGTCTACTGCTGTACACAGAGCTCAGATAGCTGCAAATGCCTTACTACAGGACATTGTGAGTGTTCCTTTTGCCTCAAAATGTAATAAAGACGGTGCCACCATTAAGATGTTACAAATAAACACAAACCATTTAAGCAGGTGTATTTACAGTATATATATTTTGTCCAAATCAAAGAAACACAATCTTAGGAGCAAAACATATGTATATACCTTGTTTGTTAGGCTAAGAAAATGTTAAGTAATAATAACACAGTACCTATAAAGTAAAAGCAATTTTGTGATTTTATTGTTTCAGCTCCTTCACAGATTTTGCTCCTGATACCTCTGAAAGAGATCATGTCTGATAGAAGAGGGATGGGGGTGTCTCCTCTTCCCTCTTCAGTGGCAGCAGGTCCGATGTGGAGACATTTTGCTGAAGAAAATTAAAGTAATATAACAGAGTATCGATGTGGCATTTTGAGTCACAATGCAGCTTCATCAGCTCCACACACCTATATTTATAATGCAAAGAACCCCCTGACATATTTGGAGCACGCAAGAGTGTATGATGGCTCTAAATTCATCTGAGATTATCCTTCTGAGTATAAATGAATCTCTACAGAAAATTAAGCTTTGAATTAATTTATCCCTCTGCGACACACATGCCAGATCAATGTACTGTATAAAAAAATAAAAATAAGTACATGTTGTATTAACACAGTTCATTGATAGATATTTTTTTCAGATTTAGAAAGAAAGGTTGTGATGATGAAGTGTGATTAAGAGTAAACTAAAGTTGAAAAAAGTAAAATACCGTATTTATTGGCATATAACACGCACCACAATTTAAGAGGGAAGTTTAAAAAAAAAACTTTAAAAAATAAAAATAAACCACCTTGAAGCAAAATGGTCAGTGAGCATCTGCAGCCTGATCTGTGCCCATATGCAGTCTAATCAGTGCCCATCTGCAGCCTAATCAGTGCCCATCTGCAGCCTAATCAGTGCCCATCTGCAGCCTAATCAGTTCCCATCTGCAGCCTAATCAGTGCCCACCTGCAGCATTGCTCCTCACTGCAGCTTGATCAGTGTCCATCTGCAGCCTTGCCGAGGGTAAGGAGGGGACGAGCACTGCTGAAATAGAGCCGGATCTCCTGTGTACTCGGCTCGGCATCACGCCCAGTCCCTTCCCTTGGCCCGGATCCTATGATGGACATAACGTCGGTCCAATGCCGGGACGTCAATGCTAGGAGATGTCCAGGGGGCAGGACTGAGCGCGACTGCGAGCCAAGCCAAGCACACATGAGATCCGGCTCTATTTCGGCAGCGCTCGTCCCCTCCATCCCCTCGGTGCTAGCCTATATAGGTGTATAACACACACACACGATTTCCCCCCTATTTTAAGGGGGGAAAAGTGTGTGTTATATGCTGATAAATATGGTAAATAAATAAATGCATAAAGAATATATTTGTCTTGTTTTAGAACAGTGTCAATAATTGTTGGAATTTCCAATTAAAAAAAGACAAGCCTTTATATACATTCATTCTGGAAAATAGATTTTTTTTTTTTTTTGCGGTGCTGAGAAGGCTCTTTATAAACAGGTGACACTATGAGAATGGGTTACCTATAAAAGTCTATGTGAGACGGCAAGATGAACTTTTAAAAAAAGTTATATTCTGACATTGCCAATCCACATGTTATAAAGGTGGGGGAGGAGGGGAGGCCAATAAGTTCTGTAAGGTTTGGGGGTTGTTTAGCTCAAGTGTAGCACCCACTAGCGAGAACAGTCCACACAGATGATTCCTTTTCAGGACTTGTTGGCCCACTTTTATTAACCGCTTCCCGACCGCCTCACGCAGATATACTGCGGCAGAATGGCACAGGCAGGCAAAATCACGTACCTGTACGTGGCCCTTTAATTGCCTGCCGACCCGGTCGGGAGCTCCGTGACCCCGGCCGCGGGTCCAGCGGACCCGATCGCCGCTGGTGTCCCGCGATCGGGTCCCAGAGCTGAAGAACGGGGAGAGATTTGTGTAAACAAACCTCTCCCCGCGCTTCCTACTCTGCCTGTCATTGATCGTCTGTTCCCGGTCATTGGGAAAGCCGATCAATGACGTCAGACGTCAGTCCCGCCCCCCTAATATAAAAAACACACACACATTTACAGCCCATAACCCCTCCCCTCCCCCTAGTGGTTAACTCTTTCACTACCACTGCCATTTATACAGGAATCAATGCATTTAAATAGCATTGATTGCTGTATAAATGACAATGGTCCCAAAAATGTGTCAAAAATGTCCGATGTCATTGTTGATCAAAGATAAATCAGTGCACACCTACCAGCCAAAGAAACTGTTCCCATATTTTTGAAAATGTTCTGTAATTATAAATTAACATGGACAAAATCATAAACATGGGGAGCGTTGCATTTCCCACCTAAATGTCCCACCTGGATGCTAGATGGCCTCAGCCAACACTTCTCCACAAACCACATCTTCTGATTGTGTTGGTGTTTGCATTCCCCATGTTTATAGATTATATCACTGTTGGATCATTGAGCTTGCATGCTGGAAACCCTATTCCTGAGGACCAGGAGGATTGAAATCTTCCCTTTGCTTAGTGTGACTCTCCAAGTTTCATTTTGGGTCACAATGGACAAAATTCATGTCAACACCAGTATTATAGATATTCATTTTTATCTGGGCAGGCCATATTTCTTTAACAAAAACGAAAGGACAATTTGTGGGACTTTATATGGATAACGTCTTCTACAGTGCCCTCTACCTTTGATACTACCAACAGTCGTACCCATATACTACAGAGAGGTGAGAGTGTTTGGGACCCTTCAGCTCCCCCTCTTTCTTCTGTGTTTTACATTCTTTTTTTCCTTTATATCAGTTTGGAAATTTTTATTACACCCCAAACTATGGATCTGCTCCTGATGAGTGGTAATGTAACCACGAAACACGTATAGTTTTTCCATGATGCCACATCACAGTTTCCATGTTTAACATCTGTATCATATTTTAGTCTACTATAATGAACCAATCCTTCATTGTTATTATGCCTATATGCTTCTACTACAATTTCGGTCTACATACCCAAGGTGTATTACTATGTAATTATGTCGAGACAATTGCTTTATATTATGAATTGTTCAGACTTCATTTATTGAGACTTATTATTATATTTTTCCCTTTTTTTTTATTTGTTACTATTGTACATGTGTATGTATACCTTTTGTAATAAATAACCATGCTTACATTGATTGGTTCATTTGACTTAGTAATGCGCTTCATATAAAGTCCCACAAATTGTCCTTTCTTTTTTTGTCCAATTTATCGGGGGTGCAGGTATAATTTACTATTGCCTCATATAAAGTCCCAAACTTAGTTTTAGCTTAGTCTTAGTTTTCTGTTCTCATATTTCTGTAACATCTAATCCCGGAGTTCATGAGTTACCAAACCAAAAACAAAGCCAGATAAATCAAATGGAAAAAAAAATATATGCACCAATACAAATACGGGGAATGTTCACGAATGAAAGAACAATAAGGGTATCCACAAACCCCTTCCTCCTGCACACCCTGGAAATTACTAAACAGTGTAATACTATACAATGTGAAAAGTGAAGCAGCAGGTAGTAAAGCTCAAGACATTCAAATATATAAAGAAAACAACTATAGTTCCATACCACGCTAAACAATAAAGTAAAAAATATTGAAGAATACAATGTGTTCCAAAATTAACATACACAAATAGTGAGTGAATAAATAAATGAAAGTCAAATAGTCCACCACTAAATGAATAATCTTAAACCAAGTGCCGATACATTTCCTGACTCATCAAATGTGATGATGGAAAAAACAATAGTGTCTCCAAAGAGTAATGCGTCTCCTTTCACCAGCTACTAGGTAAGTATCCTACTCACCAGATGGAATTGACACCCATGACAGGTAGTCAAAAACAGCAAAGCAGACAGGTATCCAGAGGCAACAACTCAAGGCAGGTAAGTTCCCCAAATGGATATGGTATATAAACCAAAAAGAAAAAAAAGAGGCTCCTCATAGTGCAGTAACGTTAAAAAGCAGGTTTATTTAAACTACAGATTGCACTTACATGATAAAGATAAAAATCATGGCCATAATAAATGTCAGGGACGATTTCCGCATTCCACCTGCATTCCAACTGGTGGCGGAAGTGACATAGTACATATCATGGGACCTGGCGCGTTTCGTTAGCAGCGTCTGATGTCATCAGGGGTCATGTGATTGGGCTTGTCACTTCCTCCTTTTTATACATTGCCACAAGGGGGATAACTAATCCGCTGGAAACCTAACA
Source organism: Lithobates sylvaticus (assembly GCA_028564925.1). Taxonomy (NCBI): domain Eukaryota; kingdom Metazoa; phylum Chordata; class Amphibia; order Anura; family Ranidae; genus Lithobates; species Lithobates sylvaticus. Next base: position 298,358,083 of record CM053031.1, on the reverse strand, counting down.
GCCGGTTCACATTAAGGACTAAATGTCAATTAATTACAAAATTCAACTACATAAACTAACAAATGTACATAATATTAAAGGTAAATTTACAAAATAAAATAATAATGAAGACTAATAAAAAAAAAAAAAAAAAAAAAGACACAAAACTCCTCCAGTGGAAGTTTGGTGTATTATCATAGATCAGTGATGGGGAATCTTGGCACCCCAGATGTTTTGGAACTACATTTACTATGATGCTCCACTATGCTGCAGTTACCCAACTTCCAGGGCAACACAGTTATGCTTATGGTGGTTGAGCAGTTCTCTAAAATGTCTCGTTGTATTTCACTTAAGAAGTTCTAAGGAACTGGCTTCCATTTTTGCTCGGGAGATCTTTTGCTTACATGGGCTACCCAAGGTGATTGTCTCGGACAGGGGTAATCATTTTGTTTTCCGGTTATGGCGAGCCTTTTGTGCACAGTTGGTAATTCAGTTTGCTTTCTCCTCTGCGTATCACCCGCAGTCTAATGGGGCCGCAGGACGAGCCAATCAGTCCTTGGAGAAATTCCTACGTTGCTATATTTCTGACCATCATAACAACTGGTCAGACCTATTACCATGGGCAGAGTTTGCGCACAACAGTGCCTTGAATTCTGCTTCCCGATTGTCCCAGTTTATGGCGAATTATGGTTTCCAACCTTCCATGCTGTCTGACTCGTTTGTTCCGCAGAGTATTCCTGCATTAGAGGAGCATCTCTGTGGTCTTCATTCCACTTGGGCACAAGTCCAGGAGGCTTTGCGACATGCTAATTATAGGTACAGACTCCATGCTGACCGCAGACGCCTGCCTGCACCTTCCTACCAGGTTTGGGACAGGATCTGGCTGTCATCTCGCAACCTCGGACTTCGTGTTCCCTCACTGACGTTTGCACCTTGGTTTATTGGGCCTTTCTGTATTCTTTACAGGATTAACCCAGTGGCTTACGCATTAGACCTTCCTTCTAATGTGCGTGTCTCAAATGTATTTCATCTCTCCTTATCACTTCAAGTATCTCTCCTTATTAAAACCTTGAGAACCATGAGGATTATGAAGTACAGTCCATTGTTGACTCCCGTAGGTTCCGTGGATGCATACAATACCTGGTGCATTGGAAAGGGTACGGTCCGGAGGAACGCTCTTGGGTCTAATTTTCGGACGTACATGCCCCTGTCCTTCTCCGTGATTTCTATAGATGTTTTCCCCTCAAGCCCGGCAGTCTTCCGAGGGGGGGTACTGTCAGGGCTGGGATCAGCCCTTCCTTCTCTGAGCTGGCCGCTCAGCTTTCGGCTAATTGCCAGCTCCTATCTCTCCACAGAGACTCGCCTGTTGATGATATCCTGCTCGTCAGTCTTGCCTACTTAAGCCGTCCAGCCCAGATGATCTCTGCCTTCGCCTTGGTCACATCTCTAGAGATGCTCTCCTTTGTTACTTTTAAAGACTTGCTTGGCTGACATTCCTTCTGGCTCCAATCCTGCTTGCTGTTCTACTACACTCATCTTTGGCTCCCTGTTGTTTGGGCTTTTCTGACTATCCGTTCCGGTTCCTGAACTCTAGCTATGTTTTGACTATGTTTGACTCACTTTTTTATTATTAAACAAGTGAAATTTAACTGTACTTCTGTCTCAGTCTGATTCATGGTTTCTAACAGCATGAGGCCTTAAAGCAGGCACCCCAGTATGATTCTTGCAGGCATATAGGGTTTTAGTTAGACAGTATGAAAGAAAGGTGCATCCTAAATTAAATAATACAGTTACATACATTGGGAGAAATTATATTAAGTAATAAAACTTAAAAGAAAAATAATAATAATAATAATTGAACCTAAATCATGATAGCCTATTTGTGTGCCAATATCTGCTTATACTGTATATTAACAAAGGGTCAGTATTAATTCTTCTTCTAGAGTATATAAGCTGGTTCATTCATCATTTACTAATATTCAGTATATGTTTTGAATTACACTTTTTTTAGTTATTGATGCAATGAACCAGTTAATATGCTGTGTTTCTGTTGTATCATTATTTGGAATGTAATAGAAACCATTAGAGGACTACGATTAGGATCCTCTGGGGTCACCACCAACAGCAATCTTTAGTTAAGCTAATCATTAGCCAAGGTGAATGTAATACAAATCATTAGAGGACCCCAATCCTCTGGAGTCACCACCAACAGTGATCTTTAATTAAACCAATTATGAGTCAAGGCGTCCAGACGGGTCTTGTTAAAACACACAATGACGTCACACTCCTGGGATTCCCTCCGATTGTATCTTTTAAATTATCAACAAAATAAAGGTTTCATTTAGCAATTGCCATGAGTATTCCCAGCAATGAAGTTGTGGCAGGGGATTCATTATACAATCACTGAACGTAAAATGAATAATAAACCTTCAATAATGAAAATTCAAACAGCATCAATGTACATACATGTATTAAATGCCTAATGCCCACATACAAAGCATTGTTTATCAAGTTATTATAGAAAAGCCTTTCAATTTCCTCAAAATTCATAACAAATGTCCACTTTGCATTGTATGACAAGGCAATGCATAATAAAAAAAAGCAAAGGTCTGTCCAACTTACACTCCTGGGTTGTTAAAAAAGAAAGTATATGCCCATGAATGGTGGTAATAATAATAATAATAATAATAATAATAATAACAATATACATTTTTGAACTTTACAGAAACAGAGCCCAAACAATTTACCAATTGGGTCTTTTCTAACACCTCATCCCCCCCTTGTACATCAAACAATGTGGAACCATGTGTGTCTGCTTGACTCCCTGACGGGTCCAATCTACCACAGCTACCGGTATGGACACTATAGGCAGCCTCCAGGTTTGGGTCTTGCAGGTTCCAGGCTTCGTTCGTATGTGAATATATGTAGGGATAGTTTATTACTGTCTCGTACATATTATTTTATTAATTTTCCCTGTCTATACTTTATTATACTGGCTTATTTATATGTTTCAATTTTTTTAGATGCACCCGCTCCTGAGGAAGTGTTTTTGAGCCATGAAACATGTTGGACATATCTGCATGCATCTTATGTCTTATATAGACAGTTTATTTGATTTTAGCTCAGTTGGATTTATTATTATTATTATACCACTATGTTCGAAAGTCACATAAACACGGAGGATGAAATTTTATGCCTCACTGTGTAGTGTACCTTTATGCTATGATCTATTTCTAGGACAATGGTCTTTAATGTTTATATTTTTTGTATGTTTATCAATTGTTGTATTCAATATGAGACAGTTTTTTTTTACTGTCCAGATAATAAATACATATATATTTTTATTATTGACTAATTTTCTGGCCACATTGAACATGCTTTATTTAAAGTCCCAATTTGCTGCCTATTTAAATAATATCTATTATTATTATTAATGGATGAAGTTATATTTACAAGAAGAATATTTATCAGTTCAGCTCTCACATCTGTATCCCCCCCCCCCTTCTCCCCACTATTGATAACATTTTTGCATTTCTGCTATGGGCCTGTTTATTCAGGAATAATATGTTATTTATTAAAATACCATAGTAATACATGCGGCAGGGCTCAAAGTTTCAAGTCCTGAGCTACTATCCAGGCCTCAAGGGTTACTCGCCACCAGTTGCCCCACCCAACTCCTACCTTGCCCCACCCCTAATTCCGCCCCTAAACATGCCCTCATAAATTATCTCATGAAATGCCACTTAAATGTTTTATGCAGAATTAAGTTCTAAAAATAAATATTAACAACAACTTTATCCGTGCTTATCAATGCAGCCACACACGTGTCCACCATTCAGCCTACCCGTGTCCACCATGCTGCCTACCCGTGTCCACCATGCGGCCTACCCGTGTCCACCATGCGGCCTACCCGTGTCCACCATGCTGCCTACCTGTGTCCATCATGCAGCCTACCCGTGTCCACCATTCAGCCTACCCGTGTTCACCATGCTGCCTACCCGTGTCCACCATGCTGCCTACCCGTGTCCACCATGCTGCCTACCCGTGTCCACCATGTGGCCTACCTGTGTCCACCATGCGGCCTACCCGTGTCCACCATGCTGCCTACCCATGTCCACCATGCGGCCTACCTGTGTCCATCATGCGGCCTAACTGTGTCCACCATGCTCCCTACCTGTGTCTACCATGCAGCCTCCCTGTGTCAACCATGCAGGGGAACAGAGTAGAGGAAGAGGATTGCCGGCCGGATGGGCAGAGCACAAGGAACATCACTAAACAGGTTTAATTTCAATTGCTGTGTTCATAGTTACATAGTTAGCTAGGCTTAAAAAAGACACAAGTCCATCCATGTTACTACCCCTCGGCATCACATACAGCCCTGCCCCCTGGCTGGGGAACTTTGATACATGTCACTCATCCTGGGATTGGACTGGTGATCTGTCTATCAAAGTCCTGGAACCAGGGGGAGGGGCTGTGTGTGACAGCGAGTGCAGAGAACACGCCGCTTTTGAAATGAAAGCCGCTAGCGATTTTCCTTGCGCTCTGATCATCCGGCCGCCTGCTCTTCTCTCTCTTCCCCTCCATGAGAACTGGGAGGAGGACTCCCATACAACCAAAAACCTGCCGGCGGTGCTCGCAAAATGAAAGCAGACGAGTAGAATTTTTTGAAGGCTGCATACAGTATATTGTCTTGTAGGACGAACAAGGTTTACTTTTGGTGATATTATCTTGCAATTTAATTGTTTATTTTTAATATGCAATCAGCAAACAAAAAAATAAGAAAACAAAAAAGAAACAAACACTTTGTTCTACTTTAAATGACGTTAATGTGAAAAATTTTGTTACCATAGATAAAAAGTTTGAAATGTATAAACCGCTAAGCTTCATTTCCATCACTGTCAAACCTACCTATATCCAGGGGTGGGTACGTGACCTTGGGTTAAGGTTCTCCAAAGAGACATTTTCTCATCTATATCAGTTCACCCACTCCAGGTCCATAGACTCCAAAACTCAAGAAACTAACTATAAGATACTGATGCTCTGGTGTCGCGTGCCCACTGCTTTGTCACACATCAATCCTTAGCCTCTGACCTTTGTTGGCGAGGTTGTGGTCAGCGCAACATGCTCTTACACTTGTGATGGGAATGCCCTGTGATTAGACACTTCTGGGTCAATGTCAAATCCCAGAAAAATAAATACTTGATTTGGACATTTCCTTCTCCCCTGTCCATATCCTACTCTACGTACCTACCATCCAGCTCAGACATATAAGCAAAATGCCCTACTACATCTTCTAAAAGTGGATAAATGACTACTCCATATTTTTGGGAAGCAGGCTTAAGTTCTTAGCCGTGGGGAGTGGATTAGGAAGATAAATGAGATAATGGATGCCGAGGACTGGATGGAAGCATGCAGGGGCACGCAAGAGCATTTCCTTAGTATCTTGGTGTTGTGGCAGGATTATGCCACTGACCCTGACCTTGCTCCATCTAGTTTGGATGTAGCTCTGCTAGAGTTAGCAGACCCCTCACTCAGATTATTTTCTTAACCTAAGAAGCCACCAACTTGCCTTCTTTTCTGCCTCCGAACCACCTGTTCTCTTTTTCCAGCAGCAGTTGCCGGTATGGGCGATCACAGTCACTGTGAAAGTTCAGGTATACATCCATTTTTTTCTCAGGAAAATAACTCTTGAACCTATTTTCTCATTGAGATTTCTATATTATTGTTTCTTTATTTAGATTTTATTAAATTTTTCAGCAGCAGACATGTACACTGTTTGGATATAATATGATGCATGGCTATACAGATTTTCCCTCTCCCTGTAGGTAATATCCACCCATATTTATGGTACCAACAGATCGTACTTAGTATAGAGTACCCTAAATGCACATTTATGCTGTCACCTTTAGCCTTCTGGCATGCCCTCCATTGGAGTGAGACCCTCCTTGTTTTGGCCTTTCATGGCCCCCCTTCAAATTCATTGTCCCAATACCTATTGTCAGTGCTGGGACAAGGTCATCTAGCACCCAGGGCAAAGATGCCAAACTGCACCCCCCCCCTTCCTTTAGGTTAGGGTCAGGACACCCTAATCCCTGCAACAAAACCATTAAGCTCAGGGCAGCCTCGCCTTCTGTCCACCCCTTGTCCCAGCCCTGCCTATTGTAGTACCAGCCTGCTCCTCTTTGGGTGCCCAGGCCTGCTTGTATTTCGTATATGCTTGGTAATTATTTGGTTACTTATTGTATATACCATGTCAGCACTACTACTTTGTTATGTATATTTGTTCTTAATCTATGACAAAGTTGCTATGTCTCTGTTGGATTGTTATTTTTCTAAATAAGATTACATTTAAAAAAAAGTTCAAAATGTTTTGGGGTTACATACTCAAGCACTTCATTAGCTACCATTATCGACCTTAACTCTCTTCTCGATGGACTTACCTCTGCACAGGTGGGCCTCACTAGGTCTCCAAAAAATTGGGGACTTGTTCCAGAACTCTCAGCCTATACCCTTCCAACAACTTAAAGAGCGCTTTTCCCCTCCCCAATAAGGATTTCTACATTTGCCTAAGAATCTGACACATCCTTGTACCTACCTTGACTTCACTAAACACTCTGACCAAGGACATATTATCCTTCTTCAACCTAACCAACAACAAAATACGCGGTATCTCCTACCTCTATAGACTGCTCATAAAACCTAAACAGGAAGGACAATCATCAGCTATATCTTTCTGGGAATCCACCCTACAATGTGAGTTTTCTCCTTCCCTCTGGTATCAAGCAATAAGCACCCCCAGCATATATTCCAGAAACATCTCTCATTGGGAGACCCTATTAAAAATCCTCTACTGTTGGTACTACACCCCGGTGAAATTAGCCCGAATGTTCACATCCCATTCCAGGAAATGCTGGAGTAACTGTGATATGGACGGACATGACTTTCTGTCAGAAACCATGAAATCAGACCGAGACAAAAGTACAGTTAAATCACACTTGTTTAATAATAACTGTAAAAAGTACAAACTTAGTCAAAACATAGCCAAAGTTCAGTAACCGGAATGGATAGTCAGCCAAGCCAGAAGTCAGGAATCAATGTAGTGGAACAGCAAGCAGGATCTGGAGCCAGAAGGGATGTCAGCAAAACAAGTCTTTAAACAGGAATGCAGGAGATAGTTTCTTGTTATGTGACCAAGGTGAAGGCAGAGCTCCTGGACTGGATGGCTTAAGTAGGCAGGACTGACGAGCAGGATCATCAACAGCTGAGTAACTGTGGAGAGAGATGGGAGCTGGCAATTAGTCGACAGCTGAGCGGCCAGCTCAGAGAAGGAAGGGCTGAACCCAGCCCTGACACTTTCACATTTGGTGGGGATGCCCGTCCATTACTATATTCTGGACGGATGTCTCCAACCTCATTAAAGATGTAACTAAAGTATCTATCACATTAACTTCTCAGATGGCTCTCTTCGGACTAGGACTCTCAAACTAGTATCCAAAATTTCCCACTATAACACATCCTAATTGCTGCTCGCCTTTCCATTGCTGGGATCTGGAAACAGACCAGTGCACCCACTCTGAACTATACTACTGATATCCTAAATGATCATCTATCTATGGAAATCCTATTTGCCAAATCACAGATGAAAGTGAATCAATTCTATGATCACTGGCAATATTGGCTGTCAGACCCCCGAGAACATGTTCTTAATCACTTCCATTGCCACCTTTTCTTTTTCTTATTTTTTTTTATCTGATGACCCTTCCTATAGAGGATCATCTATATGCCTAATCGTCCACCCCAAATTGAGCCATCCGGGAAAAAACACTGCTTACAGTTCATTGTATTGATATTGCTAAAACATTTATACGCTTTCTCAATTCATTTCCTCACCACTTTCCTGATTTCTTTCTTTCCCCTCACTTATCCCTACTACCCCTACCTTTAAAGAAAATATTACCCTGCATACTCAGACCCTTACTGAAAGGATAGCATACTGGACAACCGACCACCCATTGTAGCCCACAGCGACCCGTCAGAATTCTGGAGACCCCAACACATACACAACAGCCAGTGCAAAGTGAGTCTGAACTCTTTATTAAAAATGATATTTTTATATATGTGAGTTACAACACAAGAGGGGAGGGGTAAACTCGCTCCTAAGTTTCTAAGGGTTAACCAGGCTTTTACAGAGTGATTTTTTCATCATTAGTTTAGGCAGCTGAAATGAATTTACAAAGATAGCTTATCTGCAAGGACATAGACTACCGAGAATCGGCCTAAACACAATAAGTCATACAGAGGGGGTTTTAATTAAAAGTTGTCTCAAGCTAAAAAGTCTAAAACTCTAACGAGAAAGAAGTGTAAGTTAAGGCACGTACATTCTTTAAAAACAAGCTTATAAAATGGAGGGGCGATTACAAAATAGAGCTGCAGTTGATCATATAGCTCTATTACACTTATTATTTTGGGTCAGACATGATATTGTCAATCTCCTTGTATTGTTTGCAACCTATATGTTACAATTGTTGTACCATAACTAAGTGTCTCAATAAAGAACACATTTTAAAAAAAAATAATGTTATTTCAAAACTTGTCCCATTTAAAATTACACAAATATTTTTTGTTTTTGTTTTATGTTTGCACATTTTTTTTACTGAAACCACAGAAAAAAAAAAAACACAGGATACCTTTAGCTGCCATTGTGCCCTTGCTGAGTGTCCCATGCTTCCCTATACCATTAAGGAGGGCTGGGCTCCCTCCGGGCCCTTAATCTATCCATTATTATATACTGTATGTGCTCTAACTTGGGAGACTGTCAGAATTATAGAGTTAGGACTGCAGTATATTGGGGCGCTGTGAAGTAGCCGTTTCAGCTTACACATACTGTACATTGCAAATATGTGCAAACTAAACCCCTTGTTTTTGACGTGAACAGTTATACAGGGTCAATTTAGTTTGTTGCAGGCTGGCTGGTAAGAGAACTGGGAATTTTGGTTTGTTTTTTTAAATGCGTTGCAGTTCCATGCGCACCTTTTTGCAAAGGTGAGTTATAGGTTGGGATGGTTGCCATTTGTTTGTATCCCTGGCATGAAGACATGCTTTTGTCATGGCCGGTGAGTGAACCTCGGTGAGTTCTGTATGCTGGGTGGGCCCCATGGAATGAGTAGTAGGAGCTTCTGGTGCAAATGGGTGTCCCCATCAACATGTGTGTTGGGATGGGGGGCAAGTCATATATTTTTCTTTCTAGTTTTATTGATTTGTCATACCATTTGCAATCAGAACCTTTTCTTGGAAATCCCATTTTACATCTTTAATCTACTTTTACATTTATAATCTTAAAAATAACAGCAGAACTTTAACATAAACAATACCATAAGACTACAAGAACACAAGAGATCGGACTCAAGAGTCAAGTATTCTGTAAACAGCTGGTAAAGCTTTATCTGACCTTTATCTGTTTGCACAGGGTGTGGTTTCACATAGTGGAATCCTCCAATTAAAACTGTTACCTTCTAAACATTTAATAATATAGAAAATAGAATATATGAAGGTCAGGATAGGAGAACATATTATAGTACATGACAGGATAGGATAGCATACTGTATAATATGATAAGCTATCTGCCCTAGCAATATCAACAACCTTCCTCTTCACTCTTCCCAAGACCTCTTGCTCTTTAGCTCCGTTGTCACTTCCTTACATGCTCTCCATCCAAGACTTCTCCAGAGCATGAAGGGTCTGGTATTTATTTTCAGGTCTGGTATGGATTTTGGGGGAACCCTATGCCATTTTTTTTTTTTCATTTTGGCGCAGGGTTCCCCTTAAAATCCATACCAGACCCTCCTCTGGTATGGATTTTGGGGGGACCCCCACGCAATTTTGATATTGCAATTTTTTAATATTCATACCAGACCCAAAGGGCCTGGTAATGGACTAGGGGGAGGAACCCATGTCATTTTTTTCAATGAGTTTTATCTATATTGCCGAGACCCAACAATTCATTATAGCCGCAATCAGTTTTAAATGACTTTTTTTCCTTTAGAAATGTCATTTTGCTGTGGTACTGTTCTAAGCACGGGAAAAATGTGCCAATTAAAGGAATATTTCATTTTTATTGTTTCACTTTAAGCATTATTAATATAACTGCTCGCAAAAAAACTTCTGTTTTTAAAACTTTTTTTGCTTTGATACAAGCAAACACTTTTTATGACAATAACTTGCATATAAGCCTTTAAAATTAGCACTTTTGATTTTTAATGTTCGTGTCCAATAGACTTTAACGGTGTTCGTCCAAATTTTCTGCCTGTTCGCAAGTTATGGTGCGAGCCGGGGAGTTGTGCCGTGTACACACACGTTTTCTGTCGGAAATTCTGTTCGTGTGTACACGGCATAAGTCTCTTGTTTGTGACTCTACAATTAGATTAGATCAGTCACCTAAAATGATTGAGTAAATGATCATATTGATACATGTGTGACTAGCATTAGAGTTTGAGCTCTTTCTTGCTTAACCACTTGCCTACCAGCCACGAACACCCCCTTCCTGACCAAGCCATTTTTCAGCTTTCAGCGCTGTCGCATTTTGAATGACAATTGCGTGGTCATGCAACGATGTACCCAAATACATTTTTTATCATTTTCTCCCCACAAATAGAGCTTTCTTTTGGTGGTATTTGATCACCTCTGCAGTTTTTATTTCTTGCACTATAAACAAAAGATAGGGACAATTTTGAAAAAACGCAATATTTTTAATTTTTTGCTATAATAAATATCCAATTTATTTTTTAAAACAAATTTTTTCTTCAGCTTAGGCCGATACGTATTCTTCTACATATTTTTGGTAAAAAAAATCGCAATAAGCGTATATTGATTGGTTTGCGCAAAAGTTATAGCTTCTATAAAATAGGGGATAGATTTATAGCATTTTTATTATTTTTTTTTTTTTTTACTAGTAATGGCGGCGAACTGCGATTTTTATCGTGACTGCGATATTGTGGCGGACATATTGGACACTTTTGACAAATTTTTTGGACCATTAACATTTATACAGCGATCCATGCTATAAAAATGCATTGATTACTGTATAAATGTGACTGGCAGGGAACGGGGTTAACACTAGGGGGTGATCAAGGGGTTAATATGTTTCCTATGGGAGTGATTCTAACTGCGGGGGGAGGGGACTGACTGGGGGAGGTGACCGATCGGTGTCCCTATGTACAAAGGACACACCATCGGTCTCCTCTCCTCTGACAGCATGTGGATCTGTGTGTTTACACACACAGATCCACGTCCTGCTCAGTTACTGGGCAATCGTTGGTGCCCCCCCAGCAGTGCTCGCGCACCCCCTAGTGGCCGCAAAGGAAATACCCGGAACCACAGATGTTTCAACATGTTTCAACAACAGATCTTTCTTGCTACCGTCATATGACAGTGGGCGGTCAGGAAGAGGTTAAAATTACTTGAAATTGGATTCTAAACATCTTGCCTTGCACTTTGCCTTTGACTTTGCATTGTTTCATAAAATTTCATAAAATGTGATTGCTCATCTATGTCTATGCTGTACAACATTATCTTCTGTGCTGCTTTGAGATCTTTATTCTATAAGCTGTAAATCAAGGAATTGAGGAGTGATGTGACCACCATGTAGACAATAGACACAAGATGATCTTCAGAAGCGGTGGAGGTTTGGGTTAGGATGGAGGAAGGTAAAGATTGCTCACCTATTGCAAAATTGGCATTCTTATTCTGTGCCAACTTTTCCAAAGCCTAGGCTGTACAAAATCCTCCTCGGTGCTGCCTTAAGATCTTTGTTCTAGAGGCTGTAAATCAAGGGATTGAGAAGCAGTGTAACCACCAATTAGACAATAGGCACACAATTATCTTTTACAGCTTTAGGACATATGGTAAATAAATACTGCTCATCCATTTCACAACTGGCATTGTTATTCTGTGCCAACTTTTTTCAAGCCTAGGCTGTACAAAATCCTTCTAAGTGCTGCTTTGAGATCTTTGTTCCGTAGGCTGTAAATCAAGGGATTTAAGAGTGGTGTAATCACTGTGTAGACAATGGACACAAGACGATCTTCTGTAGCAGTGGAGGTGGGGTTAGGACGGAGGTAGGTAAAGATGAGTGTCCCATAGAAGATGAAAACTACTGTTAGGTGGGAAGTACATGTGGAAAAGGCCTTCAGTTTTCCATTCCGGGAGTCAATCCCCATGATGGTGCGAAGTATACGAATATATGGTACAAAGGTCATACTAAAAGCACCAGAACCCATTATGATACCAACAAGGAACATGACAAAAACGTTAATGAAAGTATCAGTACAAGACAATAGAAACAACTGTGGGAGGTCACAGAAGAAGCTGTTGATGACATTGGGGCCACAGAAACTCAGTCTCAGGATACAGAGGGTATGTATTAATGAGGTGAGGAACCCAATGACCCAAGCTGCAGACACCATTTGAGCACAAATCTTGGGGTGCATTATCTGGATATAATGTAAAGGATGACAGATTGCAATGTATCTATCATAGGACATCACAGCCAGCAAATACAGTTCAATGCATATAAAGGAAAAAAAGAAAAAGAACTGAGTGATACATGAAGAAGCAGTAATTGTCTTGACTTTAGAAAATAAATCTGAGAGAATTCTTGGAGAGGTAACAGACGAATAGAGAATATCTAGCCCAGCCAGGTTGCACAAAAATATGTACATGGGAGTGTGGATGTGAGGATCGTGCCAGATCAGAAGGACAATCAGGAAATTTCCAACCAATGATGCTAGATAGATGAGGAAAAACACCAGAAACAATGGCAACTGGAGGTATGGGACATCTGACAAGCCCAGAAGGATGAACTCCGACACTTTGGTTTGATTGATTTCCTTCATCATTTGTACAAAACTACTAAGGGTGGCAAGAACCATCCAATACTGTAATCCCTGATAAACCATAACGTACATTTAGGGGTCAATTTTACAAAAGATAAAACAATTCTGTCTCCAGTATAAGCAAAATTTCTATCAGTTATAAAGTGCAGCAACATAGAGGTGCCCACACATAACGTTACACCCCTAATGCCCAACCCTTCTGTTATCTACAAATGCCAGGGAATTAGAAGCATAGGAAATTCTGACATGCAGAATTCAGACATTTGAGACCTGGTACTGCTAAAGCGTTGTCATCTCATTCAACAGGTTCCAATTGACTTACCATTATAATGGTCTGCCCAACTGGCCAATATAAATATAGGCGAGCTTCAACACCATAGGGAAATCCTGGACCTCTGCCCTTCAGATTGCCCCCTTACATTGGTGATCAATGGAGCAGCATCCGCTTCTATAGGTTGTTCATTGGAGAATAATTCCCTTACGTTAGTGATCAGTAACTTGCTCTTATGCCGCGTACACACGGTCGGAATTCTCGTCGGAAAAAGCTCTGATGGTTGTCCCGTCGGAATTCCGACGGAATTTTGCTCAAACAGTCTTGCCTACACACGGTCACACCAAATTCCGACAGTCAGTAACACGGCGGCATAAAACACGTTCGACGGCACTATAAAAGGGAAGTTTAATGCTTCCGAGCATGCGTCAAATTGTTTCCGAGCACGCGTCGGAATTTTGCGTGTCGGAATTGCATACACACGATTGGAAAATCCGATAGAAAGGTTTTCCGTCGGAAAAATTTAGAACAGGTTCTCAATCCAAAGTCCGTCGGAAATTCTGACAGAAAAAGACCGATGGGCATGCACACGGTTGGAAAATCCAATGAAAAGCTCCCATCGGACTGTTTTGATCGGAAATTCCTACCGTGTGTACGCGGCATTACTCTGGTATTCAGTTGAGAAGGGTTCTCCCACTGATGGTCAGTGAAGTGTCCCCTTACATTGGTGGTCAGTGGAGGAGGGACTCCTTGTGTTGGTGGTGAGTTTAGAAGTCTAGCACTTCTCGCTACTCAAGAAAGCCCTATCGACCTCTGGAGGAACCACTGAGTGTCAAATAAGTGCAACTGAGAAAGGCTGCTTCATGGGTTGGATGGGTGGGTGAAAACATTTACACATGCAGTTATAATACAAATATGATCCTTCATACATATTGGCATCAAAGTTAAACATCTTGAATGTGCTACAGTGAATCTAGACTGTGACACTTCTTGCTGTTTATCTCTAGAAGTGTCTCACTAGGATTTGTTAAGGTAGTGTAGTATGTAGCATTTCCCTTGTCACAGAGGCTTACGAAGAATTAAACAAACACACAGTAAAATACCCCAATAAAAATCCAAATAAAACATAGTTTTTTTTTAAAAAAGTTGTTTTTCCACCTTTTACTGTGATATAACAAACCCAGCAAGGCGGTCAGTGTGTGTTCTGTGTGGTTGCATTAGGGGGTTCTTTGGGAACAGAGACCAGTCACTAGTGGTGTCACAGAAGGCCCCACACTAAGTCATGTTCTATTTAATTGGATTGGAAGGGGTATAAGTAAAGTTTATTGGGTAAGGTCTATATTTCTTCTGAAAACACAAACATTCACAATAGGGTGGATTATCCTGGAGGTGTCTGTAACCTGAAACATGATTTGACATTGCTGGAAAATTGGTCAAAGCAGTGGAGACTGCAGTTCAATATTTCAAATGGAAAATAATGCACCTATGGAATAAGAATTACCTGGATGAGTATAATATTGGGTGGATACAGTGTTGGCCAGAACTACAGAAAACTATGACTTGGGTGCACATTTCAGATGATTGCAAAATGAGTAAATAGTGGCCATGAAGTGGTGAAAGCAAATAAAATTCTGGGATGTATCACTAGAGCAATTACCTGCAAGAGGAAGGAGGTCCTGATTCCTTTATATAGATTTTTAGTTATCACTAAAGGGATCACCAGCAGGAGGAAAATGGAGGTCCCGATCCCTCTATATAGATCTTTATAACACTAGAATGATAACTAGCATGAGGAATGAGATTGTGATTCCTCTTTACAGATCTATATATCACTAGAGGGATCACCAGCAGGAGGAAGGAGGTCCTGATTTCTCTATATGTATATTTTTTTCACTAGAGGGATCACCAACAGGAGGAAGGAGGTCCTGATTACTCTATATTGATCTTTATAACACAAGAGGGATAACTAGGAGGAGGAATGAGATTGTGATTCCTATTTACAGATCTATATATCACTAGAGGAATCACCAGCAAGAGGAAGGAGGTCCTGATTCCTTTATATAGATCTATATATCACTAGAGGAATCACAAAAAGGAGGAAGGAGGTCCTGATTCCTCTATATAGATCTTTATATCACTAGAGGGATCACCAGAAGGAGGAAGGAGGTCCTGATTCCTCTATAGAGATCTTTATATCACTAGAGGGATCACCAGAAGGAGGAAGAAGGTCCTGAT
The DNA here is from genome assembly GCA_028564925.1 of Lithobates sylvaticus. Taxonomy (NCBI): domain Eukaryota; kingdom Metazoa; phylum Chordata; class Amphibia; order Anura; family Ranidae; genus Lithobates; species Lithobates sylvaticus. Next base: position 298,342,708 of record CM053031.1, on the reverse strand, counting down.
TCCTCTATATTGATCTTTAGGTATCAGTAGAGGGATTACCAGCAGGAGGGTGGAGGTCCTGATTCCTCTATATAGATCTTTATATCACTAGAGTAATCACCAGAAGGAGGAAGGAGGTCATGATTCATTTATATAGACCTTTATATCACTAGAGGGATCACCAGCAGAAGGAAGGCGGTCCTGATTCCTCTATATAGATCTTTATATCACTAGAGGGATCACCAGAAGGAGGAAGGAGGTCCTGATTCCTCCATATTGATCTTTAGGTATCACAAGAGGGATCCCCAGAAGGAGGAAGGAGGTCCTGATTCCTCTATATTGATCTTTAGGTATCACTAGAATGATCATCAGAAGGGGGAAGGAGGTCCTGATTCCTCCATGTTGATCTTTAGGTATCACTAGAGCAGTGGTTCCCAACTCCTGTCCTCAGGACCCACCAACAGGCCAGGTTTGCAAAACAACCGAAATACATCACAGGTGATAACATTTGCTGCTCAGTGATTGCAGTATTCTAGTCTGCATCTCCCCCCAAGGTAATACCTAAAATCTGGCCTGTTAGTGGGTCCTGAGGACTGGAGTTGAGAGCCACTTCACTTAGAGGGATCACCAGCAGGAGGAAGGTGGTCCTGATTCCCCTAAATTTATCTTAAGTGAGACCTCATTTAGAATAATGTGTACAGTTTTGGAGACCTCACTTCAAAAATATATTAATAAGACAGAAAAGAAACAAAAAAATGATGAAAGGTCTGAGGGATAATACAGGAGGAGAATTTCTCAATATGAATATAGGATCAAGAACAGGTAGACATGACATCAGACTAGCGGGGGGAAGTTCTGTGTAGCTGATGCTTGGAATAGACTTCCAGCAGAAGTAGGGAGTCAGTCAACAATGAATTTAAACATGCTTGGGACAAAAGGAACTATACCCAGACAACAAAAATCATAAAAATACAGACTTGTTGGACCACTTGGCCCTTTTCTGCTGACACAACTTTAGGTTTTTAGATCTCTATATCAGTGAACTTACCGTGATTAAACATACACATTATAGATGTCAATTGCTGGAGTGCTTAGAACGAAGGGGAAGGTCCAGTTATCAATGCCTGTGTCATTTTTTGCTGCAGCTAATAAGAGTTATATGACCCAGAGCTGGAATTACAAAGAGGCTCAAACAATAAGAGGATCAGGGAAACATAATTTTGGTTCTTGCAATCTCAAGACCTACAAATTAAATTGAATTGTATTTTGGAATCTTCCTCCTTTCCAGCACAGCACAGCGATTGACGTGGATCCAGTTCCATGTGTTATGTGTACTATCAGTGTTGATTTTCTCGGTCTTTTATGTGTGAGGAGAATACCCATAGGGAATTGTTATACATTAATGTTATTAGAAAACATGTATTCCCTAATGTTAGCAAATCTCCAGGTTATTCCCTGGAATGTCTACAGATAATAATTAAATCCCTACTGGATTAATGTCTTTATCTTTGTATTCAATGTTGGCTTTTACACTTATCCTTTTTTGGTATGCTGTACAGATTGTGGCTTAGATAACAGCTCTGTGAGGGTTACATTGGTCATCATTGGAGAGGTTCCATGTGCAGTCATCAGCTACTGGCTGATAACTGAACTTAGGTAGGTTTATTTAGGGCTCAGAACATGCTTTCTTCATTGGCTAATTTGGTCTTAAATTAGGGGGACCAAACATCCCCGGTTTCCGGGGACAGTCCCCAGATTGAGGATACTGTCCCCGAACCAAGTCTGTCCCCGGTTTTGTCCCCGGTTTTGTCCCCGGATTGGATTTGAACAGGGGCTGGGGCAATTTCAAAGGCAGTCAGTGCAGAATTAAAAAAAAAATCTGAATTACACCCCCCTCACTCTGCCGCTCCTACTAGCTTAGGGGGTGGGGTGTATTTTTTTCATTATCTGTGCCCCTTTCTGATGATCATGTGCTGGTCGTAGCGGAGAGAATATTTCTTCAGTTTCGGGTGCATGCCCGTTCCGCTCCTGCTCGCATGCTCGCATGTTCTTCTACCTTGGCTCAAGTCCCGGCCAGCCACCTGCCCATCTCCTTGCCTTCCCTGGCCGAGTGATCTTCCTCCGCTCCCCACCCAGTAGTACCCGGGGCCCGGAGAGTAAGACTTGACAGGCTGTGAGGCGGGCGGCGATGGGCAGGGAGTCGCTAATTGCCGCCAATACTAGTAAAAAAAAATGTCCCCGGATTTCATTTAAAAAATCTGGTCACCTTATCTTAAATGTGTATAAAAGCAGGCCTTTGACAGGAAGAGACAGCAAAGGGCTGAATACAAATACACATTTTTTTAGGCTACTCTGATGCTCCAAATATGGCCAAGCCATCTTTTCAAAGTGTCATATAGAAAGAGTGAAGCATATTTATAAAACATTTGCAGAGCCGTTCATCTTAAAAAACTGCATGTATATTCATTCTGTGTAAATGGAGTGAAAATCAAATGTTGCTACTCTAACCAAGTGTAGCCAGATGCTGGCTGTCTTGTGTGATCCCCCCTCCTCTAGTGTTGGAGCAGTGAAAACTGCTAGCTGTGGATTCCCCGATTCCATTGGGAATTGGGGAAAGCCCCCATGTTACCGTCACTAAGTTGTATACATAACAAGAATAAAAAAGGTCTTGACTAAAAAACCTAGTAGCTAGCGTATAGCCAGCAAATACCAATGAGAATGCTAGGTTAACTACGGAGTGGCCCAGCCGGCAAAAATTGTCTCCAACTAATCCCCCACGCACACCACCCACACCGGGGCCACCTTGAGGTATGTTCTACATACCGAAGGGGAGAAGCAGAACCAACCTCATGAGAAGTGGCCTCCCCTGCCATGGCAAGACTCTAGGACTGCATGTCCGGCTATTACATTGTTAAATGGTACATATAGCAAATTCCAGAAACAAGAAAACATAGTTACTGTTCAAAGAAAAAAAGGAAAAAGAAAAAAGAGAATGAAAAAGAAGAAACAGGAACATACCTTAATTCTCGAAATTAGTACCCTCGCTCACACCAAGCCTGACATCCTATAGCAGAAAAAATTGTATGAAAATGGGAGGTGTCGCATCCACCACAAAAAGTGAGCCTTAAGTCACTGCTGCCGAGGTTGAATACATTGTCAAAGGGATGGTTCCGCAAATCCCAGATCTAAACTGGAAGACACCTGCCCTGAATCATAGATGTGATCCAGCCAAGATGACCAAATGCTGGTGAAGCAGTTGCGGGTACCTTTGCAAGTTGTTATCCAGTCCTCAGCTTCCCTGATTTCATTCACCTTGTGGATCCACCCCTCCCAGCTAGGAACTTGTGCTTGCTTCCAATAAATAGGGAGCAAACGCCTTGCTGCTTTCAGTAAATGAGGCAATGCTCTTTTCTTATACTAACTACTTGGTATGGGAGGGATATGCAAGAGGAAATGAACCAGGGAGAGAGGGATGTCCAGGCCCAGGATATCTTTTATCTGGGACTGAATATCAGCCCAAAAAGGCATTATCACGGGGCATTCCCACCACAGATGTTATAGCTTACCGCGGTGGCCACAGCCTCTCCAGCATTGCTCAGGAGTAGAGGGGTAAATTTGTGTCAGAACAGCGGGCTTTCTGTTCCAGGGTGACAACATCTTATAGCTTGTTTCCTGTGTTTTAGAATCAATAGAGCTGGAATGAGTAAGCTGGTACAGATGAGTCAGCTGAGCCGTAGTGAACTCAAGCCCCAAGTCCCTTTTCCAAACCCGGATATATGTGGGCTTAGCATCGGAAGTGACAGAACCCAGCAGTTGATATAGCCTTGGAGACCATATGTGGTATCGGCTCTTCCACTATAAAAAGGCGTTCAAAGGCCTGCACCCCCAGAAATCCATATGGGAACCTCCATGTCTGGCTTTCAGGGTCTCAAAAGTCAGCAGCTTACCGTTCTTCAGTAGCTTACCACAACTGGCATTACCATTGTCTACCCAGGGCCCAAAAAAGGCCATTTGTTCTCCGGGAGGAAATCACAGGAACCCTCCGAGTGGGGCTAACGGGGACAAAGAGGGAGCCAAGTCTAGCATTGGAATAATCCGATCCCAGACTGTGGGAGCATGGGTCATCAACGGGGAAGTGTTATCTGACAACCCCCTGTGCTCCTGAGCCAACCACGGGGCATAGGATAGATTCCTACCCACCATGTATTTCTCCAGGGAGATCAACAGCTTAGAGTGAGTGTGGAAGCACCAGTTTAGGCTCCTCTGAAGGACAATAGCCCTGTAGTTACATAGTTACATAGTTAGTTAGGTTGAAAAAAGACACAAGTCCATCCAGTTCAACCACAAATAAAAAAAAAAATAATATCATACAATCCCATATACCCCATTCTATACCCACAGTTGATCCAGAGGAAGGCAAACAACCCCAGCAGCGTATGCTCCAATTTGCTAAAGCAGGGGTAAAAATAATTTCCTGATCCCCCGAGAGGCAATCGGATTTTCCCCGATCAACTTTACCTATAAATGTTGTAGTATCTCTGTCTGTCTGGGATTCCCAAGCCACTATTGTGTTTTGAGTGCCACAGCACAGTCAGAGCAATTTGTGGTCTCTGTGCTTTCCAGACAAACCCAAACAGCCTGCTAGAACAATTGGGTAAAGAAGCCTCTGGGCAAGAACACAGGTATCATCTGCATGTAGAAGAGAATTCTCGGAAGAATATTAATTTTTATAATATTTACTCGCCCTATTCAAGTGAAAGCAATCTTAGTCCATAGTGATAGATCCCTTTTAACCGTGGCAAGTAATGGTGGATAATTTGTAGCATATAGGGTGTCAAAGTGATCTGTGAGCTGAATGCCCAAGTATCTTAAAGAGGACTTGGCCCAAGTAAAAGGCAAAGCCGCCTGAAGGTTGCTTGCCAAGGAGGGGAGCAACTGAATGGGAAGAATCTCAGATTATGTAAAATTCATTTTGAAATTTGAGAGTTCTCGCATCAGGTTGGGCAGTGAGATCAAGGGGTCCATGCGGTGAAATAGCATGTCATCAGCATACACTTACAGTTTATGCTCAGTAATACCAGCCTTCAAACCCTTAATATCAGTGTTCGCTCACACAGTGTGTAATAGAGGTTAAAGTACCAAAGCGAAAAGAAGGGGTGAGAGGGGGAACCCTTGCCTCGTGCCATTCCTGATCGAGAACCTGGAGGAAAAAAAGTTCATTTACTTTGACCTGTGCGCTTGGGGCAGAATATGGTGCCATAATCCATGTTAGCATATTTGATCCAAACCCTAGGGTCTCCAGCACCATTTGCAGGTAAGACCAGTCAACGCGGTCAAACACTTTTTCTGCATCTGTTGATAGAATCATGTAGGGCAAAGGTTCCCGACAGTTACAAGTCCAGTAAATAATATTTATGGCTTTAATTGAATTGTCTCTAGTTCCGAGACCTGTAATGAATCCCCTGTGGTCGGGATGGATAATATGGGGCATAAGGTGCTCCAGGCGGTCCGCTAAAATTATTGCCAGGATTTTAATATCCACATTAAGAAGGGATATAGGGCGATAGCTGGGGGGTACGGTAGGGTAACTGCACAATAATAACTGCACATGGAGTCCGACAGGAGGGGAAAAATACCTTATAGTATGCCTTGGTGAACCCATCTGGGCCAGGACTTTTCCCACTAGGCAAGGACTTCACTGTCGATACATTCTCTGTAGGAGTGATAAGAGACTCCAAGGTGGAGCATTGTTGCTCTGTCGGGGAGGGAGGCCAGCAGTGGCCAAGTATTCATGAATAGCAGTCAGCTTAGCTGCTCGAGCGACTGAGGACAAATTCAAACCTAATTTAAAAAGTTCAGTGTAATTATCACAAAACCCTGAGGCAATTTTAGAGGACTGGACAACGATCTTCCCAGAAGAAGATTGAAGTTTAGGTACATATGTTTGGGCATGCTCTTGCAAGCATACAACCGCATTTATTTCCATGCTCATAGTACTTACGAGACAGGTATTCTTATGCCGAAGTTCCGCTTGTTGGAGGACTTGGAGTACCCTTTGAAAGTCTGCTTGGCGCGCTTTCTTGAGCTTAGTGCCTAAGCAGATCAGCTCCCCCCTCACTACTGTGATGTATTTAGTAAAGGGTCAAAGTCTCCTCCAAAGATCAGGGAGCCCTCCTTAAACTCTTCCAGTCGCTCCAGGACTGTGTCGGTTAAGGTAAGTTGGTTGGTATTGGGGGCTAAATCGTGGCAAACGTGAACATTTTCCCAGCATTAGTCCCTTTCAAGAAGACATATCGGCCCTGAGGGTCCACCCGGTTCCCAGTGGGCTGGAAAGGACAGGATTTATGAATCAATTGCCGTGCCCCTAGACTTGGATACCTGGGATGTACTTAGAAACCACTGACTGTACAGGTAGGTGGATAGATTAGGTACCAATTGGGGAGTAAAATGTGTCTTCTGCAGAAAGATCACCTGCTCCCTTGACTTTTTCAGTTCCCACCACAGCTTACTACGTTTGTATGGAGAACAGAGACCCCAAACATTATAGGAAATTACCTTAAGAGTTGCCATAAGAGATCTGGAGGATGGATGTGCAACCAAAAGAGCCAGCGAACTCGGTGTGAGAGAAGAAGTGAGAGGTATTTCCTGGGAGAAGAGAGAGAGAAAAGAGAAAGCATAAACATGGAAAATTATCATGAGTGGTGTGAAAAACATAATAGATTAGTAGTAACCAAGCCAACATTTGGAATGTCTGGAGGCTAGGAACAGGGTACCGTTCCACTAGGGAGAGGCCCCTGAGCCTCAACCGATGGTCCCGATAGGGATCTATACCCATAAAGATATGGCCAACATGAGAGGGATGGAGAAGAGGCTCATCCTCTGTCCACCGCATCTTACTGGATGCTGTTTTAGGGTGGGGAGGATCATTGTGGGGTACCCGGGGGCTCCAGCCCAGGGCCACAGCAGCAACTCTGGGGCATCTTAACCAAGAAATCGAGCAGCAGCAACAAGGAGCTTAGTCAAACTTGAGCATTGTTCGCCATGCACAGCCATAGACATCACCAGGATCAGTCCCAGCAGTTCTCGATAAGCATGGGTCCGGACAGGGTCCCAATTGAGGGGGCTAAGATTGGGATCCAGAATCTCCTCGTAACAGGGCGGGGGAGCTGCAAGAACATGGCCCATCGGTCTCTTGGAGTAGATAGGCCCGGGATGAACCAGAAGCAGGAAGCTGATGACCCCATTTTGTGGGTTTTGCGCTTAGCAGGCAGCCAGAGTTGGATAGTGGGGAAGTCCAACGATCCTCTGCAATCTGGGACATCAACTGGATCCAACCCAAGAGTGGACAAGAAGTGTGGGAGGTAATCTTTGGTGCCTACGTGACCTGTTTGCCATCTTTAGTCACCTGTAGGTAAAAGGCAAAACCGCAACGGTAGGTGAGACCTGTCTCCTGTACAGAGGCCAGTAGGGGGCGGAGTGTCCTTCATTGCATTAGAGTACGCCTGGATATGTCTTGATAGAAGAAAAGGTGTGCCCTATCAAAATACAAATAATTTTTTTCCGTGCATTTTTTGCATAATGCGATCTATTATTGCATATTGCATGTATTTGTGTAGCTTACAAATGACGTCTCTAGGATTGTCCACTTCTTGAGAAGGAGGTCTAAGTGCCCTGTGGGCATGATCAATCTCAATGGAAGTCATATTAGGTAGCTCCAGTATCTCTCTGAATATGCCCACCAGAGTAGGGTTGATATCTCTAGGAGCCGCGGCTTGTGGCAGGCCGCGGATGCGGATATTTGCCCGCCGGCTGTGGTTCTCTAAATCAGTGTTTCTCAACTCCAGTCCTCAAGGCACCACAACAGGTCATGTTTTCAGACCTTCCATTATTTTGCACAGGTGATTTTATCAGTTTCACTGCCTTAGTAATTACCACAGCTGTTTCATCTCAGGGAGATCCTCAAAACATGACCTGTTGGGGCATCTTGGGGACTGGAGTTGAGAAACACTGCTCTAAATCATCCAACTGACACAGCAAGGTCTCAATTTTTTGATCCTGTGTGATGCATCTGGTCTGGAGCATAGATATAGTAGGTAGTGCCTCATCTAATCTTTGTTCAAGTATCTCCAATCATGTCCCCAAATGTGTGGTGTCAGATTTGAGCTGTGGAAAAGCCTTTTCCACCCTGGTAGTGAACCGCTTCAGGTCTTCTCAGGTGGGGAAGAGACCGAATATGGCACTTGATATACCCATCCTCCAGGATGTCTGCCACCTCAGAGACTCTGTCATGTGAGGCCGTGGAGCCAGAGGAGGCTGGAGGGGCATAATCACTCACCAACCTCAGGAAAGGTATTGGGGTCATAGCGATCCTCTGAAGCTGGGCCATGTGGTGCTGTGAGGCCTTCTGTGCTGGTGCCATCTTGGAAGACTTTTCCCCCATCCCACGTGTCCTGGTAAAGAACGTCTAAAGCTATGCCTGCCCCACCGATGTCACCAGTGTAAGAAAAATAAAAACGCCATGTGTCGCTGACAGTGAAGAGAGGTTTGATTTGTGGTCTTCGGTTCTGGGACTTCTTGAGATTCTCTGTGGTAGAGCTGAGGAAAGGAGTCATCCAGTTTGATCCACCCCAGGAGTATATCCAGGTTGATCCATCGTAATAACACAGCCCGATATTGGTCACTATTGAGTTGATGTGTGGAGTTGGTGTGTGGAGTTCCCGCTGCTAATTCGACATCAGGATATCATAATCCTACAGGCTCCTTATAGCTTGCCTTCTGGTAAGCACAATATCCGTGTGGTAGTGGATCACAGTGTTGGTGTCATTATTTCACACAAGTCACCTATCTTCTATTGGATTTCACATTATTATTTTATACAAGTCACCTATTCACTATTGGATTTTTGTATACGGACTTCACTGAACTTTATTGCTAGACCTCAATATTAACCTCAACTGTCCATAGAACTTTATATATGTGAACAGACTAATGCCCAGAGCTCTCCCTCTCTTTCTCTCTCCCTCTCTCTGTATGCTGTGGGGGACTGCTGCTATGATAAAATGCTGATTCTTGGCACATTTTATATATTTATATATATATTATATATACACACACAGTATGTATATATACACACACAAATATATATATATATATAAAATTTATATTTACAGTATTGTTTATTGTAAATGTCTGAAGAATTTAGCATCACTCAGGGTTCACACTCATGCAGGTTGAGGGCTCTGGGATTTGTCTCATTAGAAGAAAACTGGTATTTTAGCTTTCTCCAAGATTGATAAATCCTGGTATGGGTTCTGAAGCCCAAGAGCTTTGTAGAGTATTGTGTGGGATGAAACTTCCAACCCTGGGTCCATGTTTTTCTGGCAACCAGCATCTGAATTGTGCAGAGGCTGATTATGGTTCAAGACTCCTCCACCCCCCGAGGAGACCATTGTGCTGCTAGGGAGCAGCAGGTATGTGGACACACCAGGGATCAGTGTCTTTCTGCACTGACCAGGCCAACACCTGGAGTTACAGCTGCTACAGGAGTGCTGTGTGATTACCATCATGATCTAGATAGAGAGACAGTGTCCTATTAAGCCAAGACCCAGTGTAGCCTGGGGTGGACTGCTTTAAAGCCAAAAGGTTGAAAAATGTGCATCCCTCTTTATTGGGGTTCAACCCAGGCTCCAACTGTCTCTGAATGGCTCAGACGAGTAGAAAAAATTGCGGAAATGGAAGAGATAATCTCCATAGCCAAAGACTAAATTTTCACATACATGGGCCTGTTGGTCCCACTTTCGAACCACAGCCAAATTTAAACTACTGATAAAACAAACCCTGATGAACCAAACACCCCAAGACATTTGCACTCCTTAACAATCCCACTCGATAGTTCAAAGACGGACCCCATTAAAACATGGGAGGATGACCCTCCCTCCCCTACACAAGGGAAGATTGAGGGAGGACCGTTCACGACCTTATAAGCAAACACCCTACTACCGCTTTAACCCATCCCACACTAAGTAGAAGGACTGATACAGGGTTAAGCACTACCATATACCTAAATAACCATGACCGAACCCCATGTCTTTCTCATACCACACATTGAACTAAAACTTTTTCACTACAACTACTGTAACCAATTAATGCTGTTAAACATTGTTGTCAAACATATTGTATTGGATATTACTGCCTTTGGCATTTGGTTAAAATACAATGTAAACCTGATTTTTACGGAGGAAAAGGTCCCTGCAGCTTTCCAGAAATCGCAGCCCACACAGGAACCGCACTACAGTTCAGTTCCCACTGCAGGTGCAATTTCCTGTGTGGGCGGCATGCCATTAAGATTATTGGCACCCGCCCGCAGATCCAGCATTTTGCGTGAGGGGAGTTGCAGCTGTGGGAGGAAGTGTGGGACCCACAGCCGCTTCCACCCGCACAAGTGTGAATGTAGGCTTAAGGAGGAAAAAGTGAGGAGAGAAAACAATGAAAAGTACCCTAGTGGCTGGACTCAAGTTCATAAAAGGAGATATAGTATATAATATATATATATATACACCAAGCAAAATTATAAACGCAACCCTTTTCTGTATGCCTCTATTTCTTCTGAACTCAAAGATCTACAACTTTTTCTATGTACACAAAAGGCCTATTTCTCTCGAATATTGTTCACAGATCTGTCTAAATCTGTGTTAGTGAGCACTTCTCCTTTGCCAAGATAATCCATCCACCTCACAGGTGTGACATATCAAGCTGTAGATTAGACAGCATGATTATTGCACAGGTGTGCCTTAGGTCACTCTAAAATGTGCAGTTTTATCACACAGCACAATGCCACAGATGACGCAAGTTTTGAGGGAGCATGTAATTGGCATGCTGACTGCAGGAATGTCCACCAAAGCTGTTGTCCATAAATTGAATGTTCATTTCTCTACCATAAGCCGTCTCCAACGGTGTTTCAGAGAATTTAGCAGTACATTCAGCCTGCCTCACAACTGCAGACCATGTGTAACCACATCAGCCCAGGACCTCCACATGCAGCATCTTCACCTCCAAGATCATCTGAGACCAGACACCCGGACAGCTGCTGCAACAATCAGTTTGCATTACCAAAGAATTTCTACACAAACTGTCAGAAACCATCTCAGAGAAGCTCATCTGCTCATCGTCCTCATCGGGGCCTCGACCTGACTGCAGTTCGTCGTCGTAACTGACTTGAGTGGGCAAATGCTCACATTCAATGATGTCTGGCACTTTGGAGAGGTGTTCTCTTCACGGATGAATCAAGGTTTCACTGTACAGGGCAGATGCCAGACAACGTGTATGGCGTTGTGTGGGTGAGCGGTTTGTTGATGTCAATGTTGTGGTTGGAGTGGCCCATGGTAGCGGTGAGTTTTTTGGTATGGGCAGGTGTATGCTATGGAAAATGAACACAGGTGCATTTTATTGATGGCATTTTGAATGCACAGAGATACTGTGAGGAGATCCTGAGGTCAATTGTTGTGCCATTCAACCATGACCATCACCTCATGTGGCAGCATGATAATGCACGGCCCCATGGTGCAAGGATCTGTACACAATTCCTGGAAGGTGAAAACATCTCAGTTCTTGCATGGCCAGCATAGTCACCGGACATATCACCCATTGAGCAAGTTTGGGATGCTCTGGATCGGCGTGTTCCAGTTCCTGCCAATATCCAGCAACTTCGCACAGTCATTGAAGAGGAATGGACCAACATTCCACAGGCCACAATCAACAACCTGATCAACTCTATGCCAAGATGTACTGCACTGCGTGAGTCAAAATAGTGGTCAAACCAGATACTGACTGTTTTTCAGACCCCCCCCCCCCCCAATACAGATTCAGATCGTACACACGATCGGAATTGCGGCCAGAAAAAGACCAATGAGAGCTTTTCATCGGAAAATGCGACCATGTGTAGGCTCCATCGGAATTTTGCTGGCCAAATTTCCGAAGGCAAAAATTGAGAGCATGTTCTCAATTTTTCAGACGGAGAAGGTTTCTATCAGAAATTCCGATCGTCTGTAGCAATTCTGACGCGCAAAATTCCTACGCATGCTCGGAAACAATTTGACGCATGCTCGGAAGCATTGAACTCGGCTCATTGTAGTGTTGTACGTCACTGCGTTCTTGACGGTCGGAATTTGGTGTGACCGTGTGTAGGCAAGACAGTTTGAGTGGAATTCCGTCAGAATTCCGTTGGGAAAACCATCAGAGCTATTTTCCAACGAGAATTCCAATCGTGTGTACGTGGCATAAGGCACACCTGTGCAATAATCATGCTGTCTAATCAGTAGCTTAATATGCCACACCTGTGAGGTGGATAGGTTACCTCGGCAAAGGAGAAGTGCTCACTAACACAGATTTAGACAGATTTGTGAACAATATTTGAGAGAAATAGGCCTTTTGTGTACATAGAAAACGTTGTAGATCTTTGAGTTCAGGAGAAATAGGGGCAAACAGAAAAGGGTTGCGTTTATAATTTTTCTCGGTGTATATATATATATATATATATTATATACTATATCTCCTTTTATGAACTTGAGTCCAGCCACTAGGGTACTTTTCATTGTTTTCTCTCCTCACTTTTCCCTCCTTAAGCCTACATTCACACTTGTGTGGGTGGAAGCCGCTGTGGGTCAGCCCATGATAAATAGGGGCAAACACAGAAGTGTTGTGTTTATAATTTTGCCCGGTGTGTATATATATATATTTTTACTTTATAGAGTTCAAAATCTCAAGCAAAGATGAACTTACACTGTAAGAAAAAGCAGGGACCCCCCCCCCCCCCGTTTGATTTTTGCAACCATATACAGAAGGGTTTCAGTTAGACAGTATACAAAATAAGCTGCCTCCTAAATGAAATAAAAGTATATACACATGGTGAGAAATGATATAAAATATTATCACTTAAAAATATCTGCTTGGATACGGTATATTTACACAGAAGGGTCAGTATTTTTTCCTTCTATAGTATACTGTATAAGAAACTGGTTCATTCATCATTTGCCAGTATAGAAGTTTTAAAAGAGACATTTTTTTTAGTTATTGATGCAATAATAATATGCCGTGTTTATGTTGTATCATTATTTTGAATGTAAAATAAATCATTAGAGGATCTCAATCCTCTGGAGTCCCCACCAACAGTAATCTTTAATTAAAGGAATCATTAGTCAGGTCTTGTTAAAACACACAATGATGTCACACTCCGGGGATTCTCGCCAATTGTAACTTTTAAATTATCAACAAGATAAAGGTTTCATTTAGCAATTATCCATGGAGTATTCCCAGCAATGAAGCTGTGACTGGGAATTCATTATACAATCACCGAAGGTGAAATGAATCATAAACTTACAAGATTGAAAGGCCCAACAACAATGGTTTCCATACACATGTATTAAACTTCTTTTATCCATATACAATGCATTATTTATCAATAGAAGCCCTTAAAAGTCCTCAGAAATGCTAAGAAACAATATACAATGACCACTAATCATTGTATAAACAGTTATACAAGACAATTCACAATACAAAATGAAAGGATCTGTCCAACTTATGCTCCAGGGTTGTTCACAGAGACAGTATATGCCCAGCAATGGTAATACTAATAATAATAATAATAATAATAATAATAATAATAATAATAATTGTAGCGCCGACACTTTACTAAAGTGTGCACTATATGTGTAAATTTAGTTTTTCCAGAACTGTAACTGAGTTCTGGGGGTTAATTGTACAGGTCATTTACTTTGGCATCAGCTTGGCTGGGCTGTACTGGAGTTCTAATAAAAACAAAAAAACAGCGCTCAATGGGGTCATGAAAAAATAACATTTATTCTGGATGTATAAAAAGAACAGGAGACAGTTCAATCAGATGCTGTTCGATTAATCAAAGGAATGTGGTAAAACAACAATAGTTAAAATAAAGCACCATACCGCCTCAGGTCCTGAAGACTAGGGATGTGACAGGATGTTGATAATGTTTCACTTCCAGCTTGTGTATGTGCCAACTACAGGCTCCATAGGCAAAGGAACAGATGTTGTTTGTTGGGAGGAAGGAAGGGGGTCACTTTCCTCAACAAACTCCACAAATGCCGCCCGACAGGGGGGAGGGAGTGAGGTGTGTAACTGTGTTGAGTTATGCCCGGTCCACCGTCGAACTGGCCATTAGGGATATTGTTTAACCATGTGGGATGATGACAACTGTCAAAATGGAGGTAGGAATTGCCAGCCGTTGGTTTGGTGTGGTTCTTTGTAATGATGGTATTATTCTCATGAAATAAAACCAGATCCAGGAAAATTTGTTCCTTCTAGCTAATTTCATGAGTAAATGCGAGACCAAAATTATTCTCATTGCAATATTCTGCAAAAGAAAGAAACAGATCTTTGTCGCCACTCCAAATTATTAGAATATCATCAATATATCGTCCATAAAAGACGATATATTGAGAAAACGGGTTATTCACCCATATCTTGTGGCTCTCCCAATACCCCACTGTCAGGTTTGCGTATCCTGGAGCAAAGTTGGCCCCCATGGCGGTCCCTTTTTGCTGTAGATAGAAACAATCTAGAAAAGTAAAATAGTTGTGGCGAAGACAAAACTCTATACTGGAGGACAAAAAGGCCGATTGCTTCGAATTCATTTCGTCATTTTTGCTGAGAAAAAACTGTACAGCTGCGATGCCTACCTCATGAGGTATCGATGTGTACAATGACGATACATCTAGTGAGGCCCATAAGTAATCGTCCTGCCAGGAGTATTCTTTCAAGATATCAATCACATGGCCAGAGTCCTTAATATATGAGGGTAGTTGGGTGACCATTGGCTGTAACAAGTGGTCTATGTACATAGATAAACCACTTGTAAAACTGTTGGTACTGGCAACAATAGGTCTGCCCGGGGGATCTACAAGTGATTTGTGTACCTTTGGAAGGTGATAGAAATAGGGGGTGCTGTAAATTTTGGGTAACAAAAAACTTTTTTCTTTAATGTTTAAAACACCCTCCCTGAAGGCTGTCTCAACAAGGTTAATCAGATCTTGCTGAAAGGAAGGTAGTGGGTCAGAGTGAAGTTTCAGATATGTATTGGTGTCTGCCAATAAACGATCTGCTTCACAAAGGTAGTCTTGTCTATTTTGAATGACTAGACTACCCCCTTTATCAGCTTGTTTAACAATGATGTCCCTATTGGTTGTAAGATTTTTGAGTGCCTGCCGCTCCTCGGCATTTAAATTCTGGGCATTATACCTTACTGGGATGTCACACAACTCCATAAAGTCTTTGTATACGGCTTGATAGAAAGTTTCGATATGCGGGCCCTTTGAGTTTGTAGGGTTAAATATCGACTGGGGTTTAAACCCAGTGTGTTTGACCTCTGGCTCCTGAAAAGGATATTGGGTGTCACTTTCGATGTTGCTTTCGGCCCATAGGTCCTCAAGTATCTGGAGTAAATCTTGTTCATGACAAGAACTGAGTTTACTGTCCTCAGCTTCTATTTTTGAATGATTCAATAAGTTTAATTTAGCATAGTGTCTTTTCAGAGTTAGTAGGCAAATGAATTTGTTGAGATCTTTAAACAAGCCGAATTTATTCGGTCCCGTTGAAGGGGAAAAACTAAGACCTTTCTTGAGTAGATCAGATTCTGCCACTGTTAGCTTGTGTGTAGATAAATTAAATATTTTGATCGTACTATCGCCTATGTCATGTCGATCCTTTCTTTTTTGTTCAACCTTCCAAGGGGTTAATATTTATTGCTAATCACATCCCTCCCCTTTTCCCTGCCATTGGCGCTGTTTTACCTTTATATTCTACTTTCACAATGGCTCCCGTGGCTTTGACAAAGCGCATGCGCGCTAAACATGTAAGCCACGGTCGCCATAACAACCAGACAAGCCTGCGCGCCGTCCTCCTGTGTTCTGGACCAGCTGATGCGTCCTTTCCCTTCCAGTTCCTGGTGAATTGAGCTTCCTCCTTCCCCCACAGCAATCGTGTTGTACGCTGCTGGCGTTCGACGGTGGACCGGGCATAACTCAACACAGTTACACACCTCACTCCCTCCCCCCTGTCGGGCGGCATTTGTGGAGTTTGTTGAGGAAAGTGACCCCCTTCCTTCCTCCCAACAAACAACATCTGTTCCTTTGCCTATGGAGCCTGTAGTTGGCACATACACAAGCTGGAAGTGAAACATTATCAACATCCTGTCACATCCCTAGTCTTCAGGACCTGAGGCGGTATAGTGCTTTATTTTAACTATTGTTGTTTTACCACATTCCTTTGATTAATCGAACAGCATCTGATTGAACTGTCTCCTGTTCTTTTTATACATCCAGAATAAATGTTATTTTTTCATGACCCCATTGAGCGCTGTTTTTTTGTTTTTATTTTGCTTGAACTTTACTCTGAAAGTCAAACAGCTGCCTGGGCTCTGAATCTAGTCCATTCCAGATTTTGTCCAGATATTTGATTAATATGAGACTGTATCTTTAGCGCTGGGATTTTGTTGTGTTTTTTATATGTACTGGAGTTCTGCCTGGTCATAGGTGAGGTGAAGCACCTGTGACAGGCTGAGAACGCAGTCTGGTTGGGCGTGTTAGGTACCAATCTTTCTCAGAGCCAATCAGTGGGCGCGTCTGGCCCCGCTGTGTATTCCGGGAAGGGGTATTTAAGATGCTGAAGTCACGTGTTCAGGGTTCGGCTTGCTCTTTGATTCCTGCTTCCGGGCCAGACCAACCCCGTGAGGGGTCCCGGACCCAGGAGTGTCTGCTGCCCCCGTAAGCATGGTCACCCTGACCAGCCCCAGATGCCCTCATGGTCTGTGGTGGGGATCCGTCCGTTCCCGAGTCTCGGAACTGGCTAGTTCGAGGTCCAGTAACTGAAGGAGGATTCTGAGGTGTCCCGGTGTCTTCTCAAGATTGGAGAGACACAGCAACTCGTACAAGCGTCCAGGGGAGGACTCTTCGGAGGAGGGCCTTGAAGCTGGCTGCTCGGTAAGAGCCTCGGAGCTAATATTGTATGGACACTAGAGAATCCGCATTACGGTATTCCCGAAACGGCTGGAAGATCCAGGTACCGTAGGAAAAGTTCCTAACTCATCTTCAGTTACAACCTAGTCTGTGGCAGAGACTTTGCAAATCTTTGAATCACTTGTTGGCTGCTGGGTCTACAGACTGGGGTTTATCCAACAGTGAAGCTCCCAGTTGCGAGTGGCTACTCTCTGGGCTACCTAAAGAGACATTCATTTGATGTCGGCAGTTCCAAAGTGCCTGATCTTTAACACCCGTGCCCTCAATTCCCAACTAAGAGACTGTGTTATATTTGAATGTTACTTTTTGCAAATAAAAATCCTCAAAAGGACATTTGCGTGTCAAGGTTCTGAAATTACTGGGTACGAACCCTGGGAACCCCTAGACAACGAATGACGAGCTACAAGGAGGAGGTAATTGGTAAGCCCAGAAAATACATAGCCACCCCGCAGGGGTTATGGTGTTACATAATAATAATAATAAAATGAATCATTAACAAAAAATAAATGGTATATAGCACCTCTAACCACTTCCATATCATGCAAATTCCAGCACTCCTCTCCTACATGTGAAAATCATCATTTTTTTGCTAGAAATTTGACCAGAACCCCCAAACATGTTATATATATTTTTAGCAGACACTCTAGGGAATAAAATGGCGGTCGTTGCAACTTTTTTATGTCACACGGTATTTGCACAGTGATTGTTCAAACGCAATATTTTGGGGAAAAAAAAATGTTCATGAATAAAAAAAAACAAAAAACAGTTAAGTTAGCCCAATTTTTTTGTATAATGTGACAAACGATGTTAGCCGAGTAAAAATTTACCTCACATGTCACGCTTTAAAATTGCGCAACACTCTTGCTAGAGGATGCTTTGGGAGGGGAGAGGAATTGCGGAGGGGAGGAATCAAACTTCAAATCTGCCCCTCCTTTTACTTCTAGTACAAGTCCTCTCTACCCAAAACAAAGAGCACCCCCTAGCACCTATCCTCTAACCCCCCTAAAATCACTCCTGGCAGCATATTTGTTACC
This sequence comes from Lithobates sylvaticus, assembly GCA_028564925.1. Classification (NCBI taxonomy): domain Eukaryota; kingdom Metazoa; phylum Chordata; class Amphibia; order Anura; family Ranidae; genus Lithobates; species Lithobates sylvaticus. Next base: position 298,324,653 of record CM053031.1, on the reverse strand, counting down.
TGACAATGCCCCCCCCCCCAACCCCTATGCCCCCCTCCTCTGCAATACTCCTGTTGCATAACTAAGGGCAGGTGCTGTAGCATGGATGGTGTCCCTCCTCATCCTCGGCTCTTCCTCCCAGTCTGTGTACATGTCAGAGCCGAGGAGGAAGCGGCAGTGAGTAAAGCCGGCGGGATGGTGATGTGATTGCGGCTGCACCACGTGGGGGTGTGTGTGGGGACGGTTGGATCCCGGGCACCCAGTCTGTCTCTGCCTCACTCCCTCCTCCCCCGCTCTCCCTGCACATCTTATGGAGCAGAGGAGATACCGGAAGGAAAGGAGGGAGCCGTGGCGCCGGTGCCAGTCTGAGTCTGGCGTCACCCTCTGGCGGGTGTCACCCAGGTTCGGCCCCCACCTCCCACGCACCCCCATAGCAATGCCACTGGACTAGAATACTACAATCACTGAGTAGCAAATTATATCACCTGTGATGTATTTCAGTTATCTTGCAAACCTGTCCTGTTAGTGGGTCCCGAGGACAGGAGTTGAGAACCAAATGCAACTGCTTTTTCTGGTAAATATACAGAAAGTTTAAAAAATAAGGACAGCTGGGACCATAGGTGTGCCCACAGGGTTTTGCTTTAACCAAGCCAAGATGCCGAGCTAATAGGTGGGAAGCCGTACTTTCGTCATTCACTGCATGTGCTGCTAGTAATTCAGGGTAATTGTCAGAGCTTACTGAGCTTCAAAGAGAGAAAATTGTTGGTGTCCGCTTAGCTGGTGAATCTTTCAATGAAGTTGCCAATTTATTTGTGGTGTCGCAAAGTACGATATCAAATGTTATGATGGCATATACAGTTTTCAGGAGAACATTGTCTGATAAGCATAAGAACGGTCGACATGGTCAACTGACAATAAGAGACGAAAAAGGACATTGTGCAGGATTGTGATCCCGATTTTCGCATGAAGAGTGGTATCAGATTCCATTATCCACCATCCAAGACTTATATTTGTCAATTCCCATGAGAATTCAGGCCGTATTGGATGCCAAAGGCGGTCCAACACCATATTAGGTAACAATTTCCACCAACTTTTACCAAACTTATTTCCATAGTTATGCCCAATCCCTGTATGTGGTTTGTTACCTGCTCACAGCCTCTACCTGGACCTGGATACTCTCTCACCTGCTTTCCATGATGTCTGCCCAGACCTGACTACTCTCTTGCCTTTTCTCTGCCCACAAGTTTTGTGTGGACCTAACTTCTCTCTTGCTTGCTGCCTGTGCACAACCTCTACCCAGAACAAACTACTCTGTGGTCTGTTGACAGCTCACAACCTCTGCCTGGATCTGACTACTCTCTTACCTGCTGCTTGCCCATGACCTCCTCCTGGACCTGATTACTATCTTGCCTACTGTTTTCCAACAACCTCTTCCTGGACCTGACTACTCTTTCACCTGCTGTTTGCCAATGACCTCCTCCTGGACCTGACTACTATCTTGCCTACTGCTTTCCCACAACCTCTTATTGGGCCTGACTACTCTTTCACCTGCTGCTTGCCCATGACCTCCTCCTGGACCTGACTACTATCTTGCCTACTGCTTTCCAACAACCTCTTCCTGGACCTGACTACTCTTTCACCTGCCGCTTGCCCATGACCTCCTCCTGGACCTGACTACTATCTTGCCTACTGCTTTCCCACAACCTCTTCTTGGGCCTGACTACTCTTTCACCTGCTGCTTGCCCATGACCTCCTCCTGGACCTGACTACTATCTTGCCTACTGCTTTCCCACAACCTCTTCCTTGACCTGACTGCTCTCTCACTTGCCGACTTCCCACGACCTCTGGCTAGAAATTACTACTTTCTTGCCTGCCACTTGCCCACAAACTCTCCTTAGACCTAACTACTCTCTTGTTTGCTACCTAACAACAACTTCTGCCTGGATCTGTTCACCCTCTTGCCTGCTGCTTGCCCATGACCTCAGACCTAAGTACTTTTCTGTTCTGTTACAACTACCATTTGATGGGGCAATCCCCAAGGCCAGAATGTGGTGATTACATGCAAACAAGAAAACCAGGACCCACAGGGTTGGTTGCCCATCTCCACCATCAGGTTCTCTGGAGAAGATCAACTGTCCCTTTTTGGGGGGGATCCATTTACAAGGGCAAGGGACACCATAGCAGATGGGAACTCTAATATGTGTAGTCATCACCAGGAAATAAAGAAATGCTCCACTGGGGACACTTGTTTCTACATCGAGGGAGGTATGAGGGTTTTGACTTTAGATACACCTTAAGAAAGTGAGGAATGTGATGTGGCACTCCCAACAAAACAACCTCCATCAATCAATATGATTGTATATAATGATCTATCTACAATGGCAGTATACAGGAGGGGGGTCTATGTTTCCTGGAGAAGTGACTCTCAGTTAGGAGCCAAGAACTATGGCAGGAGGCCTCAGAAGATTCATACAACCAAACTCCACCTATAATTGAAATATATTTTTGGAGTAAGACCTCTAGTACTGTATCAGGTGATACCAGCTTCTTTAGTAAATCAGCCTTAGCATATCAGATGGGGGGGGGGGTGACCATTATACTCTGGAGTTGGTTATCATACTACAGGATATAGATAGCAAACAACTCCAGATCAATGATGCCAGAAGAGTTGAAGCCAGAGGATTAGTGTGACAACCAACTCAAGATCAATGACTCTGGAAGAATTGAAGCCCAAGGATAAAGATGACAACCAATGCCAGATCAATGACTCGGGAAGGGTTGAATCCCGAGGATGAGGACGACAACTAACTCAAAATAGGTCTGCCTGATGGCTCGACTGATACCAGCTAAGGCCTACATGGGGGGGGGGGGGTCCCACCATCACTGCGGGGATAACTCTGACCCCATAATAACACAGAGCTGATATGAGGAAAGTTATCACCTCCGAAATTGACCCGCCCACAAAGAATAAATCAGATATAAGAATGACTTGTCATTGTGGGCGGAGCTGTGTGTTGGGCAAATACTTCTGCCGGGAAGGGGAGCAGAACCCAACTGGAACATGAGGCATCACTGCTGGCCTATTTTTTCTTAAAATACTAAGTCTGGTTGTCATTTTAATCCTCTGGATTCAGTCCTTTTCAAGTTATTGATCTGGAGTTGATTGCCATACTTATCCTCTGGCCTTAACTCTTCTAGCATCACTGATCATGAGTTGGTTGTCATCCATATCGTATGGCTTCAACCCTTCCTGAGTCACTGATCTTGAGTTGGTTGTCATCTTCATCCTCTGGCACCAACTCTCTCAGTCAGTGATCTGAAGCTGGTTATCATAGTTATCCTCTGACTTCATCTTTTCCTCAGTCAGGAGTTGATTGTCACCTTCACACTTTGGCTCCAACTCTTTTTGAGTCCTCGATGTGGAGTTGATTGGCATCTTCTTCCTCTGGCTTCAACTCTTCCTGGGTCATTGATCTGGAGTTGATTTTCATTCTTATCCTATAGCTTCAGCATTTCCTGAGCCATTGATCTGGGGTTGGTTATCATGTGTATTCTCTGACTTCAACTCTTCTGGCATCAACGTTCTTGAGTTGGTTGTAATCCTTATCCTCTGGCTTCAACTCTTCCTGAATCATTGATCTGGAGTTGGCCATCATTCTTATCCTCTAGCTTCAACTCTTCTGGCATTATGGATCTTGAGTTAGTTGTCATCCTTATCCTCTGGCCCCAACACATTCTCAGTCATTGATTTGGAGTTGATTATCATTCCTATTGTCTGGCTTCAACTCTTCCTGAGTCACTGTTCTGGAGTTGGCTATCATCCTTATCCTCTGGATTAAATTTTTCTGACATCAATAATCTTGAGTTGGTTGTCATCCTTATCCGTGAGCTTCAACCCTCCCGGAGGCATTGATTTGGTTGTTGCTTGTCATCCTTATTCTTGGGCTTCAATTCTTCCAGAGTCATTGCTCTTGATTTGGTTATCATAGTTATCCTCAGGTTTCAACTCCTTCTCAGGCATTGATCTGAAGTTAGTTGTCACCTTTATCCTCTGGCTTCAGCTCTTCCTGAGTCGTTGTTCTGGAGTTGGTTTATCATACTTATCCTCATGTTTCAACTCTTCCCGAATCACTGTTCTGGAGATGGCTATCATCCTTATCCTCTGGTTTCAACTTTTCTGACATCAATAATCTTGAGTTGCTTGCCATCCTTATCCTTGGGCTTCAACCCTTTTGGGGTCATTGATTTGGCTGTTGCTTGTCATCCTTATTCTTGGGCTTCAATTCTTCCAGAGTCATTGATCTTTAATCGGTTATCATATTTATCCTCAGGTTTCAACTCCTTCTCAGGCATTGATCTTAAGTTAGTTGTCACCTTTATCCTCTGGCTTCAGCTCTTCCCGAGTCATTGTTCTGGAGTTGGTTATCATTCTTATTCTCTGACTTCAACTCTTCTGGCATCATTGATCTGGATTTGGTTGCCATCCTTATCCTTGGGCTTCAATTTTTGCATACTTATTGATCTGACTTTAGTTGTCAAACTTATCCTCTGGCTTCAACTCTTCTGGCATCATTGATCTGGAGTTGGTTGTCATCCTTATCATGTATCTGGAGCTCGGATTTAATTTACTGCACATTTGTTGTAGGTCATTGACTCAACAGATGCTGAGACTAAAACACAGCCAGGCGTCTGGCATTTCCAGCCCAGGGGCAGCGATGGCAGCCCCCACTCTCCCACTAGAGATGGGAGTTCTGGCTGAAAGTGAGAGTCCCCCATCCCCCATACATGAGATTTCAGAGATCAGTGGAGTCTGCTGGGCTGAGGCTGGGAGTTCCTGCACAGAGGTGACCCCCAGGGGGTGAAGGAGGGGGATGGGTACGACAATCACTTTCAGGTGGAGTGACCCTTGAAATCTATTTGTTATAAAAGGCAGCGATTGTCAGCAAGTCATTGTATGTACCAGTCATGTGACTCCTCCGAGGACTTTGTGCTGACATGCTGGAACAGGAAGAGGGGGGGGGGGAGGATGACTGCTTTCACTTTCACTTTTCTCTGATCATTGTATCCCAGTCTGAGCTGACACTGTGCTGAGGACAGACAGACAGACGCTGAGCTCAACACACCGACCACCGACCACAGGCCAAGCGACTCTTCATAAACATGGTAAAATCAGCAACCTCAGAGCTCAGGACTGCTGGAACTTGTAGTCCTGTATCACCTATCTGGACACCAGAGCTTGTGCTGCTCTCCTGATATGAGTGTGATCATTGCTGGGGCTCGTGTGGTCCCAGGAGCTCCACCAGTATCACACATGTCTCAGGGGAGCACCACAAGTCCCAGAAGTCCCAGTTTGACCGTCTCTTGTACTACGTCTGCAGTCTCTGACCATCTCCTGTATCACGTCTGCATTCTCTGACCGTCTTCTGTACCACATCTGCAGTCTCTGACTGTCTCCTGTACTACGTCTGCAGTCTCTGACTGTCTCCTGTACTACGTCTGCAGTCTCTGACTGTCTCCTGTACTACGTCTGCAGTCTCTGACTGTCTCCTGTACTACGTCTGCAGTCTCTGACTGTCTCCTGTACTACGTCTGCAGTCTCTGACTGTCTCCTGTACTACGTCTGCAGTCTCTGACTGTCTCCTGTACTACGTCTGCAGTCTCTGACTGTCTTCTGTACTACATCTGCAGTCTTTGACCGTCTCCTGTTCCATGTCTGCAGTCTTTGACCATCTCCCAGGAGCTCCACCAGTATCACGCATGTCTCAGGGGAGCACCAGAAGTCCCAGTCTGACCATGTCTGCAGTCTCTGACCATCACCTGTAGCATGTCTGCAGTCTCTGGCCGTCTCCTGTAGCATGTCTGCAGTCTCTGCCCGTCTCCTGTAGTATGTCTGCAGTCTCTGACCATCTCCTGTAGTATACCTGCAGTCTCTGACCATCTCCTGTAGTATACCTGCAGTCTCTGACTGTCTCCTGTAGTATTCCTGTAGTCTCTGATTGTCTCCTGTATCACATCTGCAGTCTCTGACCATCTCCTGTAGTATGTCCATAGTCTCTGACAGTTCTCTGTAGAATTACATCCACTGAATATTATGTGTGGCCCTGTGGTGATGTCAGGGGCAACATTTGAAGCCCCCCTATGTCAAGAAATTTGACCCTCAGTAATCTAAACTCATGGTTGAGGTCCTTGGGATAAATCTGTACAGAGTCCTCATCATATCTCATATCAGAAAAAAAATCAGATGGGGTCTCTATTTGGCCCCGGGGCTCCTTCATTGTAATAATTGGTGTGACATCCTGATCTCCACCAGCAGATCAGAGACAGAACATCTAGAGAAGATCCTCCCTGGGGAAGGTGGGGGGTCATCTGCTACCCCCATAGGAAATGATTTTAGTCTCACATTTCTATCAGATTGTGGCTTCCGAAGATCTGAAGAAAGTATCTGCTAGAACAGTTTTGAACATCTTTTGTTTTATGTTTCTCTTTTTGTCTTTCAGGTGTCTGTCTTCACTGAAATATGGAGTTCTTTATCCAAGGTGAGAAATGGAGGCTATTTGGTCTGTAGGGCTGTTTCTGAGCTATTGAGTTGAGGTTTGCAGTCTTTATTATATTTTATCGATGAAGTCACCCAAGATCCCCAGCCCATTTATTTATCTGGCATTAACCATCCTCTGTAGTATGTCCGCAGTCTCTGACTGTCTCCTGTAATAGGTCAGCAGTCTCTGACTGTCTCCTGTAGTAGGTCAGCAGTCTCTGACCTTCTCCTGTAGTTGGTCAGCAGTCTCTGACTGTCTCCTGTAGTAGGTCAGCAGTCTCTGACTGTCTCCTGTAAATAGGTCAGCAGTCTCTGACCTTCTCCTGTAGTTGGTCAGCAGTCTCTGACTGTCTCCTGTAGTAGGTCAGCAGTCTCTGACTGTCTCCTGTAAATAGGTCAGCAGTCTCTGACTGTCTCCTGTAAATAGGTCAGCAGTCTCTGACTGTCTCCTGTAATAGGTCAGCAGTCTCTGACTGTCTCCTGTAATAGGTCAGCAGTCTCTGACTGTCTCCTGTAATAGGTCAGCAGTCTCTGACTGTCTCCTGTAATAGGTCAGCAGTCTCTGACTGTCTCCTGTAATAGGTCAGCAGTCTCTGACTGTCTCCTGTAATAGGTCAGCAGTCTCTGACGGTCTCCTGTAGTAGGTCTGCAATCTCTGACCATCTCCTGTAGTAGGTCCGCAGTCTGACCGTCACATGTAGTCTGTTCGCCGTCTCTGAAAGTTTTCTGTAGAATTGCATTCGCTGAATATTATGTGTGGCCCTCTAGTGATGTCAGGGGCCACACTTGAAGCCCCCTATGTCAAGTAAGTTGACCACCAGTAACCTATGCTAATGGTTGAGCTCCTTGGGATAAATCTGTACAGAGTTCTCTCCTATCACAAAGAAACCAGATGGGGGTCTCTATTTAGCCCCGGGCTCCTACATTGTAATTATTGAGGTGACCGTTTGGTCTCTTCTCAGTAACAGAACTCACTCCACCAGCAGATCAGAGAAGGGAGATGTGGAGAAGATCCTCCCTGGGTAAGGTGGGGGGTCATCTGCCACCTCCATAGAACACAATTTGAGTCCCACATTACCATGGGCATCCGTAGAACTTTTTCCAGGAGGTGGGGGGGCATCATTTTAGGGTCACCCATGCACCGTCCCTTTTTCAACAATGTCATTATCACATTATCATGGTCAGAGACTGCAGACGTAGTACAGTCCCTAGGATAAGTAATGGGTAATGGCCAACAGGCCCTCTTACCAGACCCAGCGAAACTACAGCAGTGATCCCTCCGGCTGGACGATCGCTCATTCTGGGTTCCCCGGGGGCAACTCTGGTCAGTAGTGTAGCATGTCTGTACCCTGGTAGTGGCTCAGTCTTTCTCTCTCTGGTGGCACTGGGCAGCGTGGCTCTCTCATTGGTGGCGCTGGGCAGCGTGACTCTCTCTCTGTCTTCCGCCCAGCACACTCCTCATTCTTTGTCCTGTAGCACTCTCTCCCTCCGCTTTTTTCAAGGCTGCAGTCTCTCAATCTCTCTCTTGATCGAGCTGTAGCCTCCTCCCTGTGGAAAATGGGGCCACCAATCTTTGGGACTACATGTCCCATGATGCTCTCCTCTCCTAGTCTCCTTTAATTGGCCCTCCGTTCCTTCCCTATTGGCCATAACTGAGTGGGCAGGAAGCTGGGTGGGGAACCTGGTGAGAGCCGCCGTCTCTTCTCCCTGGCAGGAGAAAGGGAGGGAGAGCGGGGAAAACCTATGACAGCCCGCAGCTCTCCTTTCTCCTGTCACAGCGACGCCGAGTTTTCTGCTGGACTGAGCAGGGAAAAGAGCCGAAGTCACACTACACTGATTGGGGGGCTTGACAGCACCTTGATGGAGTCACCCCACTGGCAGGTGGCACCCCGATAGTGACGCAACTGTGCTGAATTTAAGATACGATCCCTGAATTCCAGGGGGGGGGACAAGTTCAATAGCCAGTAGCCAATAGCTGCCGTCTTGTACTTGCTTCAGAGCATGCGTCGGAAATATTTAGAACATGTTCTATTTCTAGGTCCGTCAGAATTTTCGAAAAAAAAAAAAAAAAAAAAAAGTCAGATGAGGCCCACACACGATCGGAATATCCGATGAAAAGATTCTGCATGACTTTTTCTGGCGGAAAGTCTGACCGTGTGTACGCGGCATGAGCCTATTGGCACCTGGACACTAGCCTTCATTTTATTTTATTTTTTTTTTTTTTTTACAAATGTTTTTATTGAAAGAATACATAACAGACGATGACAAGTATATAACAGAGGCATCGAGACATATAGTGAAAAAAGGAAGGGGGTCCCAACAGTGGGACATTGCATACATAACATAGTATTTGGTGAAATAAGGAAGACAATATGTAGCGACTATCTACAGTACAATTAAAAGTCCATCAACGAACCAAAGATAGTCGTTTATGTGCTTCCTTAGCTCATGGCTACTTTGTCTGCCATATTTTACTATATGATGAATGTCAACAGTAGCCCGGCTCCATATAATCAGGAGTCTCGAGGGCAAGTATGCAAGGAAGGGTAAAGTGGTGTATATGTGTCCCTCGCGCTACTTGGAGTAAGTGAATGGTCAAATATAAATAAATAAATAAATAAATAATCGTGCTCTGCTGCGAAATGTGGTGTGTTCACAAATACACAAAAAAGTATTATATATAAAAAGAATCTCGCGCAATAAATAGCTAAAACTTGAAATGGTGCAATATTACCAGTGGAAGATGTAAAAAATAAAAAAACAATGATAATAAAATACAATTATTATAAAGTGCAATTATTATAATAAAGTGACTGATGTAATAGGTGAAAGATAGATGTGCATCAAAGTGCTAAATGTTACACCATACATAAAAATAATGTACTATATGATGCATAATAAATAAAGCATAACATACATGTGCATCAAAGTGCTAATAAGTACACAAAAGAATTATCAAAGTGCTGTGCATAAATAATGACTAGTATAAAAAACAATATTAAATGGGTGTTTAAATACTCTAGGAAGGTGGATGAGTGGTTAAAATAGTTCAAAATAGTTCAAAGTAGTTCACGTAGTCCCAGACTGGATATATGTATAAGTAAAACAGTCTTCAAGTTAATCCATCCAATCTTGATACTATAAATGTGTATGGTCAGATGCCGTAATGACTCAAATCATGCAGTGGTGGATTAATGGTTTTTTCAAATCCAATTGGGTACTTGGTCCTGTTTACAAAGATACAATCCCATCACCAGTCTCCCAGAACTCTCACCTTTAGTATGTAGAATTGAAGCTTTTCGGGCTTATCCTGTAGCCCCACACGGTGTAGATACAAGTTGGTCGGCAGATCCTGGTAAGAGTGAAGCCCTTCTCCTTTAGCAGCGTATTGGTGTTTAAATCCTGTAGTGCTTAGTGTCACGATGTGACACAGTGCCAAACAGAAAGGAAAAAAGGGGGAAGCCTCCACTAGTGTAGTATTTCGTTAAATAGAGACATTTTATTTAGATAAACATGTGGTTGGACTCTTACATTAAAAACAAAATAAACCGGCATATAGACACAAAGTAATTGCTTAGGCGTTCTCAGCGCCTTCTCACGTCTCTGTCTCTGCCTACGGCCACTCCCCTTCCTAGAGTATTTAAACACCCATTTAATATTGTTTTTTATACTAGTCATTATTTATGCACAGCACTTTGATAATTCTTTTGTGTACTTATTAGCACTTTGATGCACATGTATGTTATGCTTTATTTATTATGCATCATATAGTACATTATTTTTATGTATGGTGTAACATTTAGCACTTTGATGCACATCTATCTTTCACCTATTACATCAGTCACTTTATTATAATAATTGCACTTTATAATAATTGTATTTTATTATCATTGTTTTTTTATTTTTTACATCTTCCACTGGTAATATTGCACCATTTCAAGTTTTAGCTATTTATTGCGCGAGATTCTTTTTATATATGAAGGAAGGGTAAAGGTTGGGTAGTCTGCGAGTCATAAAAAAGCGGACCTGCAGAGAGAAGAAAGTAAGGAAAAAGACGGAGAGATAGAAAAAAGAGGAAGAAGAGTTCCTGGCCTTCATTTTTAACAAAAACCTTAAACTGGTTTTGACAAAGGCCAGAAATAAAGAACACAATTTGGCTGCCATGCCAATTTTCCGTTTTTAGCGCTGTCGCACTTTTTGAATCAGATCATTCTTTATTATTCCTTTTTTTTATACAACATAGAAAAACATCACAGACAACATACACCTAACATAAAACCCCAGCTGTCGCACTTTGAATGACAATTGCGTGGCCGTGCAACGCTAAACCCAAACTACACATTTTTTAATCTTTTTTTTTGCCACAGAAAGATCTTTATTTTGGTGGAACTTAATCACCACTGTTTTTTTTTTTTTGCTAAACAAAAGTTTCTTGGTTTCGGTTACAAAATTTTGTAAATATATATATTTTTTTCTCCTTCACTGATGTGTGCTGGTGAGGAGGCACTAATAAACACCACTGATAGGGGAAAACAAGTGCAGCGCTAATAAATTATACAAAAAACAAAGTAACAAATATAAATGTGACAATGTGATTCACTGTGTATCAATAAATGACATAAATCATAAAACATATGACACAATGTGATTCCGCTAACGTAAAATAAATAAATGAACTGAGCAAAGTCCAAAATATATAGCTGGTCCAATGCATAAAGGTGCAGTCCAAATAATAAGGCCCCATGCACACGAGACGCTGTTAAGCGCGCGTTCAGAGGCAGTTGGACACTTTTTTCAACTGCCCCTGAACGCATGCAATGTTATCCTATGTGTCCATGCACACAGTCTCGTTTTTTCCCGTTTTTATGCAGTTGCGTTTAACCTCGTTTTTCCAGAAGCAAAAAAAAAAAAAAAATGCGTTCAGACACTTTGCTTTTCCGCGTTTCAGACGCTAAATGCGGCAAAACGCGGCTAAACGCAGGCACCTGCGTTTAGCCGCGTTTGCGTTTATAAGCCTTTTTAAAGGAACCCAATTTTTTGGAGCAGAAAACTCAGAAATATGATGGTAAACCATAAAAAATACTAGAAAAGTTGGTTTAAAATGTCGTAATTAGTTTAGAGTTCATAGAGCGTATATACTCACTAATGCAAACATGTTTGTGAAATATACAACGGACATTCGCTGTGTCATCAACGGATGGGTCCAATATCGACGAGCTCTGACTCTGGACCTCTCATGCAAATTTGTGACAATGTTGCTGCCTCATCAAGAGCAACATCAGGAGCATTTCCTGACATATATTCAATATGGGATCCATTTCCAAAAAAAACACAGAAAGAGAGGCAAATGCAAGTGTACAACGGCTCTCTCTGCTGCTGCTCACTCTGATCAAAATGGCAGAAATAGTTAATAATACATGATTTCTGAGCTTGGGGAGGGTCTATATGATGTTATCTTTACAAATGCTTATAGACGCAAATGCGGCTAAACGCAGCTAAACGCGACTAAACGCGGCATTAAAACACAGCAAAACGCGCGTTTTTAAAAGCAGGTTTCTGCTTTTTAAAACATGCGTTCAGCAGAGTGGTTAATAAGAAAAGATTTCCATGTGTATCGAATCCAGCAAATGATAAACACCAAACCACCACCAGAAGCACTTTGTTTTTTGTATAATTTATTAGCGCTGCACTTGTTTTCTTTTGTCACTTTTCTATATAGCTTTTAGTGCCGGCAGCTACACCTGGTGATAGCGCGGTATATACATACATTCCAGTGGTGGCTGGTGCTCAAAATTTTTTGGAGGGGCGCAAATAAACTGAAAAATTCTGAAAAATAAAAAGCCCATCAAACGCAGCCACTGTGCCCATTAAAACGCAGCCACTGTGCCCATTAAAACGCAGCCACTGTGCCCATTAAAACGCAGCCACTGTGCCCATTAAAACGCAGCCACTGTGCCCATTAAAACGCAGCCACTGTGCCCATTAAAACGCGGCCACTGTGCCCATCAAACGCGGCCACTGTGCACATCAAAACACGGCCACTGTGCCCATCAAAACGCGGCCACTGTGCCCATCAAAACGCGGCCACTGTGCCCATCAAAACGCGGCCACTGTGCCCATCAAAACGCGGCCACTGTGCCCATCAAACGCGGCCACTGTGCCCATCAAAACGCAGCCACTGTGCCCATCAAAACACAGCCACTGTGCCCATTAAACGCAGCCACTGTGCCCATTAAACGCAGCCACTGTGCCCATTAAAACGCAGCCACTGTGCCCATTAAAACGCAGCCACAGTGCCCATCAAACGCAGCTACAGTGCCCATCAAACGCAGCCACTTTGCCACTGTGACATCAAACGCACCCACTTTGCCATCAAACACAGCCACTTTGCCACTTTGCCATAAAACGCAGTCGCTTCAAAATAAAGCTGTCCCTGCAAAGAAGCTGCCACTGTGCCCCCCCCCCCCACCCTGCACTTACCTTGTCTCGGGTGACGGCGGCATCGGTGTCCTCCATTTCTTCTCCTGCCCGCTCCTCCTCTCATCCTCTGCTCCTGATTGGCTAAGGGGCCATACAATGTTAGCAAACCAAATTCATTTGGTTTGCTAGCATACTGCTGAGTGACAAGGAACGCACCGGGTTGCGCCCGCTTGTCACCTTTTTGGACGCCTATTAGCGCCTACGGCGCTTATCAGGTGTTTCCAAAAAACACCCCCACCGCTGTAATTCAGGTGCCCGGTGACCGAAAAGGGGCCGGACACCTGAATAGGGGGTGTCAGCAGGGACCATAGATAGATTCATGCAATGCATGAATCTATCTATGGTATATAGAGAGTGACAGGAGAGGGGGGGCGGCGCTCCTGCGCCCTTTATGGACGCACCGCCGCTGATACATTCTACAGCCACAGGGGGCACTGATGGCCATGGATTGGCATCAATGATGGGCACTGATATGCACCACTGGTGGACACGTGGGCATCAATGGTGGGCACAGGTGGGAATAATTTATTGGCATCACGGGGGGGGGGTCACTGGCAGATATTGCTGATGGGTCTCTGCACTGATAATCAGCACAGACCCTTGTCAGGAAAGCCGTTACGTCATAGGCTCTTTACCGCGATGGGAGATGCAGTGTGTCCGTGCAACACACCACACCACCAATCACCACGCTGCGAAAACACAGCGGCTTGTTCTGAAAGACGTCATATGAGTCCAGTCAGGACAATGGAGCCCCTGCCCGACCACCATTCTGCTATGGGGGCAGGAAGGTGTTAAAAGAGTCCATAGATGCCTTTTATTATTCATAATTTGAGAAAACACAAACAACCAACATGTTTTGGGGGCCAACAAAACTCCCCCCCCCCCCCTTCATCAGGGCTATACAACAGACCTAAAGGATCAAAATAAAACCTATTGTATAAACCCAAAATACACTATATTACCAGAAGTATTGGGACGGCTGCCTGTACACACACTAACTTTAATGACACCCCAGTCTTAGTCCGTAGGGTTCAATATTGAGTTGGCCCACCCTTTGCAGCTATAACAGCTTCAACTCTTCTGGGAAGGCCGTCCACAAGGTTTAGGAGGGTGTCTGTGGGAATGTTTGACTATTCTTCCAGAAGAGCATTTGTGAGGTCAGGCACTGATGTTGGACGAGAAGGCCTGTCTCGCAGTCTCCGCTCTAATTCATCCCAAAGGTGTTCTATCAGGTTGAGGTCAGGACTGTGCAGGCCAGTCAAGTTCCTCCACCCCAAACTCGCTCATCCATGTCTTTATGGATCTCCTGTCCTCCTCCAGACCCTGCACTTTCAGATTTTTAGCTCAATCCTCAGCTTCTTCCTGGCAGCAGCACAAGGTAAAGGGGGTGCACTGTGATGTAAGGGACTGTTGACTTCTGATGGTCGGGGTGACTCTTGACACCTGATGTAAGGGGGGGTGCTCTGGGCATCTAGTCTTACAGCCCTTTGTGTGATGCTACTGACACACAGGATGCAGTCTATCATAAGTTTATGTTTCTTATTTTACCCAGAGTTTTCTTACCATGGTTGTATTTTATTTCATTTCCCAGATCTTGAGGCAACCCAGTATTACAGTTTTTATACTCTGGGACTTATGGACACAAATGGTATCAGCAGTGCTGAGTCGGGTTTTGATAATGAAAATTAGCTCGAAAAGAGTCGTCGGTATATTTTCCCGGGAAGGTGAGGATTCTTACCATTTCCTCTACGAGGCCCTGGGATTCCAGGATTTACTGGTTCGAGAAGTCCGGACAACCCTCATAAAAAATGATGGATGGCACAGATTTGATGAGGAGGTGTCCCGATGTGACTTCGCCATTTTATATCATTCCAAGACCCGAGGGAGACTCAACATCACAGATGTGACGGATTCCATCTATGACAAGGAACTCGAACATCTTTCCAAAATACTAGGTAAGACCCAAGCACCTGTATTCCTCTGTTTTGGGTGGATCCCTGGAGGTGAAGCTACCTGTTGGATGTTTAAAACTCCAAAAGTTACCTATCCATCAGGAACTGGGGCTTCAGAAGGTATTCTTTTAGTAATATGAAGCTCACTGACTCTGGTGAGGCCGCTCATATCAAATAAGACTCCCCTTCATTTCAGTACTCAGAGTGGCTGAAAACATGCAGTGTCAGAGGTACTCACCCGGGCCGAAATGCTGAGAGCTGCTCCCCTTGCGACTAGGTGCACGATGCCTCTGGAGTGGATACAGAGGTCACCGGGCACAAAGATGCACGGGTTGCCAGCAGGTGTGTTGCAGGTGGTGTGCAGTAGCGACGTTGACCAGGAGAGGCTGATGCTGCACTGGAAGTAGACACCTGGCAGGACCGTGATGAAGCAGAGGTTATGTAGGTACCAGAACGTGGGCTGGAGGAGGACCCTTAGGTGCATGTGAGAACTAGAAGTCCAGAACACCAAGCAGAGGGTCAAACACAAGTAACTTCAGAGAACGTCCAGTAGGCAAGCCGAAGATCAAGCACGGGTAATCAGGCAGAGGAGGTATCCAATAGCAGGCCAGGGGTCAAGCACAGGTAAGTAACTCAGAGAATGTCCAGTAAGCAGGCCGAGGGTCAAGCACAGGTAATCAGGCAGCAGAGGTATCCAGGAAGCAGGCCAGGGGTCAAACACAGGTAACATCAGCGGTGGTCAAGCGGGTTCCGGGTCAGACACAGGTAATCAAGCAGGTACAGGATACAAGGTACTGGATACAGGGTACAGGATACAGGATACTTGGATACAAGGACTGGAGCCAGGACTCAGGAAGAGACAACAAACCAGCGATTTGTGAGGAGACAGAGGAAGCCTTTTATAGGCCAGGTGAGTGGTCAGGTGGGGTACCCGGACGAGTGCGCATGCGCACTCGTCCTCTGTCAGCGCCGCGCACAGCGGTGAGCCGCACTGGCTGAGCTGCATCAGATACCCGAGCGCCATGGACCCGCGCATGCGCACCCGCTACCCGGCGTACCTGTACTGTTTGCTGAGCCGCTCTACCGCGCGTGCGCATACCCGGAACCCGGCGACGAAGTACGGTATTGCCCTGACATGCAGTATCAAAATTTAAAGTAGAATTCCATTCCATGCAAAATATAACTGTCTCTCTAAAATGCTTCCTCCAATTATAACTAACCTGTGTAAGGGGGAATCGGTATACTTATCTATATTCAGGCCACTCCAGTCTAGTCATGTGACCTCCCTTGAGGCAAAAAGGAAGTTCTGGACAGCCGCACCCCCCTTGCCATTACATACATTCAGTGCTGGAGGGGCCAAAACTACGTTCCCCCGCGTTCCCGCTGAAAAAAAATGCCCTGATTGGTCCAAAGGACTGATCCCCAAGGATGACAATGGAAGATGCTCCAACCGGGAGCTGAAGATGCGTTAGACGGGGGGTCCATTACCTGCTATAGCAAGGATAAGAGACCAGGGGGCCTTTTAAAATTTAAGAATTCCTAGTCTATAGTGTCTGAGGATTCTTCTGTAGCACCCTCCTAGGTAGGTTGCTAGGATGTACTGTATATAGATAGCACAGTGTGGTCTCCTGCTTAACAGAAAAATGAAAGGTTGAGGGGAAAATACCTATGCAGCATGAATAGATAATACCCTATGCCAACACTGCTTACCAATGTCACTATAGCCCCTACGTAGCATATAAACAACATTTTAATGAATTACATACATATATTTTATTTTTGATGATGTTTATGTATGTATATGATTTATTCAAGCGGTTAGCACACTTGTTTTTGTTGATATTTTAATGTAAGCGTAGTATGCAGGCTTATTTAAGTGCTGCTACCTATATAGGGTGGGTTTTTATAAAAAAATATGTTCTAAACCATTCAATATACCTATACTTCTTTTTTTTATTTTTTTTATTCTATTTGTTTTTTTAACAATATACAAATACATGGTAAATATATTGAACAGTCCTCGAATAACAACATGTTGAGGTTACTGAATAATGTCACATATAGTGCCTTTAGGAGTGGAAGCAACATTTATAAAATTAAGTTAACAGTCATATACAATAAACTAATCAGGGTGACGTTGGGAGATGAGGCTTTTTGATGTCGGAGTGAGATGCTTTCGAACGCTAAGGAGTTTCCAGGATTTGTTTTTTAGTTCAGGTAAGGGGAGACTCGGAGAGGTCTAGTGGAATGGGTAGTCTAAGGATGCCTAAAGAATTTGTAAGATCCCGTTTGAGGTACCTATACTTTATCTCTCACTCTCCTCTCACACACTGATCTGCATTCTTGCTCTGGGGCAGGGAGCCTAAATGTACCGGATCCAATAGTTTAGCATAGGGGACAAGTAATTGGCTTTTTTTTTTAAAAGAGGTGAGAAATGTCAGAACCTATTGATCTATCATTAGCTTTAAAGCGGTTCTGCACTGACATTTTTTTTTATTTTTTTTCCTAAATCATTAAAAATGATGTTATGTTAATTAAATACTTACTTGTAAGGTCTTCGCCCGTTATCCATGTTCTTTTTTTTTTTTGCCTAACCTTAACTCTATTAGTCCAAGATTATTCTACATAGAGAGAAAATATTCGACATGGAGAGAAAAGATTTGACAGAGAGAAAAGATTCGACAGAGAGAGAAAAGATTCGACATAGAGAGAAAAGATTTGACATAGACAGAAAAGATTCGACATAGACAGAAAAGATTCGACATAGAGAGAAAAGATTCGACATAGAGAGAAAAGATTTGACATAGAGAGAAAAGATTTGACATAGAGAGAAAAGATTTGACAGAGAGAGAAAAGATTTGACATAGAGAGAAAAGATTTGACATAGAGAGAAAAGATTTGACATAGAGAGAAAAGATTCGACATAGAGAGAAAAGATTTGACATAGAGAGAAAAGATTTGACATAGAGAGAAAAGATCCGACATAGAGAGAAAAGATCCGACATAGAGAGAAAAGATCCGACATAGAGAGAAAGGATTCGATATAGAGAGAAAAGATTCGATATAGAGAGAAAAGATTCAACAGAGAGAGAAAAGATTTGACATAGAGAGAAAAGATTTGACATAGAGAGAAAAGATTTGACATAGAGAGAAAGGATTCGATATAGAGAGAAAAGATTCAACAGAGAGAGAAAAGATTTGACATAGAGAGAAAAGATTTGACATAGAGAGAAAAGATTCGATATAGAGAGAAAAGATTCGATAGAGAGAGAAAAGATTCAACATAGAGAGAAAAGATTTGACATAGAGAGAAAATATTCGACATAGAGAGAAAAGATTCAACAGAGAGAAAAGATTCAACATAGAGAGAAAAGATTCAACATAGAGAGAAAGGATTCGATATAGAGAGAAAAGATTTGACATAGAGAGAAAAGATTCGACATAGAGAGAAAAGATTCGACATAGAGAGAAAAGATTTGACATAGAGAGAAAAGATTTGACATAGAGAGAAAAGATTTGACATAGAGAGAAAGGATTCGATATAGAGAGAAAAGATTCAACAGAGAGAGAAAAGATTTGACATAGAGAGAAAAGATTTGACATAGAGAGAAAAGATTTGACATAGAGAGAAAAGATTCGATATAGAGAGAAAGGATTCGATAGAGAGAGAAAAGATTCAACATAGAGAGAAAAAGATTTGACATAGAGAGAAAATATTCGACATAGAGAGAAAAGATTCAACAGAGAGAAAAGATTCAACATAGAGAGAAAAGATTCAACATAGAGAGAAAGGATTCGATATAGAGAGAAAAGATTTGACATAGAGAGAAAAGATTCGACATAGAGAGAAAAGATTCGACATAGAGAGAAAAGATCGCTGCTGGATTCATAATGGATTCTTTATAAAAAAAAATTCGGACAATCTCATCTTGCTTGTGGGCATTTGAAGCCCACAAGCAATCACTTCCTCCTTCCCTCATTCGGAGGAACCAGCATTCCTTGCTGGTTCCCGCACACGCTCAGTGGCTACAGCTACAAGCGGCATTGTTTGCCCTAGAGTACAATGGAGAAATTCAAAACGCCCTCCAAACGTGGTGGGCGTGATGATGTCACATCGTCTAAATCACATGAGATTTTGCTTCGGCTAGGTGCACTGACTCCTGGGATGAATTATACGAGATCCCAGGGGACAGTGTGGAGATCAGCGGAAATGATGCTGATACCCACAGAAAGCACGCCCATAGCCGCAGGGAAAGATTTGGAGGACAACAAACACCAGCAGAGAACGAAAGGTAGGAGAAAAAATAAATAAAAAATAAAGGAGCATTGAGCACTATTTAGAGAATATTAAACACAATGCTACTAACTTTAAAAAATGTGTGCAGAACTGCTTTAAGGATGTTCTCAGGTAGTCCTGTGATCTTTAATAGTGGGTTGCCTGTTGGGTTCTTGCAGGTAAGGAGAATGTGCTTGTGGTGGCCGATGACCTGGACTCCATCACTCAAGAAGACAAGGAGAGGATACTCAACAGCCAGCCTCTCATCCGGGGAAAGGCTCGGGACCTCGTTCTCTTCGGCAATAAGAAAACATCTAAAAAAGAGACAAGAGAGAAGATAATGGAAATAATATCCGATATAGACAAAATGGCACAGCCAATCACCATCTGTAAAGGTAAATGTCAGTTCTGGAAATATTGACTCCATTTGTGTCTACGAAAATAATATCTGAAGCTTTTTGTGTCTATACTGGGTTATACTGTGGGTCATATCCACAAGTCCAGTGCTAGATAGACATCTCAGAGTCTACGAGTTTTGAAGTACACTCTTCTTTGTTTGGCCTCCCTTGTCTTTGGTCATAGAGCTTTGTTAACCAAACTGTCTTTTTAGGGTCTAATATCTATCCGCAAGAAAATAATTTGTAGCTCTTGATCAGTGAACATCTTAACTGATTTATTTTTTTTATCATTTTCTTTACTTGCAGTAAGTTCCTTTTTTATTTCTTTAAATTTGAGGTAGATTTGAATGCAACAGTAACATTTTGCCCACTCTTCATGAACTGCCTTTTATACCCCACTACATGGTTTTACGATGTAGGGTTGGAACACACAAAAATTCTCTAAGGCCTTATGCACACTGAACCTTTTTAACATGACTGTAATGCGGCGTACACACGGTTGGCATTTCCAATGGAAACAGTCCGATGGGAGCTGTTCAACGGATTTTCCGACCGTGTGTATGCCCATCGGTCTTTTTCTGTCAGAATTTCCGACGGACTTTGGATTGAGAACCTGTTCTCAATTTTTCCAACGGAAAACCTTTCTATCGGATTTTCCGATCGTGTGTAGGCAATTCCGACACGCAAAATTCCGACGCATGCTCGGAAACGATTCGACGCATGCTCCCTTTTTTAGTGCTGTCGAACGTGTTTTATGCCGCTGTGTTACTGACCGTCGGATTTTGGTGTGACTGTGTGTAGGCAAGACAGTTTGAGCGAAATTCTGTCGGGAAAACCATCAGAGCTTTTTCCAACGAGAATTCCGAACGTGTGTACGCGGCATTAGGGGTGTCTGGCGTTCTCTTTTTTTTTTCTGCCTGTAAATGCCTCACCATTGGTAGAACCCCCCCCCCCCCCAATAAACGTGGCATCCAGGAGCAGCAGTGTTTTGCTGTAAAAAAATTGGAATTCAATAAAACAAACTTACATACTGTACTTAGCTAGGTAGTTGCAGCATCTGTCCTATGCTACCTCTAAAACCAAGAACTGAGCAATCAAAAACTGTGTCTAGTGCTAGAATTGTTGCACGCGCTCTAACGCATGCGCCAATACCTCACATGGACTTATGTGTGCATCCGCTTCTGAGCGCGAGCTACCGGGCACAGGGGTGTTTTTAATTTTTTTTATGTATTTTTTTTACTTAATTTTTTTTTTTTTACACTTTTTATTTTTTTACATTTTTTTTTTTTGATCCCTTGTAATAGGAATCTATGTGACAGGTCCTCTTTATAGAGAGATGTGGGGTCAATAAGACTCCACATCTCTCCTCCAGGCTGGAAACAGACAGCCGCGATCGCGCCTTTGTTTACTTCTGGGTCACGCCCGGGCCTCCGACGGTCATAGAGATGATTGGAAATCTCTATGCTCGTTATCCGGCAACAGGCGATTCTTTCTCCGGGCCCCGATGGCACAGGAGAGCCCAGAGAAGCATCGGAGGGAGGGGGGGGACGTCCCCTCCCGTTGCCTATAAGAACGATCAAGCGGCAGAATTGCCGCTATGATGGTTCTTATGGTGCACAAAATCGTCCGGCTGAAAACAAAAATATCTGAATAATGTCTGTAGCTGCAGGCATCATTCAGATATTCCCATTGAAAGTCAAAGACGTCATATGACATCCTTTGGCGGGAAGTGGTTGAGTGATTCACCGGACCACACATGTAGATTGCCACCATCCCTTAGTAATACATAGAATAAACTTCAAAAATGGGATTTTATGGGCAATTGGAAAAAAAAGCATGTATAAAACTTCACATATAGAAAAAATATAATTTATTATAGAAAAATTGTATAAAAAAGTCTCTTTTTTTTTTCTTTTATACCATTTTTCTATAATAATTTTTTTTTTTCTATATGTGAAGCTTTATACATGCTTTTTTCAATTGCCCATAAAATCAAATTTTTGAGGTTTATTCCAAGTAGAAAAAAATAAGAAAGGAAGAAGATTAAAGATCTCAAAGCTACCTACTCTGCCAATGGTTAAGTAATTCTCAAGAGGGAACAACTCTAGAATTATCAGTTTGATATTAGACATGTGCACAACAAAAAAATTTGTTTATTTTCGTTTCGTTTTTTCGTTTCCGTTGATTCGTAACAATTCGTAAGTCGTCGGTGTTCGTATTCGTAACGATTCGTATTTTCGTAAGAGTTTTTTTTTTCGTTGATTCGTTTTTCCGTTAGTTTAATTTTCGTTTATTTGTTTCTTCAAAATTCGGACGCATTCGTATTTATTCGTACATTCGTAACATTCGTAGATTCGTAATCGGAGCATAATTCATAATTTTATGTAATGTGTATGCTATTATTACATTTTAAGAGACACGGAAAATTACGAATCGAAAAAAAAAAGTTACGAATGTACGAATTTTTTCGTTCAATCCATTCGAAGCACGTTAAGCAGCGCCATTGTAAGAGACACGGAAAATTACGATTCGAAAAAAAAAAAAAAAAGTTACGAATGTACGAATTTTTTCGTTCAATCCATTCGAAGCACGTTAAGCAGCGCCATTGTAAGAGACACGGAAAATGACGAATCGAAAAAAAAAAAGTTACGAATGTACGAATTTTTTCGTTCAATCCATTCGAAGCACGTTAAGCAGCGCCATTGTAAGAGACATGGAAAATTACGATTCGAAAAAAAAAAAAAAGTTACGAATGTACGAATTTTTTCGTTCAATCCATTCGAAGCACGTTAAGCAGCGCCATTGTAAGAGACACGGAAAATTATGAATCGAAAAAAAAAAAAGTTACGATTGTACGAAATTTTTCGTTCAATCTATTCGAAGCACGTTAAGCAGCGCCATTGTAAGAGACACGGAAAATTATGAATCGAAAAAAAAAAAAAAAAGTTACGAATGTATTTTCTTCATTCGTACATTCGTTGTTTCTAATTAGTTTTTTTCGGATTTTCGTTATTTTCGGATTCGTTCGATCCGAACGATTCGTTATTCGTTAAGATTTTTAGCGAATCGTTATCATCCGTACGATAACAAATGAACGAAAATAACGAATAAAAACAAAAAAAAAGAAACTAATTGCACATGTCTACTGCCAATGGTTAAGTAATTCTCAAGAGGGAACAACTCTAGAATTATCAGTTTGATATTTAATCTGTGGATTCCAGGATTTCACAAATAATGGAATCTTGTCACTCAATATAGCTGAGAGATGTTCATTGACCATAATCCAGGATCATTTCGTTTTTAGGATGTCAAAAGGTATCGTTGTTGTTTTACAGGATTTGGCTACAGTAATTTTAGCTGCTACAAAGATAAAAGTTATCAATCTTCTTGAGTGTTTAGGGACCTTCTCCAATTGACTGCAAAGTAGACATGTGCAATTCGTTTAGTTTTTTTTCGTTCATTCATTTTCGAACGAATGAACGAACGATTTGGTAAAAATTTTAACGAATCGTTCGAATCGAACGAATCCGAAAACAACGAAAATCCGAAAAAAACTAATTAGAAACAACGAATCTACGAAAGAAGAAAATCCGAAAAACGGGAACAACGGAAATCAAAATGAACGAAAAAATTCGTACATTCGTAACTTTTTTTTTTGTTGAATTGGTAATTTTCCGTGTCTCTAAGGCTACTTTCACACTGGAGTGGTGGGGGCGCTGGCGGTAAAGCGGCGCTATATTTAGCGCCGCTTTACCGGCGTTTTAGCGGCGCATTGCGGCCGCTCGCGGGGTGTTTTTACCCCCCGCGAGCGGCCGAAAAAGGGTCAATACCGCCCGCAAACCGCCGCTGTAGCGGCGTTTTGCGGGCGGGTTCGGCGCGCTCCCCCATTGTTTTCAATGGGACCAGGCGCTATAGGAGCGGTAAATATACCGCTCCTATAGCGAGCCAAAGATGCGGCTTGCAGGACATTTTTGAGCGTCCTGCAAGCGCACCGCTTCAGTGTGAAAGCCTCGGGCTTTCACACTGAAGGAACAGCAACAGCTGTTTCGGGTCGGTTTGCAGGCGCTATTCTTAGCGCAATAGCGCTTGCAAACCGCCCCAGTGTGAAAGGGGCCTTACAATGGTGCTGCTTAACATGCCTCGAATGGATTGAACGAAAAAATTCGTACATTCGTAACTTTTTTTTTTTTTCGATTCGTAATTTTCCGTGTCTCTTACAATGGCGCTGCTTAACGTGCTTCAAATGGATTGAACGAAAAAATTCGTACATTCGTAACTTTTTTTTTCGATTCATACTTTTCTGTGTCTCTTAAAATGTAATAATAGCATACACATTACATAAAATTCTGAATTATGCTCCGATTACGAATCTACGAATGATACGAATGCGTCCGAATTTCGAATAAACGAATAAACAAAAATTAAACTAACGGAAAAACGAATCAACGAAAAGATAACTCTAACGAAAATACGAATCGTTACGAATACGAACACCGACGACTTACGAATTTACGAATCGTTACGAATCAACGGAAACGAAAAAAACGAAACGAAAATAAACGAAAATTTTTGTTGTGCACATGTCTACTGCAAAGTATTGCTTGTTTTGGGGGTTTCGGGTAAATCAATGGCAGAGAGGGAATAGATTAGAGCATTAACCTCGATTCCAAAAGTTTTTCACTGTAGGGCACAGCCACCAAGTGTGAAACATTGTCCCCTCATATACACAACCTCTGACGCATAACGGAGAACCCCCCGTGACATAAGAAGCTTTACTGATTCTAATTTGTTTTTGTTTGTAACAGGATCAAGCAATCGAGGAATCGCTTATTTGGTGAGTTGAAATTGCTCTCCGTTTTGATCTGAAGGCCTCCTATCATGTGCTGGTTTTTTACTTATAACATGCCTTGTGGGGGGTAATAAAAAAAATCTTCTAGACTCTGTTCTGGTTTAACCCCTTGCCGACCAGCGCACGACGAAATACGTTGGCTCAATGGCACGGCTAGGCAAATAAGCATACAGGTACGTCCCCTTTTTAAGAAGCGGCATTGTGGGCGCACGCCCACCGCGTGTTCAGTGACCACGTATCCCGCAGACTTAATGTCCGCCGGGTGCCCGCTATTGTGTCAACGGAACAGGGGACGGGGAGATGTAAACAAGGCATTTCCCCGTCCTGCCTATTGACATGACAGAAATCACTGCTCCCTGTCATCAGGAGCAGTGATTGCTGTCATGTGAGTGGAAGCCCATCCCCCCCCCCACAGTTAGAATCACTCCCTAGGACACACTTAACCCCTTCAGCGCCCACTAGTGTTTAACCCCTTCCCTGCCAGTGTCATTTACACAGTAATCAGTGCATTTTTATAGCTCTGATCGCTGTATAAATGACAATGCTCCCAAAATAGTGTCAAACATGTCAGATGTGTCCACCATAAAGTCGCAGTCACGATAAAAATCGGACATCGCCGCCATTACTAAGAAATAAAAAAATTATAATAAAAATGCCCTAAATCTATCCCCTATTTTGCAGACGCTATAACTTTTGTGCAAACCAATCAATATACACTTATTGCAATTTTTTTTTTTTTTTACCAAGAATACATATCGGCCTAAATTTTTTTTTTTATATATTTTTGGGGATTTTTATTATAGCAAAAAGTTAAAAAATATAGTTTTTTTTCAAAATTGTCGCTCTTTTTTTTTGTTTATAGCGGAAAAAACAAAAAACGCAGAGGTGATCAAATACCACCAAACGAAAGCTCTATTTGTGGGAAAAAAAGGACGTCCATTTTTGTTTTGTTGTAATGTCGCACGACCGCGCAATTGTCAGTTAAAGCGTCGCAGTGCCGAATCACAAAAAGTGCTCTGGTCAGGAAGGGGGTAAATCCTTCCGGGGCTGACGTGGTTAATGACAGCCAACCCATTCCTCTAGGCCAGGGGTCTCCAAACTACGGCCCTCCAGTCGTTCAGGAACTACAATTCCCACCATGCCTAGTCCTGTCTGTGAGTGTCAGTTTTACAATGTCTAACGGGACTTGTAGTTCCACAACAGCTGGAGGGCCTTGGTTTGGAGAACCCTGCTTTAGGCCAAGGCTGTCATGGACCCTTTCCTGGGGTTGTGTCATCATGCAGCCTACATTAGAAAACAGTAAGAACCACCCCCCCCCCCCCCCCCCCCGGAAGTAAAAAGGAATAATCTGTGATGTCTTATACTAAAATATGTGTGTGTGTGTATATAGACTGGGTGTAGGGAAAGCTCAAGATGTGTGTAGGGGGGGGTGGTTTTAAAATCTAGAGTTATTCTTTAACCACATGCCGACCGGCCATAACCGAAAGGCTGCCTGGTGACTGGTGGCTGTCTGGGGGGCTGCTGGGGGGTTCTTAGTGGTCTTGGGTGCTGTGGCTGGCTGCTTTGGTCATGTTCTGGGTCTGCTGATTCTGTTTATCTGTGTGCTGTGCTGTGGGTGCTCTGGGGGGTGCTGGGGGGCAGTGGGTGTCTGGCTGTGCTCTGGGGGCTGGGGGCTTCTGGTTCAGGTGTGTGCTGGGGTGGGTTCTGGTTGTGTTGGCTCGTTCTCTGTGAAATGGGGTGCGGAGGAGCCTGTCTGTCTAGGCTGTGTTGGCTGCTGGTGTGTGTGCTGGGTGTGTTCTGGGTGCGGGGTTTTTTTTTTGCCCCCCCCCCTGGCTGCTGCTGGGACCCTGTGGCTGGGTGCGTCTGAGGGGGTCTCTGCAGGTGGTGGGACTGCTCTGGCGGCTGGTGTGCTGTGTGCTGTACTTGGCTTCTGCTGTGTACCTGCTAGGGGATCTGTTCAGAGCGGGCCTTTGTGCTTGCTGGCTGGTTTCTGGTCTGCTGGGTTCTGGTTCTGCTGGGTTCTAGGATGGTGGGGGTTCTGGAGCTGTGGTTCTCTTGAGTTTGGGTGGGCTCTGGGCTGGGGCTGGGGGCTATGTTCAGCTGTGCTTGCTGGTGGGGACTCTGGATGCTTGGGCTGTGTCTAGTGTTGCTGATGGCGGTCTGTTGTTGGGGGTGTGGCTGCTGTCTGTGGGCTGTTTGGTGGTTCTCTGTTCTGGAGTCTGTGCTGGTGTTGGCTGTCTGTTCGGGGGTTCGGCTGTGGGTGCTCTGCTCTGTTCTGGGCTGGGCTGTGAGGAGTTCTTTTCTGCTGTACTGGGGTGCTCTGTTCTGGGGGCTTGCTGTGTGGGTGCTGGCAGGGCTGCTGCTTGGTGGTCTGCTGACTGGGGCTGCTCCCGGGTCTGGGGTTTGGGGATGGCTCTCAGGCTGGCTGCAGCCGACTGGGGTGTTTCTGTGAATCTTTGGTATGACTGTTCTGGGTCTGAGTTACTCTGTGCGTTGCTGGCTGTGGCTGGGCTGTTTCTGTCTTGTCTGGTCTGCTGTGGCTGGCTTCTGTGCTGATCTGGCCTGTTGTCTTGGGTGTTAACCGAAAGGCGGCTGTCAAATGACGGAGCGATGAGTGTTTTTTTTTTCTGTTTTCTGGTGGTGGGGCTGCTGTGCTTCTTCTTGGGCCTTCTGTGGCTTGGCGTTTCGGCTCTGCTGGGCTGCTGGGGGTGCTGGGCTGTTCTGGTCTGGCTGGCTGCTGGCTGCTGTGGCTGGGAGGAGCTCTGGTCTTGCTTGGCTGCGTGCTGCTGCTGTTCTGGCTCTGCTTGTTGTGTGGGGTCTCTCGGGGCTGTTGCTGTGGCTGATGTACACAAACTCTGGCTGGTGGGGCGGGGTGGGGGCTGATCGGCGTCACATCATGACGCTGGTTCCCCTCCCCTCTCTGGCTGTGTCTGGCTCGAGTTCTGGCTGCTGGTTGTGTTCTGGGACAGTGAGAGGGGAGAGGGGAGAGTGGTGAGAGCGAGAGAGTGGGGGGAGGTGGTCTGGAGAGGGGGCTGCTGTGGTTGTGAGAGATGGGTGGGGTTGGGTGGTGGCGGGGGTCTGGGGGCTACAGCGCGGTCGGTTTATCCTGGGTGGACGTCCTACGGACGTCCTCCCAGAAACTTGCTCCCGCGCGCCCCCTGGGAACATCCGTGACCGCCGGCGCATCACGGTAAACGGCCGCTGATAGTGGCCGTTTACCACGTGATCGCTCTGTCAAATGACGGAGCGATCACATGTACACAAACCGGCGTCACATCATGACGCTGGTTCCTCCCTCCCCTCTCTGTACCGATCAGTACAGTGAGAGGGGAGAAGCGGAGAGGGGGAGAGATGGGACCAGCGCTGTGGGCTGGATGTGTAGTGCCCACAGCGCTGGTCAGTGACAGATACACTGCCACCACTGTGCAACGCTGTGCCACCACTGTGCAATGCTCTGCAACCACTGTGCAATGTTCTGCCCCCACTGTGCAATGTTCTGCCCCCACTGTGCAATGTTCTGCCCCCACTGTGCAATGTTCTGCCCCCACTGTGCAATGTTCTGCCCCCACTGTGCAATGCTCGGCAACCACTGTGCAACGCTCTGCCCCCACTGTGCAATACTCTGTAACCACTGTGCAATGATCTGCAACCACTGTGCAACGCTCTGACACCATTGTGCAATGCTCTGCCACCACTGTGCAACACTGCAACACTGCAATACTCTGCCAGTACTCGTCAATACTCTGCCAGTACTCGTCAATACTCGCCAATACTCGTCAATACTCGCCAATACTTTGCCAATACTCACCAATACTCTGCCAATACTCACCAATACTCTGCCAATACTCGCCAATACTCTGCCAATACTCTGCCAATACTCTGCCAATACTCTGCCAATACTCGCCAATACTCGCCAATACTCGCCAATACTCTGCCAATACTCGCCAATACTCTGCCAATACTCGCCAATACTCTGCCAATACTCGCCAATACTCTGCCAATACTCGCCAATACTCTGCCAATATACTCTGCCAATACTCTGCCAATACTCTGCCAATACTCTGCAATAAAATTTTAATAGAAACAAAGAATTTTTATTTTATTTTTTTTACCAAATTTTAAGTATATTTTGATTTATAGCGCAAAAATTTAAAAACCCAGAGGTGATCAAATACCACCAAAAAAGGGGGAAAAAAAGTACAAAAAATTCATTTGGGTACAGTGTTGCATGACTGAGTAATTGTCATTCAAAGTGTGAGAGTACCGAAAGCTGAAAATTGGTCTGGTTAGGAAGGGGGTTTAAGTGGCCAGTGGGTAAGTGGTTAAATGTCAACATGCCTGCTTTTCTTGTCTTTCAGGTATCAGGCTGCATTCAATGTGTGAATTGTATAATGAGTTCAATCTTCAAGGTGAGAAATTTAGCTTTTTCAATTGAGTTTTTCTTTTTCTTTTATTTTAACTTGTTTTAATAGATTTGCAATTTGTATCCAGGATTCCCTATTCTGATGCTGGTTTAGTACATTCATGATCTGGAACTGTCCTAGTTATTGAATTCACAAATCTTCCCAATAGAAGCCAGAGAATAGAATGTGCTGGATGTAGTAATTTACAAAATATAAAAAAAGTCTACCAAATACAATCAGGTCACCCAGTGGTGAGATTGTCTTGTGCTGCATTTATGTTAATGCATCCTACTTCTGGTCACGTCCCAACGCATTTCGTCACATCAACGTTATCAAGTTTTGCCTCTACGATGGGAGTACACAAAAGTGAACTTGTCTTGTGCTGAGTCTTATACAATGGGAGAACAGCATGGCGGACTTGTCTTGTACTGAGACTGGAGGTTAGCTTTAACATGTATGACAAAATGTGACTATATTCTTTCCCACTAGTTAAATATGTATTTATTGATTGATGTTTATCTTTCTGTTTCCACACTGTACAATTGTGTGATTTAGATATGTGCATCATAGTCTGCCATGTATGTTCTATGTTCCAGGACAGGGCTTTTCCCATAGTATTGGGTACTGATAGCGTCCTGAAGGTTTTTGTCCATTTTTTTTTTACTGTATTTGTTCTTTATATAATATGCTATTTGTTATGCTAAACAAAACACTTCATGGACTCCTCTGGTGTCAGTTTTTAATTTTAGCTGGACAAACCCGAATACTACCCTACGATCAACCGGCTGTAACGCAGAAGTGACCTTCCCACAGCTTGGGGAAGACCTCCCGAACATCAGGTGAGGGACATTCTGTCATACGGAGCGACCCAGAACTACAGAGTGTGCTAATTCATAGACATGTGCAATTCGTTTCGTTTTTTTTCGTTTTTTTTTCGTTTTTTTTTCGTTATTTTCATTCGTTCGTTTTCGTCCGAATGAACGAATCATTCAAATCAATTCTTTCCGTGATACAGTGATGAGACTTCCACCCGGCAGTAATTGCTATCACCACGTGCTGGTAAAAAAACTCCCCTTTTGGGGATACACTCACCAGAGCAAAGAAAGATTTGGGCACATCAATCAAAAGACCAATGAATACTGCAACCTCTTAAATCCGTCCGCCTTTCCTCCGCCTGCATGTATCAGAGTGGTGCCTCTCCCATAATATCCATCATAGAAGAAACAGAATATAGCGGATAGCGTAGTACAGTTTGGAACAAAAGGGTTTTTATTTCAGTTTCCCGTATCCCCCCAAGTAAAATATGCGTACCAAAATACAAATAGTAAATGACTTTGTAAATAAGTAAAGTTGCACTCTGCCTGTGCAGTTTCCGTCCGCCGGAAACTGTGCCAAAAGACCGCCGTGTAGAAAATCCCCTTACACTTCCTGTCTCGGCCGGCTGGAGCGCACTCTGGAACGCACCGCGTCACTTCCTGCGAGGCCACGACCCTGACGCGTTTCGTCACTTCCGGACGTCGTCTGAGGGTGTGGCCTCGCTATAGGAAGTGTGATATTTATCTAAGCATCGCCTGGATTGTCTCCAATCAGGCTGCCGGTTAGTCTGAAGGACCTTACTTGCGGCCAATCAGACATAGCGGATACGATGCTACTGGATTACTATCAGCATGGAGTGTATAAATGTACATATATAAAGAACATTTAAAACATTATCTAAAAAAACATTATCTAAAAAAACATTATCTAAAAAAACATTTGAAACATTAAAAACGGCATCAAATACATTCATCACAATTGTGCTGTTATTGTCCTATTATTCTATGTTATTCTTCTAAAAATATATAGGCAATCTTAGTGCGCTATCTCACACCATCTATTTATAGGATCTCATACCGCCTGTCAGTATATAGATGCCAGCAGAGAGAAAACCTATGTGGGTATGTCAGCCTTGGAATAATGTATTCCATATGTATTGTTATGTGGTACGGTATGCATGTATATGAAAGTTTAACCCTTTTACTGCATTAAATGCGCTGCGGGAGAGGCCGATTGGTCGGCTGCTTATCTTGTGGTGTATGGCCGCTGTTGCACCCAAAAGGCATCAATATTCCTCCTTCTGGCGATATGACATCCTTTTGATCATGTCACATTAATATACTTCCAAATATTATTTGTAATTCGATTCTACATGCTCATAATGCGATTTAACTTAAAAATATATATAAAATATCAATAAATACACAAATAAATAAACAATCAGGCAATTCAGGGAACCACATATGACATTTGAGATCTGTGCGGTCACACTGTGTACATATTGGTTAGGGGAGGTTCATCCCTGTTATGCCCATTCTGTGCATTTGGATTAAAAAGAGAATTATCATGACATGCCATTATGCATGTATGTTTAGATGCATGTATAGCGCATAAATCTCCATATGCCATAGCCGTACACAATTAATGGCAAATTTTGAGATTATTGTTTCCACTCTCAATAATATTTAGCATGAAGAATATCAAGGACTTTTGATGCCGATATATATCAGAGATTATTGAAAATTAATGATTGTTAAATAAATTAATTATAAAATTAATTATAAAATTAAAATTAAAATTAAACAATTCAAAAATTGAAAATTAAAATTACCAATAGTAGGAACTATGAAAAATGGGTATGTGGTTCAATGTAAATTACACTCCCTATTGGAAATATAGACCTGCTGTGACCCATGACCTTGGCTGAGCACACATCAAATTGCATGCCCATATTCTAAAGGGGTTAGGCCCTGTATGTATACAACTATATATGTGGAAATTGTATATATAAAACGACATATATTGGTAGAATCCCTAAGAAGATAAAAATGTAAAAATGTATTGTTAAAAATCTGGACAATATGCAAAATAGGATATAAAATAGGAGAACACCTGCGTAAAGAACTATATATGCTTAAAATTATATATATATATATAAAAATATACATACATAAAACTGCATATAAAATCACATGTGTATAAGAAGCCAGATACGTGTAAAGCTATATATCAAAGTGCCCTGAGGTAAAATGGAATAAAAATGCATAAAATGCATTATTGTGTGGTGAAATAAGATGCATTAGGGTAATAAAATATTCTATTAAAAATATTCTATTTAAAGCATATTTTATATTCCATATAAAAGTTTTCAAATCTGTGGCGAGATAAAATGCATAGAGAAAATAAAATATTCTATTAAAAACATTCCATTAAAAAAACTACGCATCTTATATACCAAAAAGGTGTTTTTTATGCCAAAAAGAGTATTTATGGATATCCCTCTCACTGTCCATTCTGAAAATTCAGCGTGCGGTTTTAAGGGTCACTCTGGACTATTATTCCTCATGTGTCACTTATAAAGCAGTTAATATCTAACTCTACATTAAGGCCTTTTGGTACTAAAACATCTGTGGAATAGATCCAGTGGGTTTCGCGTTTTGATAATTCCCGTACTATGTTCATGCCTCTCCAGTGGGGTAGGATGTGTTCCACTCCCCAAAATGATAATCCTGATGCATCCTGATTGTGTTTCAGCTTGAAATGCAGAGACACATTGTGGTCTTTAAACCCTATTTTAATGTTGTGTATGTGCTCTGCAATTCTCACTCTTAATTTTCTTTTTGTTCTTCCGATGTACATTAGCCCACATGGGCATTTTAATGCGTATACCACATGTGTAGTGTTACATGTAATAAACTGTTCCACCGTGAACGTTTGATTGTTAACTGGAGAGGTGAATGTGCTTAAGGCCCTACATGGAGTGGTCACTTCTCTGCATGCCTTACACCTTCTACAGGCAAAGAAGCCGTTTTGGTCCCAAAACGTCGGTGGTCGCTTCGGTGGATCCAAGATCTTTCGTACAATTTTGTCTCCAAAGTTGCTTGCTTTCCTATAGATAAACTGCGGCATAGGTAGCAATTCTGTTTTTAGTTTTTTGTCTAGCATCAACACATGCCAGTGTTGTTTAAATATTTTCTCAACCTCCCTATATTGGGAATGAAATCCAGAGCTTGTAACAGCGGACGTATCATCATTATACTCAGTAATCCAACATGACGACGCTCTACTAGCTTTAAATTGGGCCTTGAGTAAGAGAGAGGACATCCCCCACAATCAAAAAGTGTTTTTAAGAAACAGTCTGGATTTCTGTCTCAGCCACAATTACTTTTGGTTCGATAGTGCTTTTTATTCCCAGTAACGCGGAGTAGCCATGGGCGCCAAGTTTGCGCCAAGTATTGCAAATCTGTTCATGGCGGAATGGGAAGATAAGACGATTTTTAATAAACAACGGGCTGAGCTAGTGTTTTATAAGCGTTTTATAGATGATTTGTTTTTTATATGGGCAGGGCACGAGGAGGGTTTAAACACGTTTTTAGAGTTTTTAAACAAAAATGACCGCAACATAATTTTAACTTCCGACAGAAGCAAGGAGGAAATTAATTATCTGGACGTCACGGTATATAAAAAAGGAGGAAAACTGGAAACAAAAGTATTTTTTAAAAAGACAGACAGGAATAGCTACCTGCCGATCACGAGTGGACATCACCCGCAATGGCTTAAAAATATACCTAAGGGACAAATTATGCGGGTGCGTCGTAATTGCTCCGAAGACGAGAATTTTACCACCCAGGCAAATGTTTTAGCGGAAAGGTTTGTAACTAAAGGTTACAACCCCAGCACGTTGGAGAAGGTAGTGGAAGAAGTGAGAAAGATACCAAGATCAACCTGCCTGGCAGAGAAGATAAATGGGGATATTCCACTACAAGAGCCAAAAGAGAAGAATAAGAACACCACGAATAAAGAATGGGGTTTCATCTCTGGATTTCATTCCCAATATAGGGAGGTTGAGAAAATATTTAAACAACACTGGCATGTGATGATGCTAGACAAAAAACTAAAAACTGAATTGCCACCTATGCCACAATTCATCTATAGGAAAGCAAGCAACTTTGGAGACAAAATTGTACGAAAGATCTTGGATCCACCGAAGCGACCACCGACGTTTTGGGACCAAAACGGCTTCTTTGCCTGTAGAAGGTGTAAGGCATGCAGAGAAGTGACCACTCCATGTAGGGCCTTAAGCACATTCACCTCTCCAGTTAACAATCAAACGTTCACGGTGGAACAGTTTATTACATGTAACACTACACATGTGGTATACGCATTAAAATGCCCATGTGGGCTAATGTACATCGGAAGAACAAAAAGAAAATTAAGAGTGAGAATTGCAGAGCACATACACAACATTAAAATAGGGTTTAAAGACCACAATGTGTCTCTGCATTTCAAGCTGAAACACAATCAGGATGCATCAGGATTATCATTTTGGGGAGTGGAACACATCCTACCCCACTGGAGAGGCATGAACATAGTACGGGAATTATCAAAACGCGAAACCCACTGGATCTATTCCACAGATGTTTTAGTACCAAAAGGCCTTAATGTAGAGTTAGATATTAACTGCTTTATAAGTGACACATGAGGAATAATAGTCCAGAGTGACCCTTAAAACTGCACGCTGAATTTTCAGAATGGACAGTGAGAGGGATATCCATAAATACTCTTTTTGGCATAAAAAACACCTTTTTGGTATATAAGATGCGTAGTTTTTTTAATGGAATGTTTTTAATAGAATATTTTATTTTCTCTATGCATTTTATCTCGCCACAGATTTGAAAACTTTTATATGGAATATAAAATATGCTTTTAATAGAATATTTTTAATAGAATATTTTATTACCCTAATGCATCTTATTTCACCACACAATAATGCATTTTATGCATTTTTATTCCATTTTACCTCAGGGCACTTTGATATATAGCTTTACACGTATCTGGCTTCTTATACACATGTGATTTTATATGCAGTTTTATGTATGTATATTTTTATATATATATATATAATTTTAAGCATATATAGTTCTTTACGCAGGTGTTCTCCTATTTTATATCCTATTTTGCATATTGTCCAGATTTTTAACAATACATTTTTACATTTTTATCTTCTTAGGGATTCTACCAATATATGTCGTTTTATATATACAATTTCCACATATATAGTTGTATACATACAGGGCCTAACCCCTTTAGAATATGGGCATGCAATTTGATGTGTGCTCAGCCAAGGTCATGGGTCACAGCAGGTCTATATTTCCAATAGGGAGTGTAATTTACATTGAACCACATACCCATTTTTCATAGTTCCTACTATTGGTAATTTTAATTTTCAATTTTTGAATTGTTTAATTTTAATTTTAATTTTATAATTAATTTTATAATTAATTTATTTAACAATCATTAATTTTCAATAATCTCTGATATATATCGGCATCAAAAGTCCTTGATATTCTTCATGCTAAATATTATTGAGAGTGGAAACAATAATCTCAAAATTTGCCATTAATTGTGTACGGCTATGGCATATGGAGATTTATGCGCTATACATGCATCTAAACATACATGCATAATGGCATGTCATGATAATTCTCTTTTTAATCCAAATGCACAGAATGGGCATAACAGGGATGAACCTCCCCTAACCAATATGTACACAGTGTGACCGCACAGATCTCAAATGTCATATGTGGTTCCCTGAATTGCCTGATTGTTTATTTATTTGTGTATTTATTGATATTTTATATATATTTTTAAGTTAAATCGCATTATGAGCATGTAGAATCGAATTACAAATAATATTTGGAAGTATATTAATGTGACATGATCAAAAGGATGTCATATCGCCAGAAGGAGGAATATTGATGCCTTTTGGGTGCAACAGCGGCCATACACCACAAGATAAGCAGCCGACCAATCGGCCTCTCCCGCAGCGCATTTAATGCAGTAAAAGGGTTAAACTTTCATATACATGCATACCGTACCACATAACAATACATATGGAATACATTATTCCAAGGCTGACATACCCACATAGGTTTTCTCTCTGCTGGCATCTATATACTGACAGGCGGTATGAGATCCTATAAATAGATGGTGTGAGATAGCGCACTAAGATTGCCTATATATTTTTAGAAGAATAACATAGAATAATAGGACAATAACAGCACAATTGTGATGAATGTATTTGATGCCGTTTTTAATGTTTCAAATGTTTATTTAGATAATGTTTTTTTAGATAATGTTTTAAATGTTCTTTATATATGTACATTTATACACTCCATGCTGATAGTAATCCAGTAGCATCGTATCCGCTATGTCTGATTGGCCGCAAGTAAGGTCCTTCAGACTAACCGGCAGCCTGATTGGAGACAATCCAGGCGATGCTTAGATAAATATCACACTTCCTATAGCGAGGCCACACCCTCAGACGACGTCCGGAAGTGACGAAACGCGTCAGGGTCGTGGCCTCGCAGGAAGTGACGCGGTGCGTTCCAGAGTGCGCTCCAGCCGGCCGAGACAGGAAGTGTAAGGGGATTTTCTACACGGCGGTCTTTTGGCACAGTTTCCGGTGGACGGAAACTGCACAGGCAACTTTACTTATTTACAAAGTCATTTACTATTTGTATTTTGGTACGCATATTTTACTTGGGGGGATACGGGAAACTGAAATAAAAACCCTTTTGTTCCAAACTGTACTACGCTATCCGCTATATTCTGTTTCTTCTATGATGGATATTATGGGAGAGGCACCACTCTGATACATGCAGGCGGAGGAAAGGCGGACGGATTTAAGAGGTTGCAGTATTCATTGGTCTTTTGATTGATGTGCCCAAATCTTTCTTTGCTCTGGTGAGTGTATCCCCAAAAGGGGAGTTTTTTTACCAGCACGTGGTGATAGCAATTTTAGCTTTTTTAGCGCTGCTGCGATATTTAAAGAGACAGCACCCTTATAAGGGAGTGTTGGGACTCATTTAGGATATCGCCGTATCACCATTCTTGTTTTTACTATACAGTAGCTGCTTTATTTTTGTATGTGAATACATTTTAACCCATCCATATTTTATCTTATCTTATTTTAACTTTATTTATATATTTATATATTTATATATATATTGAGTATCATACTTTAAATATCCTAATCCATGAGCGCAGAGTGATAGACCAAAGGTGGCGGCTTTTTCTCTGGTTTTATCCACATAGCAGAATCATTCAAATCGTACGAATCCAAAAATAACGAATCGTAACGAATCGTTCGAACCGTACGAATCCAATAAACGAATTATTTGAATCGAACAAATCCGAAAAACAACGAAAATCCGAAAAAAAATAATTAGAAACAACTAATGTACTAATGAAGAAAATCCGAAAAACGAAAACGAACGAAAAAATTCGTACATTCGTAACTTTTTTTTTTTGTTGAAATGGTAATTTTCCGCGTCCCTTACAATGGTGCTGCTAAACGTGCTTCGAATGGATTGAACAAAAAAATTCGTACATTCGTAACTTTTTTTTCGATTCGTAACTTTTTTTTTCGATTCGTAACTTTTTTTTTTCGATTCGTAACTTTTTTTTTTTTTTTTTCGATTTGTAATTTTCCGTGTCTCTATTGAACAAAAAAATTCGCACATTCGTAACTTTTTTTTTTTTTTTTTTCGATTCGTAACTTTTTTTTCGATTCGTAACTTTTTTTTCGATTCGTAACTTTTTTTTTCGATTCGTAAATTTTAAAATGTAATAATAGCATACACATTACATAAAATTATGAATTATGCTCTGATTACGAATCTACAAATGTACGAATAAATACGAATGCGTCCGAAAATTAAACTACGAAAATTAAACTAA
Organism: Lithobates sylvaticus; assembly: GCA_028564925.1. Classification (NCBI taxonomy): domain Eukaryota; kingdom Metazoa; phylum Chordata; class Amphibia; order Anura; family Ranidae; genus Lithobates; species Lithobates sylvaticus. The sequence goes on along the minus strand of CM053031.1, from coordinate 298,287,003 downwards.
CGAAAAAAAAACGAATCAACGAAAAAATAACTCTTACGAATGTACGAATCGTTACGAATCCGAACACCGACGACTTACGAATGTACGAATCGTTACGAATCAACGGAAACTAAAAAAACGAAAAACGAAAATAAACAAATTTTTTTTTGTTGTGCACATGTCTACTAATTCAACCCACCAGAGCTCACCGTTCACTGGTCCAGCTTCAGAGAACTCAAACCTCATTGGTTAATCCAAGGTCATATTCTCATAAAATGAGAAGACAAAAGGAGGTGCCCCAGGGATTTTATGGGCAAGGGTTGAAACCACATATAGAAGTAGAAACTTATATAAAAAAAATAGTACAAAATGTATTGATTAACAAGACGTACCGTTTACACGTAGAAGTATTAAAATCCCAGTCATGACATAGGTCTCATAGTTGTAGGCCAATCAATATATATATGGGTTCAGAACTTCCAACATGTTTCGGATAGACATGTGCAATTTGTTTCGTTTTTTCTGTTTTTTAGTTTTTTTTTGTTATTTTTGTTCATTCGCTATCGTACGAATGAACGAACGATTTGCTAAAAATTTTAACGAATCTGAAAACAACGAAAATCCGAAAAAAACAAATTAGAAACAACGAATGTACGAAAGAAGAAAATCCGAATAACGAAAACAGGAACAACGAAAATCAAAATTAATGAAAAAATTCGTACATTCGGAACTTTTTTTTTTTTCGATTTGTAATTTTCCGTGTCTCTTACAATGGCGCTGCTTAACGTGCTTCGAATGGATTGAACGAAAAAATTTGTACATTCGTAACTTTTTTTTTTTTTTTTCGATTCGTAATTTTCCGTGTCTCTTACAATGGCGCTGCTTAACGTGCTTCGAATGGATTGAACGAAAAAATTCGTACATTCGTAACTTTTTTTTTTTTTTTTTCGATTTGTAATTTTCCGTGTCTCTTACAATGGCGCTGCTTAACGAGCTTCGAATGGATTGAACGAAAAAATTTGTACATTCGTAACTTTTTTTAGATTCGTAATTTTCCGTGTCTCTTAAAATGTAATAATAGCATACACATTACATAACATTATGAATTATGCTCTGATTACGAATCTACGAATGTTACGAATGTACGAATAAATACAAATGCGTCCGAATTTAGAATAAACAAATAAAGAAAATTAAACTAACGGAAAAAACGAATCAACGAAAAAGTAACTCTTACGAAAATACGAATTGTTACGAATACGAACACCGACGACTTACGAATTTACGAATCGTTACGAATACGAACACCGACGACTTACGAATTTACGAATCGTTACGAATCAACGGAAACGGAAAAAACGAAACGAAAATAAACAAATTTTTTTGTTGTGCACATGTCTAGCTTCGGAACATTTATGGGTTAAATTCCTCCTTCAGGGGATCATTTAAGCCAAGCTGTATTGCCTAATGGTATAATAGCAAAAAAAAGATAAAGGTCAGCCATAATCAGTATTATGTGCACAAAAACTTGTTTGCATGAAACGATAATTGTGCATGTCTTATGCCGCGTACACACGACCGGACTTTCCGGCAGAAAAGGTCAGACGGAATCATTCCGTCAGATATTCCGATAGTGTGCGGGATAATCCAATCGTTTTTCGTCAAAAAATTCAGATGGACCTACAAATAGAACACGCTTTAAATCTTTCTGATGGAATCAATTTCTATCGGGAAAACCGCTCGCCTGTATGCTGGTCCGACGGACCAAATACGACGTAAGGGCAGCTATTGGCTACTGGCTATTGAACTTCCTTTTCTAGTCCCGTCGTACGTCATCGCGTTCGAAACAAACGGACTTTGGTCCGAACGTGTGTGGGCAAGTCCATTTGGTCGGAAATCCATTGGAGTTTATTCTGACGGAAAGTCCGTTACTGACTAATTGCGTGCGCAATTTTCTCTTGATTTGGGATGTGTCTTGGGTTCCAGAATTCAATCTAAATAGGTAGCCTTCAACTAATTTTCCTGTTCTCGTAAAATAAGCTCATCAGGTTTCCATCCTCCAGAAAGAAGTAGGGTGCCATCTCCATCATTCTTATCCTTCTCCACAAATATTTTCCTCCGTGCAGAGACTGTATATGTCAGAGCTATATAAATGTATAATAATAGTATGTGACTGTGACATTGGAGTGTAAGCTCCTCTGGTTCAGCATCTGATGCGATTGGCTCAGTTTTCTTTGTACAGCACTGCAGAATATGTCATGTAGGGTCAGGGGGTTAGGGTGAGGGTTTCCCCTAAAAGAACAAGGTTAGGACTCAGGGATTGGAATAGTGACCTCCCCCAAAGGTCTGCAGGCGGGTCCCCAGAGGTCAAAGGTCAAGAGGTCTTGCTGACCCACCCCCAACAAAGTGTACCGCCTACCCCAACTAAGTTGGGGCATGAACAAGTCGGGGTAAGCGCTTTGCTAAAAAAAAATGTATAATAATATTAGTGTGTGCACCACAGTGCATTAAAAGTGGGTGGCTTACCAGATTCCAAAGGAAGAAAGCAACACCCTTCATAGTGTAAATCTGCGGGTATAACTATGCTTAATAAGTATAAATACACTTACAATGGATAGATGTTTTGCAAGCAATTCAAACCATGTGTATGGTAAATTTTCCCAAAAGCAAGATGGCCGCGGCTGGGTCGCACATGCGCAGTAGCGTGTGTTCTGGTTCTTCCTTACGCATTTCCTCAAACGTGACTTCATCAGGGGAACACAACACACACTGCCACTGATGTCTTTTACCTGACTATATAGAGAGGATTGCCCCCTAATTGGACAGAGCAGCTCAAGCTCAATATTCTATTAACCCTTTTGGGGAAAAAACAACTTCAGCGAGACAGTGTGTGATTACCAAACCAGTGCCCCCTATAGAAGGGAGTATTGGGTGCATTCAGAGTGTTACCTCAATGGCAAGTGTCACAGCCAACACATATCGGGTCCCTCACACAGAAAGCCACGGCTGCATTTTCTGTGCCTACCAATGTCAGCTGCCAGTGCCCACTGTGCCACCTACCAGTGCCCACTGTGCCACCTACCAGTGCCCACAGTGCCATCCATCAATGCCCACCATTGCTGCTAATTAATGCCCATCAGTGTCTTCTAATCAGTGCCACAGATCGGTAGTGCCACCCATCAGTGCCCATTAGTGCCACCTCATCAGTGCCCCCTATCAGCGCACATCAGTGAAGGAGAAAAATTACCTGTTTTCAAAATTTTATAACAAACTATGACACGGTTTATTTTTTTTGGTCCTTTTTTGTTTTATTTAGCAAAAAAATTAAAAACAACAGTAACTAAATACCACCAAAGGAAGCTCTATCTGTGTGAAAAAAAAGATAAAAATTTAATTTGGGTAAACTGTAGCATGACCGCGCAATTTTCATTCAAAGAGTGACAGCGCTGAAAGCTGAAAATTGGTCTGGGCAGGAAGGGGTTTTAAGTGCCCAGTAAGCAAGTTAAGGACACGGGTGGCCGGCTTCTTGGTCAACTGCTTAAAGGGGTTGTAAAGGCAGAAGCCCCCTTTAGCCACCCTAACACTTACCTGAGGTCCCTCTCTGTCCAGCGATGTCCACGAGTGTCTCAGCCATCCGAGATACTCCCTCCTGATTGGCGGAGACACAGCAGCGGCGCCATTGGCTGCCACTGCTGTCAATCAAAATTAGCTAGCCAATCAGGGGAGAGAGGGGCCGGGCTGGGTCAGGGGTTCCGTGTCTGAATGGACACAGGGAGCTGTGACTCAGCTCAGGTGCCCCCATAGGAAGCTGCTTGCTGTGGGGGGCACTGAGCAGGAGGGAGGGGCGAGGAGCACAGAAGAGGGACCCAAGAAGAGGAGGATCCGGGCTGCTCTGTGCAAATCCACTACACAGAGCAGGTAAGTATAACATGTTTGTTATTGTTATAGGAAAAAAAAAACAATACTTTACAATCACTTTTACCACTTGCCGCTTGCCCTATAGACAAAAGACATTGGCAAAGTGGTTTCAAAATCCTGACCGGACGTCACAGGACATCCTCAGGATTTTGAGCCGCTGCGCTCCCCCGGGGGCGCGCATCACGGCGATCGTTGTTGCGGGGTGTCAGTCTGAAACCCTGCAACTACGATCTTGGTGAAGAGTCTCCGACGGAGACTCTTTACCACGTGATCAGCCGTGTCCAATCACGGCTGATCACAAAGTAAATAGGAAGAGCCGGTGACCTGCTTTTCCTCACTCGTGTCTGTCAGACGCGAGTAGAGGAGAGCCGATCGGCTGCTCCTCTGACAGGGGGGTCTGTGCTGATCGATTATCAGCACAGCCCCCCCGAGGATGCCCACACTGGACCACCAGGGATGCCACCAGACCACCAGGGATGCCTAGCACCAGGTATGCCACCCTAGACCACCAGGGATGACACACAGTGCCCACAATGGTTGCCAATCAGTGCCCACAATGGGCATCACTGATTGGCATGCATTATTGTTTGGCACTGATTGGCATCCATCAGTACAAAACAAACAAATACAATGCCGCCTATCAGTGCCCATCCATGGCGCCTATCAGTGCTCATCCATGCCGCCTATCAGTGCCCATCCATGCTCATCCATGCCGCCTATCCATGCCCATCTGTGCCGCCTATCCATGCCCACCCATGCCGCCTAGCCATGCCAATCCGTGCCAGCTATCAGTGCCCATCCGTGTCACCCATCAGTGCCACCTATAAGTGCCCATCAGTGCCGCCTATCAGTGCCACATATCAGTGCCCATCAATGCCACCTCATCAGTGCCACTTCATTGGTGCACCTCATCGGTGCCCGTCAGTGCAGCCCCATCAGTGCCCATCAGTGAAGGAGAACACTTACTTATTTACAAAGTTTTGAAACAAACAAAAAAAAAAAAACTTTTTTCAAAATTGTCGGTCTTTTTTTATTTGTTTAGCAAAAAATATAAACCGTAGAGGTGATCAAATACCACCAAAGAAAGCTCTCTTTGTTTGAAAAAAAATTATAAAAATTTAATTTGGGTACAGTGTAGCATTCAAAGTGCGACAGTGCTGAAAGCTCAAAATTGGTCTGGGCAGGAAGGGGGTTTATGTGCCCTGTATTGAAGTGGTTAACAACCAGCTATTTCTTCACACAGAATTCAAATTGGTCTAAGGTTTTTCGACCAATCACAATTGTAATTGTTCTGAAAAGTTGGAAAATTTATAAACAAAACAAATTTGTATGTATTTCAGAAAAATTCATTACTTTTTGTTACTATTTCATTTAGAGATTCGGATACATCCCGATTCTCCAAATAACCAAAAATTCATCCGAATTTGTATTCGGACCGAAACGAATTGCACATGTCTAGTGTGGAGGAAGTGGAATATCCTGCACAGAATCCTGACCTCAACCCTTCTGAACACATCCCCCATACTCATGACAGGTGCACTTCACAGCAGTTTTAGTTATGAAAACATTGTTTGAGACCCTGATTTACCCCATTGATTGCATTTCTTTTGTTATTCACTTATCGATAACAGTGAAAAAAAAAGGAATAAGACCTTTTATTAAACAAAGAAACACAAAGAGATTTTGGATCGTCTTGTGCCATGAGGCCCCAGTGAGATCTCAGCATTGTAATGGGACACAGGAGGGATATGGCTGGAGATCTCAGGGAGATGCTGAATGCTTTTATATACAGTGAGATAATGCAGGGTGGGGAGAGAACCTGTGTGTCCTCTCTACCCAACACTCCGATCTCCTGTATAGAACTGGCAGAAGGACCAACACAAGATCTGATAACAAGACCTCTACAGGATGCATTTTATTCATCTAGAACAGGAAGATTTTGGCTGTTTTATACATAAAATATTCTTCAACAAGGTGATCGATCATTTTTGACAATTATACAATGTTGTATATTCCTCATCTCTGTCCCCTCAGTATTCCTGTACAGGTGAGTGTTTACGATGGGGTTTATTTACTACAGCTGGAAGGTGCAAAATCAGGCTCACTTCTGCATAGAGACCAATCGGCTTCCAGGTTTTATTGCCAAAGCCTAATTAAACAAGCCAAGGCTGGAAGCTGATTGGCTACCATACACAATGGCACCAGATTCTGAGTGCCCCAGTTATTAGACATGTGCACTGCCAAATAATTTGTTCATTTTCGTTTTCGTTTCAGTGTTTCTTATTTTTTTTGGGTCATTCGTTATGATCGCAATGAGTAAATTTGTTCATTCATACATTCGTAAATTTGTACATTCGTACATTCATAAATTAGTACATTTGTAAATGCGTACATTCATACAGTCATAAATTAGTACATTTGTACATTCGTAAATTCGTAAATTAGAAAATTTGGAAATTTGAAAACCCAAAAATTAGAAAATCTGAAATAGTAACTAACTATTAAATTATAGGTATTGTAATTTCCTTTCAAATTTGGCTGTTAGTGAACACAAATTTATCTGAAGTTACGAATTATCCGAAATAACGAACGCCACATCTAAACAAAATGGAACGGAACAAGTTAATAATAAATAATAATGAACGTTTTTATTATTATTATTATTATTATTATTATTATTTATTATTATTTTATTCATTACGTTCCATTCGTTTGGATACAGCATTCGTTATTTTGGATAATTTGTAACTTAAGATAAATTTGTATTTGTTACGTTCACTTAAAGCCAAATTTGAAAGGAGATTACAATACCTATAATTTAATAGTTAGTAATAGTTAAGTTATTATTCATTAATTATAAATTCAGATTTCCAAATGTACAAATGTGCGAATATACAAATGTACAAATTTACTAATGTACGGATTTTCGAATATTCAAATTTACGAATATTCAGAAAAATTTGTTAAACGGGTTTTCGTTAATTTGGATATTTCTAAGTTAACGAATTTGTCGAAACTCCCTGGTACATTCAGCTCTGATTCCTAAAATCTGGTGACCCCAGTCTGTGTATTTCTCAGAAAAGAGGTCCTGTAACGATGAGATGTTCCGGAAGTTCAATTTTTACCATACAAGTTATAAAATTACACTTTACAATTACACCCTGGTAATTTCTGCTATTCCTTCTTATCATTTTACAGATCTTTACACACTAACACTTTAGGAAAATGTCAAGGCGGAAATGGAAAAGACAAAGAATACAGTATTGATACAATGTTTTGTTGAAGGTCTGGTGTCATTGGATGAAATGCTCTGACATTGAAACTCATCCAAATATTGTACCTAATGAATAATGTCATTAAAGCGATTGTAAAATGGCTGGGTGCCTTTTTTTAATTTTTTATTTTTGTCAGACCTGTAAGGTAATGTCATAATGTGATAGTATGCATCGAATACTAGCACATTATTTGACACATACCTAAAAATGGAGCATCAGAGAGTCACAGAGCTGGAGTCCGCAAACCCAGAAGCAAGATGGGTGAAGATGGAAGCGGCCTCCAGCGATGACATCACTGAAGGCCGCTTCCATCTTCACCCGTCTTGCTTCCGGGTTCGCGGACTCCAGCTCTGTGATTGGCCGTGATGACGTCACTCCTGCACATGCACATGGGAGCCACTATTTACGGCACAGGGCTCTGAAGGAATGGCCCAGGTGGCCGTTTCTTCAGAGCGCATGCGCCAGTGATGCCACTGGCTGCATGCACAGTAAATATCTCCTAAACGGTGCAAGTTTAGATTTTTACACTACCTATAGGTAAGACTTATTATAGGCCTATTGGCAGGGGCATTGCTAGGTCTGCAAAAGATCTGGGGCTAGAGCCCAAAGCAGCGGTCACCAACCTTTTTGCATGCCCCCGGGGGGGGGGGGGGGGTTGTTGGGCTGTGATGTGGAGAGTTGGTAAGCAATTTTTCACCGGCAATGGCTGGTGTTGGCATTCCAAGCATCATGGCACCATGGTTGATATGGTTTCAGGGTAATTGAAGTGCATTATTTCTATTGTTACATTCTAATATATATATATATATATATATATATATATATATATATATATATATATATATGGTTCAACTCGCCATACTACAGAATCAGTGGGAGCCCTGGGCGTGTCACTTGCCACATCTCCTGCCACCAGATGCAGCATGTCACTTGCCGCTGTTACCAGATGCAGCATGTTACTTGCCGCTGTTACCAGATGCAGCATGTTACTTGCCACCGTCACCTGCCACCTGATGTGGATTGCCACATCTCCTACCACCATTTGCAGATTGTCACTTGCCACGTCTCCTGCCACCATTTTCAGATTGTCACTTGCTACGTCACCGGCCACCAGATGTGGGTTGTCATTTGCCAACTGATGTGGATTGTCATTTGCCATGCCAGCCAGTTCCACCAAATGTGCATTGACGCTGCACTGGTGGCAGGCTGACAGCACTGGCCCATTTAGCGAGAGCAGGAGAGCAGTGATGCGGGGTGGGCAGTGAGAGATGTCATCTCGCTGCTCCCCGCCACACCTCCGACATTGAAGCAAGGGGGTCTGGCTGCAAAGTGGCGATCCACGAGGACAGGAAGCACGTGACCTCCACTCCACCGTGCTGTGAGGGCGGAAGAGCGCTGATGTGTGGCGGGCATTGAGAGATCATGTAATTTCTCTGCCGCTCGCTGTACTTCGCTCCCAGATTGAAGAGGCCAGGCTGTGAAGAGCGCTGATGTGGAACGGGCAGAGAGAGATGTTGTCTCTGCTTGTCCGCCTGCTTTTCTTCTCTCCTCTGCCTCTCTCATGCAGCCAGTCCACCCACCACAGCAGCTGCAACCTGCTGGTTAGGCAGGGACCCTGCGGCATGAGACTTGGGGCTATAGCCCCAATAGCCACCCCCTAACACCTAGCAACGCCCCTGCCTATTGGTACAAGTCAAGGATGGAAGTTTACTTCCACTTTAGATCAGGAAAATGGCCTCAATAGATGAGATGAGGTGTGCTGACTGATCGCATTAGAACTTGATTGAACGGAGGCTGTTTAGTTCTATTACTGATATCTCCATTTTATTGATGATTTGCTAAATTCTCCCCAGGTCGATTTGTCTGTCTATAGGACATCACACGATTCAAGAACCCAGGCAATGGTGATCCATGAATAATGGGATTGTCTATAGATGAGACCATTCTGGATTCCTATCTTGGGGAGTTCACAGAATTCACAAACTACAATTTATCAACTTTGTACACAAATACTGAACCCGACATATTATAATCATTTATATCAGACAATGACTCTCATCTCCCTCTCTGTATTGTTCATTGCTGTGTCTTTACCAGTATGTTGTCTTTTGTATCTATACTATGTCCAATGACAATTCATTCATTTCTAAATAAATAAGTCAATTAATAAATCTTTGAATATATTATGATTTTTTTTTTTTTTTGCAGTCAGCTTCTTTATTAAGAATTATATATTATAGGTGAAATATACCAAATGTAAGGTATACAGAGTCTGATGTGACTGTGGGGAGTGTAAGCTCCTCTGGTGCAAAGACTGATGTTACCACCTAAGCACTCTCTGTACAGCACTGCAGAATATCTTAGAGATATATGAATGTATTTTATTTGTTTATTACAGGTCTATATGTATGTATGTATATGTGTATATGCGTGTGTGTGTGTGTGTGTGTGTGTGTGTATATATGTATATGTATATGTATATGTATATGTATATGTATATGTGTATATATATATATATATATATATATATATATATATATATATATATATATATATATATATATATATATATATATATATATATATATATATATATATATATATATATATATATATAAATAATATAATATAATAATATAATATATTATAAAAAAATATATATAATATTACCAAAAGTATTGGGACACCCGCCTTTACACGCACATGAACTTTAATGGCATCCCAGTCTTAGTCCGTAGGGTTCAATATTGAGTTGGCCCACCCTTTGCAGCTATAACAGCTTCAACTCTTCTGGGAAGGCCGTCCACAAGGTTTAGGAGTGTGTCTATGGGAAATGTTTGACCATTCTTCCAGAAGGCGCATTTGTGAAGTCAGGCACAGATTTTGGATGAGAAGGCCTGGCTCACAGTCTCCACAAAGGTGTTCTTTCAGGTTGAGGTCAGAACTATGTGCAGGCCAGTCAAGTTCCTACACCCCAAACTCGCTCATCCATGTCTTTATGGACCTTGTTTTGAGCACTGGCCCAAATCATTCAGCCTCCACCTCAACTTGAATCTCAGAGGATCCGGTCCTTCCACGGACAGGAGGCCTCAGTGAACGCCGGGGATCGGCTAGGAGCAGCTGTGGTCACCTCTGAGCACCGTGATTAACCGGATCCTCTGAGATTCAAGTTGAGGTGGAGGCTGGATGTTTCTCGTGGAGTAAGGCTCGTTTATTTCTTCTATTTGGTGAGTGTAAACCCCAAAGGGGACGTGTGGAGCACGGTGTGGAAGATAACGGTGATAGGTGCACTCGCCGATTGTTTTATCTACAGACTCACCTACTAGATTTATCACGGACTTTATATCTCCTTCACATCTCTATAGCCTTTATTCACCTCTGTGATTAACAGCACTATTTTTTGCTTTTGATGTATGTGTATTTTATCACGCACAAGAGTGTTAATGTAATATACGTTGACCGGAGCGCTGCTTTGAATAATTTTAATCGCTTTTAGGCTGTTGCAATTACTGAATAATTTGTTTCTATATAAGAAATATTGGTAAATGTTTTCTCTTTTTTGATCCCTGGGTCTGATCACATGCAAATATTTAACGTGTTTAAAAAAAATTAAAAATCATCAAACTGCAGTTTTCCTGGGTTGGAATATGCAAAGTTCACATCAGGGTTGCCAACATCCCACGGCATTTTTAACTGACAAAACATGGAAAATTTACTGGCGGAGCACATTTTTTTTTTTTTTTTTTTTTACTGGCAACCTGAGACATTACAAAACTCATATTGAAAACTAACACAGTAAATATTTAACCACTTCAGCCCCGTACCAATTGGCAGCCAAAGGACCAGGCCCCTTTTTGCGATTCGGCACTGCGTCGCTTTAACTGACAATTGCGCGGTCGTGCTAAGTGGCTCCAAAACAAAATTGGCGTCCTTTTTTTTCCAAAAATAGAGCTTTCTTTTGGTGGTATTTGATCGCCCCTGCGGTTTTTATTTTTTGCGCTATACACAAAAATAGAGCGACAATTTTGAAAACAATGCAATATTCTTTGCTTTTTGCTATAATAAATATCCACAAAAAATATATAAAAAAACATTTTTTTTCCTCAGTTTAGGCCGATACGTATTCTTCTACATATTTTTGGTAAAAAAAACGCAATTAGCGATTATTGATTGGTTTGCGCAAAAGTTATAGCGTACAAAATAGGGGATAGTTTTATAGCATTTTTATTAATATATTTTTTTTTACTAGTAATGGCGGCGATCAGCGATTTTTATTGTGACTGCGACATTATGGCGGACACATCGGACATTTTTGACACATTTTTGGGACCATTGTCATTTATACAGCAATCAATGCTATTTAAATGCATTGATTCCTGTATAAATGACAGTTGTAGTGAAAGAGTTAACCACTAGGGGGAGGGGAGGGGTTATGGGCTGTGACGTGTGTGTGTGTTTTTTTACATTAGGGGCGGGGCTGACGTCTGACGTCATTGATCGGCTTTCCCGATGACCGGGAACAGCCAATCAATGAGAGTTAGAGTAGGAAGCGCGGGGAGAGGTTTGTTTACACAGACCTCTCCCCGTTCTTCAGCTCTGTGACCCGATCGCGGGACACCAGCGGCGATCGGGTCCGCTGGTCCCGCGGCCGGGGGCACGGAGCTCCCGACCGAGTCGCGAGCGCGCCGCTGGTGGCGCGCGCGTGACCCACAGGCAGGCAATTGCAAAATCGTGTTTATATACGGGATTTTGCCTGCCCGTGCCATTCTGCCGCAGTATATCTGCGTGAGGCGGTCGGGAAGCAGTTAAACAGTATAAACATGATATGGAAACACTGACGATACGTAGAACAAAGTAATTAGCTTGATTTACACTCAAAAAGTCAACAGAGCATGAAATTATCAGCCCCTAATATTTACTGGCAGTTGTAAAAAAAAATAACAGATTTTTACAAACTGTCAGTAAATTTACTGGCAGTTGGCAACCCTGGTTCACATCAATAAATGTTTACGTGCATTTTATTCCTAGTTTTTTTTTTTTCAATGAACACCATTTTTAAAACCTCATTTTATTTAGTTTATTGCAAAGTATTCAAATCAATTTAAAATGTAAAATTCATTAAATATATTTTATTTTCCTTTTAATGTCTTGGTGTGAATGATCCTTTAGGATGTCTTCTCCAGTACAATGTCTTCCTGAATCCTCACATCATTTCTCCCTCTCTTGAATAATTGGTGAATGAAATGGTTTTAATTTGGTTACGATGGGAAACCAAACTGACTTCATTTTGCTTGGCCTGTCAGACCTCACCGATTTTCAGATGCTGGTATTTCTGCTGATCCTCCTCGTCTATGTGACCACACTGGTTTCAAATCTTCTTATCGTTTTCTTGGTGGTCTCAGACTCCCACCTGCACACCCCCATGTATTTTTTCCTTTGTAACCTCTCAGTTTTAGACATCATCAATTCCTCCATTTCAACATCTCATATGTCTTTTGACATCTTTACTGGAAACAGGCTGATTTCATACCCAACTTGTATCTCCCAGGTCTTCTTCTTCACCTGGTTTATTAGCACTGAGTCCTTTGTGCTCGACATAATGTCCTATGACCGCTATGTTGCCATCTGTCTCCCTTTGCGTTACACAACCATGGTGAGCATTTACTTGTGTGTTCAGGTGGCGTTCTTATTCTGGCTTCTCAGCTTTGTCTGGTCCTTGTTGCACACGCTTTTTGCTCTAAGGTTGGCCTTCCCTGACCCCACTACCATCCCGGGATTTTTCTGTGAAATATATCAACTGATTCGACTGTCGTGTTCTGACACATTCCTCAATTACTTACTTATATATTTTGAAATTGGAAGTTTTGGAGCCCCTGGTTGTTTCATTACTCTCCTTTCCTATGTGTACATTTTCAAAACCATCCTGAAAATGAAATTAAAGGATGGAAGACGGAAAGCTTACTCCACCTGCAGTTCCCACCTCACGGTGGTCTTCATCTTTTACGGGACTGTTTTTTTCAACTACCTTCAACCCATAAGTAAGGATTCTCTGGCAGGCAGATTGATGTCTTTATTTTATGCAGTTTTCACTCCTCTACTAAACCCGATTATTTACAGCTTGAGAAACGCTGAACTAAAAAAAGCTCTTCAGAAAACTCTATTCAGAATCGGCTCAATGCCATGAACTATCACTAAAGGAGAACCGCACAACAATATTGTTAGTCTCAGGAGTGTTTGTATTTTTAACTGGTTTGCTGGGTCTTTCTTTTAGATAGGTGAGATTTGTAATCCTAATACACACTTACTTTGCTCTGATGTTTCCTTTTTTATATTGCAATATTTGTCTTTTTATGTAATAAAATGCAGCGCTTATATATACAGTGGAACCTCGGCTTGCGAGTAATGCGGTCAACGAGCGTTTCGCAAAACGAGCACTGTATTTCTAAAAATCCGAACTCGGTTTGCGAGTGTTGGCTTGCAAAACAAGCAGGATTTAGGCCAAAAGCCGTGTGCAGTACCGCCTTTGGCCTGAGGTGGGGGCGCCGGAGCCGAACAGCGCTGATCGTCGGCATTCGGAAATGCACGGAAAGGCTCGAGTACAGTTCGGCTGACCTCGGCAAACCTCAGAAAAAGGGTCGTGAACGGAGTCTTTCCGAGGTTTGCCAAAGTCAGCCGAAGTGTGCTCGGGCCTTTTCGGCCGTTTCCGAGGCTCCCCGCCTCTGGACACATGTGGTATTGCATCCCATTGAAGTCAATGCGGAACAAATTATTTTCATTTCCATTGACTTCAATGGGAAAACTTGCTTTGATAAGAGAGTACTTTGGATTACGAGCATTCTCCTGGAACAGATTATGCTCGTAATCCGAGGTTCCACTGTACATGTATATATAAATAAATATAAAAGATGACAATATATAATAATGACAATGTATGCTGTGACCAGTAAAACACACACTGAAATATAAAAATAGTCCACCAAGTGAAAAAATGGTGTAAATGTAAAATGATATCCACCAAGTAAAGAAATTATGAATAATGATGAATAATAAAATTCAAAAAGTCCTGGTATCTGTAAATAATATGAGAAAAATAAACGTCTAAAAAGCATCGATAAGGTACGTGACATCAAATGTGAATAGAAGCTTGTAGAAGACACCACACAACCAATTGCATAAAGGCTTACCGGAAGTAATGGACATAAAGAAGCTTATACCTCTTAAGTCAAACAGGCTTATGGCGATAAACACCGTATATGGAAAACCATCAGAACTCCTGGACTGATCTTATTCTGTTCAAACATGCCCTGAGGTCCCCCATGAGGTCCTGGGATGGGTTCTCTGAGGCATTGAAAGGGACCTATATGTTCCCTGCGTCGCTATAGAAGTATTCCCTATATAGGTATTCAGAAGGTTGTAAAATAATAAAAGATATAATTGCGCTACCAATCAGACAAAAAACAAATAGAAAAAATTGTAGCAGCCAGCATTAACACCGTAACAAATGTGAACAAAAATAAAAAAACAAAAAATGCAGCGCTACCGTGATAGACTTGCTGTGACAAGTGAGTCAAAAACAAATAATTAGTGACAGCGTTACAATTGGTCAAAACGACCAAAAAGTGAAATAACATTCACAGTGTAACAACAGTGAATGAAGAGTGTTCATATATTAGACACTTCAAAATAAAACATGTGTGAGGTCCGCCTCTCATCAAACTTGCTATACTGAGTGAATCAGAGACAGCAAAAAAAGGTGAAAGCATAAAACTAAATCAGAACCACCTAAAAAATATATAACAATCACAATGTAACAACAATCAATAAAAAATGTTACTAAATAGAAAATAAAAAATATAGAAATATATGCAAAGTCCACCGTGAAGTGTTAAAACATATATAATGTGGCATAGAAGTCCAAGCCACAGTGACGGGACCATAAAAGACAATAACGTCCTTTGTGTGATAGGTCTAACTCCTCCAATGCAAGAGAGTATTCAAAACTTCACAGAAATCGCATCACATATAATCGCAAACTTGGAGATGCATCTCAATTGGCAACCAAGAGGCAAAGACAAGGACAAGGGCTGGTAGGGAGAAGGTAATAAATAATCTTACCCTTAGATGTGGACCCACACACCTTGATGGTGGGTCAGTCAGGCAAAGGGTAGAGATCTGCAACCAACGATCTTCATCTGCAACAGACGATACTGCCAGTTGGATGGTCAAACGGCACTCTGTGGTCTGTATAGCCAAGGTGTTCAATATAGGGTGTCCTCCAGGGGTCAAGTCCTGGGGAAAAAAGTGTGGGAACTCCCACCCAAGATCCACCCGCCCACCAAAAAAATAAATTATACGCTCATATGCACGAACGCTTCAAAAGTGGTAATTTTCATCCAATTTTTGTATTGTGTGTATGAAGCTTAACTGTTAGTACATAAATAAAACAATCCTCAATAAACATAAATACGGTAATTCTCTGAATAATCAGCATTCATACAATTGTGCTTCCATGCAAATGTGAACATCATGTTCTGATCTTTATTGGGGAATTTTATTTTGTATATAGAGTGTTTATGTGGTGAGTTTACACTTTTCATTGAACAGAGTTTGGATAACACAGGGTTAAATGGAAAGGTCATAAATGAACTGCACATTATCTGGACAGAATGCTTGGGGAGATAGTGATGTGTTCCTGCTTAGGAGATGTATGTTAGCTTGGGGGGGCTGCAAACTCTGCAGGGCTCCAACACACACTCGCTGCTATTCCAACCCTTCACATATTTCCACATAAACTTCCCTCCTGGCAATAAACTTTGCCAAGTATTGTGCTCAGCTTACCACCCCAAACTGATGTTCCTCCCTCAGCTCACCTCTCTCCCTGCATGTCCTGTGAGCAGAATAGCTGTGCTCCTCCTCTGGGTTCTCTCATCACATGGCACTGAAGATAGAGGAGGGGGATTCAGCGGGACACACAGAGCAAGTATGCAGGAGACTGGGGGGGGGAGAAGAGGAGACAGAAAATCAGGAGGGGCCGGCGGGGAGGAGCGCATCACGAGAGGTCTGACTAAATACAATCTCTTAGCAGCAGGGACCTGATCTACCTGTCAGCTAGCTGTGATTTACAGGTAGATCGAAGCGGAAGCTGTCATGGGGCCCCCTACTGACAATGCCTGAATGGTCAGGTGTGCGGCACTTACTATTGCGGCAGCTGCTGGTGTAGCACCTGCCACACAGCTCAAATACTTCAAAGTCTTGCAGGATGCGGCTGCTAACGGGAACTGAGTTCCTGTTGTGGAAAAAGTACAGGAACTTTGTTCCCATGCGTTCCCGCAGGACTTAAGCCCTGGTGTCCTCACCGAATATTCCAGGGAACATGCAATCATCCACTCGTAGGCAAATTCATAGAAGGAATAAAGAAAAAAGGCTCCCCATAGAGTAGATCACTCCGGTACAAAATTTATTTGGATAAAAAATGAAAATATTGTCGTACAACAACATCAATCAAGATGTGTGTAGATAAAAAAGTTTAAAAAAGCGTGTAAGTCCAGCCAGCAGGCTATGTACCC
This sequence comes from Lithobates sylvaticus, assembly GCA_028564925.1. NCBI lineage: Eukaryota > Metazoa > Chordata > Amphibia > Anura > Ranidae > Lithobates > Lithobates sylvaticus. The sequence continues at coordinate 298,270,265 of CM053031.1, read as the reverse complement.
GACATGTTTCATAACAAAGTACTTCAAATGGGGCATAAAAAAGATCTTTAAAAAAAACACAATAACCTTCAGAAAAATTCCCAACCTTTCCACCCAGCTCTTTCATCCCGACTATAGGGAGCTTAGATATCCCAAAAAGTGAACAAAAGGTCAATAGGAGGGGGTATGATGCCAGACATCTTGCCTCTCTCTTCAACATGGAAGTAAAGGTGCTAGAGTAAAAAGCTTGAAAATTGACCCAGCTAAAGAAGAAATAACACACACCTATCCCCATAAAACCTGAGTGTAAAGTGTAAAGCACAAATGTCACCATTAACTGAAAGAAGATAAATCCAAATATCTAACAGAGTAATTTAACAAAGCGTTCAGTATGGAGATGAAATTTCAGCATCTGGAGAACAGTTAACAGCAGCATGAAATGTCAGGAAAGGTCCACAGCAACAGCAGATGCTGATTAAAGGAACTCAGGTAATAAGAAGTCACAGCAGGAGTAATGGGAGTTAGTGTCTAAAGGAAGTGTATAAAAAAACAAATAACAGTATTTAGCTAATGGGATCTGTTGCCACAAGCAGGGGGTACTGGCCGGTGTAGTAAAGAAAATGGCTTAACCCACAGAGGTCACTCGTGCTAGGTAATTGGTAAAGCATGGTGTATTGTAGGCCTGCTGCTCTCAAGTGGGCTTTAAGCGAGGTGAAGGAGGACTGTTGTTTTTGGGCCTCAGGAGAAAAGTCTGGATAGATGGAGATGGGATTTCCATTGTAGCTTAGCTGACCTGCCTCACGTGCAGCTCTCAAGATGCTGACCTTATCCTGAAAATTGAGAATGCGTGCAATCAGAGGGTGCCCAGATGGAGAGGGGCACAGTGGGGCATAATGGTGGAGTATGATGGGCTCTCTTTATGGCAAGCAAGGCAGGAATAATGTCATATCCAAAGGTAGATGTGAGCCAGATAAGGCACAAGCATTCTGGTGAGTGGCCTTCCGACTTTTCAGGGAACCCTAAAAAGCGCATATTGTTTCTTCTGGACCTGTTTTCTAGGTCATCCATCTTGGCTCGCAGGGCCGCCATCTCTTTAGCAGTATCAGGGACAGTAGCGGCGCAAGGGTGTTCTGCACTGAGCTTATTCGCTCTTCCGCAGCAGTGGTACGTTCTCTGAGGTTTTGCACATAGTGTTTTAGTAAAGAAAGATCAATATGTGTGGTTTCAATTTGTGCTGTGGGAGTGGCCTTGGAATCATGGATGGCTTGCATGATTTCTGAAAGAGAGGGTTCCGCATCCATCTCTGTTGGCACCCTGAGATTGGACTGTCAGGCCTGGAGAGAACCTGGGTAGGATCATCAGGACCCAAGTCTGGTGGTGCTTGCAGGGGACACTTGCTAAAGGTCAGCAGAGATTAAAAAGATGGAGAGGCCTTGTGGGAGTCCACGCCATTTTGGTGATGATACTCTCCCTCCATGGTCGGACGATTCTGCCTGATTTTCACCATGTAGAGTGCCGGATGATCAGTGCTGGGCATAGGAAAGATATGTGCCAATAATCAGCAAGGAACATTGCAGGATAACTGCTCAGATGGAAAGGAAAGGCCAGGATACTGAGAATAAGCATGTGCTCAGGTCTGCCACCAATCCATGCCCTATAACATGCCCAGCTTGGTTGCAAATTAAAAACTTTCAGATATCCACAGGTGTAGTTTTGGCTCCTGCACATACTGACGCAGATGGCTGTAAAGATGCAGTTTTGGGGGAATAATTGGGCATATGGGGATTTTTTGCACATCCAAACTTGTGGCAACAATTTAGGGAAGACCCATTTTTTTCCAGCATAACTGGGCCTCTGTGCTTAAAGTCAGCTCGATAAAGACATTGTTTGACCAACTTGAAGAGGAGGAACTTGTGTGGCCTGCACAGAGCCCTGACCTCAACCCTGGTGAACACCCGGTACACTTCACAGTAGATTTATTTAACAAAAATGGAGAGAGACCTTGATTCTTCCCTTGCACAATTGAAAGTATTTAACATTATTCACTTATCAATAACAGCAAAGTGAGGGAGACCTTTCTAAAGATAACAAAGATATTTTTTGGATCGTCTTGTGTCATGAGCCCACAGTGAGATCTCAGCAGTGTAATGAGACACAGGAGGATGTGGATGGAGATCTCAGGAGTCTTTCAAATCCTTTTTATACACGAACAGAGGATGCAGAAGGGAGGAGAGGGAATCTGCATTCCCTATGTACCTGACACTCCGATCTCCTCTATAGAACTGGCTGAAGGAGCCCGACCAACACAAGATCTAATAACAAGACATCTACAGGATACATTTTATCTGTCTAGACCAGGAAGGTGATGGCTGTTTTATACATGAAATATTGTTCTACAAGGTGATCGATCATTCCTGACAATTATACAGTGTTGTGTATTCCCATCCATCATCAATATACCCCATCCACCATCAATAAATGAAATTTAATATATAGGTGAGTGGTTACAATGTGCCTTATTACACTTTCTTGGTGCAGTATATTCTGCTTTGCTCCCACATCAGTTTGGGATGATGAAAGAGAATTCCAACAATCTGATGAATCCAGTCTGTGTAGAAAAGGGGCCCTGTAATGTTGCGAGGTTCTAGAGCCATTCTAGATTAATTTATTAAAGAGTTTAAAGAGTTTAGAGATTTTACAAACTCCAATTGACCAACTTTGCAATTTGTTTTGCTGATGGTACGCAGCTACCGAACCCAACATATTATAATAATACTCGGGGGGGATTTGTATCACTCTACGACTCTCATCTCTCCCTCTGTCTTGTTCATTGCTGTGTCTTTACCAGTATGTTGTTCTTTTATAGTCAAATGATGTCCAATGATAATCAATGTATTTACCAATAAATAAATCAATGAAGAAATCATTTAATACATTCTTATTATTGCAGTCAGAAAATATTTCAGTGTCAAGTATAGAGAGACTGAAGTGACTGGCTCAGTGTTCTCTATAAAGCACTGCAGTATATGTCAGAGATATATAAATGTATAATAATAGTGTGTGACTGTGGGTGGACATTAGAGTGTAATGTCCAGTTCAGAGCTTGATTTAACCATCTTAACATAAAGGTAAAGAACAATTATAGCCAGCTCCTCTGTTCTTCTAATTTCTCCTACACTATGTAAATGTTCTTTTTAAAACAATGCCGTAAATACCTTATCTTTGATCTTTTCTGGCCGGTCACGTGACCTCCAGCCGCTCAATTCCTCCAATCTATGGGCTACAGATGGAGGGGCCGAGATCCCCCTCTGACGTCACCCGGGGAGGTCACGTGACCTCCAGCCGCATTATTCCTCCAATCTATGGGCTACAGATGGAGGGGCCGAGATCCCCCTCTGACGTCAGCCGGGGAGGTCACATGGCTGCTGTGCTGGCCGCTCAGCCCCTTAGAAGGGGGAGAAGAGAGGCCAGAGGTCAAGTGACCAGCAGAGATCAAAGATAAGGTATTTGCAGGCTTTGTTTTACTAAAACATTTACACACTGTAGTTGTTCTTTACTTTTACTGCCAGCTACTAATATCTGCAGAAGGGGGGGGGGCTAAGAGGGGGAGAGACACACAGGAGCTGACTGGCAGGGAGGGAGGGGGAGAGAGGAGAGCAACGGGATGACGGAGGCACGTAACCACGGTAATCAGGGATCAGCAGCCATGATTACCATGGTCAGCGCAAAGAGGGGGGCACAGGAACAGGCAGGATCAACCAGGTTTTGTACAGCTTAGGAAAGGGACAGAATAGAAAGCACTGTTCTGTTTAATCTGCTATAAGGAAATAAGAGCTCTTTTTTTTTAGGTTACAGCCACGTTAATATACATCATATTAATCTATTTTATATACTGTAATATATAATTATTGGAATGTAATATTATATTTATTTTCATGTTTTCTTTTTTTTTTTATTGTTCATATGGTCTTTGTATAAACTGCTCATTTTAACCTGTAGCACTTTGAGATCTTTTGATGTAAAGTACATTATAAATAAAATGTATTATTATTATGTATTTAATTTTTTTTTTTATTGGGAGATTTCAGAAACAAGCATGGTCCTCAATGCATACAATAATTGAACAGTGTAGGAGACATAGAAAAGTATCAATGGCAATGAGGGACATACAAAATGCATAATACAATTTTAAGGAAAAAAAAAAAACAGAGACCCTTAAACTCTCGTATATGAAATCTAATAAATGTAGCACCAATAGAGAAATATTACAATCCTATATTGTAAATGCTAAAAGAAACATTTGGGTACAGATAGATGACTTTGATTTTTTTTTTTTTGTAGGTTTATGCGTGTATTCACTGGATGGCTTCATTCACTGAAGGTGGGAGTTTTGCAGCAGTCATCAGTTTTTATTCTCTTTTATCTGCTCGATGTTATTTTGTTTCACCTGACTTGTATTAATGAATGTTTGAATAGATTGGAACAAATTTATTTACTGCTCCTAATTGTTATAGTGGATCTGCCTGAAACTGTCGCCATTATGTATTGCTATTTGTTAGCTTAAATAAACTTTTATACACTTCATATAAATCATATAAATATAAATATAAAATTTAAGCAATCTTTATCCTTTTACATACCACAATCCCTCAGTTGGAATTTTGCTGCATATTGAGCTTGGAGGGCAGGGCTCTAGTTGCTGGCACTCCACATATGTATATTTTGCATTGGTGTGAATTATCCTTTACAGTCTAGTGAATGGTGTCTTCTCCATTACTTGTCCAGTCTTCCTGAATCCTCACATTATCTTTCCCTCTTTTACTGAATTATTTGGTTCTGATGGGAAATCAAACTTCTCAGTCTGAATTCATTTTGCTTGGCCTATCGGACCTCACAGATTCTCAGATCCCGGTACTTCTGCTGATCCTCCTCATCTATGTGGCCACACTGGTTGGGAATCTTCTCATCATTTTCTTGGTGGCCTCAGACTTCCACCTGCACACCCCCATGTACTTTTTCTTGGGCAACCTCTCAGTTTTAGACATCTTCACCCCTTCTGTGTCTGCATCTCATTTGTCTTTTAGCATCTGTACCGGAAACAGGCTGATCTCATACCCAACTTGCGTCACCCAGGTCTTCCTATTCACTTGGTTTGCCAGCACTGAGTCCTCCATACTTACTGCAATGTCCTATGATCGCTATGTTGCCATCTGTCATCCTTTGCGTTATACAACCATGATAAACATTCCCTTGTGTGTTCAGATAGCGATCTTTTTCTGGCTATTCAGATTTGTTTGTTGCTTTATACACACGCTTTGTGCGCTAAGAATGGCCTTCCCCAACCACACCACCATCCCAGGCTTGTTCTGTGAACTATATCAGCTGATTCAGTTGTCATCTTCTGACCCATTCCTCAATTATTTACTTTTATATTTTGAATCTGTAAGTATCGGAGTCACTAGCTTTCTTATTACTTTCCTCTCCTACGTCTACATTTTCAAAACCATCCTGAAAATGACACTGAAGGATGGAAGACGGAAAGCCTACTCCACCTGCAGTTCTCATCTCACGGTGGTCTTCATCTTTTATGGGGCTGGTCTTTTCAACTACTTTCAACTCCAAACTAAGAATTTTCTGGCAGGCAGGATGATCTCTGTATTTTACACGGTTATCACCCCTCTCCTAAACCCGATTATTTACAGCTTGAGGAACAATGATCTGAAAGGAGCTCTTCAGGAAAATTCTCTCCAGAATCGGCTCCACACTATAAACTGTTATGCCCCGTACACACGGTTGGAAATTCCGATGGAAAATGTCCGATCGGACCATGTTGTCAGAAAATCCGCCCTTGTGTGGGCTCCATCAGACTTTTTCCATCGGAATTTCGGACCGAAAAAATTTGAGAGCAGGATCTCAAATTTTCCGACAACAAAATCCTATCGTACTTTTTCCGATCGTGTGTCGAGAATTCCGACGGACAAAGTGCTACGCATGCTCAGATCAAATTACGAGACCAAAGCTATTTTCTACTAACGTGAACGTAGCCCCGTCGTATGGGACAAACGTCATCACATTCAGAATGATCAGATTTTCTGATAACTTTGTCCGACCGTGTGTATGCAACACCAGTTTCGGACAAAGTCCGGCGGAAAAAATCTGATGGATGTTGTGGTCGGATCTTCCGACCGTGTGTACGGGGGCTTAATGACTGAAAACTTCCCGTCGAATGCCACGTACACGCGATCTGACTTTTCGACGGACTTGGTCCGGCGGACAATCCGACGGACTTTGCAGCGGAGGTCCGCCGGACTTTCAAGCGAATGGACTTGGCGACACACGGTCACTCCAAAAGTCAGACGGATTCGAACTTGATGGCGTAGAATAAAGAAGTTCATAGCCAGTAGCCAATAGCTGCCCTAGCATCGGTTTTAGTCCGTCGGACTAGCACACAGACGACCAGATTTTTCGACCGGACTCGAGTCCTTTGGAAAGATTTGAAGCAAGTTTTATTTCTAGGTCCGCCGGACTTTTGGGAAGAAGAAGTCCACTGGAGCCACACACGATCGAATTGTCGGACGGATTCAGTCCACCGGAACAAGTCCGTCGAAAAGTCCAGTCGAAAAGCAATCGGGTGACCCAAAACCAGGAGTTTCAGGCCCCGACCAGTAGTACTGGACCCGGCGCTCCTAGTGATACCCCGGTCTCTGTGCTGGGAGTGTGTTGTGCGGCACGCTTCCAGCTCAAAGATAGATACGCATATATGTGGCCCCAGGAAAAAAAACTGTCCAGTGAGGCCATATATATGTGGAATGTTGGCAGAAAGGGGTTAAACTCATTTGCCGGGTTTTCATTTTAGGTAGGTGAGAAGTGTCCTCATTTTTTATGAGACAAAGACAAAAGATGTCCAAACATTGCAAACTGATAGCAGAACAGATTATTTCAATCCTTATTTCAAGTTCAATCCGCATACACACGATCGGACATTCCGACAACAAAATCCATGGGATTTTTTCCGACGGATGTTGGCTCAAACTTGTCTTGCATAAACACGTTCACACAGTGTTGTCGAAAATTCAGAATGTCAAGAACACAGTGACGTATGACGAGCCGATAAAATCGAAGTTCAATAGCCAGTGCGGCTCTTCTGCTTGATTCCGAGCATGCGTAGAAATTTGTGCTTCGGAATTGTGTACACACAATCAGAATTTACGAGAACAGATTTTGTTGTCGTAAAATTTGAGATGCAAATCTCAAATTTTGTGTGTCGGAAATTCCGATGGAAAATGTCCGTTGGAGCCTACACACGGTCAGAATTTCCAACAAAAAGCTCCCATAGAACATTTTCCATCGGAAAATCCGAACGTGTTTACGCGGCATAAGACATCTTGATATTCAATACAGAAGAAAAAAGATCAAAACAAAGAGGACAATGCACTCAGGTATAATGTATTTGTAACATTTTCTGCATGTTTTGTCTTTTTACATCATCAATAAACCTAAAGAAAGCTTATACCCCGGTGTCTTCTCCTTTACTCTGTTGGTTTTTACAAACCTTACTTGTTTCCTGTAACTCATGCCGTGTACACACGTGCAGACTTTTACCGGCGGACCTAGTCCAGCGGACAATCCGCCGGACTTTCCAGCTGGGTCCGCCGGATTTTCCGAGCGTGTGGACTTGCCCACACACGCACTGACTTCTCCGGCGGATAATCCGCCGGCCAAAGTCCGCGGGACTTTTGAAAATGAACGGACTTGCCCACACACGGAGCAGTCCATTCATTTTGAACGTAACTTCAGGTACGTAGCTAGCGTAGGCAGTAAATGCCGGGGCGCTAGTTCCGTCACCTGGCATGGATTTAAAGGGAATCCCCACGCCGAAAAACGGCGTGGGGGTCCCCCCCAAATCCATGTCAGACCCTTATCCGAGCACGCAGCCTGGCCGGCCAGGAAAGGGGTGGGGACGAACGAGCGCCCCCCCCCTCCTGAGCCGTACCAGGCCGCGTGCCCTCAACATGGGGGGTGCCCTGGGGAAAGGGGGGCCGTGCGGCCCCCCCACCCCAAAGCACCTTGTCCCCATGTTGATGAGGACAAGGGCCTCTTCCCGACAACCCTGGCCATTGGTTGTCGGGGTCTGCGGGCGGGGGCTTATCGGAATCTGGGAGCCCCCTTTAATAAGGGGGCCCCCAGATCCCGGCCCCCCACCCTATGTGAATGAGTATGGGGTACGATGTACCCCTACCCATTCACCTAAGGTGTAAAATGTAAAGTACAAAAACACCCACACTTTTGAAAAAATAGTTTATTGCACTGCTCCGGGGGGTCTTCTTCCGTCTTGGGGGTCTTCTCGCCGGACTCCTCCGCCATTTACCAAGCTCTTTTACCGAGCGGAGAAGTCCGGCTACCTTCTTCGTCGTCGCCGCCGTCGTCTGGGGGTCTCGATCCGCCTTCGGGGGTCTTCCGGGGGTCTCTTCTGTTCTTGCGGCGGTCGTCGTCTTCCGCGCCGCCGGCACCTTCTTCTTCTTGTTCTTCTTCTTGTTCTTCTTCTTCTTCCGATGTTGACCCGTCGCTGTCTCTGCCCGGAATGGCAGAGGCGCGCTGTGCTGGGACTTATATAGGGACATGGGGACAGGGTCACATGCTCATGTCACATGGTGACCCCGCCCCCCTGTGATGTCACAGTCCCGGAGGATGCTGGGACTGTGACATCACAAGGGGGCGGGGTCACCATGTGACATGAGCATGTGACCCTGTCCCCATGTCCCTATATAAGTCCCAGCACAACGCGGCTCTGGCATTCCGGGCAGAGAGAGCATCGGGTCAACATCGGAAGAAGAAGAAGAACAAGAAGAAGGACAAGAAGAAGAAGAAGAAGGCGTCGGCGGCGCGGAAGACGACGACCGCCGCAAGAACAGAAGAGACCCCCGGAAGACCCCGAAGACCCTTAGGTGAATGGGTAGGGGTACATCATACCCCATACTCATTCACATAGGGTGGGGGGGCCGGGATCTGAGTGCCCCCTTATAAAAGGGGGCTCTCAGATTCCGATAAGCCCCCGCCCGCAGACCCCGACAACCAACGGCCAGGGTTGTCGGGAAGAGGCCCTTGTCCTCATCAACATGGGGACAAGGTGCTTTGGGGTGGGGGGGCCGCATGGCCCCCCTTTCCCCAGGGCACCCCCCATGTTGAGGGCACGCGGCCTGGTACGGCTCAGGAGGGGGGCTGCGTACTCGGATAAGGGTCTGACATGGATTTGGGGCGCACACCCACGCCGTTTTTCGGCGTGGGGAGTCCCTTTAAATCCATGCCAGCTTACGGAGCTAGCGCGGCGGCATTTACTGCCTACGCTAGCTACGTAACCTGAAGTCACGTGCTAAATGAACGGACTTGCCGATGAGCGGCAAGTCCGTTCATTTTCAAAAGTCCCGCGGACTTGCCTACTAACGGCGGGATTGTCCGCCGGACTGCCAAGTCCAGCGGATAATTTTAAAACCAAACTTAAAACTTTGGTCCGCCGGACTTTGGCGCCAAAAAGTCAGCCGGCGCCCACACACGAGGGGATTATCCGCTGGACTTCAGTCCAGAGGATAATCCCGCGGGATAGTCCCTTCGTGTGTACGCGGCCTCAGAGTAAGCTACTATATATCAACTGCCATAGAGCTTTGTATCTCAGTTCAGCAGGACCATATTTAATTTTGAGGGTCAACCTTTAGCACTTTTAGTATGTTTATATCAGGGTTTCTCAACTCCAGTCCTCAAGGCGCCCCAACAGGTCATGTTTTCAGGATTTCCCTCAGATGAAACGGCAACGGAAAAGTGGTAATTACTAAGGCAGTGAAACTGATCAAATCACCTGTGCAAAATAATGGAGAGCCTGAAAACATGACCTGTTGGGGTGCCTTGAGGACTGGAGTTGAGAAACACTGGTTTATATAATGGTTAGAGGTAGATTAATGCTTTTTATCCACGTATTCAGATTTTGGGGAACTTCACTCTTCCAGTCTACAGTTATAGTTTTTTAAGCATAAAAGTGGGAAAGGAGGGAGGATTTTTTGTTTAATTAGGCATATTGGGATCTTTAAGTATCCCAGCAAAAAAAAGTGAAATACTTATATACAGCAGATGAACACGAGCAGTGATGAATCCAGTAACCTCAAACCAGAAGGATGGGATTTTAGGGTAATTTAAACCATGTGAAGAAAACTACCCTTTCCCCTGAAACATGTAGGTGATAATCATCATGTATATTCTGTATTGGATCTAATATACTGTATATACAGTGAAGATATCAAAGCTGGGTACGTTTATCTTTAGACCCCTTTCACACAGAGACAGTTTTCAGGTGTTTTAGCGGTAGAAATAGCGCCTGTAAAGTGCCTGAAAACTGCCTCCCATTCATTGCAATGAATGATTTCACACTGGGGTGGTGCGCTTGCGGGTCGTTAGAAAAAGTCCTGCAAGCAGCATCTTTGGGGTGGCAATGAATAGGCAACGATTTTGAAGCACCTGAAAAGGGCTTTGGAAGCCACACAGCCTTCTTTGGGGTTAAAAGTGCCCCCCTAGCAGCCGAAAAAGCACCACTTAAACCGTGGTAAAGCTCCGCTAAAACGAGCAGTGCTTTACCACCAATGCATGAGCAGCCCCAGTGTGAAAGGGGTATTAGAGAATATCAGTTTAGATATATGTGGATCAAGGATATCACCTGAACTCTGATTTGCTTGCTACTGACCCCTGAACTTTGTGTCACCTACTACTGACCTCTGATCTCTGCATTACTTCCTTCTGACCTCTGATCTCTGCATTACATACTTCTGACCTTTACATCACCTACTACTGAGCTCTGAATTTTTTGTCACTTACTGCTGACCCCTGAACTTTGTATCCCCTACTGCTGACGATTGAACTCTGCATCACTTACTTCTGAACTCTTTGTTACTACTGACCTCCGAACTCTGAATTACTTACTACTGACGTATGCATCACTTACTAGAGACCCCTGAACTCTGAAACACCTACTTCTGACCCCTGAACTCTGAGATACTTACTACTGACCCATGAGCTCTGTGCCATTTACTTCAAAGACCTCCAAACTCTGCATCACTTACTCTGACCCCTGAACTCGCCATCACTTACTACTGACCCCTGAACCCGCCATCACTTACTACTGACCCCTGAACTCACATCACTTACTACAGACCCCTGAACCCGCCATTACTTACTACTGACCCCTGAACTCCGTCTCACTTACTATTGACCTCTGAAATCTTCATTACTTACTACTAACCTCTGAACTCTGGGTTACTGACAGCATTTAAAAAAATGATCACAGAGGCGCAGGTGCTGACACAGTCCAAGATGGTCGCTTAGCCTTGGAGCTCTGCACTGCTCCAGGCTTTTGATCCCTGCCACAGCCATCACAGTCCATATTCTGGCCCTGCTCCACCACTGATCATTTGGGGAACATCGAAAGAGTTACCCGATGTCCATGCGATCTGTGCGGAGGGACCTCTCCCACCAGCTGGGTCCATAGCAGATCAGGACACTGATCAGGACAAGGCAAACACTCCAGCACTTCTACAGGGGAAAGCCACAGTGCATACCCCACAGCAGGTTGCTTTATCTCCTGCATCCACTGAATCCTTAATCGGGAGGACATTAGAGGGTCTCAACCCTACTCATATGAGTGATATGATGGCCAACCCAGATACACTTGAGCTGGGGACCCACAATTACCCTCCAATGCCTACTGACTTCCCTCCATGATGTTAGCCGTCTCCAAAATGCTATCCAGGGGCCTAGCCCAAACAGCAGCTCAGATCACATCTTCTATACATGCTGATCTCCAACAAATAGGGTCATGAGTGGACATAATGGCAAAGAAAACTGACCAATCGGTTGCCAGAATTAACCAAAACTCAGCCAGAATACAGGAACTCCAGGACCATGTAGAGAGTGTCATGTCCAAACCAAAATTGATGATCTGGAAAATAGATCTTGGTGCCATAACTTTAGAATCCGGGGCCTTCCTGAGTTGGTAAAAGATGTCTACCCAGCAGTATGCTCTTTTATTAAAGAACTGATCCCTGACATCCCAGAGCACAGTTTGGCATTAGACAGGGCCTATAGGGCTCTGCAACCACCACGCACAGATGGCATACCACGGGACATCATAGTCAAATCCAATTTCTATGCTGTCAAAGAGGTGATGAAAAAGTCCCACAATGCGGATAGACTTACAATTTTAGGGTCTCAAGAATTGAGATGTTGTCTGTACATCAGGACTGATCCATTTTCAAATATATATATACTATAGTTTGTAGACTATCATTCACACAGACTAAATAATATACATTGATTATGTATTTTTTACCAAAGATATGTAGCAGAATACCTTTTGGCCTAAATTTATGAAGAAAAAAAAAATATTTGCAAAATTGTATAACATACACTTAGAAAAACAGTTTTCTTTCAAAATGGTTGGTCTTTTTTTCCTTTATATGGCAAAAAAAACAAAAAAACTGTGGTGATTAAATATTACAAAATAAATTTGTATGTGTCTCAAAAAATGATATAAATTGTATTTGGGTACAGTGTTGCATGAGTGTCACAAGAAGTACTTACCAAGGCCGAGATGCCGAGAGCGGTTTGCCCATGCGACTATTCGCACCCGGTCCCCCGGAGGTGGTACAGGGAGCGGGTGGCACGCAGAGGCATGGGCCACCAGCAGGTGTAAGATCCTGAAGAAGACTATAGAGCTGAGCAGAGGGTTAGCTGAGGTTTCAGGAACTGGCTGAGGGTCCGGTGCAGAGTTAGCGGACAACCAGGAACACAGCAAGGGATCAGGCGCAAGAGAAAGTGACAAGTCTGTGAAGCAGGCCAGGGGTCAAATCCATGTAAGCAAGTAAGCAAGTCCGTAGGCAGGCCGAAGGTCAAACACTTGTAAGCAGATTGAGCAGAATCCGTAAAGCAGGCCGAGGGTCAAACACATGTATGCAGATCAGGCGATGTCCGTTAAGCAAGCCAAGGGTCAGATAGAGGAGAGCAGCAACATAGTCAGGAACAGTCCGGGTCACAGCAGGTAGTCAGATATGGCAAACTGGAAAAAGGTACAAACAGGAAGCTGACGACAAACCAGCAACCTGTTTGAACGCCAGAGCTGCTTAAAATAGCCCCGCCATAGTGTGCGCCACGGCGCACCCCCGTGCGCCATGGCGCATACCCGTGCGCTATTGCGCACACTCGTGGGCCACTGCGCACACACGTGCGATTTTGTACACATGCGCGCCGCACCATCGGGCACGCACTTATGTGCTCCGGAGCACCAATCCACCACTCATGTGCGCAGGAACATGGCGAGCATGGGTGGAAGAAGTCTCTCTGACACTGTGTACTTGTCATTCAAATTGTGACAGCACTGGACATGAAGTGGGTTTAAAATGCCAGTTTTCAAGTGGTTCATCTCTGCCCACCAGTCCTGGCTTGCTAAAGAAGGTAAAAGAACAAACACGATCACGTGACCTACATTTGAAAATAACAAATTCAATCCGTCAAAGCTATTGTGCATGTGTGGGAAAATGTTAGAACTGCAGAACCATGGATCTTGAAGTTCTCCTTCTAAATAAAACAGATACAGTGCCTTGAAAAAGTATTCATACCCCTTAACATTTTCCACATTTTGTCATGTTACAAACAAAAACATAAATGTATTGTATTGTGATTTTGTGGGATAGACCAACACAAAATGGCAGATAATTGTGAAGCGGAAGGAAAATAATGAATGTTTTTTTTTAAAAATGTCACCAAATAAATATCTGAAAAGTGTGGGGGGCATTTGTATTCAGCCCCCTTTACTCTGAAACCCCTAACTAAAATCTATTGGAACCAATTGCCTTCAGAAGTCACCTAATTAATAAATAGAGTCCATCTGTGTGTAATTTAATCTCAGTATAAATACAGCTGTTCTGTGAAGTCCTCAGAGGCTTGTTTGAGAACCTTAGTGAACAAACAGCATCATGAAGGCCAAGGAACACACCAGACAGGTCAGGGATAAAGTTGTGGAGAAGTTTAAAGCAGGGTTAGGTTATACAAAAATATCCTAAGCTTTGAACATCTCACGGAGCACTGGTCAATCCCTCATCCGAAAATACAAAAAGAGTATGGCACAACTGCAAACCTACCAAGAAATGACCGTTCCACCTAAACTGACAAGGAGAGCATTCATCAGAGAAGAGCCAAGAGGCCCATGGTAACTCTGGAGGAGCTGTAGAGATCCACAGCTCAGGTGGAAGAATCTGTCCACAGGACAACTATTAGCTGTGTTCTCCACAAATCTGCCCTTTATGGAAGAGTGACAAGATTAACCACTTGACCACTGGGCAGTTAAACCCCCTTCCTAACCAGACCAATTTTCAGCTTTCGGTGCTCTCACACTTTGAATGACAATTACTCCGTCATGCAACACTGAACCCAAATGAATTTTGTGTCCTTTTTTTCCACACAAATAGAGCTTTCTTTTGGTGTTATTTAATCACTGCTGGGTTTTTCATTTTTTGCGCTATAAATCAAAAAATACTGAAAATTCGGTAAAAAAAAAAAATTCTTTGTTTCTATTAAAATTTTTTGCAGAGTATTGGCAGAGTATTGGCGAGTATTGGCAGAGTATTGGCAGAGTATTGGCAGAGTATCGGCAAGTATCGGCAAGTATTGACGTGTATTGGCAAGTATTGGCAAGTATTGGCAGAGTATTGGCAGAGTTGCACAGTGGTGGCAGAGCATTGCACAGTGGTTGCAAAGCATTGCAGTGGTGGCAGAGCATTGCACAGTGGTGGCAGAGCATTGCACAGTGGTGGCAGAGCATTGCACAGTGGTGGCAGAGCATTGCACAGTGGTGGCAGAGCATTGCACAGTGGTGGGCACAGTGGTGGCAGAGCATTGCACAGTGGTGGGCACAGTGGTGGCAGAGCATTGCACAGTGGTGGGCACAGTGGTGGCAGAGCATTGCACAGTGGTGGCAGAGCATTGCACAGTGGTGGCAGAGCATTGCACAGTGGTTGGTTGCAGAGCATTGCACATTGGTTGGTTGCAGAGCATTGCACATTGGTTGGTTGCAGAGCATTGCACATTGGTTGGTTGCAGAGCATTGCACAGTGGTGGCAGAGCATTGCACAGTGGTGGGCACAGTGGTGGCAGAGCATTGCACAGTGGTGGGCACAGTGGTGGCAGAGCATTGCACAGTGGTGGCAGAGCATTGCACAGTGGTGGCAGAGCATTGCACAGTGGTTGGTTGCAGAGCATTGCACATTGGTTGGTTGCAGAGCATTGCACATTGGTTGGTTGCAGAGCATTGCACATTGGTTGGTTGCAGAGCATTGCACAGTGGTGGCAGAGCATTGCACAGTGGTTGGTTGCAGAGCATTGCACAGTGGTTGGTTGCAGAGCATTGCACAGTGGTTGGTGGCAGAGCATTGCACAGTGGTTGGTGGCAGAGCATTGCACAGTGGTGGCAGTGTATTGACCAGCGCTGTGGGCACTACACATCCAGCCCACAGCGCTGGTCCCGTCTCTCCCCCTCTTCGCTTCTCTCCTCTCTGTACCGATCGGTACAGAGAGGGGAGGGAGGAACCGGCGTCATGACGTGATGCCGGTTTGTGTACATGTGATCGCTCCGTCATTTGACGGAGCGATCACGTGGTAAACGGGCGCTATCAGCGGCTGTTTACCGTGATCTGTGATGCGCCGGGTCCTCGGGACCCGGCGGTCACGGATGTTCCCGAGTGCGCGCCCCAGGGGGCGCACGGGAGCAACTTTCTGGGAGGACGTCCGTAGGACGTCCACTCAGGGAAACCCGACCGCGCTGTAGCCGTCTTTCGACTATAGCGCGGTCGGCATGTGGTTAAAGCCATAAGAAGTCCCATTTGCAGTTTGCAAGAAGCCATGTGGGGGACACAGAAAACATATGGAAGAAGGTGCTCTGGTCAGATGAGACCAAAATTGGCCTAAAAGCAAAATGATATGTGTGGCAGAAAACTAACATGGCACATAACCCTGAACACACCATCCCCACCATGAAACATGGTGGTGGAAGCTGGTCAGAGTCAATGGGAAGATGGATGGAGCCAAATACAGGGCAATCTTAGAAGAAAACCTGTTAGAGTCTGCAAAAGACTTGAGACTGGGGGGGAGGTTCACCTTCCAGCAGGACAACGACCCTAAAAATACAGCCAGAGCTACAATGGAATGGTTTAGATCAAAGCATATTCATGTGTTAGAATGGCCCAGTCACAGTCCAGACCTAAATCCAATTGAGAATCTGTGGCAAGACTTGAAAAGTGCTGTTCACAGACGCTCTTCATCCATTCTGACAGAGCTTAAGATATTTTGCAAAGAAGAATGGACAAAAGCGTCACTCTCTAGATGTGCAAAGCTTGTAGAGACATCCCCAAAAAGACTTGCAGCTGTAATTGCAGTGAAAGGTGGTTCTACAAAGTATTGACTCAGGGGGGCCCCCACACTTTTCACATATTTATTTGTAAAACATTTTGAAAACCATTTATCGTTTTCCTTCCACTTCACAATTATGTGCCACTTTGTGTTGGTCTATCACATAAAATCCCCAAAAAATGTATTTAGGTTTTTGGTTGTAACATGACAAAATGTGGAAAATTACAAGGGGTGTGAATACTTTTTCAAGGCACTGTATGCAGATATGGCAGAACAATTCTTGCATCCTGGAAAACATTTGGGCAATTTGTGAGCATATCATACAAATCATACAAAGATATTTTGGACAATTGCTCTTCCAACCTTGTGATAACCGATTGGAGAAGACCTTTTTTGTAGACATGTGCACAACAAAAAAATTAGTTTATTTTCGTTTCGTTCTTTTCGTTTCCGTTGATTCGTAACGATTCGTAAGTCGTCTGTGTTCGGATTCGTAATGATTCGTACATTCGTAAGTCGTCGGTGTTTGTAACGATTCGTACATTCGTAAGAGTTATTTTTTTCGTTGATTCGTTTTTTCGTTTAATTTTCGGACGCATTCGTATTTATTCGTACATTCGTAACATTCGTAACATTCGTAATCGGAGCATAATTCATAATTTTATGTAAACTTCCGGTTCCGGCGCCGCATGAGGTAACTGCGCCTCTCCTCAGCTCCCGCTCCAGGTACCCTCAAATCGGCCTATAAAGCACAGCCCGAGGGCCCCCGAAGCTTACCAGACACCACCAGAGGTCCCCTGTCACCTGCGGGCACGGATGGATCGCTTCGTCGAGAGAACCGGCGCCCGTTCGTACGCGGCCGTCACGGCCCCGCCGGACAGGCCGCAAATCGAGCCCCCGGCTCCGGCCTACTCTCCTGCCGCTCCGGCCTGCGCATCCGCAGCAACGGTTCCGGACTCAGCTGACATGGAGGTTAGTGGATGCACAAGCCAGGCAGATTCAGCCTCACCTCCCTCAGCACCCCAGATCACAAAGCTACCACCCCCCAACATCTCTCCTTCAGGGATCCACATCACAGAAGTCCCCCTTTTGGAGGACGCCCAAACTCAACATATAGCACAGGCAGTGGCTGCTCTCCTGACCCCTATGATCGCAGCCTCTGTTGAAAAGGCAGTCAATGCCGGCATGAAACAGATCAAAGCCCAGCTGTCTGAACACACCACTAGGTTAAACGAAATTGAGCATCGCCTATCTGAAGTAGAGGATGAGCTTTATCAGGCACAAGCCACTGAACACTCCCAAGGTAAAACCAACCAATACATCATCCAGAAGTTGGAAGATTTGGAGAACAGATCCAGAAGGAGCAACTTGCGATTCGTAGGCGTCCCTGAGTCGCTACCCAATGCGGCCCTCACGGATTTCTGCTCCAAACGCATCCCTGAAGCTATGGGCCTCGTGGGTCCTTTCACGGTGAAGCGCTCACACCGGATGGGCTCCCTCAAACCCGAACGCAAATCCCCGCGACCCATCATTGCCAAATACCTAAATTACGCAGACAAATCAGCTCTTCTCCAAGCATTCCGGCAATCTCCAGCTCTTCAAATTGATGGAGTGAAAATCCTTATTTTTGCGGACTACTCGATCGAAGTCTCAAAAAAGAGGAAGGCCTTCCAACCGGTTTGTTCCGAACTGTTCAAGCAACAAATAAAATTCACCTTGGCCTTCCCTGCAATCTTACGCCTTAAATCACCGAATGGGGACAAACTCACCTTTCAAGACCCTTCAGAAGCAGAATCCTTCATGCGTTCTCTCCGTCCGGACTCTCTTCACCAGACGCCTTCCAAGTCTGCCACAGGCCTCCGCTCTCTGGAACAAAGAAGCCCCCGTAAAGATTCTCCCAAGCGCTTTAGATCTTCTGCTCCAGATCATCGCAACAGAAGCGATCTCCGCTGAACTGCTGAACTCTTGGCTCTGACGATAGTCTTGCCTTCCTCTACTCCAGGTCGTATATTTTTATTTCGCCACCTTTTCTTTTATCTCGCTCTCTACATACAACTGCTTGTTCGCCCGACCCCCCCTCATCCTCCGAACGACCTGGCCTACTCTGCTGTAGGGTATACCCCTCAGCCGCCTAGAACTGGCCACTGATCAACACTCCCATATTGTTCCTTATGGACGCTATGCTGCTCCCACCCAGACTCTATACTCCGACTCCCACTGTTCCTGCAATTCCACTGGGCACGGGCTTATATGATTATCTTTTCTCATGTATTCTTTTTTGTTTCTGGTATGATATTATCTTCCTCGTTTTGCTATCCGCAGCCCCCATGGCACTGGGATCTTAAAACTGGGGGTTGACTTGAATCACCATTCAAATCCGTCTCGGGTTTGGATCTGGATTCGGGTTCACTCCAGTCAAGGCCACTGACAGGTCCGCGATCTCAGAGTCATCGGCAATTGTCATAACGCTATATTTAATTGTATGCCCCAATGTTGTGCTCAAATGTTCTGGGTTTTAAGGATTAGAATTGCACTGACGCTTTAATGGCTTTATCTACTAAATGTCCTTTTTCCCATTTGAATTCACTGTGCTTCACCTACTCCCTCTTCTAGTATGAATCGGACCCCCTGAGCCTCATATCACTGGTTCCTGGGCTCTCAGGCACCCCTGCTAGCTCCCTCCTTTATTTAGGGTCCTGTCTGGGGAGCCGCTTGCACAGTGAACTCATGCGGAAAAAAGTGAAGTCCATGACTACGTTTGCTCTACTCTTGTTATGGTTCCCTGTTCGGTTCCTTACACCCTCCTCCCCCTTCCCACCCCTCCTCTGTTGCACTTCCACATACATCGTATTTACAATAGCCGACAGCTCTCACTTCATATTTCATGCGAGTCTCCATTATTCACCATTCAACACAATGATCACGGTTCCCCTTAAAAATCTTTTTTTTGACACTGCCTCTTAGGGTAATTTCATGGAATGTAAAGGGTCTCCATTCTCCTCACAAGAGAATGAAGATCCTTCGTCATCTTAAACGGCTAAAAACCGACATAGCGCTACTCCAGGAAACTCACCTTCACACATCTGACTTCCATCGAATGCAGAAACTGTGGGTGGGAACAGTCTTGGGTTCGGAAGCAGTGGGGCGCAAAGCTGGTGTCCTCTTATTGATTCATAGAAACCTCCCATGCTCCATTCTCTCCACTAACACAGACGACCAGGGACGCTTTATTTCAATCCGAATCAGAATCGGCTCAAAGGAGCTAATAATATTGAACGTTTATGCCCCTAATAATCCAACAAAATCCTTCTATTGCCTATTGTCCTCACTACTCCTTACCCCCTCCCACCTACCTCACCTGATTGGGGGAGACTTCAATGACATCATGCATCTCACAGATGACAGGTCAGCACTAAAGCCCGCAGCAATAAATCCCTCTCCTTCCACCCCCACCTTGTTCGCATCGACCATAGACTCCCTACGCCTCTCAGACCTGTGGCGATTATCACATCCAACAGACAGGGCCTTTACCTTTTACTCCAACCCTCATAAGACCTTGACCAGAATCGACTATTTCTTTGGCTCCGACAACCTTATTCCCTTTATTTCCGACACCGGGATAGAAGACATTGCCATTTCCGACCATGCCCCGATATCACTCACCCTTGATCAACTAGATCTCCCACCTCATCCCAACCTCTGGCGCTTCCCCTCATTCTTACACAAGAACACTGACTTTCAAAACTACTTGATGCGCTCCTGGGAAGAATTCTCCTCAGCCAATGCCTTACACTCCAGTGACCCAAACCTTCTCTGGGATGCTGGTAAGGCCTTCCTGAGGGGCAGGATCATATCATATGCCACTACCTTCAAAAGAACAACGCTATTTAAATTCAAGTTGGCCAGCACTAGACTACACAGTGCGCAACTCAAACTTGTCACCTCCAACTCCTCCACCGACAGTGATGAATGGACGGCGGCTTAAGCCTTTTTTGATGCTTGGGCAACCACCCTTGAACTCACAAAAAAAGCCCACCTAGACGCCACCTTCCACAAGTTTGGGAACAAGTCCGGGAAACTACTTTCTAGGCTCTGCAAGGGATCTTTCCGACCGACTCACATCACCTCGCTCAGAGACCACCAGGGGAAAGTTCACTCTACTCCCCCAAAAATTAATAAAACCATGCTGGACTTTTACACGGCCCTATATGGCCCAGACCCTATTGACAAAGACGCTGCTCGCTCCTTCTTGGACAAAATGCACCTCCCTACCATCTCTCCCACCCAGCTAGAATCCCTTAATGCCCCCAATACGACACACGAAATAACACTAGCCATTAGAAATCTGCGACCCTTGAAAGCCCCTGGCCCCGACGGCTTTACTAGCGAATTTTATAAAACACACCCAGATATAACGATACCTATGCTTCATTCCGTATATTCCGGCATTTGGGCCGGTGGCCCCTATCTCCCCACGGGCAATCAAGCAATTATCAAGCTTCTTGCAAAAAAAGGCAAGGACCCCTTAGAACCAGGCTCTTACAGGCCCATTTCCCTACTTAATGTGGATGTCAAAATCCTATCCAAAATAGTGGCCTCCAGATTAGCTATAATCCTCCCCGACCTCATCCACCCTGCCCAATCTGGCTTCGTGAAAGGACGTACGGCCACCCTAAACATTCGTAAGGTGTTACTAGCCCTCGAACAAGCCAAACAGGATCCCAAAGGCGATTATGCTATAATCACCCTAGACGCAGAAAAAGCTTTCGACAATGTAAATTTCAATTGGCTAGAACTATCACTTTCCAAAATGGGCTTCAGCGGCCCTTTCTGTCACCTTATTAATTCAATGTATACGTCACCCTCAGCTAAGTTAGTTGCAGCAGGTATTCTCTCAGAAGAATTCCGCCTCCACAAAGGTACTCGACAGGGGTGCCCTCTATCCCCCTTGCTATTCAACATTGCTTTAGAACCCCTCTCTAGATTCCTGACTCTCAATGCTCCTATCAATGGCATCACGGTAGGCTCCACGGAACTGCGTACATCACTCTTCGCAGATGATGTCCTCATTTTCACGTCTAACCCCCCAGCCGACATTTTAACAATCAAAAGCATCTTTGACAATTTTAGAACTTGCTCGGATCTCCGCATAAATTACTCTAAAAGTGGAATTCTCCCTATCGGTGATAAACCTATACCCCCTTGGTCAAATAACTCTCTCTTTCAAGTTGCCACGTCTCACATCACACACCTCGGGATCAAGATAGGGAAACTGCCCTCCTCTCTTTACCATCTTAATTACCCCCCTCTATTCAGCAAAATCTCACAGGAACTGTCGAACTGGATGGATCTCCCCCTATCGCTTTTGGGAAGGTGCCACCTTGTCAAAATGGTCAGCTTCGCCAGACTATTGTATCCCATGCAAACTATCCCGTTACTGCTGAGACACAGTGACATCACAGCTCTCAATTCTAAAATTTCCAAATTTCTCTGGCATGGCAAAAGACCACGTATTGCCTTCGGAAAACTGCACCTGCCCAGGAGCGAGGGGGTATTAGCTTGCCACATATAAGACTATATAATCTGGCCTGCTTAATAAGGACTAGCCTCGACTGGCTGGTTCAACAATCCCGGCACTCCAACTTTGCACTGGAGACTGAAATGGCTCACCCTTATTCCCTAGTGGCCCTCCTACATTGCAGGTGGAAAACTATTCCCCTCCCGCTTCAACATAATCTCCTACTAAAGAAAATACAGGTATTTTGCTCCCACTTCCGGGCATAGATACCCATGCCACCCGCGGGTATTTACGCCACTTTCCATCACCCCCGCTGTCTTCTGGGAGACACACGGGTCCCAGGAGACAGCAGGGACCAGTGGGAATGCACAGTTCGTGTCGCGCATGCGTAGTAGGGAATCGGGAAGTGAAGCCGCAAGGCTTTACTTCCTGATTCCCTTACCGAAGATGGCGGCAGCAGCACCCGAGAGACGAGGGACAGATCGGCATCGGGTGCCGGCATCACGGGCGCCCTGGACAGGTAAGTGTCCTTATTTTAAAAGTCAGCAGCTGCAGTATTTGTAGCTGCTGACTTTGGCGGAACTCCGCTTTAATTGAACAAGCTGAAGTTAGCATCAAAATTGTCCCGACGCACGTTTCGTGATTTCCTACCACATCATCGGGGGCGAGTGCCCCAATGTCTGTAAAAAAGCATAAATAAACAATACGGTCCAAAGTTACACCCAAACACAAGGCAGACTATATATATGTAAAGGAGGGGAGAAATGAACTCATCCCACTAAGTACTTACATGTCAATTAAGTCTAGACCATGTGAACGTGAAAACTGGTGGCTGCTTGAAATGTTCATCCCAGGAGCTGAGGAAGGGGCTGGCAGGAGAGCCGAAAAAACACAATGATCCCCAGAGAAAAGGAAACAAGTGGTCAAAAAGATTCTGTGTGCATTCAGCTTTAGTAAATTCCTCCCCAAATATGTCTAGGGAGAAACCATGCTCTCTGCTCCTACTACGACCTCCCATTCTCTAGCCCACCTCAACACTTCCTCCCATGCTCACCTCCAGAACTTCTCCAGAGCCTCTCCTCATCTCTGACATTATCTAGCCTTTTCTTCCTTAGCTCAACTGTCCCTGGCCCACCCCTTTCATTCTTTTTTATTTCAGTCCTTTTAATCATGGGGGCTCATTATCACATGTGGACCTTACCTAGGGTTGTCTGCATGCAAATGTAGTCTGCCTACACTCTCCTCCCACCCATCAAGGCATTTTGATATTTGCATAACTCTTCTAAAGAGCCAGCCCACTGCTTGCTTTATGGCTATTGGACCTTGAGAGTTGTACTGAGCCACGGTGCAGTGATGTGTTCTGAAAACCATGTGCAGCAATTTCCTGGCCCCTCTCACGACATGCCTGAATTGAATTGAACTGAGAAGCAGAGATTTAGTGATGGCCTAATTGTTTAAAAAATAAGGTATGTCATGGAAACAGAAAGGGTTTCATTAAAAATGTCATTAGCTTGTTGGTGGTACACACTGTAATGTGTGAGATGTGTATGTACGAGGGGAGGCCAATAAGGTCTTACCCTTACCAAAATATAGATGTGCTAGGGATCTGAAATTTTGCAGGTTTATAGGTGTATATCTTAGTGATATGCATGCCAATTTATGTTTTTTTAGGTCGTGGTAAGAGAAATTAAGTAGGTGTCATGCTGGACAAAGTTGAATACCGAGCTGTGATTAGGTTCCTCCATCTTCAAGGGAAATCTGAACAAATAATCCATGAAGAGATGTCAGCTGTGTATAGATCATGGATGAAAGCTGGGTATATCTATATGATCCTGAGACTAAACAAATTAGTAAAACATGGAAACATGCTTCATCATGCACCCTCAAAAAGGCTAAGGTGCAACATTCATCCATTAATCACAGCTCAGTGTTCAACTTTGTCCGGCATGATACCTACTCCATTTCTCTTGGCTCTAACTATAATTCACCACGACCTAAAAAAAAAATGGCATGCATATTACTAAGATATCCACCTATAAACCTGCAAAATTTCAGATCCCTAGCACATCTAGGTGAGTGTAAGAACTGTGGTAATGTGGTACCCCACCAGTGCATGTACCCAGAATTCTCAACCAGATGGGTTGAGGGGCTCCAGGGTAGTTGCTTGCTTGAGAGGAAACTGGCTTTTCAGTTTCCTCATTATTTCGTAAAGTCCGCTTTGGGACCTGGAGCCTGGGGATTTCTTAGAGATCTGGGTGGGATGAAATCCCCAGTCCTGGGTCCAGAATTTGAGACTCACCAGCATACTGATTGTTCAGGTGTGTGTTGGCCTGATAGTAGAGTCAGGACCATGGTTCTGGGGAGTCCAGGCTTGCTAGGGAGAAGCCAGAGAGGGCAGGTGTGCACTGAAATAGCCAGAGAGTGCAGGTGTGCACTGTGTAAGCCAGAGACCTGAGTCTGAGGTTACTGACAGTAGTCAGGAGAGCTCCATGTGGGAGCCTGAATAGTGGTGCATCTGCTGCTTAAGGGAGCCAGGTGGCTCAGTATTTTTGCAATGCTGCAAGTGTAAGCCAGGAGGCTGAGTATCCTTTTATTTGTTGCTGGCAGTGAACCCCCCGCCCCCCTGCAAGGGAAACCACTTTTGTTTTCATGTATGGAACTTTGTTTGATTTTCTTTACCCACTTCAGCCCCGCACCAATTGGCAGCCGGACCAGGCCCCTTTTTGCGATTCGGCACTGCGTCGCTTTAACTGACAATTGCGCGGTCGTGCGACGTGGCTCCCAAACAAAATTGGCGTCCTTTTTTTCCCAAAAATAGAGCTTTCTGTGTTTTTTTATTTTTTGCGCTATAAACAAAAATAGAGCGACAATTTTGAAAACAATGCAATATTTTTTGCTTTTTGCTATAATAAATATCCCCAAAAAATATATAAAATTTTTTTTTTTCCTCAGTTTAGGCCGATACGTATTTTTCTACATATTTTTGGTAAAAAAAATCGCAATTAGCGATTATTGATTGGTTTGCGCAAAAGTTATAGCGTTTACAAAATAGGGGATAGTTTTATAGCATTTTTATTAATATATTTTTTTTACTAGTAATGGCGGTGATCAGCGATTTTTATTGTGACTGCGACATTATGGCGGACACATCGGACATTTTTGACACATTTTTGGGACCATTGTCATTTATACAGCAATCAATGCTATTTAAATGCATTGATTCCTGTATAAAGGACAGTGGTAGTGAAAGAGTTAACCACTAGGGGGAGGGGAGGGGTTATGGGCTGTAAATGTGTGTGTGTTTTTTATATTAGGGGGTGGAGCTGACACCTGACGTCATTGATCGGCTTTCCCGATGACCGGAAACAGCCGATCAATGACAGGCAGAGTAGGAAGCGCGGGGAGAGGTTTGTTTACACAGACCTCTCCCCGTTCTTCAGCCCTGTGACCCGATCGCGGGACACCAGCGGCGATCGGGTCCGCTGGTCCCGCGGCCGGGGTCACGGAGCTCCCGACTGGGTAGCGAGCGTGCCGCTGGCGGCACGCGCACGACCCACGGGCAGGCAATTAAAGGGCCACGTACAGGTACGTGATTTTGCCTGCCCGTGCCATTCTGCCGCAGTATATCTGCGTGAGGCGGTCGGGAAGCGGTTAATAAAAGTGGGCCAACAAGCCCTGAAAAGAAATCATCTGTGTGGACTGTTCTCGCTAGTGGGTGCTACACTTGAGCTAAACAACCCCCAAACCTTACAGAACTTATTGGCCTCCCCTCCTCCCCCACCTTTATAACATGTGGATTGACAATGTCAGAATATAACTTTTTTAAAAAGTTCATCTTGCCGTCTCACATAGACTTTTATAGGTAACCCATTCTCATAGTGTCACCTGTTTATAAAGTGCCTTCTCAGCACCGCAAAAAAAAAAAAAAATCTATTTTCCAGAATGAATGTATATAAAGGCTTGTCTTTTTTTAATTGGAAATTCCAACAATTATTGACACTGTTCTAAAACAAGACAAATATATGCTTTATGCATTTATTTATTTACCATATTTATCAGCATATAACACGCACTTTTCCCCCCTTAAAATAGGGGGGAAATCGTGTGTGTGTGTGTTATACGCCTATATAGGCTAGCACCGAAGGGATGGAGGGGACGAGCGCTGCCGAAATAGAGCCGGATCTCCTGTGTACTTGGCTCGCAGTCACGCTCAGTCCTGGCCCCTGGACATCTCCTAGCATTGACGTCCCGTCATTGGACCGACGTTATGTCCATCATAGGATCCGGGCCAAGGGAAGGGACTGGGCGTGACGCTGAGCCGAGTACACAGGAGATCCGTCTCTATTTCGGCAGTGCTCGTCCCCTCCTTACCCTCGGCAAGGCTGCAGATGGACACTGATCAAGCTGCAGTGAGGAGCAATGCTGCAGGTGGGCACTGATTAGGCTACAGGTGGGCACTGATTAGGCTACAGATGGGCACTGATTAGGCTGCATATGGCCACAGATCAGGCTGCAGATGGGCACTAATCAGGCTGCATTGATGCTCACTGACCATTTTGCTTCAAAGTGGTTTATTTTTATTTTTTAACATTTTTTTTCTGAAACTTCCCTCTTAAATTGTGGTTATATATGCCAATAAATACAGTATTTTACTTTTTTCAACTTTAGTTTACTCTTAATCACACTTCATCATCACAACTTTTCTTTCTAAATCTGAAAAAAATATATATCAATGAACTGTGTTAATACAACATGTACTTATTTTTTTTTTTTTTATACAGTACATTGATCTGGCATGCGTGTCACTAAGGGATACATTAATTCAGACAAAGCTTCATTTTCTGTAGAGATTCATTTATACTCAGAAGGATAATCTCAGATGAATTTAGAGCCATCATACACTCTTGCGTGCTCCAAATATGTCAGGGGGGTTTTTGCATTATAAATATAGGTGTGTGGTGCTGATGAAGCTGCATTGTGACTCAAAATGTCACACCGATACTCTGTTATATTATTTTAATTTTCTTCAGCAAAATGTCTCCACATCGGACCTGCTGTCACTGAAGAGGGAAGAGGAGACTCCCCCATCCCTCTTCTTTAGAAATGATCTCTTTCAGAGGTATCAGGAGCTGAAACAATAAAATCACAAAATTGCTTTTACTTTATAGGTACTGTGTTATTATTATTTAGCATTTGCTTAGCCTAACAAACAAGGTATAAACATATGTTTTTCTCCTAAGATTGTGTTTCTTTGAATTTGGACAAAATATATATACCGTATTTATAGGCGTATAACACGCACCCCAAGTTTAGGAGGGCATTTTAAGGAAAAAACGTTTTAGGAGGGAAGTTTAGGGAAAAAAAAAAACTTACATTTAAGTGTCATTTGCAGCTTGCCCAGCGTCATTGCAGCTTGCCCAGTGTCATTGCAGCTTGCCCAGTGTCATTGCAGCTTGCCCAGCGTCATTTGCAGCTTGCCCAGCGTCATTTGCAGCCTTGCCCAGTGTCATTGCAGCTTGCCCAGCGTCATTGCAGCTTGCCCAGCGTCATTGTAGCTTGCCCAGCGCCATTGCAGCCTTTCCCAGTGTCATTGTAGCTTGCCCAGCATCATTGCAGCCTTGCCCAGTGTCATTGTAGCTTGCCCAGCGTCATTGCAGCCTTGCCCAGTGTCATTGTAGCTTGCCCAGTGTCATTGTAGCTTGCCCAGTGTCATTGTAGCTTGCCCAACGTCATTGCAGCCTTGCCCAGTGTCATTGTAGCCTTGCCCAGTGTCATTGTAGCTTGCCCAGCGTCATTGCAGCCTTGCCCAGTGTCATTGTAGCTTGCCCAGCGTCATTGCAGCCTTGCCCAGCATCATTGCAGCCTTGCCCAGTGTCATTGTAGCTTGCCCAGCGTCATTGCAGCCTTGCCCAGTGTCATTGTAGCTTGCCCAGTGTCATTGTAGCTTGCCCAGCGTCATTGCAGCCTTGCCCAGTGTCATTGGAGCTTGCCCAGTGTCATTGTAGCTTGCCAGCGTCATTTGCAGTCTTGTCCGGGTTTAAATTTCTCGGCGCAGAGATGCTCTGTCGCGTGCGCCGCCGAAAAAGACCGAAGCGCCCCCGGAAAAGACGCTCCCGCCTCCCTGCTTTTTCCGGAGCGAGAGCAGGGAGGCGGGACTACGAGCGGAGCCGAACAGTCGGCTCTGTCTTTTCCGGCGCCGCTTCGTTTTTTTCGCCCGCGATTCGGTCTTTTTCGCTAGCGCTCGCTATTTTTCGGCGGCGCTTGCCATTTTTTTCACTTTTTTGGGGGGGGTATCGGCGTATAACACGCACCCATGACTTTCCCCCGATTTTAAGGGGGGAAAAAGTGCGTGTTATACGCCGATAAATACGGTACTGTAAATACACCTGCTTAAATGGTTTGTGTTTATTTGTAACATCTTAATGGTGGCACCGTCTTTATTACATTTAGAGGCAGAAGGAACACTCACAATTTCCTGTAGTAAGGTCCCCCTTTCTGACAGGCATTGCAGCTATCTGAGCTCTGTGTACAGCAGCCATTCAGCAAAGGAGAGCGGGGGAGGCGCCACCTAAGTGCAGTATTAAAACGTCAGCATTTATTGTACAAGTTAAAAATACACAGCAAAAAAGTGATATTTTTGCTTATCGAAGGTATCAGTCTTGCGGTCTCTGCCATCCTGCAGGCTCTACAGGCAGTCCAAGAAGGCTGGAAGATTTGGAGAGGCTGGAACGCCAGGTGTATACAAGGAAGTCCACGCTAACCAGCAAGGACGGCGGAAGTGAGGTCACCGGAAGAGGCAGGAGTCGGGATTGATGCTGTTCAAATAACAAGCTATTCGCTCAGAGCTACTGGCTTCTGGTCTAGTGACCAGTAGAAGCTGTGAGCTCCGAGCGCGTAGCCTGTTACTTGGACAGCCTTGATGCCGACTCCTTTCACTTCCGCGGTCCACGCTGGTTATCGTGGACTTCCTTGTATAGACCTGGCGTTCCACCCTCTCCACATCTCCTTCCAACCTTCTAGGATCGCCAGTGGAGCATGCGGGATGGTAGAGACCACAAGACTGATACCTTTGATAAGCATGAATATCAATTGTGTTTGTATTTATAACCATATGTGCCAATAAAAGTATTTACATTTGATATGGAAATGGAGTTTCTGCCCCTTTTCTCTTCTACTTTTGTCTAATGCCCCATACACACGGTCGGATTTTCCGGCGGAAAATGTCCTATCGGACAATGTTGTCGGAAATTCCGACCGTGTGTAGGCTCCATCGGACTTTTTCCGTCGGATTTTCCGACGGACAAAATTTTATCTCCTGCTCTCAAATTTTCTGACAACAAAGTCCTATCGGACTTTTTCCGATCGTGTGTAGCGAATTCCGACGGACAAAGTGCCACGCATGCTCAGATCACATTACAAGACCAAAGCTATTGGCTACTAGCCTCTACGTAGTCCCGTCGTAGGCAACAAACGTCACCACGTTCAGAATGATCAGATTTTCCGACAACTTTGTCCAACCGTGTGTATGCAACACCAGTGTCGGAGAAAATCCGTCGGAAAAAATCTGACCGATTTTGTGGTCGGATTTTCCGACCGTGTGTGCAGGGCATTAGTGTTGTTCAGACAACACAGCAGCCAGAGCACCCTATCGTGGACTTAATTTTACATCCAGGAGGCTACCTTTGTGAGAGCGCTTCAATCCCTTGTCTACAAGCATGAATATCACTTCTTTCCTGTGAGTGTTTTATGTCTACAAGCATGAATATCACTTCTTTCCTGTGAGTGTTTTATGTCTACAAGCACGAATATCACTTCTTTCCTGTGAGTGTTTTATGTCTACAAGCATGAATATCACTTCTTTCCTGTGAGTGTTTTATGTCTACAAGCACGGATATCACTTCTTTCCTGTGAGTGTTTTATGTCTACAAGCATGGATATCACTTCTTTCCTGTGAGTGTTTTATGTCTACAAGCATGAATATCACTTCTTTCCTGTGAGTGTTTTATGTCTACAAGCATGGATATCACTTCTTTCCTGTGAGTGTTTTATGTCTACAAGCACGGATATCACTTCTTTCCTGTGAGTGTTTTATGTCTACAATCATGAATATAACTTCTTTCCTGTGAGTGTTTTATGTCTACAAGCATGAGTATCACTTCTTGCCTGTGAGTGTTTTAACTTGTGCAACAAATGCTGACATTTTAAGGCCCCATGCATACGAGACGCTGTTCAGAGGCAGTTGAACGCATGCAATGTTATCCTATGTGTCCCTATGTACACAGTCTTGTTTTTTTCCCGTTTTTATGCAGTTGCGTTTAACCTTGTTTTTCCAGAAGCAAAAAAATGGGTTCAGACACTTTGCTTTTCCACGTTTCAGACGCAAAACGCGGCTAAACGCGGCTAAACGTGGCTAAACTTGGCACCCGCGTTTAGCTGCGTTTATAAGCGTTTTTAAGGTACCCAATTTTTTGGACCAGAAAACTCACAAATATGATGGTAAACCATAAAAAATACTAAAAAAATTGGTGTAAAATGTCGTAATTACTTTAGATAGTTCATAGAGCATATATACTCACTGATGCAATGACATAAAAAAAATTGTTTTTTAGGTGGCTTAGACAATGAGGAATGCCTCCACTTCTTTGCCCCAACCCTTCATCCAATTTCTAATCTAATCAGTGACTCCACCTAGTCTGACCAAAGCATAGCAATGTCTTTTTTTTCACAAAGAAAAACCTGCATACCAATGTCTAGTCAGCCCCAACCCCCCACCATGTTTGTGAAATATCCAACGGACATTCGCTGTGCCATCAACGGATGGGTCCAATATCGACGAGCTACGACTCTGGACCTCTCACGCAATTTGTGATGACGTTGCTGCCTCATCAAGAGCGACATCAGGAGCATTTCCTGACATATATTCAATATGGGATCCATTTCCAAAAAAAAAAAACACAGAAAGAGAGGCAAATGCAAGTGTACAACGGCTCTCTCTGCTGCTGCTGCTCACTCTGATCAAAATGGCAGAAATAGTTAATAATACATGCTTTCTGAGCTTGGGGAGGGTCTATATGATGTTATCTTTACAAACGCTTATAGACGCAAATGCGGTAAAACATGGAGTTTGCATTTGCGTCTCGTGTGCATAGGGCCTAATACTGCACACCTTTTCTGCTATTTTACAGCGTCTTGGACACACTCTTGGGATGGCTGCCTCCTATACTGTATCCCCTAAGTATGTTCCTATTTAGACTAATGGACCCCTCAACATCATTTTCTTAACCGCTTCCCGACCGTCTCCTGCAGATATACGTCGGCAGAATGGCACGGGCAGGCAAAACCACGTACCTGTACATGGCCCTTTAAATGCCTGCTCGTGGGTCGCGTGCATGCCGCCAGCGGCGCGCTCGCGACCCGGTCGGGAGCTCCGTGACCCTGGCCGCGGGACCAGCGGACCCGATCGCCGCTGGTGTCCCGCGATCGGGTCACGGAGCTGAAGAACGGGGAGAGGTTTGTGTAAACAAACCTCTCCCCGCGCTTCCTACTCTGCCTGTCATTGATTGGCTGTTCCCGGTCATCGAGAAAGCCGATCAATGACGTCAGACGTACAGCCACGCCCCCTAATGTAAAAAAACACACACACGTCAGAGCCCATAACCCCCCTCCCCCTAGTGGTTAACTCTTTCACTACAACTGTCATTTATACAGGATTTAATGCATTTAAATAGCACTGATTGCTGTATAAATGACAATGGTCCCAAAAAATGTGTCAAAAATGTCCGATGTGTCCGCCATAATGTCACAGTCACAATAAAAATCGCTGATCGCCGCCATTACTAGTAAAAAAAAATATATTAATAAAAATGCTATAAAACTATCCCCTATTTTGTAAACGCTATAACTTTTGCGCAAACCAATCAATAATCGCTAATTGCGATTTTTTTTTACCAAAAAATATGTAGAAGAATACGTATCGGCCTAAACTGAGGAAAAAATAATTTTTTTTATATATTTGTTGGGGATATTTATTATAGCAAAAAGTAAAAAATATTGCATTCTTTTCAAAATTGTCGCTCTATTTTTGTTTATAGCGCAAAAAATAAAAACCGCAGGGGCGATCAAATACCACCAAAAGAAAGGTCTATTTGTGGGAAAAAAAAGGACGCCAATTTTGTTTTGGAGCCACGTCGCACGACCGCGCAATTGTCAGTTAAAGTGACGCAGTGCCGAATCGCAAAAAGGGGCCTGGTCCTTTGGCTGCCAATTGGTCCGGGGCTGAAGTGGTTAAAGGCACATACCATTTGATACGCCAGAATTTTTTGTATTCTTTTTTATATTTACAGCAGCCATTCTCAACCTTTCTACCCATGAGGAACTCCACAAATAATTTGTGGGTCTTAGTGAACCTCTACTAAAACCAATTTATTGGGGTCTATTAAAAATGTATATTACATTAGTTAGCAGTAGGAAGAATATCCCCTTACAGGATTAGCTAAAAGGATCATTGAGGTCATGCCACTGACTCTGACAAATTACTTTGGCCCCAGAACTAAGCAGACACCATTAAATGGGCAGACCAATCAGCCATAGCTGTAGGAATGCCTAGAAATCTCTGAAGGAACCCTATGGTTCCATGGAAACCTGGTGGAGAATGGCTGCCCCTTGTTCCTTTAGAGACATATATGGGCAGCAAGCTATTTCGCTATTTGGCTAAAGGTTTTTCTATATCTCTCCAGAGATTTTTCCCTTATAGGAGTTAAGTACAACCTGTGGTGGGATAACAAATGAGGGCCAGCAGATTGGTTTGAACTTTCTTTTATGTTGTGGGATATTCCGTGAGATCCTTCCATGTTCTTCACAGAGTCTGAGGAAGTGGGATATTTGGAACCCACAAAAAGTGTCCGCTGCGATCCCCCTTGCTACTGCCATTCAAAACTTTGGAAAAAAATATATAAGTATTTTCATAGTAAGGTGGGAAAGTCAACAATGCTTACTGAAAAAAAAAAAAAAAAACATAACTCCACTTTTGTTGAGAAAAAAAACATCCCCCTCTGGGTGATCTATGTACATTGCAATGATCATAACAACCTTTGTTGCAGATTCCTACCTTTTGTTATTCTGAAGAAATCCCTGTGTGTTTTTCTGTATCCAAGTCGAGTCTAATGGGAGTGGTTTCATAATTATCAATCAGCTGTGGCACCTGCAGAGCACTAATGAGGAAATCTGCAGGGTCTGCATCCATTTAGACGTGTTTGTATTGGTAATATCTCACCAAAAATGACATTTATGTTGCAGGGGAGTCCTGAAATCTGACTTGTATCTTAGTGCAGACTTCTGGGAAAATCGGCGAGCCAATCGCACAAGCAGGAAATTATGTTTCTGAGGGGGAGGGGGGGGGTTCTGTATACATTCTGTGTACAGAACAACTCCAGGTAGCCATAGTGAATTTTTAGAAAAGTACAGCAGCTGCAGATTGAAAAGGAAAGGTACTTTTTAATAACATCCAATTACAATATGACTTGTGTCGCAATTGTATATGCTATATTATTTTTTCTTAATTTGCTACCCCCCCCCCCCCCGAAAGTGGAGTTATCCTTTAATGTTATAAAATAGACCATGGTTAGAGAAATTGTGATTTATTTGTAATGTTTAAAAAAAAAAAATTGTGAATACATTCATGATATTTTAACAGTGGTGTCTAGTTCACAATACATATTTTTTGGGGGGAAGGATACGGGGATAACTGTAACATTTTGCAGTATCTAACTATATGTAAAATTAGGTTTAATGCTGATAAATGTAAAGTTAAGCACCTAGGGGCTCAAAACAAGCATCGTACATTGTAGGAGAACAGCTGGGGGAGTCAATAATAGAGAAGGGTCTGGCTGTTCTGGTAGATCACAGACTTACCAAATAGCATGCAACGCCACACTGTCATTTCTAAAGCTAGCAAAATACAAAATATACACAAAAGTGTATAGACTTCAGAGACACCATCTGTACAAATCATAAGTAGGACCTACCGTATATACTCGAGTATAAGCAGAGTTTTTCAGCAAATTTTTTTGTGCTGAAAGTGCCCCCCTCGGCTTATACTTGAGTCAAGCACTTTTCTGCAGCAGAGAATGAAATTTTCCGACCGAATTTGGGGCCCCGTATCCCGTATCTTGGTGCTAGGAACCCCCGATTTGGTGTGCAAACCCAGTGGAACCAAAACTACAACATATCCATTGGGGTTCCCCGAGATACGGGGCCCCAAAGTCAGTTCGGAAAATGTCATTCTCTGCTGCAGAAAAGTGCTTGACATTTTCCGACCCGACTTTGGGGCCCCATATCTCTGGGCGACTTGGTGCTAGGAACCCCAAATTTGGTGTGCAAACCCAGTGGACCCAACACTACAACATATCCAAATTTCGTTTCAGAGACCCCAAATTTTGGCTGCAGCAAGGGGGCATCTAGGAACCCTTAAATACCAAGTTTGAAGTTCGGGGGACCTATGGCTGCAAATGGGCACAGTGATGCATGCAAATGGGCACAGTGAGGCTACAAATGGGCATTGTTGACCCTCTTTTCCACTAACAGTAGCTGCGCATTTCTCACCCTAGGCTTATACTCGAGTCAATAAGTTTTTCTGTGTGTCTTACCTTCTGGGTAGTTAAGGGTTCCTAAATGCCCCCTAGCTGCAGCCAAAGATTGGGGTCTCTGGACCCAAAGGGTCCCCAACTGACATTACTGCAGATGGACACAGTTCACCGAGTTTGGGGCCCCGGATCTCGGGGTCACTTGGTGCTAGGAACCCCAAATTTGTGATGAAATGACAGTGGATCTAGCACTACAACATATCCAAATTTAGTGTTCCTATCACCAAGTGGCCCTGAGATACGGGGCCCCAAAATTCTGGTCGGAAAATGTTAAGCACTTTTCTGCAGCAGAGAATGGCATTTTCCGACCTGAATTTGGGGCCCTGTATCCACTTGCTGTTCCTATCACTAAGTGGCCTCGAGATACGGGGCCTTAAAGTTGGGTCGGAAAATGTCATTATCTGTGCTTGACTCCAGTATAAGCCGAGGGGGGGCATTTTCAGCACAAAACTATACTCAAGTATATACGGTACCTTGCGGGACTTGGGTCACTGGGAACCTTACCATTAGAACACCACTGTGCACTCCGCACAACATCCTGAACCATCTTTTAACAGGTTTGATTCAGAGGACCTGGCTTTCACTCCCTTAGATTTAACACAAAGTTGTAGACAAGGAAAGTTGAGGCAAGTATCCCTCACTCCTCATACTAGATGCTCTTCCTCATTTAGTATGTGTATAATACTAATACTATAAAAAAAAGTATCACAGACAGTACTCAATTGTTTCTGTCGCAAGTGCACTAATATGGCTACAATCACTTCAAGCATATCTATGATTGCAAATTTGGCTTTAGAATTTCTACATTTGATGTTGTGATTTGCAAGAAATCTATTTATTTGATGAATTGAATGAAAAAATTGAATTGTATATTAGTATATATTGCATATTGAATATTATTAATGCACTTTTTCTAAATATTTTTTCTATGCCAGTCTTTATCAGAGAGTTCTATTGCAATGGGGAATCAAACAATTTTGAAGGAATTATTTCTCTCTGGACTGTCTGAGCTTCCAGTTCTTCAACTTCCTCTCTTCCTCTTCTTCCTTCTCATCTACCTTCTGACGTTAATCTGGAATTTGCTGATCATTGTCCTCATAGTCACCGACTCTCACCTCCATGTTCCTATGTATTTCTTCCTTGGGAACCTGGCCGGTTTGGATCTTTGTAGTTCCTCAGTCATCGTACCACGAATGTTATTTGACCTTCTCACCAAGAGGAGAAAGATTACAACAACAGCTTGTATGACCCAAGTCTTTTTCTTTATATTTTTTGTTTCTTCTGAGACTTTTCTGTTGTCCTTCATGTCCTATGATCGATATATTGCTATTTGTAAGCCATTGCATTACATAGAGATCATGAGTTGGAAAGTGTGTGTACAGTTGGTATGCAGTGTGTGGTGTCTCAGTTTTTTCTATTCTTCGGCTCACACATTTTATGCTTTGAAATTAACATTTTGTGAATCGGATATCGTAGAAACTTTCTTCTGTGACCTGATCCAGTTGTTTCAGATCTCCTGCAGTGACATCTACATCAACATCCTGCTCATCTTTTTCTTGAGTGGCATCCTTACAGTTGTGAATCTTATAATGACCTTCTTCCCCTATGTCTATATATTCAAAACTGTCCTGAAAACAAAGGTGAAGGTCAATAGAAGTAAAGTTTTCTCTACATGTACCCCTCATCTCACAGTGGTGATTTTATATTATGGCTCTGTTTGCTTTAATTATTTTCAGCCAAATGGAAGTCATCAGTTTGGTGGTAACAAAGTGGTGTCCATGTTTTACACCGTGATACTTCCACTCATCAATCCTCTGATTTATAGTTTGAGGAACCAGGATTTAAAAACAGCATTCCGAAATGTTGTAAGGAAGATTATCCACAATACAATATAGAGTTCACCTAAAAAAAAATCCTTATATAAAACTATTTTTTTTTCCTGCACTCAGGTTGCCAATAGCCAAAGTAGCCAGCAAAACAATTTATTGATATCAAATTTTAACATGCAATAAATCCAAAAAGTCTAGCACTAAAAAAATAAAATTGAGAAGTGAGACTTCATATATAAATAAAAATACAAAAGTTAATCCTTGTACACACGATTGGATTTTCCGCAGCCAAAACCTTGACATGTGCCTGGATTTTGTCTTGCATACAAATGGTACACAATTTTCGGCCAACAAACATGAACGTAGTGACCTACTATGTGTTGTAATGGGTTGGAAGATTTATGTGGGATTTTATATTATTGTAATATATATGTACACACACAGTACATATACAATATATATATATATATATATATATATATATATATATATATATATATATATATATATATATGTACTGTATTATATATATGTATTGTATATATGTATTACACACACAGTATAAGATTGACCAGGCCAGATTTAGTTGACAATGTTATCTGTTAACCTAATTACACATATCAAAGGGGGCTTGTTGATCAAAAGGGAAGTGGCCAAACAAGAATTACTCCACATATCAAAGGGGAACAGATAATGATTCTGGGCTATGTTGATGTTAATATGCAAGAATGCAGATTAGGGCAGTTTATGACTACAGCTGTTCACAGCTTGGGGTGATCTGCTGTCACTCTGAAAGACAGGAGCAGATCAAAGCATTTAATGGAAATGGCCAATCAAATTGCTCAGCCATTCAGTGTGTGTGGGGGATATAACAGGACATTCAGTCTAATCTGTCTCTGAGAAGGGTGTGTTTTTTATGAAGGCACCAAAAGTCACATTGGATGGATATAGAACACTGTCATGATTATACCCTGTCGGATTTTTATCATCTGCAAGACTGTTCTGTTTTAGAAGTCAATAAAGTGCGTCTCTCTGGGAGAATTGGGTTTGCTGCAGGACAATACTTATTAATAACTACTATTCATCTACCCACGATATATTATATCACTACATACACTACACTACGAGCCGAAAAAGAGGAAGTTCAATTGTCAGGCGCCACCTTTTGGGCTCCTTCTGCTAATTTTGTGTTAGTAGAAGTTTGGTGAGTGTTGATTTGCGCTTTTCATTTTGCACTTTTCAATTTGCGTTTTTCATTTTGCGCTTTTCATTTCGTTTCTGAATGGCCGTTCATCAACCAGACATGTTGTGGAATCGGAGGAGATAACGTGTTATTTATTATTGGCCTTGGAGTTATTGCTTTGACCCAAGTCCAGTCCAGGAACAGGAGGAGGAGTTCTTGGACCAAAAATTGGTTGCTTTATTAATCGTGACCAATTATGTCATATGCCTTTGCTGTGGGAGCTCCAGGAGATTAATCCGGATGATTTTAGGAATTATCTCCTGATGACGGACCCCTGCTTTCACCAACTCTTGGCATTGTTGACCCCCTATATTAAGAAGCAGGATACATGCATTAGGCTTTTATTTCATTTTTTGGTTGAATAATAATGATTTGATTAGTTATATTTTCTATATTTTTGGATGCATATAATGCACTTTTTGGTCAAGTTCTATTGGCAGATAGCATGTCTTATTTTATTTCTTTTCTTTTTTAATGCACAATAAATAAATTGTATAGAGTAATACTTGGCTATGTGTTTTACTTCAAATGACAGTTTGGGAGTAAGTAGGTACATTTTAGAAAATACAATGTAAATCTGACAAGGGACACCAACATAGTTGTATCTTTGATCTTAAAAAAAAAGAGATAATGCATAATAATATTATTCTTGATATCACTAACTTGACTTGATGTTTATCAGTTAACATGTCAGATATCTAAAAGCATACAACAAGAAGCAATGCAATTCTGAGGCTGGGTCACACTATCTTCGCATGAGGCTCACTGCAGGAGTCATATACGTCCTTGTACACCATTTCAGGTCCGATTTCATCCCCAATTTTGGGCTGAATTCAGACCTGAAACGGAGCAAAAGACGCACAGGACTCCTGTGCAGATTTGCATTGGAGCCACAGTGGAGATATGTGAACTGGCCCCGTAAAAGGACCGGTCAAAATCTCCTGCTATTGCGAATTGGATGCGGGCAACGCAAGTGTGAACCCAGCTTAATGCCCCGTACACACGGTCGGATTTTCAGATGGAAAATGTTCGATTGGAGCTTGTTGTCGGAAATTCCGACCGTGTGTAGGCTCCATTGGACATTTTCCATCGGAATTTTCGACAAATACAAATTTGAGATCTGGATCTCAAATTTTCCAACAACAAAATCCGTTGTCGTAAATTCCGATCGTGTGTACACAATTCCGACACACAAAGTTCCACGCATACTCGGAATCAAGCAGAAGAGCCGTACTGGCTATTGAACTTAATTTTCCTCGGCTCGTCATCTGTGTTGTACGTCACTGCGTTCTTGGTGATCGGAATTTCCGACAGGATTCATGCGTATGCAAGACAAGTTTGAGCCAACATCCGTCAGAAAAAAAACATGGATTTTGTTGTCGGAATGTGCGATCCTGTGTACGCAGCATAAAATTTAATTTTAGGGTTTGTGTTGGTATTATACGTTATGGTATTGCTCACCTTGTTGTATGTATGACTCACGTGTATTTGGTAGAGAAATTAGCACTTATAGGAACCACCTGCTCTCTGCTCATTGGCTCAATTGTAGCTATTTATCCCAGGTGTTGTACCATTATGAAACCACTGCCCTCTGCCAATATATTTTGTATAGGGTTGCACTGATACTGGTGTATCCTGAATGAGGCGGGAAGTTCAAGTTCATAGGCCACTGGGTTGACCTTTTTCTTGACAGGGAAAGGGCCCAAGTATCTAGGTCCTTACTTCTTGGAGGGGCATGCCAGTTTTAAATTTACGGTAGATAGCCACACACGATCACCCACCTCTAAGTCCAATTCTCCCCTTCTCTTCTTATCAAAATATTTCTTATTATTTTCCTGTGCCTTAGCGATGGTTTCCTTGAGCACCTGGTTGTTGGAGGTAAGGAAATCCAACCTGTCCTGAACAGCCGGTAGGGAAGATTCGGGCACAAGTGCGGGTAAAAAGGAGGGATGGAATCCGTAATTGGAGAAAAATGGTGCTTGGTTCGTGGTGGAGTGGATGGAATTGTTGAATGCAAATTCTGCTAAAGGAAGTAGTGAGGCCCAATCCTCTTGGGAAAACGAGGAGAAGCAGCGTAGGTATTGTTCCAATGTTTGATTGGTGCGTTCGGTCTGCCCATTGGTCTGTGGGTGATAGGCTGAAGAGAGGCTACATTTAATACCTAGTGCTTTGCATAATGACCTCCAAAACTTGGATGTGAATTGTACTCCGCGGTCAGAGACGATGTCACTGGGGATTCCATGGAGTCTGACAATTTCTTTAATGAATATCCTGGCAGTCTCAGTTGCAGAAGGAGTCCCTTTCATGGGAATGAAGTGTGCCATCCGGGAAAAGCGGTCTACCACCACGAAGATGGAAGAGAACCCTTTAGAGGGAGGAAGCTCCACAATAAAATCCATGGCGATTTTGTCCCATGGCCTTTGGGGGATGGGCAGTGGTTTCAGCAGACCCCATGATTTATTTTTACTGTTCTTGTTTCTCAGACAGATCGGGCAGTCTTTGGCAAGATTCGGCCACCAGAAGTGTCTTTGGACCAGATCCACAGTCTTATGGCCCCCAAAGTGACCCGCCAGAGGATAGTCATGGCAGGCCTGTAACACAATGGTGCGTAGGTCTTGAGGGATGAAAATCTTGTTGCCTTGCCAAAAGAGCCCTTCCCTCTCCTGAAGGTTAGTGCCTGGGGGTAACGGTGTTCTCAAGGATGCTTGGCGGACTTGTGTCATGAAACTGGATTGGGTCAATAGGAAATTCCCTGCTTGTAGTATAGTATCCGGTGGAGACGGGGTTTCAAGTTCCGTGAACATTCGGGATAAGGCATCGGGTTTAACGTTTTTGGATCC
Organism: Lithobates sylvaticus; assembly: GCA_028564925.1. Classification (NCBI taxonomy): domain Eukaryota; kingdom Metazoa; phylum Chordata; class Amphibia; order Anura; family Ranidae; genus Lithobates; species Lithobates sylvaticus. The sequence continues at coordinate 298,229,778 of CM053031.1, read as the reverse complement.
AGGGCGATAATTAATATGAAAATTAAAACGGGAAAAGAAAAGAGCCCATCTGGCCTGTCGGGGTCTAAGGCGTCTGGCAGTTCTGAGGTACTCTAAATTTTTGTGATCTGTGAAGATCAATATTGGATGTGCTGCCCCTTCCAGGAGGTACCGCCATTCTTCCAAGGCTAGCTTTATTGCTAGGAGTTCTCGGTCACCTACATCATAGTTCCTTTCCGACACACCCAGCTTTCTGGAAAAGAAGGCCACCGGGTGCATTAGGGACTTGGGTCCTTGGCGTTGAGACAGGATGGCCCCCACCGCACTTTCCGAAGCATCGACCTCCAGAGTGTAAGGTAATGCAGGGTCAGGGTGTTTTAGTACTGGGGCGGAGGTAAATGACCTTTTTAATTGGTCAAAGGCAGCTTGGGCCGCTGTAGTCCACTGGAAGCGGTTTTGCTTTTTGGTGAGCTGGGTGATGGGTGCGATGATCTTGGAGAAGTTCTTGATAAACTTCCTATAAAAGTTGGAGAATCCGATGAAACGTTGTACCTCTTTCTTGTCATTCGGGGGCGGCCAGGACATAATGGCCGAGACCTTCTGGGGATCCATGGCCACACCCCCGGTTGATATTACCAGGCCGAGAAAGTGAATGGTCTGGCGTTCAAATTCACACTTTTCGGCCTTTGCGTAAAGTCCATGTTGTCTTAACCTGCCCAGAACTTGTTTTACATGATCACAGTGTACTTCTAGGGAGGTGGAGAATATCAGAATGTCGTCCAGGTAGACGATCACAAAGGAATCTAGGAAGTCTCTGAAGATATTGTTGACAAAATGCTGAAATGTGGCCGGGGCGTTGCATAGTCCAAATGGCATGACTAAATATTCGAAGTGGCCAAAACGTGTTCGGAATGCTGTCTTCCATTCGTCCCCTTTGCGTATCCTAATTAGGTTATAGGCCCCACGTAAGTCCAACTTCGTGAATATTTTTGCAGAGCGGAGTCTCTGAAATAGTTCTGGAACTAGTGGAAGCGGGTACCGGTTTTTAATTGTCACTTTATTCAGATCCCTGTAATCCACACATGAACGGAGCGAGTGGTCCCTCTTTTCAACAAAAAAATATTCCGGCCCCCGCTGGGGAGGAGGAGTGTCGGATGAACCCTTTTCTGAGGTTCTCGTCGATATACTCTTTGAGGACCAGGAGCTCAGGTTCGGACAGAGGAAAGATCCGCCCGAATGGAATTTCAGCCCCGGGTAGTAGCTCGATCGGACAGTCGTAGACCCGATGGGGAGGAAGGGTGTCAGCTTTCTGCTTGTCAAAGACGTCCAAGAAGTTGTGGTACACTGGTGGCACCAGCTCTTTGAATTCAGAGTCCGTTTTTAGACAGCCAATGACTGGGGGAAGGTGGTGGAAGGGTTTGAGACAGTTCTGGAGACAATAAGAGGACTGAAAAATCACCTCACCGGTGGCCCAATTGACCTGAGGATTGTGGACTTGCAGCCATGGCATTCCTAAAATGATTGGAAACAGGGGTGAGGGAATGACATCTAAACGAAGTAGCTCCTGGTGGCCTGGTGAAATGCTGGTGAGCAGTGGTTGCGTCTCAAGAGTAATAGGCCCGGACTTGATGTTTGACCCGTCTGCAAGCCGTATGGAGAGTTGATGCTGCTTAGGTGTTAATGGAATGCTGTGTTGTAGGGCAAAGGCATGGTCCACGAAGCAGCTACAAGCGCCAGAGTCAATTATAGCCTGAACACGGAGTATCTTTTCTGGAAGCTGTAGGGAGATAGGGACAGCAATGTGAGCGGACTTTGTTAAAGACAATGCGTAAGATACACGAGTTGATGGGTTGAACTTACGGGTCTTGTTTGGGCACCCATTGGCGTAGTGTCCGGATTCTCCACAGTAAAGGCAGAGGTTTTTCTGGCGCCGCCGTTGTTTTTCCTCTGGTGTCAAAGGTGAGCGGAGCAGGCCTACTTGCATGGGCTCTGGTGCCCCTGGGACGGCAGTAGGTACCTGGGAGACGGGAGTAGGAGGATAGGTAGGAACTCTAGGCAACACCCATGTGGGGCGCGTCATGCTGGACTTCTCGGACCTCCGCTCTCTCAGATGACGGTCTATCTGGATGGCCAGTTGAATCAGGTCCTCCAAGGAACTAGGAATCCCTACACGGGCCAACTCGTCCTTCAGTGCCTCAGAGAGGCCCATGCAGTAGAGGAGGGCGGCGTCATTCCAAGAGGTGTCAGAACTCCACCGCCTAAAGTCTGTTACATAGTCCTCCACTGGCCGACGCCCTTGCTGGAGGGCATGGAGGTTGGCCTCCGCTGTTGAGGCGTGCTGAGGATCATCGTATAGCTTGGCCATTTCGTTCAAGAATAAGTCCAGGGTATCCAACAGAGGACTGGCTTGTTCCAACAGATTGTGGGCCCAAGTTTGAGGTTCCCCTTGGAGTAGTGAGACGATGAACCCCACCTGCTCTCCATGGAGAAGGTGCGTGGTTGTAGCAGGAAGTAAAGCCGGCAGGCATTCCTGAAGGAACGGAACTTGCTGCGATCCCCTGAAAACCGTTCTGGAGGGGGCACACGAGGCTCAGGGGGTGGTACCATTACTGTGGGTGCTGATGCGGAGGTTGCTGGACCGGAGGTCCGGGATGCCATGGTCGCCTGGTGAGTTGCAGAGCTTGGGGATATGGATTCCACTCTCTGTTCCAGTTGGTGATAGCCATCTCGCAGGCCCTGGCTGCCTGGGTAAGGGCCGCCATCTGCTGGCACAGGGCTTCCAAAGGCGAGGCCCCCCCTTCAGACTCCATTCTGGCTGGATTGTACTGTCACGTACCTTATAGCGGAGTCTGGATGCTGGGGGTGGCCTCGTGCACGGTTCCGGTCCAAACACCCCTGGTGATGGGAACAGGGAGTGCTGGGGCACGAAAGGGTGCAAGTGCCTGCGGCTAGGAGACTGGTGCTTGGAGGTACCGGTTCTTCTGGAAGGCAGGTGTAGAGGGTGGTAACCAAGACTGTATCCAGTAATGGCCGAACAGGTGGCAGTAGGCACTGCAAAGTCAAGACAGGCAGGGGTCGGCAACTGGCTGGCAAACGAGGTACAAAAGCGGAAGGCAAGTTCGTGGTCAAGTGCAGGCAGAGGTTGGCAACGGGCAGGTGATGAGGTACAAAATCAAAGAGCAGAGCCGTAGTCAAGTAATCCAAGCCGAGGTCAATTCAGTAGAGGTAGTCAATAAGCAGGGTTGATCCAGGAAGGTAATCAGGTAAGCCGGGTAAACCAGGAACAAGGTAGCAGGTAATTCAAGCAGGTATTCAGGACATAGACTGAAGACGATCCAGCACTGACACCATGTGAAGGCCCTGTTTATATAGGGCGCCTTGTGCTGGGATTGGTGGAGGTGAGCGGCCGTGCGCGATTGCTCACACACGTTCGCACTGACGTGTGAGTGCGTGCACCCGTTCGTATTGGAAGGCGAGGACGCGCACTCGTTCGCGTTGGTACGCGGGTACGCCCGCACGTTCCAGAGCTTGTTCGGTTCCGTTGGGGAGACTGCGCATGGGTACTGGCACCCGCAGAGTGAGGATCCACTCCTGCCGAACGAAGACGGGCACGGGAAACGTGAGTTCTCTGACAGTTTTTCTTTATCTCTCTTTTTGTTTGGTTGTTTTATACTGTTTTCTTTCCTATCATTTGTTTATTTTCCTCTATGAGTGAAATTGATACAGGGATGCACCAATGTAAGACTCCAAATCTGGAAATGGAGCCTTTATCCTATCTTTATCCTATCCTCTTACCACTTGGGTTGCATCCCAACATGTGATGTGTTCTATATATCTGAACTGTATTGTCTTTTCTCTATCCCCAAATAAAAATGTTTCTATTAAAAAACTAAATGCATTGCCTGGTTACCATTTATTCTACCCTGTTATGCGGAAGACTCTCCTTTCAACATCCCCAAGAAAAGAGTGGACTTAGTGAGCTATCGGCTTCCACTGACTGTTCTTCCAATACTTCTAATTTTAAAGTGCAAAAAGAACTTTTAAAAACTAACGTTTTTTCGGGAGCAGTCATTTTAATGATGCATAAAGTGAAAAAAAAAAAGTGAAATATTCCTTTAAATATGGTACCTGGGGGGTGTCTAAAGTATGCCTGTGAAGTGGCATGTGTTTTCCGTGTTTAGAACTGTCCCTGCACAAAATCACATTTGTAAAGGAAAAAAAGAAGCCATTTAAAATGACTTGTGGCTTTTATGTCATGTCTTATCCTGGCCGCCATATGGCTGAAAATCCTTGAGAAAAATGGCATGGCTACCCCATGTCTTGTATGGATATTAAGGGGGACCCCGCACCCAAAATAAAATCCTATACCTACAACCCTATATACTCTGAACAGCAGTATATAGGTGGTGCAAACAAGACACGGACTGTAGGTTTGTTCTTAAGTAGAATCTGAACAGGTACATTATGAAGTGTAGCTCCATCCCCAAAAAATCTATTTTTAAGCTTTTTGGAGAACATAGGGAGGGGTTATCACCCCTGTAACATTTGCTGTCTTTGCACATCTGTTTAGAACATTTGACCTCACTTTCCGTCCCAATGACAAATGTTTTTGGAAAAGTGGGGTTTTAATTGAAACAAGGATTGGTGATAAAGCATCAGTAGAGAGGAGATACCTTTTTCCCAAATTAAATCTAACAGGATAGAATTTCCCTTCCTAGGGGTAGATTTCCTCTCACTTCCTGTTTTCTCTTTCCGTTTGCAAGTAGGAGTCGTTTGTAAGTTGGATGTTTGAAAGTAGGGGCCTGCCGTATATACTCTGCAGAAATTTGCCCTATTAGATGTTGGTGTAGCCACAACACTGTAAGCCCTCACAGTTACTCTTGGTGGGCACAGGAATGGGCCCTGCTGTGAGTTATTAGATCAAGATTTGTAATTGCATGTACCTGTTGAACAGGGCAGAAAAATTGGGCCTTTGGTGGTGGTGGTGGTGGTGGACGGTGTTGCCACAAGTCTGTAAGCCCTCACAGTTACTCTTGGTGGGCGCAGGGATGGGCCCTGCTGTGAGTTATTAGATCAAGATTTGTAATTGCATGCACCTGTTGAACCGGGCAGAAAAATTTGGCCTTTGGTGGTGGACGGTGTTGCCACAAGACTGTAAGCCCTCACAGTTACTCTTGGTGGGTGCAGGAATGGGCCCTGCTGTGAGTTATTAGATCAAGATTTGTAATTGCATGCACCTGTTGAACAGGGCAGAAAAATTGGGCCTTTGGTGGTGGTGGTGGTGGTGGTGGACGGTGTTGCCACAAGACTGTAAGCCCTCACAGTTACTCTTGGTGGGTGCAGGAATGGGCCCTGCTGTGAACTATTAGATCAAGATTTGTAATTACACGCCCCTGTTAAACAGGGGCTGAAAAATTGTGCCTTAGGCATTGGTGCTGGTGCCACAACACTGCAACCCCTCACAGATACTGTACTCTGAGCACAGCAATGAGACCTGTTGCAAAGCATTGCCTAAAAATTGTAATTACACGCCCCAACAGGGGCTGAAAAATTGTGCCTTAGGCACTGGTGCTGATGCCACACTGCAACCCCTCACAGATACTGTACTTGGAGCACAGCAGTCACACCTGTTGCGAAGCATTTTTTTTTAAAATTGTAATTACACGCCCCTGTTATACAGGGGCTGAAAAATTGTGCCTTAGGCACTGGTGTGGTGGCCTGGATCATTGAGGAGGAGGAAGAGGATAGTCAGTGAACATAACAGGACAGTCACTCAGCATAGGCAGTCTTGAAGGGATGTGGCATTATAAATTATTTAGTTATATCCGCTTCAGGTGCCTGGTAGCTGGTGGTGATCCAAGACTGATTCATTTTTATGAAGGTCAGTCGATCAACCGAGTCGGTGGACAGGCGCACCCTGTGATCGGTGACAATGCCTCCAGCAGCAATGAATGTGCGTTCAGAAAGAACGCTGGATGCAGTACAGGCCAGTAGCTCAATTGCATACTGTGCAATCTCTGGCCAGTGATCCATCCTCAAGACCCAGTAAGCCAGAGGATTTTCGGTGGGAAAGGTGTCCAAGTCTGACCTTGCCCCTAGGTATTCCTGCACCATGTATATCAGACGCTGGCGATGGTTGCTGGAACCGATCATACCTTGGGGCTGCGGACTAGAAAATTGTCTGAACGCATCGGTCAGACGTCCACCTTCCCCACCGCTCCTTCTGCTACTAACCGAAGCCTCAGCAACTCGTCGTCCAGGACCAGGAGTTTGTAACCTCCCAGTTTCTGGGAACGCGTTGCACAGACCTTTCTGCAAGGCCTCCCTGAGATGTCTCTTCCTCTGCTCCCTCCCGCAACCTTACTCTTGTACCGTGGATCAAGGAGAGTGGCCAGCCAGTAATGGTCCCTCTCCTTGATCCGAAGAACACAAGGATCCTTCCGCAGGCTTTGCAGGATCAGGGAGGCCATGCTAGGTTAGGTTAGCTGAGGCATTCGGTCCGGAGTCTTCTGGGTCACTGAGGACGACATGATCGCCAGCCACCTCCTCCCAGCCACGTACAAGTCCACTGGTTTGTTGGGACTGTACATCATTCCTAAAAGACTGCTGCTGCTGAGTGCCAGGCTCCACCTCCATGCTCACACAATCCTCCTCCTCCTCCTCCTCCTCCTCATCCTCTTCCTGTGTGATCGGTGGGACAGAAGGAACACTGTCTGGATAAAGGGGGCCTTGAGAGGCAAGGAAGTCCTCCTCTTCCTGCCTCTGTTCTGCCTCAAGTGCCCTGTCCATTATCCCATGCAGCGTATGCTCCAACAGGTGGACAAGAGGTACAGTGTCACTGATGCATGCACTGTCACTGCTCACCATCTTCGTGGCCTCCTCAAATGGTGAGAGGACAGTGCATGCATCCCTGATCATGCTCCACTGGCGTGGGGAAAAAAAGCCAAGCTCCCCTGACCCTGTCCTGGTGCCGTAGTCGCAAAGGTACTCATTGATGGCCCTCTGCTGCGTGTGCAGTCGCTGCAGCATGGCCAATGTTGAGTTCCACCTGGTGGGCATGTCACATATTAGGCGGTTCTTGGGCAGGTTCAGCTCCTTTTGCAGCTCAGTCAGCCGAGCACTGGCATTATAAGATCGTCAGGGCACATGGGTGAGCTGCCCCTGTCGCAGGGCGGAGAGGAGGTTGGTGCCATTGTCAGAAACCACCATTCCTGGCTTAAGCTGGCGTGGCGTCAACCACCTCTCGGCCTGCCCCTGCAGAGCTGCCAGAACCTATGCCCCAGTGTGGCTCCTGTCCCCCAAACACACCAGCGCAAGCACGGCATGGCATCTTTTTGCCTGCGTACTCGCGTAGCCCCTTGTACGCCTACGGAGCACCGCTGGTTCCGAGGACAGAGCACTGGAGGAAGAAGAAGAGGAGGGGGTGGAGGAGAGAGGTGTGTCACAACCAGTAGTAGCATTTTGGAGGCGTGGTGGCGGAACAACCTCCAACACTACTGCACCTTGTCCTGGATCCCTCCCTGCTGCCAATAGAGTGACCCTATTGGCCGTGAAAGAAAGATAACGCCCCTTCCATTCCTGCTGGACCATGAGTCAGCGGTAATATGCACCTTACCGCTGACCGCCCTGTCCAGCGAGGCATGGACATTGCCTTCCACATGCCGGTAGAGAGACGGAATCGCCTTCCGTGAGAAAAAGTGGCGTTTGGGAACCTGCCACTGAGGAACCGCACATTGAACAAACTCACGGAAGGGGGCCGAGTCTACCAACTGAAAAGGCAGCAGTTGAAGTGCTAGCAATTTAGCCAAGCTAGCATTCAACCGCTGGGCATGTGGATGGCTGGGAGTATACTTCTTTCGACGGTCCAGCAGCTGGGGCAGGGAAATTTGCCTGCTACAATCGGACGTCGGTGTACTGCAAGTACTTGGTTGTGACACACCTAATTCTACACCTTCAGTCCTCTCAGAGCAGCTTTCAGAGAGGACTGAAGATATAGTGGGGATGGAGATCCCAGCTGATGAGGAGCAAGGAGAGGTCCGCTTTGTTCTTTGGTGTGGGTCTTTTATGTGTGCTTGCCAACGAGCTGCATGGCAGGTCGACATATGTCTGCTCATGCTTGTGGTGCCCAAGCGGCTGATGTTTTGGCCACGCGAGATACGCTTGAGACAAATATTGCAAATAGCAGTGGTGTGATCTGATGCACTCGTCTCAAAAAAGGCCCACACCAAAGAACTGTTGTGATAACGTGCAGAGGCAGCGCCCTGCACAGGCGGAGCTCTGCGGTGTGATACAGTTGGTGTGCTGGCCTGTAGCTGGCCTCCAGGGGGCATCCTGCCTCGTTGGACATGTGAAGCCGCATCCTCCTCCTCCTCCTCCTCTCTCCCTTCAGGCACCCACGTGGAGTCAGTGACCTCATCATCCCTTCCCTCTTCACCACTAGAGCAAACCTGGCAGTAAGCTGCAGCTGGTGGAACAGTACTGCCAGATTGCTGTCCTTCAGCATCCCCTCTCTCTGCGCGCACACTACTGCCTTCCTCAAGCTGGGTATCATCATCCGAGCCTTCGAATCGTTGGGCATCCTCCTGGAGCATGTACCCAACACTGTGCTCAAACAGTTCGGGGGACTCCTCAGGAGGACATGGTGGGTCTAGGGAAGGGGTGGCTGATGATGCCATTGAGTACGCGTTGGCAGCTGCTCTGCCAGTACCCTGAGCCTGGGTGAGAGAGGATGAGGAGGATGAGGAGGGCTTGGTCATCCATTCTACCAAGCCTTCGGCATGATGCGGCTCAACATGTCCAGCTGCCGAAAACAAAGACAAGCGTGTCCCATGGCCACGTGCTGATGACGATGCACGACCACGTCCACGACCAGCACTGTTGTCTCTAGAAACAGAGCCTGCTTGCCCTGTGTTCTTGCCTCGGCACGGTCTGCCTCTCCTTGGCGGTCTTCCAGCCATTGTAGTCGGTAGTGTATATTGTATAAAAAATAGAGCTCCTATGTGTGCTCACAACACACTGTAGGTCCTATGGGTGCTGACACTAACACACTATAGGTACTATGTGTGCTGCTGACAAGAAAATATAGGAGCTATGTGTGCTGCCACAAACACACTATAAAGCCCCATACACACGGTCGGACTTTTTCATGGATTCTGTCCGATCGGACAAGGTTGTTGAAAAATCAGACCGTGTGTATGCACCATCGGACAGTGTTCGTCGGTTTGACCGACGGACAAAGTCTTATCTCCTGCTGGAAATCTTTGCCGTCAACACGGTCCGATCACACCAAATCCGATCGTGTGTACGGTTGTCCGACCGGACAAAGTGCCACGCATGCTCAGATCACATTACAAGACCAAAGCTATTGGCTACTAGCCTCTACGTAGTCCCGTCGTAGGCAACAAACGTCACCACGTTCAGAATGATCGGATTTTCCGACAACTTTGTCCGACCGTGTGTACGCAAAACCAACATCGGACAAAGTATGATGGACATGGTCCGATGGACCTGGTCCGCGGATTGTCCGACCGTGTGTATGGGGCTTTAGTCCTATGGGTGCTGCTGACACAAAGACACTATAGGTACTATATGTGGGCTGCTGACAAGAAAATATAGGAGCTATGTGTGCTGCCACAAACACACTATAAGTCCTATGGGTGCTGCTGACACAAAGACACTATAGGTACTATATGTGTGCTGCTGACAAGAAAATATAGGAGCTATGTATGCTGCCACAAACACACTATAAGTCCTATGGGTGCTGCTGACACAAAGACACTATAGGTACTATATGTGTGCTGCTGACAAGAAAATATAGGAGCTATGTGTGCTGCCACAAACACACTATAAGTCCTATGGGTGCTGCTGACACAAAGACACTATAGGTACTATATGTGTGCTGCTGACAAGAAAATATAGGAGCTATGTGTACTGCCACAAACACACTATAAGTCCTATGGTTGCTGCTGACACAAAGACACTGTAGGTACTATATGTGTGCTGCTGACAAGAAAATATAGGAGCTATGTGTACTGCCACAAACACACTATAAGTCCTATGGGTGCTGCTGACACAAAGACACTATAGGTACTATATGTGTGCTGCTGACAAGAAAATATAGGAGCTATGTGTGCTGCCACAAACACACTATAAGTCCTATGGGTGCTGCTGACACAAAGACACTATAGGTACTATATGTGTGCTGCTGACAAGAAAATATAGGAGCTATGTGTGCTGCCACAAACACACTATAAGTCCTATGGGTGCTGCTGACACAAAGACACTATAGGTACTATATGTGTGCTGCTGACAAGAAAATATAGGACCTATGTGTGCTGCCACAAACACAATATGGCTCCTATAAATCCCTGCCTGGGATGGGACAGAAGGTTGGGACAGAAGTTGGGGTGCAATGCTGTTCCAACAGCACTGCGGTTGGTGCTACTGCTATGCTGTACTAACAGCACGCACACACCAGACTAATCCCCAGCAGCAGCTAATATCACACTCACTGTGCAATCAGCAGCAATGAATGATCAGTATTCAGTAATGATGAATGACTCAGGTAGCAATGGTTTAGCAAAGAAATCAGCAGACTGCTCTCCCTAAAGCCGGAACACATGTGATAGGAGCCGACGGCGTGGCATCCTGCCTGTAGCCAATTATTGATCTCCTAGTTTCCGGCGCTGTGATTGGCCAAGCATGCGGGGTCACAGTGCATGCTTGGCCAATCATCAGCCAGCAATGCACTGCGCTGGCCGCAATGCATTGCGGGGCCGCTCGCATCACACGAATGTGATGCGAACGGCCCAAATAGTTCTGGGCTCGCCGAGCGAGCGAACGCCCGGTGCTCAATTCGAACGTGGGTTCGAATCGAGCACCGGGCCCATCCCTAATCACGAGGGATGTTTGTCATAGGAATAAAAGTAGACATGTGCAATTCGTTTCGTTCCAAATAAATTTTTTAACGATTTTAGACAAATATGTTAATTCGGAAATATCCGAATTAATGAAAACCCGATGAACAATTTTTTTTTTAAATTTGAATATTGAAAATTCGGAAATTCGGGAATTTGAAAAATCGGAAATTCAAAATTCTAAATTTGAAAACCCGAAAATTTGAAAATCTGAAATGATAACTAACTAATAATAACTTAACTATCTCTAACTATTAAGTTATAGGTATTGGAATTTTTTTATTAGAAAATATCCAAATTAACGAAAATCTGGTTAACAAATTTTTCAGAATATTCGAAAATTCGAATATATGAAAATTCGTAAACTTCTCAATTCAAAAATTTCTAAATTTGTAAATTCCTAAATTTGTAAATTCAAAAAGTTCAGAAATTTGAAAATCCGAAAATCTATAATAATAACTAACTAATAATAACTTAACTATTACTAACTATTAAAGTAAATTTTGGTCAGACTAGAGGAAAAACACCCATTTGAATTTGCACCACATCCCAAAAATGTAAAGTATAAGAAGATTGGGGGAAGAGATAGGGATTTTGACGGTGCTATATGTTTAATGGTTCCAAAAAATATAATGGGAGAAAGGAAAAAATAAATAAATATTTATTAATAAATAAATAATAAATTAATAATAAATAAAATAAATTTTATTAAAGCGGAGCTCCACCCTAAAGTGGAACTTCCGCTTATCGGATTCCTCCCCCCCTCCGGTGCCACAATTGGCACCTTTCAGGGGGGAGGGGGGTGCAGATACCTGTATAATCAAGGTATCTGCACCCACTTCCGGGACTAGCTAGCCGCAGCTAGCTGCAGATGCCCAGCCCCCCCCCCCCCGTTGTGTTCTGGGAAACACACAGTTCCCAGGACACAACAGGGACCAGTAAAGATGCAAAGCGTGACTCGCGCATGCGCAGTAGGGAACCGGGCAGTGAAGCCGCAACGCTTCACTTCCTGATTCCCTGACAGAGGATGGCGGCGGGGGCAGCCGAGAGACTAGCGATTGCTCGTCATCTACTGCCGACATCTCTGGAACCTGGAACCCGTAAGTGTCCATTTATTAAAAGTCAGCAGCTGCAGTATTTGTAGCTGCTGACTTTTAATATTTTTTGTTAAGTTGGCCATCCTCTCTAAAGTTGATATTTAAAAATGTTTATACATAAACATAACAGTGGTTTACATAGGTGGTGTTTATGTTCTGAAGTACGTTAAACAAAGGTGTTTATTGCACATTAGCCTGACATTTTTCGCAGATACGCTTCCTCAGGAGATGTGCAATTCATCAACAAAGACACCCCAGCCGTGTCCACCTATTTCACACCACTGCCTGATAGTGCACACCTACCAAATGACCCCAGAATCTAGTGTCACCAAAGGGTCATAGAGGGCAGGAAAGGCCAAGTTAAAAAGCAATATGGCAGATGGCGGATAAAGGGATGACTGAGGATGTAAAGTTTGACATAGCCAAACATTATTTAAGTTCGGGAAAAACAACACAACTACTTGTGTGGTTTAAAATACAGTCATACCCTCCAGCTGAATTTGTTGATGAATTGCACATCCCCTGAGGAAGCGTATCTGCGAAACATGTCGGGCTAATGTGCAATAAACACCTTTGTTCAACGTACTTCTGATCATAAAGACCACCTATGTAAACCACTGTTATGTTTATGTATAAACATTTTTAAATATCGACTTTAATAAAATTTATATAAAATGAATACTTTTTTCCTTTCTCCCATTATATTTTTTGGAACCATTAAACATAAAGCACCATCAAAATCCATTACTAACTATTAAATTATAGGTATTGGAATTTTCTTTTAAATTTGACTGTGAACATAACGAATACAAATTTATCTGACGTTACAAATTATCCGAAATAACGAATTCCGTATTTTTTTGTTTACAAACGTTTTTATTATTTTCAAAGAACAGTGCAAATACAGAGTGTACAGGTAATCAACAGATCTTGTACAAGAGGAAGTTTCACATGTTGAGCGTAACATCAGCAAGTTTAAGTACAACTCAAAAAATGGAGAATCGAACAAATGCAAAGATAGTGCGTCCAATTCAGCAGCTTATCAACAAGGTCCATAGACAGGCCTGGAACAGTTCACATAAGGAAACCAAGGAAGTGAGAAAAGGGGGAAAAGAAAAAGACAAAAACCAAAATAATAAGTAACACAGCTTGACATTCATAAGGTGTACTTCTTCTGATTAGAGACGAGGGGGAAATATTATAATCCAGCACATAGTGTTTTAGTGGTCCTGAGATGCATTACTAAGCTGGAAGGCAGACCATTTATTTCACTTGCCATCAAAAATATGTATGGTGTCCATAAGGGTGTGATGGATCCTTTCCATCAATCTGATGGATTCCATGCGGGACAGCACTTGCGACCATGGCACCGAAGGACTCTTCCAGTTCAGCGCTATCGCCCATTGGATGGCACTAAAAAGAGTGTGTATCAGTTTCTGTTGAGGGGGAATAGCCCCAGGTATATCAGCATACAGGATGCACATTTGAAAGGTAAGGGTCACTGAGACGTTCATGATCCTTGGGATTAAGGCGGCGGCTTTGGTCCAAATATGTGTCAGGGAACCACATGCCCAAAACGTGTGCAGCAATGTGCCCCTGGCCCGACATTCTCTAAAGCATGTGTCGGGAACCAGAGGAAACATCCTATGCAGACGATCCGGGGTGTAGTACCATCTGGTGTGCAACTTGAGGACCGTTTCCTTCACTGAGATGGAGCATGTACATTTGTGCATATTGTCTACCATGTCCCGCCAGTCCTCCACCGCAAACTCCTGTTCAACCTCTGCCTCCCAGCCCAGCATCACCGCCGTTTTGGGGGCTGAGTTGTGGTCATTCAAGTACCCGTATAAACTAGAAATAGTGCCCCTTTCTCTGGAGGCCTCTCCACATAAACCCTCAAAATGAGTGCTTGTTGTCCTAGAGAGCTCTTGAAAATTGCTAGTGTAAAAGTGCCTGATCTGGAGGAACTGGTAAAATACATTCCGGTCCATAGCATAATGCTGTTGCAGGTGTGAGAATGAGCAGAAGGAGGCGTCACGCATGAAAGCCTTCAGTGAAGTAAGGCCTCTATCTGTCCATTCAGCAAAAGTGGAGTGTCTGTGGAACGCTGGGTTGAAAAGGGGTTCTCCCAGGTAAGAGGCCAAAGGTGGGGCTCTTGATTTCAATTGGAATTTTTTCTCATAAAGAGACCAAAGATAGAGGGACTGTCCCACAATAGCATTCAGTGGGGCAATCACCCTATGGGTGATGGAGCAAGACCACAAAAGTCCCGGGAGGTGGTATGGGGCAACCAAGACTATCTCAAATCGTAGCCATGGAATGGAGGTCGGATTAGCGTGCCATTGGGCGGTTTGCACCAAGCGGGCTGCAAGAAAATACTTCCATAAGTCCGGGCATCCCAGACCACCCCCGAGCGGGCCCCGTACATCACCGGACGCCCCAATCTGGGCTTTTTATTTTGCCAGATAAAAGAGAGTAGATCTGATTGTAGTCTGTCAAGGATGGCCCGTGGGACATATAATGGTAGGGAGCAGAAAAAAAAGAGCAGTTTGGGCAATATGGTCATTTTAACAGCTTGGATACGGCCTAAAAAGGAGATTTTGTAATTGGACCATTGGAGGAGCAGGTTCCTAACAGAGGTAAAGGCTTGTGGGTAATTTTGGGTATATAGTTGTTTAAGCATTGGAGCCAGTTTAACCCCCAGGTATTGTAGGGAGGCAGGGTCCCAGGAAAATTTGAAGGAGTCTTTAAGGGCACTTAGGACCGTATCAGGTAGATAGATGGGTAAGGCCGAGCACTTGGTCGGGTTAACCCCTAGACCTGAGACTTGCTGGAAGTGGGTCAAGGAGGCGAAAATGTTAGGAAGGGAGATTAAAGGGTCTGAAAGGAATAATAAAACGTCGTCGGCATAAAGGCTAATCTTAAACTCCTGGTCACCCTTGAGATAGCCCTTTATATTGGGATTGCCTAGTATAGATTTGGTAAGGGGTTTCTATGGCGAGGGCGAACAGGAGGGGGGAAAGAGGGCACCCCTGTCTAGTACCCCTCTCTAGGGGGAAGTATTCGGAATTACAACCTGGGATCTTAATGTTAGTGCGTGGGCAATGATACAGGGCTCTAAACCCGTGGACGAATGCACCCCCACGAATTCCGTATTTAAACGAATGGACCGTAACAAATTAATAATAATGAAAAGTAAGTAAATAAAAGGACGGCGCTAATTCAACATCTCATGAATCATTAACAAAAGAGAAGAAAAGTGCACATAACCTCATAGAAAGTGTTCAAAATTGTGAAATAAGTGATAATGAAAAGTCTGTGCTTCACCAACACTCGTGTGAGAGAAAACACTCACCAAACAGCAATTTTCTAAATCAACAATTGTAATCAGGCAAGCTTCCTGAAGACGTGAACCTACGAAATGCATTGAGGCTGCATGCTCTTTTGCACTGACGTCACTTCCGGTACACCTGGTTCCTATCTCTTGAGTGGTAGAACGCACGCCGAGAGTTGGGGGAACAACGTGGTTTACCCCACTAGTGAGCTGTACAAATGTACCATATTTTTTGCTCCATAAGACGCACCTGACCATAAGACGCACCTAGGTTTTAGGGGAGGAAAACAAGAAAAAAAAATAATTGTGAACCAAATGGTGTACTAAAATATTTACCAGTGCCCATGAAATGCAGCCTGACCTGTGCCAAAGAAAAGCAGACTTACCAGTTCCAATAAAATGCAGCCTGGCCAGTGCCACAAATGTAGCCTGACCATTGCCATTAATGCAGCCTGACTATTTCCATGAATGCAGCCTGACCTGTGGCATTAATCCAGCCTGACCTGTGCCATTAATCAAGCCTGACCTGTGCCATTAATGCAGCTTGACCATTGACATTAATGTAGCCTTACCATTGCCAATGCTCGTGCTGCTCTGTCTTCTGTCTCAGCAAGTGTCAGGCCCAGTCGGGAGATCGCCCAGTGCTCATGGGGGCTTGGGATGTCTGTCTTCTGCTCTCCTGCCTCTCTTCCGGTACTAGCATGGCGGCAAGGGGCAGTGCCGGCACGGCGAGGGGCGGTGCCTGGTGTATATTCACTCCATAAGTAGGGACATTTCCGACCATATTTTTTGGGCTAAAAATTGCGTCTTATAGTCTGAAAAATACGGTAATGGGGCATTTTACTGCATTTTTCAGACTATAAGACGCACGATCGTAAATTCCGCCAGAAAAGGTATGATGAGAGCTTTTGGTCGGAAAATGCGACCGTGGGTACGTTCCATCGGACATTTGCTGGCAGAATTTCGGCCAGCAAAAGATTGAGAGCATGTTCTCAATTTTTCAGCCGGAAAAAATTCTGATCGGAAATTCTGAACGTCTGTACAAATTCCGATGCGCAAAATTCCTACACATGCTCGGAAACAATTTGATGCATGCTCGGAAGCATTAAACTTAATTTTCTCATCTTGTTGTAGTGTTGTTCGTGATGGTCGAAAGTTCAGAGAACTGTTGTGTGACCGTGTGTATGCAAGCCAAGCTTGAGCAGAATTCCATCGGAAATTACGTCTGAAAAACCATAAGAGCTTTTTCCGACCAAAATTCCGATTGTGTGTACGTGGCATAAGTGCAAACTTCAGGCTATATTGTTGGCAAATGTGTACAGGCTATTTGAGCATCTGTCCACATAAGAATTGCAAGATCTAACAGCTGATATCAGACAAGCTGCAGACCATTCCTCTCTGATGGGCATGATAGCAATTTACAAATACCTCAATGGTGATCCCAGCATTGGAAGTATCAGGGAGTGTAAGTGGACACAGGGCCGCACAATGAGATTGGAGGAGAAGTGGTTTAACCTTAAGCTGCATAGGGGGTTTTCACTGTCAGGGCAATTTATTTATTTATTTTCAATTATTATATTATTATTGTACAGAATTTATATAGCGCCAACAGTTTGCTCAGCGCTTTACAGCAGTAGTGCAGACAGTACAATTACAATACATATTCATGCAGGAAGAATCAGAGGGCCCTGCTCGTTAGAGCTTACAATCTAGGAGGGAGGGTCAAGTGATACTAAAGGGTAATCACTGTGGGGGATGAGCTGATGAAGAAAATAAAAGAACAGTTGTTAGGTGGAGGCAGGATAGGCTTCTCCAAAGAGAAAAGTTTTCAGGGATCACCTAAAAGTAGATAGATTTGGAGACAGTCTGACAGATTGGGGTAGGGTATTCCAGAGGACGGGAGAGGCTCGGGAGAAGTCCTGGAGGTGAATATGGGAGGAGTAATGATACAGTAAATCACTGCGCTATATATGTTAATTAGTGATAAACTTGCTGCTACTGTTCAGGACATAAGTCAAAAATGTGAAAAAAAATGGGAATACCACAGTGAAAACAAGCTTAATTGGGTAATAGTAAAGAGTTAGTGCTAATTTAGACTAAATGTGCAAAAAACACAATAAATAAGTGAAATTTCATAATCCAGCAGTGAAAATTCAAAATGTGCAAAAATGCATATATATAACTCCTATTATGGAATTGCTTTACCAAGTGCTAGGCTTGAACTTAATGTGACAAAAAAACAATAAAAAAGATGAGATTCATAAATAAGCATGTAGCCAGTGAAAGTTCTATTAAATGTGCAAACAAACATATCTACAATTCCAAATGCAAAATTGATTTTGCAAGTGTTGTGCTTAAACTAAATGTGTACAAGAAACAAGTGAAGATTCATAAACCAGCATGTCGTCAGTGAGAGTTCAAATAAATGTGCAAAATGCATATATAAAGTTCCAATTGCAACATTTCTTTCCGAAGTGCTGCTGGGCTGACAGTTCATAAAGTGCTGAAATGGTTGAGATCCACACAGGTGACAATGTGCTCCAAACCCCATCTTTGTTGTTAGACTCACCAGATCCAATGGACCCCTCAAGCAATACTGTGTTGTGGGTCAAACAGGCTTAGTCTGGTGAGCAGGATGATGAGACGCCAACTCCAGGATACAATCCTTCTGGTGATGTTTCAAACTTGGACATAAGGAGAAAGAGCCCACATAGTATAGATTGTCTTGTTTATTCAGTAGATATCAAGCTTACAAAGTTCCATAGTAAACACAACGAGGATGTAGCATCAAAAGACAGTCTGCTAGTTCCAGGAAGCAGCAGGTTCTCTTACAACCTTATCTGCGTTCCAACGTACATCGGACGTGATGTCACTGCAGTGCCGTAGTCTGCGCCTGATGCATTTCGCCCCTCCCACAGGGGTTTATCAAAGACACAATATGGGAGGAGGCGATGAGGGAGCTAGAGAGCAGGAGGTCTTGGGAGGAACAAAGAGGATGATTAGGTTGGTATTTTGAGACTAGGCTAGTGATGTAGCTGGGGGCAGACTTGTGGATGGCTTTGTAAGTTATTGTTAGTATTTTGAATTTAATTTGTTGGGTGACTGGCAGCCAATTTAGGGGTTGGCAGAGATGGGTAGCAGACGCTGAGTGGTTTGTAAGGTAGATGAGTCTGGCAGCAGTATTCATGATGGACTGAAGGGGGGAAAGGCTATTGAAGGGAAGTCAATAAGGAGGGAGTTGCAGTAGTCGAGGCGAGAGATAACCAGGGAGTGAATCAGGAGCTTTGTGGTTTCATTGGTTAGGAAGGGACGTTGTTTAGATATGTTGCGGAGGTTGAGGCGGAAAACTTTGGAAAAGGATTGGATGTGGGGTTAAAAGGAGAGTTCATAGTCCAGGATAACACCTAGCACCCTGGCATGTGGGGATGGGTGGATGGTTCTGCCATTGCTCTTGACAGAGAAGTCAGGGGAAGAGACATGTGGGGGAGGAAATATTATGAGCTCAGTTTCGGATAAGTTGAGTTTGAGGAAGTTGTGTGAAATCCAGGAAAATATGTCTGTTAGTATAGAAGGACAAATACCCCCCAACAAAAGTATCAGGGACTTTTTAGGCAACAGGAGAGGAGATTTAAACAGAAATTATATAAATTATATTTTATTTAATATATAAAATTGTTACGGTGCAAACATCACCAAAAGTATAGTTGATAAAAACAACAGGTTACAATCATGAATCATTGATGCATTTGTAGATATTCAGCCCGACACGTTTCAGGACAATTATGCAGTCCTTTCATCAGGGACATTCAGAGCAGGATGAGACTACCATAGCATATTCTAAAAATCAAAAAAGACAAATAATAATAATAATAATAATAAATATATATATATATATATATATATATATATATATATATATATATATATATACAACAAAGTAGACCAAAACACATAAAAAACGCATAAAAAAAATAAAATAAAAAATTAAAACAATTTTATAAAAAAAACATATTCATCATGAACAAGGGCAGAAAAATGGGAGCATCGTTGAGGCCATGATTCAAAAATCACCTACCTATTCTTGAAAGTCAATATTGCATACACCTCCAGATGGAATACCGACTGGCGCAGTACGGCCGTAGAATCGCACCAGATGCCGTGCAGAATATGGGAAGTTAATGGCTACTTAACTCAAAATTACTAGAATGTTATGTAGTTAAATGAGGAGTAGTTCAAAACCATAAGTATAAAAAATATAACACTAATGGTGAACATAAAGCTCCTGGCAACATAGATTCTACAAAAGAAGGGGAAAAATATATATAGTATTTAGATAAAGCCCTTACTAAGAGCAACCATTATTGTTACCAAACATTCTTATTCTTGTTGTAGGTATATGCTTATTATTAAAACCCCTTTTTTTTTATTTATTTTTTATCGGCGTATATAATCATAGTAGTAACCAAAGTCTAGAGATCCAAAATTTAGACATTGATATGTATCAATGGGAAAAAGAGAAAAAAGGACCAAGAGATCAAATCATTTCCATAAGCAAATAATAAGCAAGGAATGTCAGAATAAGAATGAGGCATAAATTTAGACTATAGTACACCGATAACTCCTGTTGCCTAAAAAGTCCCTGATACTTTTGTTGGGGGGTATTTGTCCTTCTATACTTACCTTGTGCTTGGCAACCCACAACCCCCATTGGTGGAACCATACTTTTATGTCTGTTAGTAAGTTAGTGAATGAATAAAAAAAATTTGATATGCTTTACATCAGTGGATCAGTATGAAACATCCATGCCAATCGATTGATCTACTGATCTTTGTCACATCTGATAATTTTAGCTATGTGAAATGTTTATTGGTTAATATCTATCTATTGAATTTTCTACATAAGGAAAGTATTGGAAAAACTAGTTAAACTGGTTTAGCTTCGGTGAATTCTACTGTATATTGCATTGGGGATAATCTTCATTAAGACATTTTGGAATGCTGTTCTGAAATCCTGGTTCCTTAAACTGTAAATCAGGGGATTAAGGAGTGGGAGTATCATGGTGTAAAACATGGACACCACTTTGTTACCGGCAAACAGATGACTCGCATTTGGTTGAAAATAATTGAAAAAAATGGATCCATAATATATAATCACCACGGTGAGATGAGGGGTACATGTAGAGAAAACTTTACTTCTGTTGCCCTTCACTTTTATTTTAAGGACAGTTTTGAATATATAGACATAGGGGAAGAAGGTCATTACTAGAGTCCCAGCTCCAAGAAGTCCACCTACAAAAAAGATGAGCAGAATGTTGACGAAGATGTCACTGCAGGAGATATGAAACAACTGGGGAAGGTCACAAAAAAAACTTTCTATAATATCTGATTCACAAAATGTTAATTTGAAGGCATAAATTGTGTGTACTAAAGAATAGGTAAAACCGAGACACCACACACTGGACACCAGCTGTAGACACATTTTCCATTTCATGATCTCTATGTAATGCAGTGGTTGACAAATGGCGATGTAGCGATCATAAGACATGACGGACAAGAGAATAGTTTCAGAGGAAACCAAAAATATAAAGAAGAAGACTTGGGTCATACAAGCTGATATTGTAATTTTTCTGCTCTTGGTGTGAAGGTCAAATAACATTCGTGGGACGATGACTGAGGAACTACAAAGGTCCAAACCAGCCAGGTTCCCAAGAAAGAAATACATAGGAACATGGAGGCGAGAGTTGGTGACTGTAAGGGAGATGATCAACAAATTACAGAATAATGTCAGAAGATAGATTAGAAAGGAGAAGAAAAATAGAGGTAGCTGAAGAGCAGGAAGGTCCGACAATCCAGAGAGAAAAAATTCATTCAAAATAGTCTGATTCTCCATTGCAACAATATAGCTCACATTTATTAATTGTAGGGCTGTGGAAAATAAAGATGAATTCCTCGATAAATCGATACATTTTTTTGATTGATCAAAATTCTTTTGATCGGTACTCACCTCTCCATCGGCTTCCGGGTCTTCAGGGAGTTCCGTCAGAGATCCGGTGACGTCACGGACATCGACGTCACTGGACTCCTCCCCCCTTCCACAAGTGCCTCTGTCTGCTAATGAAGGGAAGGGGGAGGAGTCCGATGATGTCGAAGTTCTGATTGAACGTAACACGTATAGGGGAGGAGCTACGCATGACGTCACCCGCTGCTGCCCTATGGAACTAACATGATTGTCGGCTTTACATGCTGTGATTTTATCATCTTTATGTGAGTAGTTTGTGTTCAAACACAAAAATCTTATACTTAAGCGGTGAGCACTTAGATCTTTTCTTTCTACCCATGACCTGCGTCCTTGCTGAGATCTAAGGAGAAGTGAGAGAAGTTTATGGTCCGTGTTAACCCTTTTGATACCGCTTGTATGACCACCTGTTTGCATAGGGGTCCATGCCATAAGGTGACAGTGATTAGTTAGACCGGAGGTGGAGGGATTGTCACGCTACTGTGGAAAAAAAGGACTTACGTCAGTGCTACAGTTTGAATTTAAAACTTATTTGTGAACTGTGAAGTTAAGTCATGGATTGTGGAAACGAACTAGTGTCGGGTGATTGTATATAGTGTATACCACATTTACCACTGACTAATGCAGAGTTGCAATGCAAGGAGATCAGCTAAAAGTAGTTGGATCTGTATGTGCGTTATAATTAATCGAAATTAGTCGATTAATCGATTAAAAAAAATCAAAATTCAAAATTAATCGAACACGAAAATTTTAATCAGTAACAGCCCTAATTAATTGTAATGAAAACATTTAAAAAAACATGCACAGTAATAATATGGAATTAACTTTTTGCTTCCATTCACCAAATATATTGATTTATTTTAAAATCACAACATCAAATGTAGAAATTCTAAAAAAAAAATGCAATTGTTGATTTAAAATTGAAAGTTTCTGCAGAATACATGAACCGACTTTGGCAGATGAAATATTTTCGTAACCCAAAATCTAAGATGCTTGTATAAACGTCATATGTACTGCCCAATGATGGAGGATTGGTGTCTTACTTATGTTTTTGAAAAGACACTGAAAAAAGGGTTATGCCGCGTACACACGATCTGTCTTTCCGGCACACTTGGTCCGGCGGACTATCCTACGGACTTTGCAGCAGAGGTCCGCCGGACTTTCAAATGAACGGACTTGCCCACACACAACAATCACTCCAAAAGTCTGACAGATTCGAACGTGATGACGTACGACCAGACTAGAATAAGGAAGTTCATAGCCAGTAGCCAAAAGCTGCCCTAGCGTCGTTTTTTGTCCGTCGGACTAGCACACATAGACGACTGGATTTTTCGACCGGACTGAAGTCCATCGGAAAGATTTGAAACATGTTTTATTTCTAGGTCCATCGGACTTTTGGGAAAGAAAAGTCCGCTGGAGCCCACACATAATCAAATTGTCTGACGGATTCCGGTCCGCTGGACCTAGTCCGTCGAAAAGTCTGATCGTGTGTACGCGGTATTACAATTAGTTCTGCATCCTTCCAAAAAATCATTTACTTAGAAGTCTTTGCCATAATAATATAATTTTTTTTATGGAATCCAAGGAGCTCAACCTGTATACCAGGACCCCTAAATAGGTTCCCAGAAACTGACTGAAATTGTAATTATGTGGCAAGGATTCTCTGTGGGAGAATAATATACTTTTCTCTATTCTCCACGCAGAGCTCAGATAGCTGCAACAGCTGCCAGAAAGTATGACACAGTACCTTCAATTAAATACTATTTTGTTTATCTAAAGCATAAAGGTGTCCTTTTATTAAAGTGCGGTAAAATACCGCTATTCATTTCTCAGGCATTCTCAGGGGAGATCGCTCTCCCCTGAGTGCCTGTTTATGATGGTCTGTAGATCGCTTCTCATGTTGAGTTGAGAAGCGATCTACAAACGCCGGGAACTCCTCAGAAATTCTCCTCACACTGTAATCTCGCGAGATGTAGCGGGATTACAGTCTGAGGCGATTTAAAATACAAAAGTTAAACACTAATTAACACATTATTCCCCTACATATTAATAAAATAATAAAGTTAAATTGCCCCTACACAATATACATTAACCTAATTATCATAAAACATTGTTTTTTATCAATATTTAAATGTCACACATGTGCCTATTTAAATGTGAATGGTGTATAGTAAATTAATGTAATCCACATATGTAATGCAGCTATACACCATTCATATAAATGTAAAATACATTTATAATCATTAAAAAATAATTTTAATAAAGTATACAAGTACAAATATTTATTAATAAATTAAAATAAAATATATTTCATAATTGATAAATTCCTGTATAAGACCCCTTTCACACTGGGGCGGGAGTGGCGTCGGCGGTAAAGCAGCGCTTTATTTAGCGCTGCTTTACTGTCGTTTTAGCGGCGGTTTTCGGCCGCTAGCAGTGCAGTTTTAACCCCCGCTAACGGCAGAAAAAGGGGTAAAACCGCCCGCAAAGCGCTGCTGCAGCGGCGCTTTGCCGGCGGTATTGCCGCGCTGTCCCATTGATTTAAATTTGAATTATGAATACACTGCTCCTTCACCGCTCCAAAGATGCTGCTAGCAGGACTTTTTTGACCGTCCTGCTAGCGCACCGCTCCAGTGTGAAAGCCCGCCAGCTTTCACACTGGAGTGAATGGGGCCGGTTTTTTCAGGCGGTGTACAGGCGCTATTTTTAGCGCTGTACCGCCTGAAAACTGCCCCGGTGTGAAAGGGGCCTAAAGTTCTAAAAATAGCACCTGCAAAGCGCCTTCAAACAGCCGCGGGCTTTCACACTGGAGCGCTTGCAGGATGCTGAAAAATGTCCAAAAATGTGCAAGCCGCATCTTTGGAGCGCTGTAGGAGCTGTGTATTTACCGCTCCTAAAGCGCCTCTTCCCATTGAAAACAATGGGGCAGCGCTCCAAACCCCCCCTGCAAAGCGTCGCTGCAGTGGCGCTTTGCGGGCGGTTTTAACCCTATTTCAGTCATTAGCGGGGTAAAACTGCCCCGCTAGCGTTCGAAAAGCGCCGACATAACGACGGTAAAGTGCCGCTAAATATAGCGCCGCTTTACCGCCAGCACGCCCAGCGCCTCAGTGTGAAAGTAGCCTAATGGAACATGCCATGGGTAAAACCATATTTCAGGGTTTACAAAATTTTATTTACTAATAAATTAAAAATGATATAAAAATGACATTAATAATAGCATTTAAATGCAGGTAGAATAATATATATATATATATATATATATATATATATATATATATATATATATATATATATATATATATATATATCTATCTATATAAACACACACACACATATATATATGCTATATGCTATGACATATATATATATATATATATAGATAGATATAAATATATATATATATATATATATATATATATATATATATTTATATATATCTATATATATATATATATATATATGTCATAGCATATAGCATATATATATATGTGTGTGTGTGTGTGTGTGTTTATTTCAATGTGTATATCTATCTATTTATAGATAGATAGATAGATAGATAGATAGATAGATAGATAGATAGATAGATACTTTAGATTGCTAACCTGCTGGTTTTGGGGTGTGTAATGGTGGGGAAGATGTTCTCTCACTGTATGGCTGCTCCTGAGTGAAAGAAGGAAGTCAAAAGACTTCCTGCTTTCTCCAGAATACTGAGGCAGCTTCCCGCTTCTCTCTCTGATTCTCCATCTCTGAGATGGTGAATCAGAAAGTGAGAATTCTGTCACAGATCGCCAGTGAGGTGCTGAGATCGCACCTTCATACACTGGCCGTTTCTGTGACAGTCAGTTACAGATTCTCACTGTGCTGAGGTAATCAGTGGAGAACATGTTCTCATCTGATTACCTCAGTTTCATACACAGGTAAAGACCTGAGATCAGCTGTGAGACTTGGGATCGCAGCTGATCTCAGTTTCATAAAAGGACACCATAATTTGTATTAAGTGTCTAGTACAGTGGTTCTCAACCTGGGGGTCAAATGACAATGTGCCAGGGGTCATCGAATCCTAGGCTGTTCCTGAAGCCCAACCCGCTCTCCCAGCCTTTTCACAGTCGCCCAGCAGGGCTGTCCCTGGAGCCTGTGGCCGCCCAGCTGGGCTTTTCCTGGAGCCCGCGGCCACCCACTCAGCCTCTTCGCAGCCACCCATTCAGTTCATGGCATGGCTGGGGGCAGAGACTAGAGGTCAGCTGACTGGTGAGATATGTGAAGTGGGAGGGGCTGGAGGAGACCCTATCTCCTGATTTCGGCATAGGTGTTACTGCTGCGAGACACAACAAAGTCGGAGACAAAGTGAAGAAGGAGACACAGTGAGTAACACTACCTGTGATTATCGTTTCCATGAAAAGTCCCCACTACAGTTCTCAGATCAGCAGATGACCTTGATCAAGAGCACTTAAGTTGGCTGATCAGAACTCCCCCCAGCATTGCCATTGATCCCACCCCCCACCAGCACTGCCACTCATCCCAACTCCCTGCCAGCACTGCAACTCATCCCACCCCCCACCAGGGAGTAAGAGAAAGAAAATAAATATAGAGAATACATGGAAGGGAGAGGAAAAGTGGGGGGGGGGGCACAAGGAAAAAGGGAGAGAAAGAATAAGAGAAAGAAAAGAAAGACGGCAAGAGAGAGGGGTGGGAGGGACAAGAAATTAGGATAGAGAGAGATAAAAAAGAAAGAAAGAACAAATAGAAAGAGTGGTACATCCTAAAATGTATCATAAGGGGTTTTAATACTGTATGAGTGGAAAGGACTCAGGGAGCGCTAAATGTCCACTTGTTAGGGGCGCAGGTTACTTGTCTTGCCTTTGGGTGCTGACAACCCACACTGACAAAATAATTTTACTGTTAGGGGTCCCCACAACTTGGGAAATTTTATCAAGGGGTCACAGTACTAGTAAGGTTGAGAAATACTGGTGTAGTATAACAGTAGAAACTGGGGCTTCTGTATAGAACATCCAGAATACAGTGAAGTAATTACAGAAACAGTATCTGTCCAAAATTTGGTTTAGAAAGTAAACATATCTTTACAAGAAAAAGGCAATAAGGTCAAAAACTTTACAACCGTATATTCCATTGTAAATGCATTGTAACAACGTGTATCCTCATTTTTGGGTTTTTTTGAGGCAATTCAGACATTATTAAAAAGATATATTTTATTTCATCACATTTTAAGACAAAATATAAAAGCAATTAGCAAGTTTTAAAGGTCACCAAAATTAGTTTCCATATATAGCAAAGTATTTTCAACAATTAGATATGCAGTAAAACGTTGGATTGCGAGCATAATTCATTCCAGAAGCATGCTTGTAATCCAAAGCACTTGTATATCAAAGATTTCCCCATAAGAAATAATGGAAACTCAAATGATTCATTCCACAACCATTTATTCATAGGTCCTTCAGTTTATAGTCCATATAAAAAGATTATAGCAATGTGACCAGTTTGTGTAACCATAAAATGTCCATCCACAAATGGAAGCCTCCACAATGGGGGATGTGCTTTGGCTGGGGAAAGAAAGAGATCCATGTTTCTGCTTGGCAGAAACACAAGATCACTCTCTTTCCCTCTCACAGAATGGCAATCTGCCTTGTTTGGATAGGCAGACTGACGTTTTTCTTTTCCTGTGAACGATTGGCGGGTCCCGGCGAGCATCGCACCTGCTGGACACGCTGAACCTGCTGATTGGCTCCCGCTGTGTCCAATCACAGTGGGAATGGGTCGCCAGTGGCGCGTGCGCCCCCCAGACCGCATGCACAAAAAAAAAATCTGTTCAGGTTTTAAAAATGGTATTGTAAGAAAGTCTGTGATAATGTATTTATCAATTATGAAGTAGGCATGTGTTCACTGAAATATTTTGTTTCGGAATTTCGTTTTCGTCCATAAAATAAATGTATTTAGTTACTCCCGAAATTTGTTTTTATTTTTTTTTGTTTCGTTAAAAAATGCATTCGTCTGAAAATCCGAAATAATTAAGGTTTAATCTGTCATTGGAGGCTTATGATGTCTGTCGAATGTTCTAAGAAGATTCGACGGAGCAGCTAAACTGTACAACGCCGCAATCGTACATTTCCTGGTCGAATGTTCTGCCTACAAGCTATAGTAGAATTCTATGACACTAGTAGTAATTATATTTATTAATTATTATTACTAGTCAACCAACATTAGAATTCTTCTATAGCCTATGGGCGGAGCATTTGACCATAAATGTCCGCTCGCAGCGACTGCTTCGTCGAATCTTCATGTCAAATCTTTTCTCTCTATGTAGAATAATCTTGGACTAATAGTGTTAGGTTAGGCACATTCAACCTTTTTTGCTATTGTCTCTATAATGTCGAATCTTTCCTCTCTATGTTGAATCTTTTCTCTCTATGTCGAATCTTTTCTCTTTACATCGAATCTTTTCTCTCTATGTCAAATCTTTCCTCTCTATGTCAAATCTTTTCTCTCTATGTAGAATAATCTTGTACTAATAGAGCTAAGGTTGGGCACATTCGACCACAGGCTCGATGGACACAGATCACTATTGTCAGCGTCACGTCAAATCTCCTATCTATATCGAACTGTTGTCACAACAAAAAGGAAAATTACGCATTTGTTTATGTCGGATCTTTTGGTTTTCGGATTCTGCACATTCGTAAAAGTTTGTTACATTCGTAACGAAAATACCCTAAATTTCGGACGAAAAATGCATTCGGGTGAAAACTAATGCACATGTCTATTATGAAGATATAAATGTGATTTTAGCATAATTTAGTATGAACACAATACGTTGCTCATATGTCCCATGCTGCATGAATTTTTTTTTGTCTGCCCATTTTGTAGACTTTTTGTGTTTTTCGTATTGCAGAATCAGATTCAGTTGTTGTAATACTTCAGAAACTTTAGGTGCTGGATAACTTTCCACTTTCAAAGAATATTCAATATGGCCGTAAAAAGAGAATATGCATACTCACGGGTCTGAGCTTGTGGGGGAGACCATCCACATCCATACTTAGGAGAGACATGGCCGGGTTAGGTCTATAAATGCGGCACAGGATAATAGATATGAGCCTGAATATCGAATTTCAGTAGCATTTTATATGTGAGCAGCTCCATAATATGTGACAGTGTGCCTTCCTGAGAACAGCGCAGATTATCGTTGGTGACTATTTTGTTATTTTATTGTCTCAGCCTCTTCCCAGATTTTGCCCCTGATAGCTCCAGCAGAGATAAATTCTGGAGTTATCCATGGGGGAGTCCTCTTTGGAACATCAGTTCGTTGACAGCAAGTCTGATGTACAGAACATTTAAGTAAAAAAAATTGAATATTGGTGCATCATTTTAAGTCACAATACAGTATTATTTGCTCCACACACATATATTTATAATGCAAAAATGTCCCCTGACATCTCCAGAGCACACAGAAACGTAAATTTGCTCTGAATTCATATGAGACTAATCTTCTGATCCGGCTCCTAGGGGTAAATTAATCTCTACAGAGAAAGAAGCTTTGTCTGAATTATTTGATCTCTCCACCACACACAAGCCAATCAATGTTATAAATAAATACGTGCTACATTTTGATGATAAATGTTTTTCCAATGTTGGAAAGGAAACGCTGTGATGCTAAAGGATTGATTACAATAGGAAGAGCAAAGGGAGAGGGGATTACAACTGTGCCAGTTACAAAACAGTACACAGCATAAATTGTAGAAAGTTTATCAAATTTTATTACTTTATTATTTTTTTCCTTTTCAGAGCTTTATATGTTTTTTGATATATGCTATTCCCCTGATGAAGCCAATGTTTTGGCGAAACTAGTAGGGGAGAATTGATCTGTCATCACCATCTTGGCCATTATTTCCTAGGCCAACAGATCACCTATTTGCTCCCATACTACAGTGTATGTGGTCCATTATTTTGTATCATTATATTCTGTTTTTAAAATTTTTGCAATAACATTTGATAAACTTTCTACAATTTATACTGTGTACTGTTTTGTAACTGGCACAGTTATAATCTCCTCTCCCTTTGCTCGTCCTGCTGTGATGCTAAAGTACAATTAAATAAGTTAAAATTGCAATTAAATAGGTTAAAAGTAAACCCAGTATATAAAAAAAGAAAAAAACAGAGCAATACAAATAAATAATGGATTAGTCTCACTTAAAATCAATCTGAATATATTGTTGGAATTTCTAATTTAAAAGAAAAAAGCAAAACTATATAGGTATTATTGCTAAAATTATCAGGAAAATATTTTTTTATTGTTGAGGACGAGACGGCACTTTTATAAATTGCAGGAGTAGGTAATATAAAGAGTGCAGGGGTCAGAAGTAGATAATGGATTAGTCTCACTTTAAATCAATCTGAATGATTGTTGGTATTTATAATAATAAAAAAAAGCAAGACTATATAGGTATTATTGTTAAAATTATCCAGAAATTATTATTATTTTTTTTTTATTGTTTTTATTGAATTTTTAGATAACACAGAACAGAACAGCCTATTGGGCATACCTAGGCTCAAACACTACTATAAACTAAAAAAAAAAAAAAAAAAAAAAAAACACATAAAAACATACATCCTAAAAAAAAACACTGTACGCTCAACCACCTATGTAGCATGTGCAACACAATCTTTTATTTCCACCTATACCCTGCAAAGCTTTCAGTTTTTAATTATAGGATGAAGTGACTAATAGTCATACACCGTCTTACTCTTGCTTCCCCCCTTCCCCATGGAATATGGACTTAGGAGCCTAGGAACTTTCTAGGGATGCCGCCCATGTTATCCCTGGTACTGAATTCTTAATAGAGTGATATTAGTCATCGTTTGAATCTGCATTAGTGGACTGGGATTCAGTCCAAATATCCCAGATTTTGTGGAATTTTTTCCCACAACCACGTGACAGGTAAGTAGCTTTGTATAGTGGTAGAGCCGTATTCACTAACCTCTTCCAGAAATTTACGGTAGGTGCGGCTGGGGTCTTCCATCTGAGTACTATAGCTTTACGGGCAAAGTATAATAATAGTCCCAGCAGGGTTCAGATCGCCCGGCTTGGGGCCAGTGGTCCTACTAGTCCTAGCAGACATATCTCTACAGACAATGGCACAGGAATGGTGGTGACAGTCAAAATAAATTTGGTTATCTCAACCCAAAAAATGTCAATTTCAATGAAAATATGAATGAAATCCACTGAGGGTGAGCTACATCTCCAGCAGGAGGCAGGGACAGATGGATTAATTCTATGTAAACGTACAGGCGTGTAATATATCTTATGTAGTATTTTAAATTGCACTAATTTATCTCTAGCTGATACTAACTGTGAAAATGAATACTCCCACATTTCTTCCCAGTCTTCTGTGTCTAATGCAGGGAAATCTACCTCCCACTTTGCTCTAAGGTTCTCCAGTCCCGTGTGGACACTGGGGAGTAATGCTTTATATATGGTGGATAAGGGCTTAGATACTCTGAGTAGAGTCTCCAAATTTGAGGCATAAAAGGCTACTATAGCGTTTTCAAATTGAGTATTGCGTGCCTAAGCTGTAGGAATCTAAACAGGTGTGTGTTAGGTAAATCATATTGTTGCTTTAACCTGTCAAATGTCTTCATTTTGCCCTCAAGACAGATCTGACTTATATATTTGATACCCCTGCCAGCCCATACACCAGGGTCAGGAATGGATCCAAATTCTGCCAATTTTGGATTAAACCAAAGAGGGCTATACGGGGAAATGTGTCCAGCGGGTATGGGGCGTAGCGAATTTGCCACTGACCATGCCTGTAAGACCACTCTCATTGCCGAAGTAAGAGGAAAGGGAGCCCTGGGGCCCGGTAAACTAGGTTCTGTAGCGCCTTGTAGGATCCCAATCGTGCTGCTTCCAGGACCACCGCCGCGTTGGACTCATCCGAGACCAGACAGTTGTGGGCATGGGATAATAGAGCCGCTATGAAATAGGAGTGGAGGTCAGGGCAAGCCAAACCTCCCTCTCCCAGGGTCTCTGCAGCACCATCAGCTTAAATCTCGGTTGACCGGCACCCCAAATAAACGATAATAAGATAGTGTTTATCATACGAAATACCTTTTTGGGGATCCAGACAGGTGCTTGTCTGAGAGCATAGAGAAAGGCAGGCAGAAGCTTCATTTTAAACAAGTTGATCCTTCCGATTAATGAGAGTGGGAGATTTGCCCACGCCTTCAGTCTTGTACTCATACTATGTATCAGTGGTTCCAGGTTAAGAGTATGGTAGTCAGAGGTGGAAGTGGATATGTGAATACCTAAATATTTGATTTTGTCTGTCCATAATAAGAGTAAATTGGGATCTGCTACATCTTTTGCTGCTCTATCTATCGGCAAAATTTTTGATTTATCCCAGTTTACTTTGAGTCCTGAACAGCTAGTGAAATTGGATAGAATTGTCAACGTCTCTTGAAGGGACTGGGCAGGGTCACTCAGGAAAAGGATAAGATTGTCAGCGTATAACGTGACTTTCTCGTGTATGGATCCCACCTGTATCCCTCTAACCTTGTCTGCTTGTCTGAGGGCCGAGGCAAGTGGCTCCATCACCAAAGCAAAAAGAGCCGGCGACAGTGGACAACCTTGCCTCGTACCTCTTCCAACAGGAAAGGGTGTCGACAAAGCACCACCAAGTTTGATCTGTGCTGTCGGATCCTTATATAAGATATCAATCCATTTGTGGAATACCTCTCCAAAACCCATAACCTCAAGGACTGAGGACATAAAAGGCCATGCCACCAAATCGAACGCCTTTTCGATGTCGAGTGTAACCATTACCTTCGTGGAGGACTCAGTGGGGGGTAGCTGAAGGTGGGTAAACACTCTACGCAAGTTTATATCTGTGGATTTCTCTGGCATGAAACCGGTCTGGTCTATATTAATCAGGGATGGTAAAATCGTCCTTAGTCTGGTCGCTAATATTTTTGTCAAGATCTTGATGTCATAGTTTAGCAGGGAGATCGGCCTGTAAGACGTACAGAGGGATATGTCCTTGCCGAACTTAGGGATAAGGACTATGTGTGCCTGATACATTGAAGGGGGTGATGCCATCTGTTCTTTACTGTCAGAGAAGACTTTCAACAGTTTTGGTGCAATTAGAGAGGCATACATTCTGTACCATTCACCAGGTAGACCATCAGGTTCCGGTGTTTTTCCACTAGGAAATTAACAAATCGCCTCCTCTATCTCCTCAGTAGTAAAGTCTTTGTCTAAAAATTCAAGATCCTCCTGCGAAAGAGTGGGTAGATGAAGGGAGTGCAGAAACTCCCTGCACCTGTCATCAGGCCAGCCAGGGACTGCCTTATACAAACTTTCATAGAAGGATCAGAATTCATCAAGAATTAGTTCAGGAGTAGATATCAGCTGACCATCCAAACCACAGATTTCTGACACCACCGTTTTTGAGTCCGCTACTAAATTAGCTAGGAGTTTGCCATTTTTGTCTCCAGACTCGAAGACCTTCCCCGCCAGAGTGTTCAAATCTAAATGGGTGGCCGAGGCAAGATGCAGCGACAATGCTCTCCTTGCCTCAGCTAGCCGGCTGAAGTGATCCAGAGTAGGTGAGCCAGAAAAAGCCTCTGCCACCCTAGCCTCCTCCTCCTCAAGTGTCTGGACCTGACAGGACATCTCAGAACGAACCGCTTTGATAGCAGAGATGTATTCTCCTCTGGTGGTGGCCTTAAAGGCGTCCCAGACTACCTGCACTGACGCTGAGTCCTCATTGATCTCACAATATGGTTGTAATTTAGGAGAGACCTCCTCCCCCACCCTCGAGTCCTGCAACCATTTGGGTGCTAAACGCCAACAGTCCCGTCCCCTGGTGTTCGACAACTCCAAGGTGAACTCCAAGGGTGCATGGCCCGAGAGGCCCGCACTGCTGCCAGGGCACCAGAGTTGCCAAAGACCAGGTCAATCCTAGAACCTGATTTATGCATGGTGGAGTGAAAGGAGTAGGCTCTAGTGGATTGATGCTTCCATCTCCAGATCTCAGTATAATTAAAGGCCTGTGCCCAGTGAAGCAGGTCTGGTGAATACACCCTATTTGGGTTGGATGAATCCAGGGACTTATCTAAAATAGAATTAAAGTCTCCAGCTATGTACAATCTGGACTATTGTAATGGAGCTAAAAGCTCATACAACTTGTAAAGGACCTGTTGGTTAAAAGGAGGAGGCACATATATATTCACTAAAGCGTAGACCACCGCTCTGATCTCAAGTAGTAAAATTATGAATCGGCCTTCTTGGTCAATGTGTACGTGTAGGACCTTATATGCAAGGGATTTGTTCAGTAAAATGGCCACTCCCCGTGCATAACTAGAATATGTCGCGTGAAATGATTGCCGTACCCAGGGTCTGCGTAGCGCCAGGATCTTGTTCCCCAGGAGATGGGTCTCATGCAGGAACAAGATATGAGGCCTGTGTTTATTCAGATATTTAAACATTAACGCCCTTATTACTTTGTCATTTAGACCCCGTACATTCCACGATACCAGTTTTAGCTCCATGAGTGCAGTAACAATTTATGGCACAGCATCTTGGTACCTTCTTGTAGGGAGTTGACCCCTATGGGTCCAGGGGGTGATGTCAAAGGATAACATATTTTGCAGTGGGCACAGTGAGCAGTAATAGAACACATAAAATATGAGCAGCAGTCAGTGGATACAGAGCGTACAAATAAAAAATTAAAAATAAAGTAACTAGTGAACTCCCTACTGACCATTGAATACCCCTGAAAAAATAGAACAAAATACAATAACTATGGTCAGTTTTATACCCAAAACCTAAACTCAGACTCCTAGATCTTCAGACTTCTTAAAAACAAAAAAAGTTCCAAAGTGCAGCGACTCTGCGCTGCTGATACCTCCTCAGTTAGCGGGGAACTGCGAACTGGGGTGTGGGGTTGGTATGTCCTTGAATTACAGCTAACCAGGGAGCTCCGGATTTGAAGAATGTAGAAGAAATTATCATTTAGTCTAGAACTAGAGGAATCTTAAAGAATTGTGGTTCTAGAAGAAAAGCAAGAACTCGCAGACCGGGGAAAGTCAGCTCGCCAGTCTCCAGGAGTAAAAAGGACTCCTACCCAAAAACAGCTGCTAAACCTATAGGAGTGGCTCAGGACACAACTGGCGACAACCTGTGATGATGCGATCCACAGAACGATACAACAGAACTAGTATTTGGATAAATAGCTCCTCCCGAACATGGCACCAGAAACAAGATGAAAACTATTGCGGTAACTTTCAGATAACGACTTGCGGGTGAGCAACAACCTGCGTTTACCGTAGGTTGTTCAGCCATTCGTTTGCATCAGCCGGAGAGTCAAAGAACCTGACCGAACCATTATGAGGGACCCGGAGACGGCTGGGATACAACATACTGTATTTTATATCTTTTTCACGTAGGCGCTTGCGGACATCATTGAAGGACTTCCTCTTGCGTTGTAAGTCGGCCGAGAAATCCGGAAATAGAAGGATTGAGGAGTTGCCGTATGTAAGCGAAGGATGTTTGCAAGCTGCGGAAAGGATCCTGTCACGATCTCTGAAGTTCAGAAAGCGGACCAAGAAGGGCCGGGGGTTGGCACCAGGAAAAGCGCGTCCGGTGGGCACACGATGAGCACGCTCAACAACATAAGTCGGTGAGATATCTGTGAGGCCCAGCAAATTTTTAAAGAATTCTTCCGCAAATTCCGCTGGCCGGTCACCTTCTTCCCCCTCCGGGAGACCCAAGACACGCACGTTGTTGCGTCTTGCTCTGTTTTCCGCGTCATCAGATTTAGCGACAAGCGATTGTACTGTACGTTGCATGTCCGCTATAGTGTTGGTGTGGGTAGCTGTAAGATCTTCAGTGGCAGAAATTCTAGATTCTGATTCAGTCAGCCTACCCCTGATCTTATCTAAGTCGTTTCTAATGAGAGTGCATTCCTCAGCAAGGTGGTCTATTCTCACCAGCATAGAGGTTTTACTCTGTTCAATAGCGGCCAGAATCACTGTAGTGCTGTCTTGAGAGGGTGGTGTAGACAGAGCCGCACTCGGAGAGGCTTCGGGCTCGATGGCTAATTCCGTCAGCAGGGACTGTAGTTTCTCTATGAGAGAAGGATCTGATTGTGCAGCCGATGCAGGGGACAGACGGCCTGACGTAGATGAGCCCTTGGCACGGTTCTTAGGGCCCATGAAGAAACAGGTAGACAGTGAGCTTCTGCTGTGCACCCACAGATATCGGTCTGTCAGTGAAACGGATCGACTGGGGGGCACTACACAACAAGGCCCCTGGAGCTGGGTGGATGCTGTGGGGTGTAAAGGATGCTGGGGAGGTCTGCAGCCTGCCTACACACAGATAGCCCACTCTGGATGATCCAGCAGTAATTTTAAAGGGAGGTGGAAGACTGGCAGGGTGGCTGTGACAACTTTCTGTTTCAGGGCTGGCCACGTCGCTCCTTCGCCCGCCGGCTATTCAGGAAAATGCGGTGGGGGGGCAGGCTGCACTAGGCCGCGGCCGCGTCAGGCAGTAAAAAAGGCCCCACGGACCAGCAGGCTTTACTGGGACACAGTTCAGAGATGCTGGAGGATGTGGGGAGCCCCTACCTCGTCCGCCGCGGTCCTCTCCCGATACGAGGCCGGCCGCGGTGTTCCTCCGCCGGCCGGCTGATTAGGAAAGTCCGCTCGGCGGCAGGCTGCACTAGGCCGCGCTAGGCCGGACAAGGCCGCGGGCTCTCCAGACAGTAGTCGGCGGCCCCAGCTGATCAGCGAGCCACACCAGAGATGGTGAGAGGTAGCCTGCGGGATGGGGGATGCCCCTTACCCTCGATCAGTTCAAGAAAGGCTCCAGTTTGCAGGGCACAGGCCGGGAAGATGGCGGCGGCCGCAGGTGTGGGGAGTCAGTCGATTCTCAGCTGTTACCAGGTCAGATCGCCTCAAGAATCGCCCAGACTGCAGCAGACAACAATGCCCGGTCACCTGGTGAGTTTTATCCTGCTTATCCCTAGCACAGATCACGGCTGGTAAAGGATTTTGTATCGGATGATTCAGAGCTCCTCTCAAGCACGTCTGCCTGCTCTTACATCCGGACATGCCCCCCAGAAATTATTTTTATTGTTGAAGATGAGATGGCACTTATATAAATTGCAGGAGTAGGTCATATAAAGAGTGCAGGGGTCAGGAGTATATAATTTACACAGTGTAGGAGTAAAAGTAACATATAGCAGCCTGTTCTGCCCCCACCTAACAACAGTACTTTTATTTTCTCCATCAGTGGACCCCCCCACAGTTATGACCTTTTGTATCACTTGT
Source organism: Lithobates sylvaticus (assembly GCA_028564925.1). Classification (NCBI taxonomy): domain Eukaryota; kingdom Metazoa; phylum Chordata; class Amphibia; order Anura; family Ranidae; genus Lithobates; species Lithobates sylvaticus. The sequence goes on along the minus strand of CM053031.1, from coordinate 298,193,101 downwards.
CCCTCCCTTTTAGATTGTAAGCTCTAACGAGCAGGGCTCACTGGTTCCTACTGTATTAAATTGTATTGTAACTGTACTGTCTACCTTCATGTTGTAAAGCGCTGGGCAAACTGCTGGCGCTATACAAATCATATATAATAATAATAATACAGAAAGCAGGAGTCAGGAGTGAGTAACATACAGAGCATAGGGGTAAGGAGTAGGTAACATACATGCAGGGTCAAGAGTATATATATCCTATTACAAAGAAGTACCCCCAGGAAGCATTTGAAAATGTACACACCTACATATACGCACATACAGTACATACATACCAACACCGCCATACAAACATAGATACATAAAACCCACATTTACCCAACTTGTTGACCCAAGTGGGTCAACCCATTTGGTTGACCTAAGAATCTCCTCTGATTTTCTTCATATGAAAGGTTTAACCGCTTAAGGACCAGCCGCCATCATTATACAGCAGCAGGTTGGCTCTTCTGGGCGAATTGCCTTAGGTGTACATCGGCCGCTTTAGGAGCGATAGACGGCACAATGCCAGAGCCGATACGTGTGGCCAGCGGCCACCCTGTGATCGCTCCACAGAGAGCCAGAACGGGGATCTGTCAATGTAAACAGACAGATCCCCATTCTGTCTTATCCCCCCACAGTTAGAAACAACTCCCAGAGAACACATTTAACCTCTTGATCGCTCCCTTGTGTTAACCCCTTCCCTGCCAGTGACATTTACACAGTAATCAGTGGTATTCCTACCACTGCTACATGTGATAGTTTAACTCAGGGCTGCTAGTTGTCTAGCAGCCGTCACCTGCCGGCATCCTTAACATCCTTAACATCCTGTGTAAAACCTTGGACAGAGGCGTGGCTGTGGACGTGGTATACTTGGATTTTGCAAAAGCGTTTGATACAGTTCCCCACACACGGCTCATGTGTAAGGTAAGGTCTACAGGCTTGGAAATATCGGTTTGTAAATGGATAGAAAACTGGCTAAATGACAGAATTCAGAGTAGTGGTTAATGATTCTTACTCTAAATGGTCTAAGGTTATCAGTGGTGTACCCCAAGGTTCAGTGCTGGGACCCTTACTTTTTAATATCTTTATAAATAGATATAGGGTCTGGGATCAAAAGTAAAATTTCTGACACCGAGCTATGCAGTGGAATAACGTCCTTACAGGAGGTCTCCAATTTAAAAGCCGACATCAAAGCTCTGTCTAATTAGGCGACTATGTGGCAGATGAGGTTTAATGTTGATAAATGTAAAGTTCTGCACTTGGGGGCTAAGAATATGCATCATATATACTAGGGGGAGTACAACTGGGGGGATCCGTAGTGGAGAAGGATCTGGGGGTTTTGGTAGATCCTAAGCTCAATAATAGCATGCAATGCCAAGCTGCGGTTTCCAAAGCGAGCAAAGTCCTTTCTTTAGAGACGGCATTTGTTATTTTGGATAATTTGTAACTTTGGATAAATTCATATTCATTACGTTCACTAACAGACAAATTTGAAAGGAAATTACAATACCTATAATTTAATAGTTAAGTTAATATTAGTTAGTTATTATTTCAGATTTTCAAATTTTCGGGTTTTTGAATTTTTGGATTTTCGTTCTTATTTTCAGATTTTCAAATTTCCAAATTGACAAATTTTCAAATTTCCGAATTTTTGAATTTTTGAATTTTCTAGATTACTAATTTTTGAATATTTGAATTTCCGAATATTCAGAAAAAATTGTTAAACAGTTTTGGAAATATCCAAATTAACAAATTTGTTGAAATTCATTAAAAATGAATTAGGAACTAAACAAATTGCCCATGTCTACTGGCCACTATACAAAGGAGAGGCGTGTGTAGTGTATGACGGCGGGTAGTATATATAGGAGGGGAGTGCAGAGTGTATGACAGGGTGTGTGGTGTGGAGTTCAGAGTAAACAAGTCTTAATTTAAGGCTCCATCACTGCAGGACCACCGGACAGTGGCATGCATAGAGGCAGCAACTAATGTTAGCTGCAGACACATAACACCAGTGCCTACCATGCTCCTGCACACTAACCCCCTTCTATGCCTCCTTGCCATCTTAAAAGAGAAGTATGGGATTCATTTTTATTTTGGAATCATACTTACCTAGGGCCGATGCTGTATCTGTCCCCAGGTCACTGGAGCACTGGGCTGTGGGGGGAGGGGGTGGTAGTGGCCGGCCAGTCTCTCAACAGCTTACTGAGAGGCTGAGCCTAGTGCTAGTCCAGGCTCCTGGGTGGATCCTGACCATATGGGCGTGTTTTTTCCCCAGCCTGGACCGGCTCTGTGACATCAGCCGACAGCGGGCTTCAGCCCAATGTCTGCTGAAAATGGGTGCAGGGGTGCAGAACTAAGTACAGCTAAATGAGCTTTGACT